>JAMPIV010000224.1:0-600000 GCA_024509875.1 Oreohelix idahoensis
AACGCAGACTTCGATGATGTGAGCAGTGTTAGTAACATACAGATAATCTATGCAGGTTGATGACTTGTCGGTGACTCGGGTTGGTAGCGATATCAACTGGTTCAGGTTGTACAGGGCATACAAATTATCCCAATTAATGTTTCGCTTCAAGGCATCAATATTGAAGTCTTCCATTATTAATATTTTCCAAAGAAGTAATCCAGACTATGTCCATCGTGTCTGAGAACTTATCTAGCCATTTCTATTCTGGCATCCGCATTGCGGTATATAAGCCAATTAATATAGAGGTAGTGTGAGGGAGGAGGACTTCCAGCCACATGCATTCAACTTCAGGACATTCGAGATCAACGCGTCTTACAGCTTTGATGCTTGTGTGCACATAGGCAGCCACGCCAGTTTCAAAGCTAATTGATGGATCCCGACGGAAAATTTCATAATTTGCAATTTGCAGTTCTTGGTTAGAATGTGTTCATTAAGTCTAGTTTCTGTTAGTCCAAACATATGAAAGTATGCATTGTTATTATAGAGTATGGAAGTAATTTCAGCCAATTTACTCACATTGTAGAGATGACAAACATTCAGATGTCTCAACCTGAGTCCCTGACGATTTGAATATTCAGTTGTGATTGGGGGAGTCATATTTTGTGAAATTGATGATCGCTAATATTTCATCGATGTTTGTGTGTGTCTGTGTAATTTTATACAGGGGAAAGGGGAAGGGATCAAGGAGGAGGAAGGGGGGGCAAGGAGGATGATGTTGAAGCTTACAAGACAAGATCGCGTTGCTATCTCTTACAGTACACAAAAATATTTTAATAGCCAGCTCGAGAGTTTTCATTGGGAATGAGGGAAACGTACCTTTGATCCAGGGGACACAGGGATTTTAAAAGCCGGCAAGGAGAGGTCTAGTCTGAAATGTCCTTAACCTAAAAAGTATCCCCCCCCCTCCCTTGCAGTCGCTTAAAGATCTAACAAAATGATCCACTGATATCTACTGGTAAATAGTGATCGACTGGTTGACGACCCCTGCTTTAGACTCTAATGAGGCATTTCCTCTAAAGCCAATTAATCTAAGAAAGAAAACATACGAAGGCCTGCAATGAATAGTTTTTCATAAACTACAACTTACTGGGCCCAAGAAGGGCAGAAGTGGTGCTCGGCAAGGGATGCCTTTTGACACCATTCCCCTTCTTCCTGGCCATAGAGTGGATTACGAAAACAACAATATCAAGCAAGAGAAATGGAATTCAGTGGGCTCTAACAAAACAGCTTGATGATATCGAATTTGTAGATGATATTGTCCTTAAATGATATAACCGAAACCAGGTGAGAGACAAAATTAGAGAACATTACGAGAGGTAATAGTAGTTGGATCTGAAAATCCATAGTGAAAAGTAAAGACTGTGAGAAGAAATGTGAAAAATTATAACTAGATTGCGCTTTTAGAAACACCCACACAAGGTGTGAACTCATACACATATCTTGTTAACAACATAACCAAAGGATGGATGAACGGTGAGTGATCTTATAATAAGAATACCAAAGACATGAGGGCTTTTTATTGCTTTGGACGCAGAATTGGAATAGAGAGAAATATCACACAAACAATTAGAACTTTCAAATCAAATGTCAGAGCAGTAGGCTCTGAAGTATAGATAACAATACAGGGTGTCCATAAATTCTCTTTACAATTTAACAAACTTATTACAAAGGCAAATGAAAAGACAAATATGTGGAAATTATTACAAAATGAGAAGTAGGTATTGAAGTTTTTTTTTTGCCTCATTTAATACAACTCTATATGGACACCATTAGTTGCACGAAGCACATCAAGACGGTACTCGATTTCTTGCCATGTTTGCTGTAGCATAGCCTCATTAATGGTGGCAATGGTATCAGTGATCTTTTGCTTTAGGTCAGTGATGTCCCATATCTTTTGTTCGATACACGATATCTTTAACATAACCCCATAGAAAGAAGTCCAGGGGAGTGATATCTGGTGAACGAGGTGGCCATGGAATTGGGCCATCCCTTCCAATCCACCGGTCTGAAAATGTTTGATTTAGGAACCCACGAACATGCAGTCCCCAATGTGGTGGTGCACCATCTTGCTGGAAAATGATGGTTGGTTGAAGGTCCTCTAGTTGTGGTGCCACATATTCAGTCAAAAGGTCAAGGTAAACATTTGCAGTAATTAATGTCTCGTTGAAGAAAAATGGACCAATGATTCGATTGCACATGATCCCACACCACACATTCACCTTTGGACTATCTCAGTGAAATTCCCTAGTCACGGGGGGTGTTTTGATCCCCAGATTCTCACATTATGTGTTTTCAGTTTCCCTGAAACATGAAAGGTTGCCTCATCACTAAAACAAACTCGGGTGAGGAAGGTTTCATCCTCAGAAATTCGTTCCAGCATGTTAACTGCAAACTCTTTTCATCTTGGTTTATAATTTGACTCGAGTGCCTGTAAGAGTTGCACTTTGTAAGCGTACAAATGCAAGGTCTTGTGTAGGACTTTGTGCACTATTGCACTTTGATAACTACTGAGTACATAGAACAAATCTGATTAAGATATCTCATCAATTGCCTTTGTAATAAATTTGTTAAATTGTAAAAAGACTTTATGGAGACCCTGTATAATCGACAAACAAGACGTAAGAACTGTCATAAATGAGTGCTTACGTAAAATAGAACTATTAAACTAACATGATTACCAATATAACCAGAATGAGACATATATTACTGACAAAAGACATAATGAAAAGGTCTTGAGGTTGTGGGTAACATACACTGGGGATTGTGGGTAACATATACTGGGGATTGTGGGTAACATACACTGGGGATTGTTGGTAACATGCACTGGGGATTGTGGGTAACATACACTGGGGATTGTGGGTAACATACACTGGGGATTGTGGGTAACATACACTGGGGGTTGTGTGTAACATGCACTGGGGGTTGTGGGTAACATACGCTGGGGAAAGAATCTGTTAGCATTAGAAGACAGTCATTGTTCTGGAATGTCCGAGGCAGGGCCAGATTAAGGCTAACTGATGCCCTAAGCACAGTCCCCAAATGGTGCCCCTCTCCGCCCACCCCTCCCCCCACCCCCACCCCACGCTCCCGTCGCTTCGATTGCTTAACTGACAAGACATTAAGACTCAATAAACGCTGAAGAGACTGAAAGTTCAATTTTATTTCTGGCCAGACGAATTGAAATTTATGCAGAAAAACGTTGGTAAGACAGGCAAACATACTGAACTCTAGGTCTATGTCTGACACCTTCGGTCACTCACCATAACGTTTTTTTTTTTCTTTTTTAAACAATTCGGATTAAAGTCGAACACCGCAGATATTGAAAATTACAAAAAATTCGACTAAAGACGACTGTGGCAGTGAAAGAGATGAGAGTTAAGGGCATGAGAGCCAGAGGGAAAATTATGTGGTGCCCCCTTCACTTGGTGCCCTAAGCACGTGCTTTTTTTCCTTATTGGTTAATCCAGCCCTGGTCCTAGGCAATGGAAACAACAGGAAACGGGAAAACACATTATTGGAGAAGAAAACTGCAGGCACACTTGCACACAATCGGACCTTTTAGATTTGCGCACCAAAACGCAACAAACATAAATTTTGCGCACGCTGGGTGATAGATGACGTGACTTTGTTGACATTAGTTACTTGAGAGTCGCATTTTGACTGAGTTAGCTTGCAGACGTGGCTTTCCGGATGTGGAAAAGAAAGAATGTAAAGTGATAATGGCCAATGAAGACTCGAAGGTTCTTGATGAAAAGTTTAATTAGAAATATTATACAGCCCTGCATTCTTTAGTATGTTCGTGTCAAGTTGTATAGAGAAGCTATTGGATATTTTTTAATGAACAATATGAGATTTGGTTTCTCAACGTCTGCAGTATATCTCGTTAGAATGGTACTTTCATTTGATGGGTGTCATTTTGAAATTGCCTGCCCACGTCACACTACGCTGTAGAATGCCGTAATCAGAACCATGGATCGCATAATGACGACAGACTTCTCTGCGTTATTATTAACATTCATTGTGCTTTATTAAGTTCGAGATATTACCGTGTACCAAGACATTATAAACAATGAGCTTAATATATTGTCTTTCGTCACACTTCTGTACTGAATATGAACCCTACTACCACAGTGTTGGGCAATGGAACTTTGATTCAAGCCGCAGATGTTGCGAATTGTATCATTAATTCGCCACATCAAATTTTAAAAAAGTAAAAAAGTTGGTAGTTATTTTGATTAAACGGAAAAATCCAACATCCCCTAAGTGACTTTATTGAATCAGTATTCGTGCTTGTAGAGCCAACTCCAACACAAAATGAGAATCTTCATCTAAAATACCAAGTTAGTTTTATTGCTTGGCTTTGAGACATGGAGAAAAGAACAAAAGCAACAACCAAATAGCTTTCGTAAATGGGTACTTGCGTATAATAGAAGGACTGACAAAATGTCTAATATGGAACTTATGACAAGAACCAAACAAGCCAAATCGATCACGAAATGAGATGAAAGACTTTCAAGATGGATATGACACGTACTTTGGAAACCTGTTGGTAGCACTACAGAGCAGTCCTTTTTCTTGAATTCCCAGGGTAAAAGATGCAGTAGAAGACGGAATAAGACATGGAGATGTGACCTGGAGATGTGACCTGGAGACAGACGTAACAGTGACGAAGAAGACATGGGAAATACATTGTACTGATGGCACGTGACAGGAAGACTTGGTACTTCTTCTTCTTCTTCTTCTTCGTTCGCCCTGAAAAGGACGGTGGTTGCGTTGTGTCTGTTTACAACGTAGCTGTGATATCTGCACCTTTCGGTCGACACATCCGACTTCTGCACGGCATTTTTTAGGACCGGGTTTGTCTTCCCATTGCGATCCGTGCTCGCTCAGCCAGCCTGCACAGCTGCAGACTGTTTCCAGGACCACCACGTGGAGGTGGAGCACGGTCTTGACCAGCTCTGGTTCGCTGGTCCTGACGCAGGCAGTCAAGCTATGAGTCGCTGACTGCGGTCTCTATTGCTGCGTCTTAGGAAGACTTGGTACACGTTTGTTGAAAGCCTATGCTCCTTGAGGCACGGACGGATGATTATGGTGCTGAGGATGATAGAGTCAAAATAAAACCAGGGAAGCCAGACTTCCTTAACCACCTTAGACGACGCCCCAAGTATGTCGCAGTGGTACTTTTCATCATCATCATTTTGAGCTCTTTACGGAGCATGGAGCTGGTCCCCTTGCAGGAAGCCTGTACCAAGAACTCACATGTGTGGCCGCATGACCTACTACCATAGCATTTATTCGTGCTAGTAACCAAGTATAATAAAACATAATAAATTACTATAGAAAGTAAACAGTGCAGTTACGACATTTCGTAGTTAACAAAAACAATGAGATACATTGAGTATAGAATGACATAAAAACGAAACTGAAACTATGTCAAGCCGTACGAACCAACGCTACTTTACGTGGGAGTTGCCATAGCAAATAGTGACGTAAATAGGAATAGCCTTACCCCCTGTAAGATCACTTGAAAGAACGACCAGTAAATAATTAATAAAATAATAGTTTATCCAATGAAATGGTAGCTTGAATCGGGCACTACTAAAAGACACCCAGAAATGAATGAAGCCAGTATTAATAAATATAAAGCAAGTAGAGGGGCTGACACCCAAAGTGACATATATGAGTGTACCTTCAATAGAGAAGATTGAAGAAAATACAGAAGTTAAGGAATATTATAATCCCTGCTGGATTGAAATAAGAAGTGGACAACTTATCATACATGAAATAGATTCTATGTCTAAAAACCAATGTAACTTTTGATTTTGTACAAATGTTGCTGTTATGGGGAAAAACTTCCATGATTCAATAAACTTGTTATGTAGTCAAAGAAGTTACTGAGGATTCTTCACAGTTGTGCTAGACCCTTAGTTGTGAACCTGTACCAAGTGTTGTACTGTATCAATCATCATCACATCTACTATCTCACATCAAAACAACATAAGAGGAACGAACCAACCTGGGTCCAAATAGATTGACACCAAGAAATTAATACCTCTGGCGGACTTTAAGCCAGTCAACTACTAACTTGGAATCTACAGACAAAAACATCACCATTAACCCAAATCAATTAGTATTAAACCATTGACACTGCCACACATGATCTTGCAGCAGTGGTTTATATGACAATTTGTTTGTCATGATGAGGTTGCCATATACATGCACAACCTTATATTAGTGGCCTGGTACAACATACCAGAGGGTAGAGTCGTCCTATTCTTTTCTTTTTCTTTGTCTGTTCAGAGATCACTTGGAACTGCATGGTTGGTTTCTGTGGTGCCATTGCTTGCTCCCAAATCGAGCCTTGGTAACAACCTGCGTTGTGCAACACTAATCTAGTTCTTGTTCTGGAATCCCTATGGTAAGAGATGTAGAGGTAGACAAAAAGACACATGGAGATGAGAACTGGAGAGAGAAGAGAAAATGATGAGGAAGACGTTGAAATAACTTGAACTGATGGCACGTGACAGGAGAGGACTTGACATGTGTTTATTAAAGGGCTATGCTCCTTGGAGAGCTAAAGGGTATTGATTGATTGATTGTTTGATTGATTGATTGATTGATTGACTGATTGATTGATCAAGTAGAATACTTACCATTGAAATAAGAAAATGAGCTAGCTATGATTTAAATAGAATAAAGAATTAGATGAAATTAAAAAAAGATCAGTAATAAACAGATGACAAAATGTACTTTAAAATGTCAGTCTCAGATTCAGGTAAAACAAAAATACAAAACTGCGATGATTATGATGCCAGCGATAAGGTAAGAAGTTAAAGGATAATGGGATGAATTAAAAAAAATAGACCAGGATAATGAATCATTTTTCTTTTACATAAAACCATACGCGACGGTGAATGGAAAAAAGAGAGCCATGAAAATGTGATATGTCATAAATATCCTTTTTTGTAGACGGGACGCAGATGTGAATGAAGAAGCTATATAAATGATTAACAAAATAGATTACTTGAGAGTAAAGAAGATTAAAAAGAATAATCTATATTCTGGAGCGGGAAACGTGTACAGAAATAATGAATCTTGATAATGCGTAATACTATATTTTCCTGAGTGATAGACGACAAAGATAAATAAAAACAAATATCTTCAAGTCCAGAAATTATAAGAAACAAAAATTAGAAGAAACAACTGAAACGGAAAGCAATTACAAGACAAAAAACATTTGAGCGAAAAAAAAGAAGAGAGAAAGCACATGAAAGAACAAATTCCACAACTGAAAGAAAACAAACAAATCAATTAAGGAAATATACAGCACGAAAAAACAAAAACAGAAAATAACAAGTGTAATCGAGGAATACAACTCCGATTGGCGTAGTGGTTAGAGCGATTCCCTCTCGTGGCATAGTTACATGTTCCGGGTTCGAAACCTGGGAGCGTCACGCTGCAGTCTACCCAGCTGTTCATGAGCACTTCACTCTGCTCATGAGTTAGAGAATGCAAGGGCAGCTAGGAAAGAAACTGGTCAGTAGAGTCCAGAAAATAATCAAGAAAGAGAGAACAGAAGTGACAGTCTGAACAGTAAACCCGGTAGTATTAACCCGGATGTCAATAAAGTCTACTGACCAGTCAAATCTTCGACAGCTCTTGTCTAAAGAAGTCATGTGATTATGCCAGGCAGATTTAATCTTCCTTCAACCTGTTCATCTATTATTTTCTTCCTGTCAGATGGGTTAGATGAAGAAGTTGATGATAGACGTTCAGAGGGGACAGCAAAGCTGGTAGGTGGATGGGGGAGAGTTATGAGTAACACGAGCCGTAGGCGGAGAAGGAATGGTGACAATTACATTTCCTGGGCAACGAGAATTGAGAGAAACTGGTCGATTAGAATAACATAGAGAGGAGAAGAATACGTAGCATTGGAGACAGGAAAGATCCTAAATATTAATGCTTCATTTTTTAGTTTGATGTTCTTCAAATGAAGAGCGGAGTTTAATGGGAATTATACGCATTAAAAAATATCAGTAAAAATTGATGGGTGGATAGACAAACTTGCATTCTGGTAATTAGGTAGACTCGTACTTACACTAATATAACCGATCTGTCATTTGTTTCAGTTGACATAGCAGAATATAGTATCATCAAAATCTTGAAGATGTGGGTAGTGACCACCGCCCTGTTTTGACATCTGTTTTAACACCACAGATGACGTAGAAGTCCCTGGGTAAGCCAGCCTAGAACTTTAGGAAAGCAGACTGGAACCGCTGCGGCCGAGAATCTGACGCTGGGCTCAGTAAAATCATTAGAAATGATAACATTAATGCTACATACAACAACATATGTACCACAATCCTAGCAGCTGCCAAAAAGTGCATCCCAAGGGGGAAGCATAAGAAGTATAAACCTTACTGGACATCTCAACAAGCTGAAGCAGTCAAAGAGAGGAGAGAGGCCAGAAAGAAGGCTGAAAAATACCCTACCACCCTAAATAAAACAGAGTACAACAGGTGGACAGCAAAAGTAAGGTATGTCACCAAGAAGAATAAGCGGGAGACTTGGAAAGAAAATTGTAACAAACTAGATCTAAAAAGAGAAGGGAACAAAGTCTGAAGACTCTGGAGTAATCTCGAGGGAAGCAAGAAAAAGACAAACCCAACACCTATGGTGGATGGAAGTAATGATCGTAACATCAAGAAAGCCGATGTCTTCAACAATTTTTATACCAGTGTAAATAAAACCCAACAGAGAAAGAAACTAGATGAAGTGCTCCTAAAGAACACATCCACGCTTAACATAGATCAGACCAATATGGCTGCGTTCGATGATCCGTTCAGCCCACACGAAATGAGAATGGCACTACAGAAACTGGCCAAATATAAAGCTCCAGGACCAGATAAAATCAAAAATGAGATGATTTGTCAATTAGGGCGAAAGGCAAAAGAGACACTTCCATGGTTCATCAATAGAACGTGGAAAGAGAAACAATTACCATCGGCGTGGCTGACAGCAACCATCATACCCATTTTGAAGAAAGGGAAACCACCGGGAACACCAAGAAGCTATAGGGCCATATCTCTCACTTCATGCTTAGGCAAGCTGGTCGAGCGATTGGTAAACAACAGATTATACTGGTGGTTGGAAAGCTGGAACCTTCTTGAAAACAACCAGGCAGGCTTTAGACGTCACTGTCGCACAGATGACCCCCTCTTCAGGTTCACATAGAATGTGATGGATGGCTTCCAAGAGGGAAAAAGACGGATAGCTGTGTTCATTAACCTTGAGCAAGCCTACGACAGAGTTTGGAGAAAGGGACTTTTGCTGAAGATGAGAAGAATGGGAAAAGGAGAGAAAATGATTAGATGGATACAGGCCTTCCTAACAAATATAACCATAGCTATCAACTTTGCTGGTGCAATTTCACGGAAAAGAACGCTGGAAGAAGGACTGCCCCAAGGCTTTCCTTTAAGTTGCACCCTTTTCCTCATTTTCATTAATGACCTTGCCAAACATCTGAATGTGTCGAAGGCGCTGTTTGCTGATGACCTTGCCATCTGGACCACGGATAAATATCCCATTGTGACAGAGTTATGTAAATAGGTTACATACACCCACACGTTTTGCTCCCACCTTGCTCCCTTATTAGTTATGCACGTTTTGTTAACGCAGAACCTTCGTACTTCTATATCTGTCGAACTCATAATTGTAGCCACGCCTATTTTTTTCTTTTCTCTATTGTCTTACAGGCACTAGGAATGTTTATAAACAGACCTATTAGCTAGTCCAGAGCCGTTAACTGTATTATAACGCCAGCGATTGGGACCCCGTCGTAATAGTGACAGGCCAGACTATGATTCACGTAGCGAGAGAACAGGGGGAGATAAGCTAATGAAGAAAATCAAGGGCGATAAGTCAAAAGACGTACTTTCGATAGACATTGGTCAGGGGGAATTAATCTGAGGACAGGGGAGATAATCGCAGTTACCCTCCCCCACCCCCACACATCCGTTTGTTCGGAACTTAATTAGCTACAGTGAGAGACGCCAGATCAAAAGACTGTTCGCTCGTTGCCAAAGTCTAGTTGTCGGCAAAGGTGGCAAATATAGCTTTGATTCAGGATTCGACCGAAGAATTCCCCAAAATCTGGACGAAGGCGTGAAATCTCGCAAGTACTAGCGAATTTTATACCCATTTTTATATATACTCCAGGTTTTAAAATCATTTTATCTAGTAGCCGCAGAATTTCAGTACATCTAGCTTCGAATCCTAGACCATTTGTGATAAAATTAACCGTGATGCAACGTTAAAATATCTCCAAAAATAAAATGTAGGGATAAAAACTAATGCGTAAGCTACTAGAATACATGATCGCCCACGCCGCGGGTCACCACCCGCCATGGAAATTAAATTGTTAGACGTGAAGGCAAAACTGTTACCCTTGGAACGGGAGGAGAACGGAGATCAAAAGGAAAAATCTGACTGAACGCGTGCTTGAAACTAGCAAGGCTAAAAAGACGCAATTGGTGGGGAAAGGAGGAAAATTCACGTCCCCAAGTTGACACAAGGTAAAGAAATCGACAAAAGGGACCTTAGCTATTATACGCAACAGTCATTTCTTGGACGCTTTTGCGATAACTTAGTCCGTTTATTTGAATGCAGAGACGAACGCATTACAGAAGATGCTCGAAAATATTTCAAAAAACCAACTAACCTTGAAAAGTAACTTTTTCTTAATAATAATGTTAGGAATATAAAACCTAGCTGGCCGGATGGCCCATCTTGAGCAGGGAAATAATATGCTTTCATTTATACAGACGGATAGATAATAAAAAAAGATATTGACAAAAGACTGTGTTGTTCATATCAGCGAGCGACTGCATTGAAACAAAAAATGTCCCTAATTTTCAAAAACTGCGGCTTTGAGACTCAAGTGCTAAAATCTAGTTGGAATGAAAGAGAGGGGATGGGGTGGAGAATTGTGGCTAAAAATAACTTTAAAGGCAAAATTGTGTAGGGGAAGGCAGAGTTGGTTCAAAAAACAAGTGTGTTTTTTGGTGAAACGCAAGTAGAGACAGACGGACCAACAGACAATAATGCATACTTGACTGAGGTATGACTGAAATGACTTTTGGTAGGAGGTTTGAATTTGAAAAGGAAAAAAGGCGGTGATTGGCCATAGATGAATATATTATCGGCGCTCAGACGCGCATTTTTGCCATTCGTCATAAGTTGTCCTAGTAGACACAGTAAATAATTCAGTGGTGTATTTCCCAGAAGCTAATTGAAATATTTAGAGGGACGCCATACTAAAGCCAGCAGCTCAGCTGAGTTTTGCTAGCAAATAACTGTGTTCTATATTCATAATTCTGGTAAGACTGAAATTATTTCTTTGTATATTTTAATATGTATTTAATATTTCGAGTTATTTGATACTGCCATATCAAAATCTATCCCTTACAACAAGGATTCGCTCTAGACCCCCCGCCCCAGTTCAGGGTCTAGAGACAAACAAAATACATAAACCCCAGCAAGGATTATGAAGGACGGATCAAGTGCTGAGATCAGTGGAACATATCACCTATCCTATTCTATGGCAGAAAGCTAATGAACATATTTCAGAATATGTAGTCTGGGAGAACTTATCCTATGTGAACCCAACTTGGTAAGATGTGTTGTATGGTCAAAGAGATCTGACCCGTCTATGTGGTGTTGTTGTGTGTAGTGTTGTGTCCAGAAATGGTTTAGAGGATGGAATTCTGACACATGACCAATACTTTTATTGCAGAACTGTGAGTTTTTATTTGGCACCAGTGTGGTGTCAAATGAGGTGTTGAATAATACAAGAGTGGACCCGTGCAGTTTATATTTTGGCAGAGCAGCCTTATATTGCCCCCAAGCACGGAGAGGTGGGGCCACCAGATTCCAGCACCAGAACTACTCATTCAAGATACGTGAGCGTCTGGCCTGCTGGAAATTCACCAACTCAACTTATTTTCTAACACACCAACTATAGTCCCATCAATAAATGGACAATGTGTAGTCTCCATAGACAGGGAGTGATGAGGCCACCCCAACAGCACATCCATTAATCGTTCCCCCCAGAAAAATTACAACTATAAACAGTAGTAATATTAACTAGTCTTGTAAAATACATATGTACACACCTTTCATTTATTATGCCATATATTCATGCATTTAATTCATAATTGCAAAACCTTTCATATGTTCTGACCAAAATAAAACCTTGGTTCAGAACAAATAAACTTAAAGAAAATTTATTATCAAAAATTTTACACAGCTTGAGTTAGTTCAGTGTGTTATAACATTTTATTAATATTATTAGACTTATTAAATATCTGTGTGTGTGTATGTAAACTACCACAACACATTACATATCAGTACCCTAGAATTTTAACGTAGCCACATTCATTAGTAAAAAAAGATAGGTGTGAGGTCGTAGTGGTAGCAAGAAGGGCCTTCTGAAAATTCACAGCTACATTTATCTCAGGAGCCTTCACAGCTGACCTCATGCATCACACTAAGTAATATCACAATCATACAATACCATCAAATCCACTACATATATTGGGGTCTCTTGTCCCGGGAAAATTAGCCAATCAATAATTATTATAATATTAGGATCTCCTGGGGGGAGAATTAAATTAGGGGAACACATTATAAAAATTAAAAGTGTCCCTTAAAATTAAAAGTGAAAATAAAAGTTGGTGAATCTTCACAGCCAGTGGTAATTAATTAGTTCATTAGCTAATTAAAATTATTTTAGACTAGAGTAATTAGAATTACTTTAGTGGTTGGAAATTTTATCTTGCTCATTGTTAAATTGTCTAAAAAATATGGCGGAGCTAGCCAAATTCAGATCAGCTGCTGTGCTAACGGCAAAGGATATGGGAATGGATGGTCAGGTTTTAATTCAATATGTAACGGCTGAATGTGATAAGTATATTGAACGGGAGGAAAGAAGATTAGAAAAAGAGGCTGAAAGAAAATTAGAGGCTGAGACTAAGAGGCTGCAGATTGAGGCAGAAGAAAAACGACAGCAAAGGGAAGCAGAAGAGAAAAAACGACTGCCGAAAGGGAGGCAGAAGATAGACAGCTGCAAAGGGAGCACGAATTACGACTAAGGGAGCTGGAATTACAAGGCCCGGCTCCTGAAAATGGTGCCAGCCCTTTTGCCTCAGATGCTACGCCCAGTCTGGGAGCCTCAACTCAGCTATGGGGTTTCATTTAGACCATTTTGTTGAAAAAGACGATGACATAGAGGGGTACCTAGGACGTTTTGAGTTATTAGCTACTACATATGGGTTAGAGAGAGAGAGGTGGAGTTTAAAGTTATCACAGGGACTGAGAGGTACTTCTTATGAAGTCTTCGCAAAAATGAACAGAGACGACCAGGACAATTATGACATGTTAAAGCAGGCTTTGTTATTGAGGTACGAAAAAATGGTGAATTTTATCGTAAGAAATTTAGAAATGCCAAACTGTTGTCTGGAGAGACATACCACCAATTCTCTGCCAGACTGGAAACCTATTTGGAGAAATGGACTGCTCTGGGGAAGACCCAAGATCTTAAAGAAATGATCATGATTGAGCAATTGAGAGAGTCCATGGCTCCAGACATGAGAAAATTTCTCATGGAACAAGGTGCAGAGAAGTTGGGAGAGGTTTTAAATGTCGCTGAGAGGTATCAGGCAGCCCAGGCAGAGGTAAGTGGTGCTAAAAAGAAGCACATAGACAATTTTAAAGCTCCACAGCAATTTAATAAATTTGATAATAGAGAGCAGGGAAATAAAGGTAGGACAAACTTTGAGCGGCCAAGAAATGACTATCGCGACAGAAACTTACAGTTCAATGACCAAAAGTTCAATGAAAGAAAACCGTTGAACCAAGGAAAAAGATGGTGTAAACGGTGCAAGAAAGATAACCATAACACCGAATTTTGTAGAAGGAAACCTTCAAACATTGCTGCAATGAAGTCGGGGACGCAAAGATTAAAGGTTAATCCTAATGGACAACAGGAACCTTATCACCCCCCAGTTTGTGAGGATGTTATTTGTAATGGGGTCACCATAAGGTGCCTTTATGATACAGGTTTGGATTATGATTCAGTTGTGAAGTCTAGCCTAGTGGACCCAAGTCAGTATACCACAGAAACAGTGGAAATACAAGGGGCGACTAAGGACATACCACTCATGACACTTCCCATCGCAAGGATAACGGTGAAAACTCGCTATGTGGAAGGAGAAATCAGAGCAGCAGTGATAGATGAACCAATCTACCCTCTGATATTGGGGTGTAGATACGTCTTCTTGGGGAATCCCGAGAGACCTGTGATCATGGCGACAGTGCAGACCAGGTCACAGAAGAAGGAGGAAGAAGGTGAACCTATAAATGCTCATCCAGAGGAGATGAGGAAGGCGCAGGCTGAGGATAGGACACTCAAGCCATGTTTTAAAAAATTGCCCAAATGCCACACACCTCCGAGCAAGGGGGAATATTTTATGAAGAACAAACTCTTATACAGGAAGGCCGGAACTGGAACAAATGGTCACAACCAGCTGGTTCTTCCCACTTCATATAGAGATAAAGTGATGGAACTCGGGCATGCGATTCCCTTCAGTGGTCACATGGGGATCAGCGCCACAGGACAGCGTATAGCTTGTCATTACTTCTGGCCAGGGATAACGGAGGATATAAAAAGATATGTCAAATCCTGCCCAGAATGTCAAAGGGTAGCTCCAAAGCACTGGACTGCTCCTGCAACTCTAGGGGAAATGCCCATAGTGGGAACACCTTTTGAGAGGGTTGCAGTGGATATTGTAGGACCTCTCACTCGGACCAAGAGGAGGAACAGTTACATCCTTACTCTGGTGGACACTTGTTCTATGTGGGGAGAGGCGGTAGCCCTGCCATCAATTGATTCAAAACATGTAGCAGAGGCACTACTTACAATATTTACCCGATTAGGATTCCCGCATCAAATCTTGACGGATAATGGTTCTCAGTTCAAGGGGAAACTAACGGAAGAAGTTTTTAAGCTATTTCAAGCCAGACACTTTCATTGTAGTCCGTACCATCCACAAGGGAACGGCCAGGTAGAGAGGTTCAACGGGACTCTCATTTCTATCCTGAGAAAGCTGGCACACGAAAAACCGGATCTGTGGGATCAATTCCTGCCCGCCGCATTGTTTGCGTATCGGGAGGTACCACATAGTTCAACCGGGATGGCTCCCGCAACTCTGCTATTTGGGAGGCCAATAAAAGGTCCATTAAAAGCCTTATTAAGGACCTGGACAGATGAGAAGGCGGAAGAGACTGTTACCTCATCTTATCAATACGTGAACGAACTGACCACTCGTTTGAAAGCTGGATGGAAACTGGCAAATGATAATTTGAAACAAGCCAGGAAGAAACATGCAGCATATTTTAATAGGAAGGCAAAGGACAGAGAACTAGCAGTGGGAGAGAAGGTGCTGCTTCTACTACCCGGCAGCCAGAATAAATTACAAATTGGTTGGCAAGGTCCATATACGGTTCTAGAGAAGGTGTCTAGAACAAACTATAAAATTGACAAAAAGGGGAAGGAGAAAGTTTATCATGTAAACCTGTTAAAGAAGTATCTGGACAGACCACTCCAGGAAAGCACCCCCTTACTGACCTTGGCTATCGCAACTCAAATGCAAAAGGAACCACTCACCTCACATGAATACCCATTACATCCTTGTGAAACAGCAGCACAGGTAAAAGTCAGTAAGCACCTGACTAAAAACCAGAGGGAGAGAGTTCAACAGGTTCTGGAGGAACATACAGATGTATTAACAGATAAACCAGGCCATACAAATTTGCTACAGTATGACATGAAACTGGTAGACTCAAACCCAATCTGTATGAGAGCCTATTCTATTCCGTTCGCGAAGGAGAAGGCATTGAAGGAAGAAATAGATTATTTGTTGAAGGAGGGGATTATTTCGCACAGTGAATCATCTTTTAGTTCTAGTGTCGTTTTGTTGAGAAAACCGTCTGGGGAACACAGAATGTGCATAGATTACAGGAAACTGAATGCTGTCACAGA
The DNA here is from genome assembly GCA_024509875.1 of Oreohelix idahoensis. Taxonomy (NCBI): domain Eukaryota; kingdom Metazoa; phylum Mollusca; class Gastropoda; order Stylommatophora; family Oreohelicidae; genus Oreohelix; species Oreohelix idahoensis. The sequence goes on from JAMPIV010000224.1 coordinate 16,142, forward strand.
AGGACAAGTGGATCCATTACCAGACACAAAACAGTTATTTGCCAGACTGAACAAGGCAAAATACTTTTCAAAGGTGGATCTTAGTAAAGGCTATTACCAGATTCCAGTGAAGCCTGAAGTGAGACCTTATTTGGCTTTTAGCACTTCGGATGGACATTATGAATTCAACATGCTACCATTCGGACTGAAAAATGCTCTGAGTGTATTTTCAAGGATGATGCGCAAATTGTTGGATCCCCTGAATAACCCATGTATCACGAATTTCATGGATGATATTCTCGTCGCCACAGAGACATTTGAAGAACACATTGAAGCTCTGGAGATGTTGTTTGATAGACTTCGGGAGGCGAACTTAACTGCTAGGCCAACAAAATGTTGTATTGGATGCAAAGAGTTGGAATTCTTGGGACACACTGTATATCAGGGTAACATGACCCCTGATCCCAAGAACTTGGAAAAACTGCAGAGAGCACCTAGACCACAAACAAAAAAGGACGTGCGATCATTCGTGTCGTTATGCGGATTTTATCAAAAATATATCAAAAATTTTAACTCTATTTGTGCTCCTCTGACTGATGTGATTCGCTATGGGGTTTCATTTAGACCATTTTGTTGAAAAAGACGATGACATAGAGGGGTACCTAGGACGTTTTGAGTTATTAGCTACTACATATGGGTTAGAGAGAGAGAGGTGGAGTTTAAAGTTATCACAGGGATTGAGAGGTACTTCTTATGAAGTATTTGCCAAAATGAACAGAGAAGACCAAGACAATTATGACATGTTAAAGCAGGCTTTGTTATTAAGGTACGAAAAAAATGGTGAATTTTATCGTAAGAAATTTAGAAATGCCAAACTGTTGTCTGGGGAGACATACCACCAATTCTCTGCCAGACTGGAAACCTATTTGGAGAAATGGACTGCTCTGGGGAAGACCCAAGATCTTAAAGAAATGATCATGATTGAGCAATTGAGAGAGTCCATGGCTCCAGACATGAGAAAATTTCTCATGGAACAAGGTGCAGAGAAGTTGGGGGAGGTTTTAAATGTCGCTGAGAGGTATCAGGCAGCCCAGGCAGAGGTAAGTGGTGCTAAAAAGAAGCACATAGACAATTTTAAAGCTCCACAGCAATTTAATAAATTTGATAATAGAGAGCAGGGAAATAAAGGTAGGACAAACTTTGAGCGGCCAAGAAATGACTATCGCGACAGAAACTCACAGTTCAATGACCAAAAGTTCAATGAAAGAAAACCATTGAACCAAGGAAAAAGATGGTGTAAATGGTGCAAGAAAGATAACCATAACACCGAATTTTATAGAAGGAAACCTTCAAACATTGCTGCAATGAAGTCGGGGACGCAAAGATTAAAGGTTAATCCTAATGGACAACAGGAACCTTATCACCCCCCAGTTTGTGAGGATGTTATTTGTAATGGGGTCACCATAAGGTGCCTTTATGATACAGGTTTGGATTATGATTCAGTTGTGAAGTCTAGCCTAGTGGACCCAAGTCAGTATACCACAGAAACAGTGGAAATACAAGGGGCGACTAAGGACATACCACTCATGACACTTCCCATCGCAAGGATAACGGTGAAAACTCGCTATGTGGAAGGAGAAATCAGAGCAGCAGTGATAGATGAACCAATCTACCCTCTGATATTGGGGTGTAGATACGTCTTCTTGGGGAATCCCGAGAAACCTGTGATCATGGCGACAGTGCAGACCAGGTCACAGAAGAAGGAGGAAGAAGGTGAACCTATAAATGCTCATCCAGAGGAGATGAGGAAGGCGCAGGCTGAGGATAGGACACTCAAGCCATGTTTTAAAAAATTGCCCAAATGCCACACACCTCCGAGCAAGGGGGAATATTTTATGAAGAACAAACTCTTATACAGGAAGGCCGGAACTGGAACAAATGGTCACAACCAGCTGGTTCTTCCCACTTCATATAGGATAAAGTGATGGAACTCGGGCATGCGATTCCCTTCAGTGGTCACATGGGGATCAGCGCCACAGGACAGCGTATAGCTTGTCATTACTTCTGGCCAGGGATAACGGAGGATATAAAAAGATATGTCAAATCCTGCCCAGAATGTCAAAGGGTAGCTCCAAAGCACTGGACTGCTCCTGCAACTCTAGGGGAAATGCCCATAGTGGGAACACCTTTTGAGAGGGTTGCAGTGGATATTGTAGGACCTCTCACTCGGACCAAGAGGAGGAACAGTTACATCCTTACTCTGGTGGACACTTGTTCTATGTGGGGAGAGGCGGTAGCCCTGCCATCAATTGATTCAAAACATGTAGCAGAGGCACTACTTACAATATTTACCCGATTAGGATTCCCGCATCAAATCTTGACGGATAATGGTTCTCAGTTCAAGGGGAAACTAACGGAAGAAGTTTTTAAGCTATTTCAAGCCAGACACTTTCATTGTAGTCCGTACCATCCACAAGGGAACGGCCAGGTAGAGAGGTTCAACGGGACTCTCATTTCTATCCTGAGAAAGCTGGCACACGAAAAACCGGATCTGTGGGATCAATTCCTGCCCGCCGCATTGTTTGCGTATCGGGAGGTACCACATAGTTCAACCGGGATGGCTCCCGCAACTCTGCTATTTGGGAGGCCAATAAAAGGTCCATTAGAAGCCTATTAAGGACCTGGACAGATGAGAAGGCGGAAGAGACTGTTACCTCATCTTATCAATACGTGAACGAACTGACCACTCGTTTGAAAGCTGGATGGAAACTGGCAAATGATAATTTGAAACAAGCCAGGAAGAAACATGCAGCATATTTTAATAGGAAGGCAAAGGACAGAGAACTGGCTGTGGGAGAGAAGGTGCTGCTTCTACTACCCGGAAGCCAGAATAAATTACAAATTGGTTGGCAAGGTCCATATACGGTTCTAGAGAAGGTGTCTAGAACAAACTATAAAATTGACAAAAAGGGGAAGGAGAAAGTTTATCATGTAAACCTGTTAAAGAAGTATCTGGACAGACCACTCCAGGAAAGCACCCCCTTATTGACCTTGGCTATTGCAACTCAAATGCAAAAGGAACCACTCACCTCACATGAATACCCATTACATCCTTGTGAAACAGCAGCACAGGTAAAAGTCAGTAAGCACCTGACTAAAAACCAGAGGGAGAGAGTTCAACAGGTTCTGGAGGAACATACAGATGTATTAACAGATAAACCAGGCCATACAAATTTGCTACAGTATGACATGAAACTGGTAGACTCAAACCCAATCTGTATGAGAGCCTATTCTATTCCGTTCGCGAAGGAGAAGGCATTGAAGGAAGAAATAGATTATTTGTTGAAGGAGGGGATTATTTCACACAGTGAATCATCTTTTAGTTCTAGTGTCGTTTTGTTGAGAAAACCGTCTGGGGAACACAGACTGTGCATAGATTACAGGAAACTGAATGCTGTCACAGAAGGACAAGTGGATCCATTACCAGACACAAAACAGTTATTTGCCAGACTGAACAAGGCAAAATACTTTTCAAAGGTGGATCTTAGTAAAGGCTATTACCAGATCCCAGTGAAGCCTGAAGTGAGACCTTATTTAGCTTTTAGCACCTCGGAAGGACATTATGAATTCAACATGCTACCATTCGGATTGAAAAATGCTCCGAGTGTATTTTCTAGGATGATTCGCAAATTGTTGGATCCCCTGAATAACCCATGTATCACGAATTTCATGGATGATATTCTCGTCGCCACAGAGACATTTGAAGAACACATTGACTCCCTACAAATGTTATTTGATAGGCTTAGGGAGGCGAACTTAACTGCTAGGCCAACAAAATGTTGTATTGGATGCAAAGAGTTGGAATTCTTGGGACACACTGTATATCAGGGTAACATGACCCCTGATCCCAAGAACTTGGAAAAACTGCAGAGAGCACCTAGACCACAAACAAAAAAGGACGTGCGATCATTCGTGTCGTTATGCGGATTTTATCAAAAATACATCAAAGATTTTAACTCTATTTGTGCTCCTCTGACTGATCTGACTCGCAAGGGACTTCCAGATAAAATTATTTGGACTGCGCAATGTGAATTAGCGTTCCAAGAGTTAAAGGAAAACCTCACTAGCAAGCCTATTCTCAAACTGCCTGATTTGACACAGGACTTTGTCTTAAGAACCGATGCAAGTAATGTAGGACTCGGAGCGGCTTTGTTGCAAAGATCATCTTCACCTGATGGGGAACTGAAACCAGTCGCTTATGCAAGCCGCAAATTGAATAAGGCGGAACAAGGATACTCCACAAGCGAAAAAGAATGTTTAGCGTTAATCTGGGCAATAAAGAAGTTTCAAATCTATCTGTATGGTAGGACTTTTGTGGTCGAGACGGACCATCAGCCTCTCGTATTCTTATCTCAGGCTAAGCATGAAAACGCAAGATTGCTGAGGTGGTCTTTATTGCTTCAACCTTATCAGTTTAGTATCCAATATATCCCAGGCAAATTGAATGTCGGTGCAGATTTCCTCAGTCGGCACCCCTGTGATCAAAATTAGAGTAATGGCAGGCGTGAGGAGAGATTTTATCTATGTGTATCACTGGTTTTGGAACTTGCCGTAGGCATGTTTTCAAGTGGGGAGATGTGTCATAAAATTAACCGTGATACAACGTTAAAATATCTCCAAAGATAAAATGTAGGGATAAAAACTAATGCGTAAGCTACTAGAATACATGATCGCCCACGCCGCGGGTCATCACCCGCCATGGAAATTAAATGGTTAGACGTGAAGGCAAAACGTTTACCCTTGGAACGGGATGAGAACGGAGATCAAAAGGAAAAATATGACTGAACACGTGCTTGAAACTAGCAAGGCTAAAAGACGCAATTGGTGGGGAAAGGAAAAAAATTCACGTCCCCAAGTTGACACAAGGTAAAGAAATCGACAAAAGGGACCTTAGCTATTATACGCCACAGTCATTTCTTGGACGCTTTTGCGATAACTTAGTCCGTTTATTTGAATGCAGTGACGAACGCATTACAGAAGATGCTAGAAAATATTTGAAAAGTAACTTTTTCTTAATAATAATGTTAGGAATATAAAACCTAGCTGGCCGGATGGCCCATCTTGAGCAGTGAAATAATATGCTTTCATTTATACAGACGGATAGATAATAAGAAAGATATTGACAAAAGACTGTGTTGTTCATATCAGCGAGCGACTGCATTGAAACAAAAAATGTCCCTAATTTTCAAAAACTGCAGCCTTGAGACTCAAGCGCTAAAATCTAGTTGAAATGACAGAGAGGGGATGGGATGGAGAATTGTGGCTAAAAATAACTTTAAAGGCAAAATTGTGTAGGGGAAGGCAGAGTTGGTTCAAAAAACAAGTGTGTTTTTTGTGAAACGCAAGTAGAGACGGACGGACCAACAGACAATAATGCATACTTGACTGAGGTATGACTGAAATGACTTTTTGGTAGGAGGTTTGAATTTGAAAAGAAAAAGGCGGTGATTGGCCATAGATGAATATATTATCGGCGCTCAGACGCGCATTTTTGCCATTCGTCATAAGTTGTCCTAGTAGACACAGTAAATAATATAGTGGTGTATTCCCAGAAGCAAATTGAAATATTTAGAGGGACGCCATACTAAAGCCAGCAGCTCAGCTGAGTTTTGCTAGCAGTTAACTGTGTTCTATATTCATAATTCTGGTAAGACTGAAAGTATTTCTTTGTATATTTTAATATTTGTTTAATGTTTCGAGTGATTTGATACTGCCATATCAAAATCTATCCCTTACAACAAGTAAGGATTCGCTCTAGACCCCCCGCCCCAGTTCAGGGTCTAGAGACAAATAAAATACATAAACTCCAGCAAGGATTATGAAGGACGGATCAAGTGTTGAGATCAGTGGAACATATCACCTATCCTATTCTATGGCAGGAAGCTAATGAACATATTTCAGAATATGTAGTCTGGGGGAACTTATCCTATGTGAAACCAACTTGGTAAGATGTGTTGTATGGTCAAAGAGATCTGACCCGTCTATGTGGTGTTGTTGTGTGTAGTGTTGTGTCCAGAAATGGTTTAGAGGATGGAATTCTGACACATGACCAATACTTTATTGCAGAGCTGTGAGTTTTTATTTGGCACCAATGTGGTGTCAAATGATGAGTTAACTAATACAAGAGTGGACCCGTGCAGTTTATATTTTGGCAGAGCAGCCTGATATTGCCCCCAAGCACGGAGAGGTGGGGCCACCAGATTCCAGCACCAGAGCTACTCATTCAAGCTACGTGAGCGTCTGGCCTGCTGAGAATTCACCAACTCAACTTATTTTCTAACACACCCATTAACTTTCCATCAATAAATGGACAATGTGTAGTCGCCATAGACAGGGAGTGATGAGGCCACCCCAACAGCACATCCATTAATTGTTTCCCCCCGATAGATTACAACTATAAACAGTAGTAATATTAACTAGTCTAGTAAAATACATATGTACACACCTTTCATTTATTATGTCATATTCATGCATTTCATTCATAATTGCAAAACCTTTCATATGTTCTGACCAAAATAAAACCTTGGTTCAGAACAAATAAATTTAAAGAAAATTACTATCCAAATTTTACACAGCTCGAGTTAGTTCAGTGTGTTATAACATTTTATTACTATTATTAGACTTGTTAAATATCTGTGTGTGTGTATGTAAACTACCACAACACATTACATATCAGTACCCTAGAATTTTAACGTAGCCACATTCATTAGTAAAAAAGATAGGTGTGAGGTCGTAGTGGTAGCAAGAAGGGCCTTCTGAAAATTCACAGCTACATTTATCTCAGGAGCCTTCACAGCTGACCTCATGCATCACACTAAGTAATATCACAATCAGACAATACCATCAAATCCACTACATATATTGGGGTCTCTGGTCCCGGGATAATTAGCCTATCAATAATATTAGGATCTCCTGGGGGCAGAATTAAATTAGGGGAACACATTATAAAAATTAAAAGTGTCCCTTAAAATTAAAAGTGAAAATAAAAGTTGGTGAATCTTCACAGCCAGTGGTAGTTAATTGATTAATTAATTAATTAGAATTATTTTAGACTAGAGTAATTAGAATTACTTTAGTGGTTGGAAATTTTATCTTGCACATTGCTAGATTTGTTTAAAAAGTATGGCGGAGCTAGCCAAATTCAGATCAGCTGCTGTGCTAACGGCAAAGGAGATGGGAATGGATGGTCAGATTTTAATTCAATATGTAACGGCTGAATGTGATAAGTATATTGAACGGGAAGAAAGAAGGTTGGCTGAAGAGAAGAGGTTAGAGGCTGATAGAGAAATTAAGAGGCTGCAGATTGAGGCAGAAGAAAAACGACAGCAAAGGGAAGCAGAAGATAAAAGATTGACTGCCGAAAGGGAGGCAGAAGATAGAAGGTTGCAAAGGGAGCACGAATTACGACTAAGGGAGCTGGAATTACAAGGCCAGGCTCCTGAAAATGGTGCCAGCCCTTTTGCCTCAGATGCTACGCCCAGTCTGGGAGCCTCAACTCAGCTATGGGGTTTCATTTAGACCATTTTGTTGAAAAAGACGATGACATAGAGGGGTACCTAGGACGTTTTGAGTTATTAGCTACTACATATGGGTTAGAGAGAGAGAGGTGGAGTTTAAAGCTATCACAGGGACTGAGAGGTACTTCTTATGAAGTCTTTGCTAAAATGAACAGGGAAGACCAAGACAATTATGACATGTTAAAGCAGGCTTTGTTATTAAGGTACGAAAAAAATGGTGAATTTTATCGTAAGAAATTTAGAAATGCCAAACTGTTGTCTGGGGAGACATACCACCAATTCTCTGCCAGACTGGAAACCTATTTGGAGAAATGGACTGCTCTGGGGAAGACCCAAGATCTTAAAGAAATGATCATGATTGAGCAATTGAGAGAGTCCATGGCTCCAGACATGAGAAAATTTCTCATGGAACAAGGTGCAGAGAAGTTGGGGGAGGTTTTAAATGTCGCTGAGAGGTATCAGGCAGCCCAGGCAGAGGTAAGTGGTGCTAAAAAGAAGCACATAGACAATTTTAAAGCTCCACAGCAATTTAATAAATTTGATAATAGAGAGCAGGGAAATAAAGGTAGGACAAACTTTGAACGGCCAAGAAATGACTATCGAGACAGAAACTCACAGTTCAATGACCAAAAATTCAATGAAAGAAAACCGTTGAACCAAGGAAAAAGATGGTGTAAATGGTGCAAGAAAGATAACCATAACACCGAATTTTGTAGAAGGAAACCTTCAAACATTGCTGCAATGAAGTCGGGGACGCAAAGATTAAAGGTTAATCCTAATGGACAACAGGAACCTTATCACCCCCCAGTTTGTGAGGATGTTATTTGTAATGGGGTCACCATAAGGTGCCTTTATGATACAGGTTTGGATTATGATTCAGTTGTGAAGTCTAGCCTAGTGGACCCAAGTCAGTATACCACAGAAACAGTGGAAATACAAGGGGCGACTAAGGACATACCACTCATGACACTTCCCATCGCAAGGATAACGGTGAAAACTCGCTATGTGGAAGGAGAAATCAGAGCAGCAGTGATAGATGAACCAATCTACCCTCTGATATTGGGGTGTAGATACGTCTTCTTGGGGAATCCCGAGAGACCTGTGATCATGGCGACAGTGCAGACCAGGTCACAGAAGAAGGAGGAAGAATGTGAACCTATAAATGCTCATCCAGAGGAGATGAGGAAGGCGCAGGCTGAGGATAGGACACTCAAGCCATGTTTTAAAAAATTGCCCAAATGCCACACACCTCCGAGCAAGGGGGAATATTTTATGAAGAACAAACTATTATACAGGAAGGCCGGAACTGGAACAAATGGTCACAACCAGCTGGTTCTTCCCACTTCATATAGGGATAAAGTGATGGAACTCGGGCATGCGATTCCCTTCAGTGGTCACATGGGGATCAGCGCCACAGGACAGCGTATAGCTTGTCATTACTTCTGGCCAGGGATAACGGAGGATATAAAAAGATATGTCAAATCCTGCCCAGAATGTCAAAGGGTAGCTCCAAAGCACTGGACTGCTCCTGCAACTCTAGGGGAAATGCCCATAGTGGGAACACCTTTTGAGAGGGTTGCAGTGGATATTGTAGGACCTCTCACTCGGACCAAGAGGAGGAACAGTTACATCCTTACTCTGGTGGACACTTGTTCTATGTGGGGAGAGGCGGTAGCCCTGCCATCAATTGATTCAAAACATGTAGCAGAGGCACTACTTACAATATTTACCCGATTAGGATTCCCGCATCAAATCTTGACGGATAATGGCTCTCAGTTCAAGGGGAAACTAACGGAAGAAGTTTTTAAGCTATTTCAAGCCAGACACTTTCATTGTAGTCCGTACCATCCACAAGGGAACGGCCAGGTAGAGAGGTTCAACGGGACTCTCATTTCTATCCTGAGAAAGCTGGCACACGAAAAACCGGATCTGTGGGATCAATTCCTGCCCGCCGCATTGTTTGCGTATCGGGAGGTACCACATAGTTCAACCGGGATGGCTCCCGCAACTCTGCTATTTGGGAGGCCAATAAAAGGTCCATTAGAAGCCCTATTAAGGACCTGGACAGATGAGAAGGCGGAAGAGACTGTTACCTCATCTTATCAATACGTGAACGAACTGACCACTCGTTTGAAAGCTGGATGGAAACTGGCAAATGATAATTTGAAACAAGCCAGGAAGAAACATGCAGCATATTTTAATAGGAAGGCAAAGGACAGAGAACTAGCTGTGGGAGAGAAGGTGCTGCTTCTACTACCCGGTAGCCAGAATAAATTACAAATTGGATGGCAAGGTCCATATACGGTTCTAGAGAAGGTGTCTAGAACAAACTATAAAATTGACAAAAAGGGGAAGGAGAAAGTTTATCATGTAAACCTGTTAAAGAAGTATCTGGACAGACCACTCCAGGAAAGCACCCCCTTACTGACCTTAGCTATCGCAACTCAAATGCAAAAGGAACCACTCACCTCACATGAATACCCATTACATCCTTGTGAAACAGCAGCACAGGTAAAAGTCAGTAAGCACCTGACTAAAAACCAGAGGGAGAGAGTTCAACAGGTTCTGGAGGAACATACAGATGTATTAACAGATAAACCAGGCCATACAAATTTGCTACAGTATGACATGAAACTGGTAGACTCAAACCCAATCTGTATGAGAGCCTATTCTATTCCGTTCGCGAAGGAGAAGGCATTGAAGGAAGAAATAGATTATTTGTTGAAGGAGGGGATTATTTCACACAGTGAATCATCTTTTAGCTCTAGTGTCGTTTTGTTGAGAAAACCGTCTGGGGAACACAGACTGTGCATAGATTACAGGAAACTGAATGCTGTCACAGAAGGACAAGTGGATCCATTACCAGACACAAAACAGTTATTTGCCAGACTGAACAAGGCAAAATACTTTTCAAAGGTGGATCTTAGTAAAGGCTATTACCAGATTCCAGTGAAGCCTGAAGTGAGACCTTATTTGGCTTTTAGCACTTCGGATGGACATTATGAATTCAACATGCTACCATTCGGACTGAAAAATGCTCCGAGTGTATTTTCAAGGATGATGCGCAAATTGTTGGATCCCCTGAATAACCCATGTATCACGAATTTCATGGATGATATTCTCGTCGCCACAGAGACATTTGAAGAACACATTGAAGCTCTAGAAATGTTATTTAATAGGCTTAGGGAGGCGAACTTAACTGCTAGGCCAACAAAATGTTGTATTGGATGCAAAGAGTTGGAATTCTTGGGACACACTGTATATCAGGGTAACATGACCCCTGATCCCAAGAACTTGGAAAAACTGCAGAGAGCACCTAGACCACAAACAAAAAAGGACGTGCGATCATTCGTGTCGTTATGCGGATTTTATCAAAAATATATCAAAGATTTTAACTCTATTTGTGCTCCTCTGACTGATCTGACTCGCAAGGGACTTCCAGATAAAATTAATTGGACTGCGCAAAGTGAATTAGCGTTCCAAGACTTAAAGGAAAAACTCACTAGCAAGCCTATTCTCAAACTGCCTGATTTGACACAGGACTTTGTCTTAAGAACCGATGCAAGTAATGTAGGACTCGGAGCGGCTTTGTTGCAAAGATCATCTTCACCTGATGGGGAACTGAAACCAGTCGCTTATGCAAGCCGCAAATTGAATAAGGCGGAACAAGGATACTCCACAAGCGAAAAAGAATGTTTAGCGTTAATCTGGGCAATAAAGAAGTTTCAAATCTATCTGTATGGTAGGACTTTTGTGGTCGAGACGGATCATCAGCCTCTCGTATTCTTATCTCAGGCTAAGCATGAAAACGCAAGATTGCTGAGGTGGTCTTTATTGCTTCAACCTTATCAGTTTAGTATCCAATATATCCCAGGCAAATTGAATGTCGGTGCAGATTTCCTCAGTCGGCACCCCTGTGATCAAAATTAGAGTAATGGTAGGCGTGAGGAGAGATTTTATCTATGTGTATCACTGGTTTTGGAACTTGCCGTAGGCATGTTTTCAAGTGGGGAGATGTGTCATAAAATTAACCGTGATACAACGTTAAAATATCTCCAAAGATAAAATGTAGGGATAAAAACTAATGCGTAAGCTACTAGAATACATGATCGCCCACGCCGCGGGTCACCACCCGCCATGGAAATGAAATGGTTAGACGTGAAGGCAAAACGTTTACCCTTGGAGCGGGATGAGAACGGAGATCAGAAAGAAAAAATATGACTGAACACGTGCTTGAAACTAGCAAGGCTAACAAGACACAATTGGTGGGGCAAGGAAAAAAATTCACGTCCCCAAGTTGACACAAGGTAAAGAAATCGACAAAAGGGACCTTAGCTATTATACGCCACAGTCATTTCTTGGTCGCTTTTGCGATAACTTAGTCCGTTTATTTGAATGCAGTGACGAACGCATTACAGAAGATTCTAGAAAATATTTGAAAAGTAACTTTTTCTTAATAATAATGTTAGGAATATAAAACCTAGCTGGCCGGATGGCCCATCTTGAGCAGTGAAATAATATGCTTTCATTTATACAGACGGACAGATAATAAGAAAGATATTGACAAAAGACTGTGTTGTTCATATCAGCGAGCGACTGCATTGAAACAAAAAATGTCCCTAATTTTCAAAAACTGCAGCCTTGAGACTCAAAGTGCTAAAATCTAGTTGTAATGACAGAGAGGGGATGGGATGGAGAATTGTGGCTAAAAATAACTTTAAAGGCAAAATTGTGTAGGGGAAGGCGGAGTTGGTTCAAAGAAACAAGTGTGTTTTTTGTGAAACGCAAGTAGAGACGGACGGACCAACAGACAATAATGCATACTTGACTGAGGTATGACTGAAATGACTTTTTGGTAGGAGGTTTGAATTTGAAAAGAAAAAGGCGGTGATTGGCCATAGATGAATATATTATCGGCGCTCAGACGCGCATTTTTGCCATTCGTCATAAGTTGTCCTAGTAGACACAGTAAATAATATAGTGGTGTATTCCCAGAAGCAAATTGAAATCTTTAGAGGGACGCCATACTAAAGCCAGCAGCTCAGCTGAGTTTTGCTAGCAGTTAACTGTGTTCTATATTCATAATTATGGTAAGACTGAAAGTATTTCTTTGTATATTTTAATATTTGTTTAATGTTTCGAGTGATTTGATACTGCCATATCATAATCTATCCCTTACAACAAGTAAGGATTCGCTCTAGACCCCCCGCCCCAGTTCAGGGTCTAGAGACAAATAAATACATAAACTCCAGCAAGGATTATGAAGGACGGATCAAGTGTTGAGATCAGTGGAACATATCACCTATCCTATTCTATGGCAGGAAGCTAATGAACATAATTCAGAATATGTAATCTGGGGGAACTTATCCTATGTGAAACCAACTTGGTAAGATGTGTTGTATGGTCAAAGAGATCTGACCCGTCTATGTGGTGTTGTTGTGTGTAGTGTTGTGTCCAGAAATGGTTTAGAGGATGGAATTCTGACACATGACCAATACTTTATTGCAGAGCTGTGAGTTTTTATTTGGCACCAATGTGGTGTCAAATGATGAGTTAACTAATACAAGAGTGGACCCGTGCAGTTTATATTTTGGCAGAGCAGCCTGATATTTCCCCCAAGCACGGAGAGGTGGGGCCACCAGATTTCAGCACCAGAGCTACTCATTCAAGCTACGTGAGCGTCTGGCCTGCTGAGAATTCACCAACTCAACTTATTTTCTAACACCAATTATATGCCCATCAATAAAGGGACAATGTGTAGTCGCCATAGACAGGGAGTGATGAGGCCACCCCAACAGCACATCCATTAATTGTTCTCCCAGATAGATTACAACTATAAACAGTAGTAATATTAACTAGTCTAGTAAAATACATATGTACACACCTTTCATTTATTATGTCATATTCATGCATTTCATTCATAATTGCAAAACCTTTCATATGTTCTGACCAAAATAAAACCTTGGTTCAGAACAAATAAATTTAAAGAAAATTACTATCCAAATTTTACACAGCTCGAGTTAGTTCAGTGTGTTATAACATTTTATTACTATTATTAGACTTGTTAAATATCTGTGTGTGTGTGTATGTAAACTACCACAACACATTACATATCAGTACCCTAGAATTTTAACGTAGCCACATTCATTAGTAAAAAAGATAGGTGTGAGGTCGTAGTGGTAGCAAGAAGGGCCTTCTGAAAATTCACAGCTACATTTATCTCAGGAGCCTTCACAGCTGACCTCATGCATCACACTAAGTAATATCACAATCAGACAATACCATCAAATCTACTACAGGATGGTCATAAGCAGCTCTAAAACAAAATCCATGGTGATATCACGAGAAGAAAGAAAACATCAGATTAAGTTGGGAGAACAGGTCCTGGAGCAGGTCGACCACTTTAAATATCTCGGAGCTATTATAGACCGAAAGGGAGGCATCAAAGAAGAGTTGGCCACTCGAAAAGCAGCGGCTGGGAGACTTTTTCAGGCCATAAATCGTGGATTCCTCAGCAAAAAAGAGGTTGGTAAGAAAACGAAGATGGCTGTATACCGCTCCACCTATGTCCCAGTCTTGACATATGGATGCGAGTCGTGGGCAATGACTACAACCCACAAAAGCCAGATCCAAACCTCAGAAATGAGGTATCTGAGGAAAGTGGTTGAAGTAACAAGAAGAGACATGGTCCGCAACCAGACGATACGTCAAGGCCTAAAATCCCACCCGCTGCAGACCCAAATAGAACAGTCCCAACTGAGATGGTTTGGCCATGTCTGCAGAATGGGAGAAGATCGGCTACCACGACAAGCATGGGAAACAAAGAGCCAGGGATCCAGACCTCCAGGACGACCCAGAGTCCGCTGGGAGGACAACATTAGACAATCTTTGAAGGACCGAGGACTAGAATGGAACCAGGCCAGGAAGAAGACAGCTGATAGAATGGTCTGGCGCTCTCTGTTCCAAACCTCTACACCTCACGGTAGAAGGGGAACGACTAAGTAAGTAAGTAAGTATCTTTTTTTTAGCTTTTCTCCAAATTCTTCCCAGGACTTCTGTTTTGCTGTTAGCACTTTGTTCTTTGCTTCTGTTCTGAGTGTTGCATATTCTCTATATTTTTCCATTTGTCCTGTTGTGTTTTTAGCTCTTAAGTATTGTTTCCATGCCATTTTCTTCTCTCTTATTTTCTCTTTGACTTCCTCTGTCCACCAAGGTGTCCTCTTTCTCTTGTTTCCAAGTCGGACTTCACCGCATGCTTCTGCAGCAGCTGTCTTTATGATATCCTTGAATTTAATCCAGAGGGTTTCCAAGTCATCAGGTCGTTCTTCTGCGTTGCTCACCGCTGCAGCAATAAGCCCCTGATATCTGGTCTTAATTTCTGGCTCTCTCAGCTTGTAGGTCCTAATGCTCATTTCTCCTGCTCGTTTACTTGGTTTCTTGCGTGATGTCGGGCAGTTCCTAGGCTGAGCAACTCTTTCAGTTGTTCTTTTGATTGTTAGCAGGTAGTGATCACTTCCAATCTCTGGCCCCCTCCAGACTCTAGCATCTCGGACATATTTGAATGAGCTTCTCCTAACAATGGCATAGTCGATCACTGACTTATCATTCTTTGTTGGTTCACATCTAGTGTATGCATGTATGCGCTTATGGGGGAACTTTTTGTTTGTAATCGATCACTGACTTCCCATTCTTTGTTGGCTCACATCTAGTGTATGCATGTATGCGCTTATGGGGGAACTTTGTGTTTGTAATGATCAGATTCTGCTCACTGCAGAATCTAAGGAGTCGCTTTCCATTGTCATTGAGAGTATCTTCGCCATATCTTCCGATAACTCCACCCCATCTAGCATGGTTATTTCTAACTCTGGCATTAAAATCTCCGAGCATGATAACTTCATCTAGGCAGTCATCCACTGTCCTTTGAAGCAGCTCGAAGAATTCCTCCTTGACCTCTGCTCTCTCATCCTCGTTTGGCCATACACTATGACCAGGTTGACTATGGTTTCTCCTTCTTTTAGTTTTACAACCATAATGCGCTCCGAGACAACGTTCCATCCCTTGATACTATCTTTTTGGCTTTTGGCCACAATGCAACCCACTCCCCCTTTAGCTCTTTCAGATGTGGGTACACCACTGTAGAGCAGCGTGTTGCCATCAAGATCCATGACTCCTTGTCCTTTTTCCTTTATAGCCAGGATTTCTAGTTTTACTTTCCTCATCTCTTCCACCAGCTCCTCTTCTTTCCCATTTATACTTCTTGTGTTCCAAGTTCCATAAGTCGTAGTCCGTTCCAGTTCGTCGCTTTTATAATCAGTCCGGTTTTCTCTCTTACGTGTCGCATAAACGAGCGCATAGCCTTATCGCCATATCTTTTCCTACATCTTTCTTATTTTATTTTCTCCCACATCGTGCTCTTTCATCCCACATTTGCTATTTCATCGTTTTTGATTACTCGCATATGGTGTCTAAAAAAAACCACATTTGTTCTTTCATCGGTGGTCTTTTGATTCAGTTTCCCCACCTTGTTAAAGACATCTGGGTTTATCCTAATCTTGCGAAACACCAGCTTGGACTTAATAAAACATTATTTGATAACTAATCCCTGTGTAAATAATATTTTGACATGCCTCCTTGGACTTTTGTTTAGACGTGCGGCTGACACCACCAGGTACTTTATTCAGTGCGAGCCGCTGTACAAACAATCGACGGTCATCGCACTCGATACAATGGCCACGTAATACAATGGATGCCAGGAGCGGGATATCAAAGACCCATGCAGCGGAACACCTTCTTTGTTTCCAGATGGAGCCGGCACAACAAAAGAACTAGTTAACGAGCATACAGAGAGCTGTCTTACAAAGGATGACATAAGTTTACATGTGGGCGACAATAAACAGCGAGTTTTGTGACAGTTAGCGGACCAGTGAGTTTTTCTGGCCGACGAATCAGCAAACACATAGCGGTCTGATCAAGACTGAGAGGCCACGCGAATAAAAGGGGGTGGCGAATTGACCAACCTACTTTTAGACTGACAGGAGACATGAGAGATCCTAGGTCTGGGTTGCAAGATGCACGTCTGGTAATTGGTTGAGGGGAGGAGTTAGATTATCTCGGACACATTGGCTAACCCATTGTACTGCACAGCTCGTTAGAGATCCGTGCAGGTTTCAACATTGTGGTGTAGAGAAATCCCTAAGCATAGCAGCAATCAATTCAGTGTATCTGTGGCGTATTGTGTTCTTAAAGGATTTAGCGAAGGGAAAAGAAGGTTAGTAGATCTTATCAAAATTATTAATATTTTTTTAATTATTCTTTATTCATCTTAATCCTAGGGAGCCGCGCTAGCGTAGTGGTTACCACTCCGCTCTAGCGACCGGGTGATCCAGGATCAAACCCGGGTGACGGCATTTGAGGATTTTTCGTCGACCGGGAATTGGACTGGATTAACTCGAGACCTGGCGAGGACATTTGAAGGAGTGTCGTTGACCAGGGGTTGGCGGCTCCTGAGCCGACCCAGCTGTATTTGCCTGAATGGCGAGGGACACCTGTCTCTGTACAAGAAAAAGGGATACTCACGTAAAATCAATGTCAGGTTAGACAATAATAATAACCTGAGATTTCGCCTCGAGTATTAGCAAGCGTACGAAAAAAAAAAAAAAAATCTTAATCTTACATCTAAATGTGCGACAGATAGTTTTTCAATTACGTCTTCCCATTAATGATTAATAAAATCAGAAAATTTTCATCTAAGATGATAGTCTGATAGGTAGTACTTAATAGTTCATACTTCACCTTCATCTAGCTTGTTGAATCATCATCATAGTCTTCCATACGCACACAATCCCATGCACAATATATTAAACGTCATTAGAATCGAACTCATAGAGATCAAGAGTGAGATGTAGAATAAATGAAAGTCAACCAGTATACATTAAGTTCGAAAACTTATGAAGACTTTTGTGTGTCTTCAGTTCATCAGAAGTCTGAGTCTACACGCTACGTGTCTGACGTCTAACCAGAAATAAGTTATCAAAACGGACATTTGGTTTGCAGAATTCGCCAAAGGACATTCTTTGTTCCTCCATAAAAAAGGAATATTTCTCGCCCACAATAAAAACGGTTGATCCAGCATTTTTTGTCAACAAATATCACATGTGCACAAGTTCAATTCATAGTTATAACAAGGTCAAATCACTCGAAAGCTTACTACAGGAGTCGGGCTAAAGCTCACAGTTGATTACTCATATCAAGCTCAGCTTCATCGGAAGCGTACTATCTGAAGTCAAGCTAAAGAGCTCAAAAGTTGAATCACATATTTATACCAAGTACAACACACTCTTAAGCGCATTATATGAAGCAGACTCCAAAGTATATTTTATAAATCACAATTACATACTCAAGATAATGAGTCTACACATCAAAAACATTTCGTGAAGATATCCAGTCTGGCCAGTACCCTCCGGAGATTAGACAACAGACATTTGCATACGACAACTATTAACTGTTGATCAACGGTACAGAGATATACTCAAACAGTGAAGGACTATATATACATATATGTACATCGTCAACGTTCTCAGTGCGACAACTGTTTTGATCAGAACGTCCTCGACTTAGAGATACTCCACTTGACATGAGTTATAACAACTTGGGACATTCTATGCATACGTGTGAATCATCCTATCCGGGAGGGGCATTTAGAGACACATGGACTGTGTAGACTACCGGTACTCACAATTTTGGTAACACGTATCATATCACCCATAATCATTTCGCGTTACACAAGCTCATTCTTAATTAACTACTACTTAATTAACTACAATATTAATATCTCATCTGTTTGTTTTGTGTGAATTGTCTTTTACCATCATCACGTTCTAAAAATTACTAACCCTATATGTGTAGATATTTAATTAATAAACCCAATAATCGTTTGATCATTATCTAGTTTGTTAATGTATCACTCGTGCAGTCGGTGCTAAATATTTACATATAGGAAAATTTCTACACTCAGATGAGGTTGGGAGCTTTTTCTGTTACGGGATTTAAGGGCAGAAGCGAAGGTCGTGGGGAAACAGAACTCTTTCCCATAATTAACTAGAAAACACAGTCCAGTGGAAAGCATTTGCTTTCCCTTCTTCTTGTCCCTATCTCGAATAGGTCTTTATTCTTTCTTAACGAGCCAATTTCTAGAGACCTTCTACCTAATATCTCATAGGCTATTCCTTTTGAAAACTACTGTCATAGTTGCCCCAATACTCACCACACAACAAGTATATGGTATTTGAAAGTTGAAGAAGCCCAACAATGAGTTACTTATTTGAAAAACGCCCTTCCTGGTTTTCGTACAGCAGTATGATTGGAGAAATCCCTACCACTGCAGGTCCTCCACTCGTCAAGATGACACTGTTAATACTGGAAAAAGCTCTGACAAACTTGAACAACTATTTGCTGACTTGGTCACAATAGATTTTGTATGACACTCAGGGCAGGATATAACCTGAAACATAATATACAACCTACGTACGAGTAGTATCGCTCATTGTCTCCTTAGCCAGTCAGGAGGTATAATGAGACAGTTCAGACAAGCTGTGGTTAATAGTAAGACATGAAAAACACAATTCGTTCAAGTTTTAGCACAATCGTTCAGTAATTCACTTGTTACAGTTCTGTCCATGATTTGCATCATTAAATCATATAGGCCTTAAGGTAATCATTGTGTCATATATCAAATAATACAGAAAATCAATCTGTTATAGTCATTACTTCTTCCAGTTTGGATAGTCCTTTCGAGCAAGCATAATATTTTTAAAACGCTTTCTACAACTAGCTCAATCCATTCGTTCTACTTGTTTATTCCACAATGAAACTAAACCTACTCACTTCTGGTTTTCCTCCAGAAATAGCACAATTATTCTACATATACCAATATATTACCCTAAGCACACATTGTATATGTATATATATATATATATATATATATATATATATATATATATATATATATATATATATATATATATATATATATATATATATATATATATATATATATATATATATATATATATATATATATATATATATATATATATATATATACTGTTCAAAAAAGAATCACAACTTTTTTGGTGTTACTTTTATAAAAGATATTCGCTGATTGGACATCAGTCAGCCTATCGACTGTGTCCACCTGGTCATTAACTTCTCGTGGTTACCTGAATTGTACTCAACTCATGATTCGTGAGGTCATGAAAGAGGTCAAGGTCAAAACAACATTTTTGACAATAAATCGTGACAGGTTCATGAGAATCCCGTGAAACTTACTGAACACAAAACTCTCTGACCATATTATTGAATGCTTATAAAAGATTGACGCTCCTCGAATAATTTCAGTTGAAAATTCAATGCGGAGTGTGGCTCATCTCACTACAGAACAACGACTCATCATCACTGGACGTTTACAAACTGGACAGTCCCAAAGTGTAGTGGTCAGACAATTTAATGTGGTTAGAAGCACCATTAGTCGCCTTTGGAGGCGATTTCAAGAAACTGGCTCAGTTGCAGACCGGCCGCGCAGTGGAAGACCCAGAGTCATAACTCTTGCCGAAGACCGCTTCATACGGCTGCGTCACCTCAGGAATCGACTTGCATCTGCGTCCTCCACAGTCCAGTCAATGTCAGCAGCTTGTCGAATTTCAGATCAAACGGTCAGGAACCGGCTGCACGACTCTGGTCTTTGGGCTAGAAGACTCTACAGAGGTCCTGTTCTTACGGACCGGCATCGCCAGAACCGACTGCAGTGGGCAAACCAGCATCGTCAATGGACCGTTGGGAATGACTGGAGACGGGTTTGGTTTAGTGATGAAATATTTTTTGTGCTCCAGCAACACGATAGACGGAGAAGAGTTTACCGCAGAGTCCATGAGCGCTACGCCCAGAACAGCGTTGATGAGGCTCATCCACATGGTGGTGGAGGTATACTGATGTGGGGGCGATCAACTTCATAGGGAGAAGTGACCTGGTGCAAATTGAAGGACGCCTGAATGCCCAACGATACGTCGCTGAAATTCTTCTTCCTCGCGTCCTTCCACTCCTGGCTGCACGAGGGTCGGTTTTTCAGCAGGATAACATTCGACCTCATGTGGCACAACTCACCACCCAGTTCCTCGCTGACAACAACGTCCAGACCATTCCGTGGCCAGCCATGTCATCGGACATGAACCCCATAGAACACTTATGGGATGAACTCAACAGATGACTCCGCCAGCGAGACGTGGCTCCAGCCAATCTCCGACAGTTGTCTCTTGCATTGCGGGAAGAGTGGGCAGCCATCCCACAACAACAGATCAAACGGTTAATTAGATCCATGTCGAGGAGATGTCGTTCTCTGATAGAGGCCAGAGGAGGCCATACACCTTACTGAAACGGAGGCCTCAGTCGCAAAGAATAAAAGTCCAAATCAAATTTAATGAACATCATTTCATTGTTAAAGTCTAAAGGTTTCTTCATGCCAAGATTGAAACATTAATACCGTAAAATAAAAGTTTGGTACAAGTTTGAAATTTTGTGTCCATTACCACTGCAATAATATTGCGTTTCTTTTTTTGACCAATATATATATATATATATATATATATATATATATATATATATATATATATATATATATATATATATATATATATATATATATATATGTGTGTGTGTGGTAGGGTGGGCGAGATGATGATGATGATTATATTGTGATGTGTGATCACTCTCTTTTCACACTCGCACCGACCCGAACAACATTAAAACTCTTGATTCTGAGGCAGGGGCTGTATTTATTTTTACAACCCTATTAGTGACACTTAAACACACGAAGCAAACATTAAACAAGTAGCAAAGAACATAACAAAACAAAACACCCAGCATGTGCCCGATTGCTAGTCTGAAGAAACAAACAAAGCAATGAATAGTTAAAATCATAGTAGTTAAATAATGATGCTCTCACCTGCCAAACAGTCCTTCCACGCCACCCTCAACTATCACACACGCACACACTCATGCGTGTCGTCCAATGCGACTAGTAAGGTGTTGTGCATGAGGCTGGCAATCTCAACGTGTAACATCG
Source organism: Oreohelix idahoensis (assembly GCA_024509875.1). NCBI lineage: Eukaryota > Metazoa > Mollusca > Gastropoda > Stylommatophora > Oreohelicidae > Oreohelix > Oreohelix idahoensis. The sequence goes on from JAMPIV010000224.1 coordinate 37,814, forward strand.
GTTGCTACCGAAACCACTACTGCAAGAGCACACACTCAGCTATCATACACACACACACACACACTCATGCATGTCGTCCAATGCGACTAGTATGGTGTTGTGCATGAGGCTGGCAATCTCACCATGTAACACAGATTGCTACCGAAACCACTACTGCAAGAGCACACACTCAGCTATTATACACACACACACACACTCATGCATGTCGTCCAATGCGACTAGTATGGTGTTGTGCATGAGGCTGGCAATCTTACCATGTAACACAGATTGCTACCGAAACCACTACTGCAAGAGCACACTCAACTATCACACACACACACACACACTCATGCATGTCGTCCAATGAGACTAGTGTGGTGTTGTGCATGAGGCTGGCAACCTCACCGTGTAACACAGATTGCTACCGAAACTACTACTGCACGAGTATCTGAATGCTTCGTACGGATGAAACCACACTGGTGGCTCCATGCTCCCACAGGAGCGGAGAAGAGAAATATATATCTCCAAGTGAGCCCACGTGCTCTCACTAACCATCCTTCACATTACAATAATTAAATAATAATCAACTGGACATAAAATAATATTCTTCAACTACATGTACATCAAATACTCTCAATAATAAGAGTAAACCACCACCTCGAACTGATCCATCTCAATATTCGTCACTGCCCTCTGAACATGTCGTAAGTGGTAAAAAGCGTGTCGTATACGACCCCTGATGAGACTGAGAACTCATCACTCGAAACACATCGTTACCGTCACCGAAACAACCACAGCAATAGCCTCAAAATGCTTATTGTGGGCCTGTAATGGACACCAGCTGCATTGGTGTTTCCATGCTCCGCCGGGAGCAAACAGAGAAACACCTGTCTCAACGTGCCTTACGCCTTACGCACGCTCTCCAGAAATCTAAATATATATTCTCACTTCAAAGTAACCACTAAAGATAAACAGTAGGATATTGATAAGTAGGCTATCGTGAAATACACTTAAATGCTTTTACATAAAGAATAAAATATAATTATTCTCGACTTAAACAAAACTGGAACTAAATACACAACGTGTCACATGGCGTAACATTTACCACGCGGGGCGTGTTATTCCGACTCGCTGGCGCCGCTTTTTATACAGTCCTCGCCACGTGGGTGCCATTTTGCTATTGTTAATCTTATCTAAATTCCAGTGAAATAGCTTCATACTATATCTGCCTTTCTGATGAATGAAATAATCGCTCTTAAACTTTCACATCTATCTATCTATCTTTTTATCTCATTAAACATTAAAATAACCACATCGATATTATTTCAGAATTATATAAAACTAATTCTAATTTAAATTAACTCACGTGTCATGTCTTTGTGTTCTTCTGTGTGGGTACACAGGGCGCCTCGTTTCGTTCTCTCTTGTCTGGACTGATACTTAAGAAGGGCCGCTGCTGGTTCGCTATTTCTTTTTATAGGCACTAGGCTAATCACTCAACTTACTGCGCGCTGCGCAGATTAATTGCGCCACGCAAATAACAGACGCAATTTTGCTTTACCAGGCCGACAACAGAAATATACACAACTATTTCTAGAGCAAAAACACAATTCTACACCACAACTTAATTTTTAAGGCATTATTATGGCCTTTTCATCAATCTTGAAGACTTTTTACATCCCAGAATGCTTCGCGCACATCGAAAATATGTGCGATAAATATGCCAAAACAGGAAGGGGGCGGGCGTCTACTTTTCGGCCCCATCACATATATATATATATATATATATATATATATATATATATATATATATATATATATATATATATATATATATATATATATATATATTACTGAAGCACATTAAAAACGCACCACCTGTATAATCCAGGAACGGAGCGTGCAATGTAAATATAAGTGTTTACAAGTTTACATATTTGGAATCTTTATTCATTTTCCTATGAATCCATGCTGGTCATTAATTTGTACATTGATTGTTATGAAATTCATTGCATTCTGTGCAGGCAAGGGAGAAAACCAAAAATGCAACCAATAAAAAAATTCATTCACACTATCCTCAGTATCTGGTATGTCCACTGTGTGCTTGCAAACAAGCTTGGCAGCGGTTCCGCATGGAACGCAAAATTCTCTGTAGGAAATTCCGGGAAATCACGTCCCATTCACGTGCAAGAGCAGCTTCGAACTGTTGCAGATTAGCTGGAGAACCTTGCCTGTAGACTCTGCTTCCAAGCTCGTCCCACAGATGTTCTATAGGGGATATGTCTGGTGATAGGGCAGGCCAATTAATCGTCACTATGTTCTGCTGCTGTAGATATTGCTGCGTAATGCATGCGGTGTGCGCACGTGCGTTATCCTGCTGAAGAAGCTGCAAGTCTGGATAATTTTTGAACGCAGGAGCAACCAATGCATCCAAAAACCTCATCTCGATATGTCACAGCATTAACATTTCCCCGGAAGACGTGAAGAGGCAGGCGATGGTGAAAACTGAATCCTCCCAAATGTGAATACTGCCACCTCCAAATCGGTTGTGCTGACGAACACAGCAATCTGCAAAGCGCTCTCCACACCGTCGCCAAATCCGCATACGTCCATCAGCAAAGGATATGTTGAATCTGCTCTCGTCTATGAATAGGACAGCATTCCACTGCAGTCTAGTCCATCTGATATGTTTCTCTGCCCGTTGCAGGCGCTGCTGACGATCTCTGTGAGTCAAGTCAAGTTTGGCCCAACATAAGTTCGTCTTGCAGTAAGGCCTGTATCTCTGAGTTGTTGTATGACTGTCATTCGAGAGACTTGCCCACGTCTACCCACTACTGCTCTTGCTGTTTGACTTGCCGGGAAAGAACGATTTCTTAGGTGACTCAGCACAATATGACGATCTTGCGCAGGGGTAGTAACTCGTGGTTGGCCACTCCGAAGTCTATCCCGGGCACTGCCAGTGGCTCCGTAACGTTCATTGAGGCGTACAATAGTGCTGTGGTAGCAATTCATCCTTCTGGCAATGGCCCGCGAGCCCATTCCGGTCTCTAACATACCAATGGCTCGTTGGCGGTCGTATTCAGATAGTCGTGGCATTTCAAGCACGTGTACTTGGTATTTTGTCTCAACGGCCTTTTTATACCGAGTATACTGCCACAACGCGTACACATTTTCAGGGTCATAGCTGTTGTGAATCGGGTTGCACGTGTAACGTTCATTGTTTTTATGTAGTCTGTGCACAAACCCGTGGGTTGAATCATGCACTTTCCATTCCAGCAACCATTGGTTCTCTACCTCATGACAAACACAGGGAAAATCCATTCCCACACTTTTTTTTCCCAGCTTCTCTGCATCAGTATATATAATAATGGTGCGTTTTTAATGTGCTTCAGTATATATATATATATATATATATATATATATATATATATATAAATATATATATATATATATATATCTAGATATATATATATATATGTGTGTGTATATATAATTAACATCTCGCTTACCCTAATTCACAGACAGGATTTTAATGGTTACACACTCTGCTCACACTTCTGCAGATGGTAACGGAGGTGATACAAATGTTCGATCCGTGTGTGTTGTTTGAATTAGGCGGCGAGTGTGTGTCATTTCATCCCTACCCTTATGTAGTGTACTTGTCGATGTACGAGATGACAACTAGAATAAAGTACGTTTACATACTTCCAAAATCGTGTAGGTAGGGCAAGGTGTGCTTAGATGGCAAATCTAAAATAATTCTGGAATCCTTATTTCTGCACTGATTTCCTCCATCTTAGGCTTATTTTACTCATATGAATGAGCTCTATTACTAGAGCAGCCGAAACAAGGAAAAACACAAAATGATTCATGCTCCACTGTCTTCTGTTTATAATAACTTCGGTTCTACAACACATCCAGTGAATCTATTGCTATCTGCCTAAGGCTAATGATCCCTATTATTGAACTGGGTCTTTCTTTATCTAGGTACTCCAAGATTATTTGCACACTGTCTTCCGAAATATCATCAACATCTACACTTTTGTTTTCTCCATGTTGAATAGCCTAGCGTTCTTCCGACACTACTTGTACCAAGCTGGCGTTTCATTGGTCAGTTACATAACTCCGCCTATGCCATTCCCAAGCCCGGCTGACAAAGGAGGAGCGCGGCCTGAATGGAGGCCGTTAGGAGGCAGCCCCTCCGACATGCAAAGGCACAACACTTGTTTGATTTAAATCATGATTATGCGAACGACAAGAGAGAAAACCGGACTGATTCTAAAGGCGACGAACTGGAACGGACTACGGACTACGACTTATGGGACTTGGAACACAAGAAGTATAAATGGGAAAGAAGAGAAGCTGGTGGAAGAGATGAGGAAAGTAAAACTAGAAATCCTGGCTATAACGCAAACGAAGAAAAATGGACAAGGAGTCATGGATCTTAATGGCGACACGCTGCTCTACATTGGTGTACCCACATCTGAAAGAGCTAAAGAGTGCGTGGGTTGCATTGTGGCCAAAAGCCAAAAAGATAGTATCAAGGGATGGAAATTCGTTAGTATCAAGGGATGGAAATTCGTCTCGGAGCGCATTATGGTTGTAAATCTAAAAGAAGGAGAAACGATAGTCAACCTGGTTATAGTGTATGGGCCAAATGAGGATGAGAGAGCAGAGGTCAAGGAGGAATTCTTCGAGCTGCTTCAAAGGACAGTGAATGACTGCCTAGATGGAATTACCATGATCGGAGATTTCAATGCCAGAGTTGGAAATGACCATGCTAGATGGGGTGGAGTTATTGGAAGATATGTAGAAGATTCTCTCAATGACAATGGAAAGCGACTCCTTAGATTCTGCAGTGAGCAGAATCTAATCATTACAAACACAAAGTTTCCCCATAAGCACATACAAACATACACTAGATGTGAACCAACAAAGAATGAGAAGTCAGTGATCGACTATGCCATAGTAAGGAGGAGCTCATTCAAATATGTCCGGAATGCTAGAGTCTGGAGGGGGCCAGAGATTGGAAGTGATCACTACCTGCTTACAATCAAAAGAACAACTGAAAGAGTTGCTCAGCCTAGGAACTGCCCATCATCACGCAAGAAACTATTTAAACAAACGGGAGAAATGAGCATTAAGACCTACAAGCTGAGAGAGCCAGAAATTAAGACCAGATATCACGAGCTTATTGCTGCAGCGGTGAGCAACACAGAACAACAACCTGATGACTTGGAAACCCTCTGGCTTCATTGCCCACATCATAAAGACAGCTGCTGCAGAAGCATGTGGTGAAGTCCGACTTGGGAACAAGAGAAAGAGGACACCTTTGTGGACAGAGGAAGTCAAAGAGAAAATGAGAGAGAAGAAAATGGCATGGAAACAATACTTAGGAGCTAAAAACACTACAGGACAAATGGAGAAATATAGAGAATATGTGACACTCAGAACAGAAGCAAAGAACAAAGTGCTAGCAGCAAAACAGAAGTCCTGAGAAGAATTTGGAGAAAAGCTAGAAAAAGATGCACAAGAAAACCAGAAATTGAGGAACATGAGGAAGGAAAAACAATGCCCTCTCAAATTTATAAATTACAAGCAAGGCAAATTGCTTGCTGTCCTGAAGGAAGTAATGGAAAGATGGAAAGAATATTTCTCAGAACTCCTGGGTGGTAAGCATGGTAAAGCATCAGAAATGATAACCACTAGCACAGAAGAGAAAACCAATGATGGTGAAGATGACATAAAGATGGAAGAACTGAAGGCACCACTGGAGAAAATCAAGATGGGCAAAGCAGCAGGGCATGATGGTATAACACCAGAAATGGTTAAGTACATGGGAGCATGAGGCGAGCTATTACTCTTAAGGGTCCTACAGGCAGCGTGGTGCAACAAGGCCATACCAAAGGATTGGGAGATTGCCATCATAACACCCATTTTCAAAAAGGGTGACAATCGACAATGTGGAAACCACAGAGAGATATCCCTTCTCAGTGTCCCTGGTAAAATCTACTCTAGAATCTTAGAGCAGAGACTCCGAAGCCTAGCTGAGCCACAATTGAATGAAGTCCAGTGTGGATTCCGAGCAAACCGAAGTACTCAAGACCTAATCTTCACATTCAGACAGCTGAGTGAAAGGGCACTTGAGTATAAGAGTGAGATCAATCTTTGTTTAGTTGAAGTAACATGAAGAGACATAGTCCGCAACCAGACGATACGTCAAGGCCTTAAATCCCACCCCCTGCAGACCCAAGTAGAACAGTGCCAACTAAGATGGTTTGGCCATGTCTGCTGTCTACGAGAAGATCGGCTACCACGACAAGCATGGGAAACAAAGAGTCAAGGATCCAGACCCCTAGGACGACCCAGAGTTCGCTGGGAGGACAACATTAGACAATCTTTGAAGGACCGAGGACTAGAATGGAACCAGGTCAGGAGGAAGACAGCTGATAGGATAGTCTGGCGCTCTCTCTTTTAAATCTCTACACCTCACGGTAGAAGGGGAACGACTAAGTAAGTAAGTAATTAACGATTAGTATGAAATCAATGACAAAATTCTTGTCCCATGAGACTGTCACCTGGGTGCAGATTTTGCACATTCTGTATGTGAAATGGTTATAAGCCGTCTTCATTTAATGTTCGTAATACTCTTGTTCGTGAAGAACCGAAACATGAAAAAATTCTTCATATGTTAGAAGTATGTACTTGACTTTCCAATCAGTATTTTCAACTATGTTTTCTAGTACCAATTCTTTATATCTGACTAAGTATTCATTTTAAAATTTTTTTTCATTTTGCATTATTCGCTTTTGTCCATGCCTTCCCTCAGTGTCTCGGTCACGACCAACCTTAGCTCGTTACCTCCCGACCTATATCGGACCTTCACCAACTTTGCTTTTGTCACCTTCACCTCCCATCTCCATTGTATTCACACGTGCCTCCACTACATGATTCTTCCCTATGAATTGTCTTCCCAGTTCAATCCATCGGCTGGCACACTCAATACATGGGAACAGCGACTCTCACAACACATTGAGACCAAATGTGGTTTTCAGCGTGGACGTTGTTGCTAGTAGTCACTCTTGCCTCCTATCCGACGTGAGTGCCAAGCATTCTCGGCTTTTGCTCTACCTTCAGAGTCTCACCATCAACAACTTTCATCTCTACTCTATGATACGCTCTACCATCCATACACGGAACCGACAACTTTATCGGTTCTTATCCAATACAAAACATCACAAACGTTTCCGTCTCAGTTCTACCCTCACCGCTACCCTTCCATCCTCCACTCCATCTCTTACTCAAGTTGCCTGCCTTTCCTATGATCTTAAACTCTCTGAGGGTGAGCTCTCTGTTCTCAGCAAGTGCATCTACTTTGTTCCCCTTTGTCCGACCTGAGACCATTATAATCTCCTCCAGGATGTTCACCAGTTTCACAGTCACGTGTGACTGACGTTTTCACTTTAGAAATGAGGATAGTGTCAAGCAATCACAGGCCGAGTCTGATGACGTCTACACACGTTGTGCTGCTCCTCCCCTAATACCCTCTCCCGGACGTCTCACACACATCCAGATCACCTTCACGATATTCATTAGCTCTGCCGTCAGAGACTGCATTATTCTAAACTCACATCTGCAGTGTCACGTGCTTTCTCCCTACTCAGGCGTAGAAATACATCGTCACCGAGCCTGCTGATATGTGAGGAGCCATTTTTGTCTGGTGCAAGGACCTGAACCTGCGAGAAAGGATTAATCAGCTGACCAAAGGATATTTCTACATACCTCACATTAATAATGTCACGGTTTCTAACAATCATCATGTACACAACACTATCAAACAGCAGTGCACCAGTAAGTCTTTACCGTCCAGCGTATCTCATCTTCGGATTCACGAAAGTGCTTTGGGTGCGCCAGTATTCTGCATGCTTGCCAAAATCCATAACTCTGACAACCCTGGCAGACTCATTGACTCGGCTTGTGTCTGGCCCTCTGAACACATCGGTGACTTCCTATATAGCATTTTCCAGTTTTGATCCTCATATAACATTTCATTCTAATGTGACACTTCTTTCTTTTCATCTGCTAATCCAAACACTTTGAACACGTTTTTTTTCTCAAAACAAGTACGTGAATAGCACATACATCCAGAAACAAACAATCCTGGAACGTCCTTCGTTTAATACACTGTACGTGCATTACCTTGTAAATCAAATTTCTATAATTATAATTAGAAGTTTGAGGAATATTTTTAAAAACAGTTTGCTTCTGCTTTTCATGAAACTCCCAGCAGTAAATCACGCATATTTTTTTAGCTGTGCAATACCCTATAGTTTTTCTCACGACGCTGTAGTGAGAACAGTCTTTGAACCATGGGATGCTTTACTTTTGTATTTAAATTTACCTGACAATTGTGATGGATCATCTTGGAATAGCTAAGAAAATGAACACAGTTTGTACTTAATGTACAGCACAGCAGAGGCGTCCCTAAAGTATTTGACACCCAGAATGGATCCTACCTATGGCACCCACCACAATAAAAAAAATACACTTGCAAGTATGTTTTAACAGTAAGTAGGTCTAATGTCAATATAGTGTCTGTTGGCACCCCCTTCCAGCCTGTAACCCGTTGCGGTCCACCCCTCGCAGACCATTAGTACGCCACTGCAGAACAGATTTTTACTATTTCTGAGATACGTACTTTTAATATGGGTATTATGGCGAAACAGAATTGAAGCCGGACTATTCTGTTTAAAAAAGCGTGTATAAACCAAAGCGCCACTCTGGACACATTCATTTTCGAAGAACACATTGCTGTCAGAAACAGACCCACGTGGCGAAAGATACAGAACAGGTGGTACATTTTTTGCACAATTTGATGGAAGATGTTCAAAACATTTACTGGGGCTGCTGGGTGCATATTAGAAAACCTTTGTTAAAGTGACGTGTCAAATGTATTAAAAAATAAACCAATGATCAATTATGCAATCGACTTTTATGGTCAGAAAAAACATTATTGGAAAACTGTACCTACTGATTCCGAGCTACATTACTATTAACATAATTTGCTTTAAACTAAAGTGCCGTACTACGAACTCATAAAATCAACATGAATTTATTCTTGACAGTTCAAAGTCAACATTCATTTTTTAAAGCACCGTGTTTTACCCAAACAAATAATTAAAAAGTGGCAACACTGGCAACTACAAGTCCTTTGAGCAGGCTGCAAGATTTCATGTATTAGAAAACCTTCATTTTATGTTTTCTAATATTTATGTTTTCTAATATGAGGAGATATTTCTGGCTACTACATACTTATATTCCAGAGGATGTTCAGTCTTAATTGCTTGGATACCTTCACATGTTGGCATAGAAGGAAATGAAAAGGCAGATAAAGAAGCCAAGAGGGGTAGATCTAATAAAAATCTAATAAATGTAGGGATGAATAAATCAGAGATTAAGAGTTTAATTAAAGATTTAATAACAGATGAATGGAAAGCAGAGTGGGATAGAAATCTGAAAGGAAGACATGCATATAAGATGTTCAAGGCTCCAACAAGAAAATGTCAGATATCTAGGGAATTGAAAATTCCTAGTAATAAGAAACTTCTCAGACTACAGCTGGGAAACGGCTATGTCAGAATAGAAGAACCTTACTGTGCAGGATGTCTTCAAGACAGTAATATAGAACATTTCTTGTTAAAATGTAAGAGGTATGAACAAATGAGAGTACCAATATTAGATTATTTGCAAGCACCCAACTTACCTATAAATATAGAAGAGGTGTTGAGAATAGACAGACCTAGGGAACTGCATAATATAGTCAAACAATATTTAACACGAACAAATGTTAATATATAGTGGCTGGGAATGTGAAGGTCTGATGCTGTTCTTACAATGCTTGTGACTTTTAACAGATGAAAGTCAATTAAATATCTGGTAAAGTCCGCTATATAACTAGAACCACCAGGCCTTTACACCCCTCCACTTTAATATTATTCTTGTTCATAGTTTATTCTTCTATTTACATAGATTTGACAAATGTGATGCCAATTTCTCATATCGGCGGTTGTTCATATTATTTGGAATTGAAAACAATATATATCCTAATTATAACCCATCAGAGGTTGAACGGGATATCTTTTTTGTTCAGTAATATATTTTTTAAAAAAAGTATAATTTTTGAAAATTGTTGATCTCGAGAGCTTGCTTTGGATCCAACAGCTGATGTAAACGAGTAAAAAAAAAAAACAACGTCATTGACATGGTTAAAAACAAGAATTAAATTTAAGTGGAATAAAAAATATATAGCACGTAATTGTTTACATTTAATTATAATATAAATATAATGTATAATACTCAGTGCCCAGAATATACATACATTGTAAATGCCAATTGTCAAACATACCCATATTAATGCAGATTTGGAAAACAAATACCCAGATACCCAGATGGAAGCCCAAAAACCCAGATGTAGTAAAAAAATACACAGCTGTGGCAACCCTGATGCTCGTAGTTCCTTTTCCGGGATTATTTTTAATCAACACAGCTCTTCAGTTTGGAGTATAAGTATGTAGTAGCCAGAAATATCTCCTTTGCTATATCAGGTCTACTGCATTCTCGTAAGTTTCTAAGTGCTTTAATTGTTGAAAGAGAGTCACTTAAAACTGTTAGTTTTTTTGGGACGGTTATTAGAGAATATATCTAGTGCTTTTTGTATTGCCACCATCTCTGCAGTGAAAAGACATCTGTTTTCAGTGATATTATACTCTTTTGCCATTTTCCATATTGGAATATCTATTTCTATCCCCAATTTGCCATCTTCTCCCTTGGATCCATCTGTGTATACAGTAATACTGTCTTTTGATAGTAGTTGTATATATTTATTGGCTGTGTTTTTAATATGTTATTATTTGTTTTCTTAAGTATTTCTGCTAGGTAGTTGTCCGTCTCTGGTTTCTTGATTTCCCAGGGTGGAATCACTGGCTTGTATTCACAACTGTTATTAATTGATGTAATTGGTCACCAAGAGCCGAGGCTCAGTGGCAGTGGATCAAAGAAGAAGAATTGATGTAATTAAAGTACCCACATGGACAATTTCCTCCATAAACTTCCATCCTGAAGAGTATCTATTGGCATTCATTGGATTGACCTGAGTTATTAGTTGACATCTGGTAAAAGCTGTATGTGCAGGGTGAGACTTATCTAACATAACTTTGTTCATGTAATTTAGTTTTCACTCCTTTCTCCATAATCTAAGGGTAGAATTCCTAAAGCCACCTCTGGAACTGATGTTGATCTGATTGCACCAGCTATTGTACATAAAGCTTGATACTGAATTCTGTCTAATTTAATCTTGTTACTGTGTGCAGCAGAGTCTATTTTACTTTCATAATCTATTTGTCCTCTAATAAAAGATTTATAAAAAGTGAGCATTGTCTTAGTGCTTGCACCCCATCCATTACCTTTCAAATATCCTAATAAGTTAGTCAATCCTCTGCAAGACTCCACTAGTTTATCTATGTGTTTATTCCAGTTCAGCTGTTGGTCCAGTGTCATTCCTAGATATTGAGTGGTTTGCACTGTATTAATGTTTTCCCCTTGATATTTATGTCTATAATTTTATTGTTCACAACCCTACCTTAACTGAAGATTATTCCCAATGTTTTATTTGTATTGTGCTGAAAACCCCATTTTGTCATCCATTTACATACTTTATTTATTTGCTTTTGTATATCCTTATATAATTTTGGCAGATGTTTCCCAGTCCGCCATATAGCAACATCATCTGCAAACTGTGACAATTTATTTGTTATATCATTAAATTCTTCACCTAAATCATTTACCATTATTGTAAAAATTGAAGGAGACATTACTGATCCTTGGGGTATTCCATTTTGTTGTTCATACAGTTCTGATCGATTATTGTTTACCTGAACAGTGAAATGTCTATCTCGCAGCAAATTCTCTGAATAATTATATATTTTACCGGTTACTCCTATCTTCTTCATTTTAAAGAGAGCACCCTCTCTCCGGCATTCACCATAAGCCCTAGCTATTATCTAAAAATACTACGTCAGTCTTTTATTTCTTTTGAAATCCTGATTTTACTTCATGTTCCAATTTAAGTATCTGATTCATAGTGCATCTGTTCTTCCTAAATCCTGACTGAGTTTGATTATATAAATTATTCTTTTCGAAATAAAACTAATCTTTAATTTACTGTAGTTTCCAAATATTGTACCTAGATGGGAAGTTAAAGAAATTGGTCTTTATGAACTGGCATCATGGGCATCTTTTTATGGTTTTAGTATTGGAATAATTACTACTAATTTTTTCCTGTATTCCAAATTTTGTTAAACAGGGATGTTATAATTTCTATGGTACTTTTTGGTATATGTTTCAAGATTTCGTAGCTCAAGATGTCATGCCCTGCTGATGTCTTTGTTTTGTCCTTTATTCCATTTTCAGCTTCTTCCATTGTAATATCTGCATTTATATGTGATAATTTTTCAGTATTAATAGATACTTCTTTACTCATTTTTTTAAGAAGTGTTGTTCTTCTGTTCATTTCAGCCTGTCCTAGTTTTTCCATAGAACTAACTCTGATAGTATCTGGCCAGCACCTCAGCTTTCTGCCTGTCAGTCTCTGCTCTTTCAGGTCCTTTAATATTAGGTATTATCATATGTTTAGTTCTGCCATGCCACGGTATTGCCTCCCCTGCTTTGCAGTGGTGGTCCAACAGGGACCAACACTCAGAAGTATCTATTATAGGCTTCAATTGAGTCTATCTTTATACAAGATTACTCTTGGCAGAAGTGTAGATAGAAGAGTAGTAAAGCTTCTATCACACGGGAGTCTTCCCAAGATATTCAGAATAAGCGAGAACAATTCTGCTTGGGCTGAGTATGTTAACTCTGTAATTCTGCCGACACTTTTGGGAAGGATTAAGCACTTATTAAGTTCAGCTCGTCAAGACCCCACACCTGATTTACTCAGTGGAATTCTATTATTCTAGTATAGCTTTGTTTAGAATGTGTGTAGTAAATTGACTGAAACAAATATGCAGTAAATTTAAAATGGTTAAATCGAAGTTAAATTTGTAACATTACAAATAACAAAATTTCATAATATCTTTAATTTTAACAGTTTAAAAGAAAGGAATAATAGTTAATTACAAAATAAGGTTTTCATCACTTGGGTGATATTTTTTGATTTGAGGTTCAAGTGGCAGCATATGGGTTAACTTAGCTGCCAATGATGATTCTAATCCTCCTTATGGGTTGGTTCTTTTCACTTTGCTTGTGCTCATCTCTGATCAAAGTTCAGGTGCTGCACGTTCCCAGAATGTCAAGGATTCACGGCCAAGCTGGTTCTGCATCTGTCTATAAGACCCTCTTATTATGGCATCTCATACGTTAGTCCACTGCTACCTTCACTTGGTTCCAGAGATAGTACTTTCTGCTGGTACCACCAATAACTAGTAATAGAAATAGAAACGAAATGCTCTTCTGAGTATGGCATTTTTCGACACATAGTTATGTGCCTTTGCCTCTTCCCCCCACTTCTATTCTACCTTGCCATGTCAGAATTTACCCTCGATATGAATTAAATTTAATTCCTCAGGATAAACTTTCTTTACATTTAAATTGAATAGCTTTAGATTTATATTTCATTTAAATGTAAAGGTTAAATGTACAGATATAATATGTTTTACATTTACATCTCCACTGTTTGAAAAGTAGGGAAGTAGGATAAAGAGAGAGGGATAGTACCTCACGGTGAGAGACAGCCATGTCCTTTTTAGGATAGTCAGGATCCTATTTGGTTCTCCTCTCTTTGTCTAGCTCATGTATGGCTCCTAGAATACCGCTTGTGTACGGCGGTGGCCACATCCCGGGCAACAGTCTTGGCTGACTGGCTAAACTACATGGGTGGAGTAGGAGCAATCTTACTCAAGGGAATGTCCATCCCTAGTACACAAAGACTGAGACGGTGAGTGAGGCGGAGGAATCTGAGAAGATCAACGGCTCGCAAAGCGAAACAGCAAAGTGTGTGGCGCACTAGAGGCATGTCGGACATAGAAAAAGACAATGGCTAGCCACCGTGGAAGAGATTGGGGCCTTACCACGTACTACCTACAGAAAGTAATGGGATCACAACAACAAGATAAGAACCGATATGTAGAGAACTCTCTGTCCCCTGGGGAAGAATCTACTGTACAAATTAACAGGGAAGAGGCAACTCCTCTAATGAGTAAGGAAGTACATAATGACGAGTGTTCCTTAAATTCTGTTGAAAGGGAGCATTCTGAGAAAGACCACCTAAAAACTAGTAGGAGAAGCCTAAAAATAGGAACATGGAATGTTAGAACTCTAAACGGAGAAGGAAAGCTTGACAATCTTATATTAGAGGCAACCGACATGAAACTCGATATACTGGGAGTTGCAGAGGCAAGACTTTTGGATACAGGCTACATAACAAGAGACCAGTACACGCTTATACACTCAGGAGGAGAAAAACACGAAAGAGGGGTAGGAATGTTGATAAAGAAGGAGTTAGAAAAATACGTATGTGGATACTGGACACACAATGACAGAATGATGTTACTAAAGATGAGAGCAAAGCCATTCGACATATCAATCTTACAAACTTATGCACCAACTAAAGATTACAGCGAGGAAGAAATAGAAGAATACTATGAAGAGCTACAACACACACTTAAACCAGTCAAATCTACAGATGTGTTGATAGTAATGGGTGATATGAATGCAAAAGTAGGAAAAGGAAAATACAAGAAAATAGTAGGACAGTATGGATTAGGGACAAGAAATGATAGAGGAGACAGACTTATCCAGTTCTGTGAAGAAAACCAGCTGGTCATATGTAACACCTTTTTTGAACATCACCCAAGGAAATTATACACATGGAAAAGCCCAGGAGATGTAACACGTAATCAAATCGACTATATCATGATAAAACATAGATTTAAGAACAGTGTCACAAGTGCAAAGACACATCCTGGCGCCGACATAAATTCAGATCACAATCCAGTTGTCATCAAAGTAAATATAAAGCTGAAAAGAGCAGGAAACAGAAGACAGGAGGAACCCCAGATAGAAATATCAGCGCTGAAACAACCAGATATAAAACAGAAATATTTAATCGACGTCAAAAATAAATACCAACAGTTATTGACAGAAAGCATGGAGCAGTATAGAAGAGAAAACCCAGAAGAAAAAGCAACCGCAAAATGGGAATGCTTAAAAACAAGCATACAATCAGCAAATGCAAATTTACCTAAAAAGGAGTCTAAGAAAAATCAAATTTGGATGACAGATGACATCTTGAATAAAATGGCAGAAAGAAAGAAAGCAAAAAACACTCCAGAATATAAAACAATAGACAATGACATACGTACTATGTGTAGAGAAGCAAAAGAACGGTGGATAGAAACAAAATGTAAGGAAATAGAAGACTTGGAAGCGAAGCACATGACAAGAGATATGCATGAAGAAATAAAGAAATTATCAAATCGGTCGCGGTTTGCACAAGGAGGAAGCTGTATCAAGAACAAAAATGGTGTAATATTACTTGATGAGAAAGACATATCAAACAGATGGGCAGAATACGTAAAAGAACTATTCGAGGACAACAGAGGTAAAAAACCATCACCAGATTCTAATGAAGGCCCAAACATTCTCAGATCAGAAGTAGAGAATGCCATTCATATGATACAAAAAGGAAGATCAGCAGGCATGGATAACATAAACATTGAAATGATAGAAGCTCTGGAGAGCTTTGGTATAGATACAATCACAGAAATATGCAATGATATATACAATACAGGATATTTACCACACGACATGAAGACATCAGTTTTTATAACATTGCCCAAAAAACCAAATGCAACAGAATGTTCAGACTTCAGAACAATCAGCCTGATGAGTCATGCAATTAAGATACTGCTCAAAATCATACAGGAAAGAATAAAAAGTAAAGTAGACAGCGAAATCCAAGAAGAACAGTTTGGTTTTAGACGGAACAGTGGAACAAGAGAGGCAATATTTTGCCTAAGAAGATTAGCAGAAAAATATACAGAGGTCCAAAAAAGTATGTATATGTGCTTCATTGACTATAAGAAGGCTTTTGACAGAATCCATCATGAGAAAATAATTGAATGCCTCAAAGACATAGGTATTGATGGAAAAGATATAAGAATACTCAGTAACCTTTATTGGGAGCAAACTGCCACAGTAAGATCGGGAAGGAATTATTCACCATACATAGACATAAAAAGAGGTGTCAGACAAGGTTGTGTGCTGTCCCCCTGCCTATTTAATTTATACACCGAAAAAATTTTCAAACAGATACAGGAAATACCAGGACTGAACATCAGTGGAAGATCAATAAACAACCTTAGATATGCAGATGATACCGTGTTGTTAGCTGAAAGCGAACAGGAGTTACAAGAACTAGTGAAGCAAGTGAACAGTATAAGTCATGAATATGGACTCGACATTAATATTGAGAAAACTAAAACTATGATAATTAGCAAAACAGACGATAAACCCACATTAAAGATAAGCGTAAATGGGAAAATCCTGGAACAAGTCAAGAGCTACGTATATCTTGGTCATATAATAACAGAAGATGGCAGATGTGAAACAGAAATCAAGAAGAGAATAGGAATGGCCAAAGCTACATTCAACAACATGAAACATATACTGACATCCAAACAGTTATCTCATAAATTAAAACTGAGAATCATAAAGTGTTATATATATTCTGCATTTCTGTATGGTGCAGAAACATGGACGATGAATAAGCATTTGGAAGAAAGAATTGAGGCTCTTGAAATGTGGATATATAGAAGAATGGGGCGTATCTCATGGAAAGAGATGAAAACAAATAAGGAGGTCCTAGAAAATCTAGGTATGAAAAGAGAACTAATGAGAGAGGTCAAAGTTCGGCAGCTAAAATACTTTGGCCACATAAAAAGGCATAACACCTTGCAGAAGACCATAATAGAAGGGAGAGTTGAAGGCAAACGTGCAAGGGGAAGACAGCGCTATAAGTGGGAAGATAACATCAAGAGATGGACAGGAAAGAGTCTATCAGAGTGTACCACCAAGACAAGAGACAGAAGACGTTGGAGATCCATTACAGCCAACCTTCGTTGTGGAGATGGCAACTGATGATGATGTTTGAAAAGTGTTCACAATATAAATTCATTTATGTTTCCTGTATATTTACACTTGTGGAAAAGTTTAAAACTTCTATTAATTTTAACATGAATATGTTTTTTTCGTTTACGTTTAAACTGAGTGAAAAGCTTTGAAACTGTAAGTATAATTCTTAGAATGTACATCATTTCTTTTATCTTTCCCTTCCTCTGCTCCGTATGGAACCTGGGACTCTTTATGCGTTTAGTTCTTTTTAAGAAACTAGTAAAAAAGCAGTCACCAACCCATGCAGTGGTGGTTCATGAATCATCATTCTAGATACTGAGGTTGCCAGCCTCAAATGACTTTGACATCATGTAGCGAGTTTCACACATTAAACTTCACATGGTAATATATACATATATATGTTAGTTCATATGTTAGTAATAAAGTATGAAATGTAAATCACAACTTACGCCAATCCTGGCTACAGACTTTTTGCTCAGATGAATAAAAAAGAACTTAGGTTGGACTCTCACACGTGTCTGGGGGAGGGGGGGGGGGGGGGTGTGTCTTTAATTTCACAATACATTCTCTCTCTGACTGAGAGTTTTCAGTTTTCCTTAGTCCTGGTTTTTGTTGTTAAAATGCTTGAGATTTCCTGGACTGTTTTTGTAAGTCCTTTTGAAATACTCTAATAAAAGGTCCAGTCTGATAAAAGGAATATTTAAATTCTCACTTGGCAAGTCTGGGTTCTTCCGGCGAGCGTGAAATTCACAGAGAAAAGAAAACTGCAAAATGGTCAGACTATATTCCCATCTTAACACGCATTGTTGTTATGAATCTAATCAGAAAGATCCAATCATTTCAAACAATGCGAGGGGTCAGGAATTTCAAAATATTTCTGACATGGAAAAATGTTGAATGTAAGGCAAAGGTCAGCTTTCGAACACACCAGTAACCGCATATGACCATGTGTTTGAGATGTAGCAATCTTACTTTTATCACAAAGTAATCTCTTATCTGTGTCTGTACATCAGTTGTCTCCCTGTATTCTCAGCTTGGTGATGAGCATACCCGTGTCTTTATCAGTGATTAAGCACTGTGCTGGGGCGATTTATATGTTAATTTGCCACTGCCAAGCTTGGTACAAGGGAATTTTACCAACCTGCTCTCGTAATATTAATTATGCCACTCCCTGCAAATGTGAGATGTTTGACAAAGAGTGTCAGATTATAGACAAGACACTATATACTGAGAGTAGTAAAAGAATACTTGAAAATAAAAACTATCTGCTACATAGCATAAAAAGAAAGTGTGACAATTAAATGCCTGCAGTAAAATCGGTACCACAAATGCACTGATTACTGCTGGAGTGAAACAGAGATTGAGAGGGGCCGCCCCATTCTGTGTCATGCCATTAATGGCTTTTAACTTATTCTAAACATCTGTTGTAAAGTTAGTTGGAGAGTTCAATGTCTGGCAGAAATTTTTCAAATGATTTTCTTTTGCCTTAAGTATTATTCTGTTTGACTCATTTCTTATTTTCTTAAAAAAAATATCTATCTTCAGATGTATATTATCAATATTCCTGTACAGCTTGTTTTCTTTGTTTTTGAATTTCTGTACATCTAATTATCCACCATGGTACTGGGTCTTTGTTCCAATGTTCATTCAAGGTTAATTCTTGTGAAATGCTATAATTGTTAATTGATGTGAAAAAGTAAGCCTTATCTGTCAAATCTTGTGAAGTGTAAACCTGACTGAAAAAAAACCCTCCAAAATAAAGAAAAATTGTGCACTTACACTTATATAATTGGTGATAAAATGTTCAGAATATCAGTCCACATTTAGTCTAAAACTTATCAACACATGTTTATCACAGTCAATTCAAAGATGTCATTTTATTATTTTTTTAAATCAAAACCACATATTTCTTTAAAAACAGGCACCCACCGTTGGTGAAGAATTTCTCAGATGATAATGTTTTAATCACAGGCAGTAGATAAATATATTATATAAGTATGTACTTTTGGTATATGAAAAAAATATAGAAATTTGAAAAAACATTCTGTGAAATACTTTGAATCATTATTTGGTATGAAAGTGTATGTGTTATTTCTTGTGAAGTTAAGAAATATAATTTTGTCCTTCACTTAACTATTTCAGCTCCAGTTTAATCTACCATAGCCACCGACCATCAAAGCAGTCAGTGGCCATCAAGCCTGGTGGTATCGTAGGGCAGCAACAAATTGATTTCACTTTGTTCAGTCGATGGCCATCCGTCGTATAGTGCCCCAACTCTGGTTCATTCTTTGCATCTCGGCTTCCACAGTTCTCTACCAAGTTGTTTTTGGTCGGTCTTTCTTTCACTTTCCTTTGATGGTCCATTGCATAGCTGTTCTTGTAATGATAACAGGGTCCCTTCTGAGGACATGGCCAACCCAACTCCAGTGTCTGCCAGCTATTATGGTGTGCATGTCTCCTGGTTACTCCGAATAAGTAGTTCTTGGTTGCTGATGGTATTCTGCCAAAAAATTCAGAGAATTTTCCTTAGGCAGGTATTGTGTACAAGGAAGACAGATTTGACATTTTCTTCTCTGTCACTCTCCAGTATTCCACACCATAGAGAAGCACAGAAAGTACACAGCTCTCATACAGCCTTAATTTGGTTTTTGGGCTGTACTGGGAAGACTTGCAAATGTTGTTTATACTAGCAAAGGCTGATCTCTCGCTTTATTCATTCTGTTGTGAATGTCCTTGCTTGTTCCGCTGTTTGGTGTTACTATGCATCCTAGGTAAGTAAATGTGCCTGTCTGTTCTAGCTTCTGGTTCCTTATTGTTATTGGTCCCAGATTGCTCACATTGAGTGGCATGACCTTATTCTTCAGACCAACCTGCTGGCTATATTTATTTAGTCTATCAGTTTTTTTCTTGGATGTACTGAAGTGAATGTTCGAGTAATGCAATGTCATCTGCATATTCCAGGTCTTCCAGTGTAGAAAATGTTGTCCATCTAATTCCTCTTGGACTGCCCTCTGTTGTCTGGCGCATCACCCAATCTATGACTGTCAAAAATAATGTTGTTGATAAGATGCATCCCTGTTGTACTCCTGTTTTCACTTCAAAGGTTAAATTACTCAATCCAACACTGCATGTAAAGTTAGAATAGAGGCTTTTTAATAATGGAAACAATGCAGCTGGTAATTCCATAAGACCTCAATATTTTCTATAGGCTGTCCCTGTGTATGATGTCAAAAGCCTTTTCAAAATCAACAAAGTTAATGTATAGCTGTCTTTCCCATTCTGAGCACTGCTCTATAATGTTCCGGAGGGTGAATATATGATCTGCACATCTTCCATTCTTTCCAAAGCCTACCCGCTCCTTCCTCAGCCTATGGTCAACTGCTCCTGAAATTCTCTGGATGACCAATCTGCCTAGTATTTTGCTGGGAACCAAATGGAGCGTAACCCCTCTCCAGTCGTCACAGTCTGCCCCCCCTCCCCTCCTGGGTAACCCGACAACCATTCCTCTGTGGTGTCCCAGCCTCCCAGACCAGTGCAAACAGGGGTTCCAATAGTTCTGCTGCAAGCTCAGGGCCTGCTCCGAACAATTCAACATCTAGATCGTCATGACCTGGTGCCCTTCCATTCCCCAATCCTTCAATAGCCATGATGACCCCCTCTACCTGTGGAATGTCTGCACTTACGTCCAGGTCACCCTCAGCCCCAGGAACATTTAGATGCATCTCCGGTGGTTCTTCACTTAGCATCTCCCTGAAGCACTCTGTCTACCCCTGCCCCTGCACTGTGGCAACAAGACCTCCCCGCCCATCTCCCACTAACGCTTTATTGCCTGCACCCCACTCTCCACCAACAACTTTAGTTTTCTCATAAACTTTGCCCTGCCCATTTCTCAGCACAGCCTCTCAAGTCCATCCCTCAAGGTCATCCAGAAATGTCCTCCCGTTAGCACGGGTTTGATGCCCCACTTCCCTGTCCAGCTGACCACCATATATTTCCTTTAACCCAGGAGACCTTGCCTATGTTCTCTCTCACCTCCCTTCACCTCACCATAGTGTTCAATGCCTCTGGTGCCATCCAATCCTGACTCTTCCCCTCCCAGAATCCCAGGCATGACCCGCTAACCCTCCTTGTACACTTCCGAGATGGCATTGAATTTCTGGTCGACATCATTGGTCGCTGTTTCCTCCTGGCCTCTGGCAATCTGATACTGTTTCTTTACATCAACCACTAAAGCCCCTCCAACAAGGGGATCCTTACATTTTCTGATGTCATATCTTTTCTGTCTGACCGCAACTGGTCCAGCAGCTCATAGCCTCAGTCTCGCCACAACCAGGTGATGATCACTTCCCACATCTGCACCTCTTCTTACTTTCATTCTTGTAATGCATGTCTCCATCTGCCATTGATCATTATGTGATCTATCTGGTTTCTGTCCAGTCATTTTGGTGATTTCCATGTTAACTTGTGCACTTCTATGTGTGGAAAAAGTGTTCCTCCAATGACCAGGTTGTTAATACTGCAGAAGCTTATTAATTTGTCCCCATTTTCATTTACTGTTCCACTGCCACATTTCCCCATTACTCTTTCATTGTATGTATTGTGTGTTCCAACTTTCGCATTGAGGTTTGCCATTACTATACTAAGACTAAGTACATTTTCCATTTCCTGCTGTAGCTGTTGATAGAACTCGTCCTTGACCTCTTCATTGCTGTCATTTGTTGGTGCATAGCATTGTATAATTGTGGTGTTGGTGAATCTCCCTCTCAGTCTTGTTCTTATCAGTCTGTTGTTGATGGGTGTCCATTCCAGTAAAGACCTTTTGATTCCTTTCTTAAGGATAATGGCTACACCTTTGTTGTTCTGACCATCCTCTCTACCAGAGTAAAGTACTGTTTCCCCTGTAGCTATTTTTATTCTCCCCGTCCCAGTCCATCTGCTCTCACTTATTCCCACGATATGAAATTTGTAGTTCCTCACCTCTGCTGTGATCTGCCTCAGCTTTCCTGCCTCATTCATAGTTCTGAATTGTTGTATTCCTCTATAGTTTTCAGCTTTTCAAAGTTCTTCCATGTAGTTATTGTCTCCACATAGGCCTGAGAAAACACAAAGAAAACTGATTTCTTGGCCTTGTTATTTCTAAAGGCTGTACACAACATCTTGCTTGTTTGTGACATGTACCATCTGTATTCAAGATAACTGAGGTGCAGCGTCTTCAGTTTCAAGGGAAAATTTCTTAAGATAATGTTGGGTGTACTGATGTAGTTTTGCTTCTTCTCCAGTAAGAAGTCAGTGAGTTTTCTTGAGGTGTAATTGCTGTCAGCAAATAAATGGTGATGTGTACCCAAATGCTGTATTGGGGTCTGAAAAATCTTTAGAGCTTGCCCACTGTCTGAATCCACTTCAGGATCATATGATGTATCTGAACCAAAATATGTGAACATGTTCACCACATATTCAGTTGCTGAATCACACAAACCAAAGACTTTTATGTGATATCTGCATTGTTTATGTGGATTATATTGCTTGTATTGCCATCTGCTTTTGTTCCCTATGCCCTTTTCATCCAAAGCTAGATTTTGGAATGAGTGAAGGACATTCTGACATTTTTGTAACAAAATATTTATAATTGGTTCAGTCTTTTCTTTTCCTTGTTAATGTCATCAGACACATGAAGCATTTCATTCATTCACAACCCTCCACTCCCAAAGGAGCATAGGCCATCACCAAACACATGCCAGGTCCTGCTGTCACATGCCATCATCTCAAGTTCTCTCCACATTCTCCTCATCATTTTCACCACTGTTTCCAGCTCTCTTCTCCATGTGCTTCTTGGTCTACCTCTGCCTCTCTTGCCCTGGGTGTTCCAGAACAAGGACTCCCTTGTAACGTTATCAACAGGTTTCCTCAGTGTGTGTCCTATCCATCGCCATCGTCTTCTTCTCATCTCTTGTTCCACTGGCACTTGTCTAGTTCTTGTTCTCAGTTCCACGTTGGTAACCTTGTCATACCATTTTAATCCTTCTATTCTACACAAACCAACGGGCTGATCACCCGTTTGCCAGTCACTTCGATTACGGAAACAACAGCAAATGGATTGATTTGCCATTGCCCTAAAGACGCCAATAGGCGTGATGGGAAACAATGGCAAAGAAAACCTATCTGCTGTTGCCCTAAGACGCCACTAGGCGTAATGGCCACTGACTGCTTTGACGGTCGGTGGCTAAGGACGGAAGAAGAGAAAGAAGATTCTACACAAGCACCCATTTATGAAAGTCTGAAAAAACTTCAACATGAAGATAGTATGGTATAATGTTTCACTTCTATTTCTTGAAAACATGTGACTAAATCAAGGAGTATACAATTCTGCAAATATGGACCAGTAGTCATGAATGAATTGTTCCTTCTGAATCCTAATATTTATTAGAACAGCAGTAAAGATGTCCAGTTCAGGGTATATAACTTTGGTCCATCGAGCATACATTAAATATTATTTTAAAGGATTACTCTGAATTCATCTGAGTTTGTCATAATAACTGAGGCACTGAAACAGGTTCATCAGTAAATGAAACACTATATCATTTCAGTGGTCAAGCTCCTTAGTCACACCTTTTGACAAAACTGAAATGCATTCTTTTTCATGGCTTCAGCAGTTTCTATCTACTCTGGGACATCTTGGGAGACTCCATTTGCCTCTCAACTTGAAGCTGTACTGGTTTTTTTTAATGGATTTTCCCCTTTACTGGCAGAAAGTTTAGCAATTGTTATGCTACCTCATGCCTGTTCATTCAGCAGCTTTGTATCCCCATCAGAATAATAACTTTCATGAATATTCTAACATGAAGTCTTAGCAAAGTCCACCTCTGACTCGCTAAGACTAACAGAAAAACTACTGTCGCTATAATTCTCTTCTGTTCACTGAGAAACAAGCAGCCATTCTTGATCAGCTTATAGCCAGTGTTAAGAAGATGAATCTCTTGCGATTGCTTTTAAACAAATGATTAGCAGCACTAGAAATGGATATAAAGAAGTATACAATTTCAGCTTCATAAATTGTTTACTTCATTTCAAAATGTTTACACACGTGTGCCAAATGTATTGAAATGATTTCAACCAGCATTCTATATCCATACTTCTATTTTTCTGTTATTAATGTGTGAATAAAAATATTCAGTTTAACCTCAGTTATAATTACGATATAGGGCCTATGGTGCCTCTAAGTTCAAATAATTTCTTCATTTGCCAAAACCTGATGTGGCTTCACTTTTCCTGTCCAATTGTTGTAAATAATGTCAATTTAAATTTGTAAATTTTGTGCGTGTTTGCATGTGTGTGTTTTTCCATTTTCTAAAAGTAGTCTATTTGAACCAGTCACAGTGTAACAACAACAACAAATTAAAAAAAAAACGTTCGGGAAGGGAATAGAGTAATGTGAAGGCTTGAAGTGTTTGGACTGATTTTTGTATGTGCTTTTAATTTGTCATCAACAATATGTAGCACTTGTACCTCACAAGATCTTCATTTTCCCCTGCCATGCCTCACTAATCATTATATATTTGTTTTCATTCTTGCTATAATCATTTATTAGTTGATTAATTTCCGGCTATACTTTTCCATGACCTCAAGCTATGCACTTCCTACCAAGGCTGTTGATGACTTGCTGATACTTTATTTAATTCTCACTTTACTGACATCCCTCTTTATTCTTACTCATTTTATGCTAGCTATGTTCCTATGTGCGGGGGTGTCTTCTGTCTGTGGTTATCAGCATATAGGCTTTTTTGCCTGGGCCATCACATATATGGATCTAATCAATACTGATCCAATCAAGTACTTCATAGTCACAGTGGGTTTATCTCATGCACAGCCCATGATGATATGCATCCCTTCATTTTGATTGTGTTCCCGGCCATATACTTTTTAATATTGATAGCATGAATATTCCCATCTCAAATTCGATTACTGACGTGACCAGCTGATAATATAGGAGAAACAATAGTCTCTGCTTCAGGTATGTAGCAGTCATTGTTTGTAAAGCTGCCAGACCTAACTAGCACTTTTGTATGATCAACTCATCATGGTACTTTTAACTCTTTGACTCCATAATTATTTTCCACCCTGTGCCATAATTATTTTTTGAAGAATTCTAAATGGTGAAGTGTAAATTTTATGTTAAGTTTTTTTTGTGAACATGTACTTATTATGCCCAATGGGCTGATCACCCGTTGGCTTGTCACACCGATTACGGAAACAACGGCAGATGGATCTATTTGTTGTTGCCCTAAAGACGCCGCTAGGCGTGATGGGAAACTACAACGGAGAAAATCAATCTGCTGTTGCCCTTAAGACGCCACAAGGCGTGATGGCCTCTGACTGCTTGGTCGGTCTTTGGCTAAGGACGGAAGAAGAAGAAGAAAAAGAAGTACTTATTATATACCAAACTGTAGGGAAATGGATAGAGAATTGTAATATATAGCATCTTTTGTAAAGAAAAAAAAAAAGCATTGCTTATGGCCACAATTAGTACATTTAGTGTTATTCACACCAGTTTTTACTGTGGTCCCTTGTAAGAAAAAATAAATTATGCAATCGTGCATTACGTCATTATCAAACAAATAAAGAAGAATATCATATAAACACTTTTTTATACTTGTTTAATGTTTTAATAGTATCCCTAGCTTTGTCTTCTACCTAGGACTAGTGATTAGATGTTACAGTAGGTCTAGTTTTGTTGATTTTTTTGATCGGCCAGAATATGACTATGCCCACTCCTCAACTAAATCTAATGTGTCTAACTTTTCTGCACCGATTCCTTATTTTGACAACAAACTGTGACTACCAAACAATCATCATCAATGTCAGCAATGTTTCAAAGTAGTTTGACACAATTATTTGCTTAGGAGACTTAGAAAATATATATATATAAAGTGTTACAGATTTCTCTATCAGTAACAACAAAAAATGCAAACATGCGAATCATCACATAAAATTATGATAATAACATCAAAACACACACATGTACTGCTTAACTAACTACAGTGAAATGAATTGTTTAAATAGTAGCGAAAGTCATTCTACGAGTTTTAAAATATGAAATGCATTAAACGGATGGTTTTTGGGGTTTATTTGGGATAAATTAAAATCAACGCTCTGAGCATGGCAGGTTGAAATTTGCAATGCTCAGAGCATTGGTCTGGATTCAAAGAGTTAAGATGGCCTAGATTTGTTCTATTATTATTATATAATTCTGCAATAAAAGGGAAAGATGATTTTAATCAGCAAAGTTGTCATGTTTAAAATTTAAAAAAATGATACAGTGGTTGGAAATTTACGCATCTGGGAACACACCCTGTATGTTTATTCCTGTGAGAACACGTCCCATACTTTACATTTATTCCTGTGAGAACACACCTCCTACATTTATTCGTGTGACAATACACCCCCTACTTTACTTTTATTCCTGTGAAAACAGACCCCTTACTTTTATTCATGTGAGGACACACTCCTTACTTTTATTTCTTTAAGAACACACCCCTGACTTTACTTTTATTCCAGTGAGAACACACATCTTACTTTTATTCCTGTGAGAACACACCCTTTACTTTCATTCCTGTGAGGACACACCTGCTACTTTTATTTCTGTGAGAACACACTCCCTACTTAACATTTTTTTCCTGTGACAATACACCTCCTACTTTACATTTACTCCTGTGAGAACACACCCCCTACATTTATTCCTGTGAAAACACACTCCCTACTTTACATTTACTCCTGTGAGAACACACCCCCAACATTTACTCCTTTGAGAACACACCCCCCTACATTTATTCCTGTGAGAACACACTCCCTACTTTACATTTACTCCTGTGAGAACACACCCCTTACTTTTATTCCTGTGACAACACACCTCCTACTTTACATTTATTCCTGTGAGAACACTAGTTTTGAATTATGTGAGGTCCTCAATAATGCTTCTCTAGCATAAAAGGTGACTACACTGCACCTCACAGGGAACTAAAACGTAAGGAACATAAGAGATATATTGCTGACAAACTGAAATAAAGTGGCTCAATGGGAAAATTTGTATCAAATCTCCTTCATTTAGTTTCATTATTCTGTGATAGCATTTACTAAAATGTAGCACTTTCTGGCAAAATTTGTAACTTGTCTGTATATCTTATTTCAAGAACAGCGTAAAAAAAAAATTTTACTTATGTAAAAATTCCCATTTTTAAATGTTTCTATTATATGAAACTAAGATTCTAGCTATCAAATGGTAGAAGTTACATTTTTCATACATGAACTTACACACATTTAGTATACATTTGAAAATCTCTGAATCACTCAAAATAATCGATATGGCCCAAACTGTTTAAAATGCCATCACAGACATACTGTCATCAAACATGTATAACATCCTTTTTAAATCTGCTTTAACATTCCTATGTGGCTGCTAATTGTTGTTGTTGATGTTTGTTGTTAGTGCATGTTGTTTATAACTCTCAGGTCCTTACCATCGGTGTTGATGTTTGTTGTTAGTGCATGTTGTTTATAACTCTCAGGTCCTTACCATCGGTGTTGATGTTTGTTGTTAGTGCATGTTGTTTATAACTCTCAGGTCCTTACCATCGGTGTTGATGTTTGTTGTTAGTGCATGTTGTTTATAACTCTCAGGTCCTTACCATCGGTGTTGATGTTTGTTGTTAGTGCATGTTGTTTATAACTCTCAGGTCCTTACCATCGGTGTTGATGTTTGTTGTTAGTGCATGTTGTTTATAAATCTCAGGTCCTTACCATCGGTGTTGATGTTTGTTGTTAGTGCATGTTGTTTATAAATCTCAGGTCCTTACCATCGGTGTTGATGCTTTCTAGCATTTTTATAATTTTTAATGTTTTACTGTCTCAAGTGCCTTAGTGTAGTGTATAAAGCACATGTATAGATAGATTATAGGTAGAAGTTTTAATTTTTTTTAAATGATCATTCATGCATTTTGCATGCACTTGACAGCTGTGAATCATCCAGAAGAAAATCAGTATGGCAAAGACTGTAGAATGTGACATTGGATATACTACCATTAAACATGTATCACTCTTCCTTATATTTTTAGTTTGTTATATTCTTTTTACCATTATTAAAAAAAATAAAAAAAATTTCTTGTGATATGAATATCTCAAATAACCAGCATGTAACTAATTGTCTAAGATATTGTTGCATATAATTCATTTTTCTTTTCAGATTGCAACAAAAATATGGAACAGAAGATCCCATTCTTGGATCAAAAAATAAAACAGGACATCAGTACAGATTTTACAGTGAGTTTTCTTTTTAATTCTTGATAACAAATTTTTATACAGCCAAAGTGAGTTAAACTGAGAAATCTGTTGAAATATCGTCCATTTAAACATGTTATTACTTATTGCTGGGTTTTTTGTGTTTTTTTTCTGTAACTGTGTAGTAAATGTAAATGTAATTTAAGGTCTTCACAAGGGACAGATGCATAAAACAGTTGAGAAAAGAAAGCAATTTAAATACATTAAAAATTATCATGTAGTTGTCAAACTGGGGCATTGTTTAAGACTGAAGTGGTTTGTTTCAAACTTGAATATGTTCAACATTTTGTTTTCAGGGACACACAGTGAAGATAGTTGTCAAACTGGGCAATGTTTAAGACTTGTGGTTTGTTTCAAATAGAATATGTTCAATATTTTGTTTTCAGGGACACACAGTGAAGATAGTTGTCAAACTGGGGCAATGTTTAAGACTGAAGTGGTTTGTTTCAAACTTGAATATGTTCAATATTTTGTTTTCAGGGACACACAGTGAAGATAGAAAGTGAAGGTGAGGAAGATGGTCATGTTTCTGCAGGGAGAGAGAGTATGAGGACCAGTTCCACATCTGTATATCCTGCTGGGGACTATTTACTCAGTAATGCTTTACAACTTTTAATTTAAATGTAACCTGTGCTCAATATGTTACCACTATCAACAAATATGTAACATAATAAGTGTTATTTATACACATCCACCACAAACATCATAATTTTTTAAGGTGTCTACCCTATATGCACACGTGTAATTTTTTTAAAATATTAAATTTAAATTATTTTTTTCTTTTTCATGTATCTTTAGTCCAGACAGAAAATCCCTTATGGCAAATTTTACTTGTTTGGGGCAGTGGTGTAGGAGGGATTTTAGCACCCTGGGCGAGGCAGGAAAAATGTGCCCATGGTCACCGCCAGATCAAATGTACAAGTATGTTCATTTTGTAGACAAATCAAAGAAAGTTTGAAGGAATATATCAAGCACTGTCATGACTTTTAAGTTCTGTTAAGATTATCAGGATGAATTATTGGGAAAATATGAAATTTAAGAATTAGTTCAACACAAAAGAAAAGAAATAAACCAATCTTTCTCATAAACTTTTTATTAACAGCATAAACAGTACACCTTACTACCTACTTAGTCGTTCCCCTTCTACAGTGAGGTGTAGAGATTTGGAAGAGAGAGCGCCAGGCTATCCTATCGGCTGTCTTCCTCCTGGCCTGGTTCCATTCTAGTCCTTGGTCCTTCAAAGAATGTCTAATGTTGTCCTCCCAGCGGACTCTGGGTCATCCTGGGGGTCTGGATCCCTGGCTCTTTGTTTCCCATGCTTGCCATGGTAGATGATCTTCTCCCATTCTGCAGACATGTCCAAACCATATTAGTTGGGACTGTTCTACTTGGGTCTGCAGTGGGTGGGATTTAAGGCCTTGACGTATCGTCTGGTTGCGTACCATGTCTCTTCTTGTTACTTCAACCACCTTCCTCAGATACCTCATTTCTGAGGTTTGTATCTGGCTTTTGTGGGTTGTAGTCATTGCCCATGACTAGCATCCATATGTCAAGCCTGGGACATAGGTAGCGGTATACAGCCATCTTCGTTTTCTTACCAACCTCTTTCTTGCTGAGCAATCCTTGATTTATGGCCTGAAGAAGTCTCCCAGCCGCTGCTTTTCGAGTGGCCAACTCTTCTTTCATGCCTCCCTTTTGGTCTATAATAGCTCCGAGATATTTAAAGTACACCACAGATTTTTTTTTGGTACTACATGATTATCTTTAGCACCTTCATTCCTGCAAATTGATCAATTGTGTTACCAAAATGAATGTTATCAAGGGTTTCTCTTTCAATACTAAGACGCGCCAGATTACTCAGACATTCCTGTCCCATAGACACTGGTAAATATGAAAGAATTTGCTTTAGTGTAATAAACAAATGCTCACATCAATCAATACACTTTAGCTCCCCAAGGAGCATAGGCCTTCAACAAACACATGCCAAGTCTGCCTGTCCCGTGCCATTCGCTCAAGTTCTTTCCATGTTTTCCTCATCATTTTCACCTCTGTTTCCAGTTCTCTTCTTCATGTGTTTTTTAGTGTACCTCTGCCTCTCTTTCCCTGTAGATTCCAGAACAAGGACTGCCTTGTAATGCTATCAACAGGTTTCCTCAATGTGTGTCCTATCCATCGCCAGCATCTTCTTCTCAACTCTTGTTCCATTGGCACTTGTCTGGTTCTTGTCATCAATTCCACATTTGTGACTTTGTCATACCATTTTAGTCCTTCTATTCTGCGCAAGCACCTGTTTATAAAAGTCTGTAGCTTTTTGGTTGTTGTTTTTGTTGTTCTCCATGTCTCAGAGCCATACAATAGGACTGACTTCACATTTGAGTTGAAGATTCTTATTTTCGTGTTGGACTTGATTTCTCTTGTTCTCCATATGTTTCCCAATGCAATGAAAGCTTCTCTTGCTTTTTGTATTCATATTTTGATATCAATGTCTGTCCCTCCAACTTTGTCTATATTACTTCCAAGATATGTGTACGATTCTACATCTTGTAGTGGTGTCTCTTCAAGTTCAACCCTGTTATCATTTCTTGCATTTATTCTCATAATCTTTGTCTTTTCCCTGTGTATTTTCAGGCCCACTTGTTGTGACCTCTCATCGAGAATTTTCATTTTCTCTTGCTTCTGATTATGGTTATGGGACAGAAGAGCCAAGTCATCTGCAAAATCTAGATCATCAAGCTGTTTAGTCAGATTCCACTGGATTCCATTTCTGTTGTGTGATGTTGATGTTTTCATAACCCAATCTATTGCTAGTAAGAAAAGAAATAAAGACAATAGGCATCCCTGTATCACTCCCGTTCTAGTCCTAAACAGTTCTGTAAGTTGTCCTTCATGAAGAACTCTACATGTCATATCTTCATAGGTCTTCTTTATTAAGTTAATGATCTTCATGGGAACTCCAAAATGCCTCATCAATTTCCAAAGCGATTCTCTGTCTACACTGTCAAATGCCTTTTCATAGTCCACGAATCCGATGTCTAGCGGTGAATTTCATTCCAGACTTTGTTCAACTATTATTCTCATTGTGGCTATCTGGTCTGTACAGGATCTATTTTGTCGAAAACCTGCTTGTTCATCTCTCAGTTGCTTGTCTATGGACTCTTTTAATCTCTCAAGGATGATTCTGTTTAATACTTTTCCTGGCACTGATAATAACATTATTCCTCTATAATTTATGCACTCTTGTAAATTTCCCTTCTTAGGCAACTTGGCCAGATAACCTTCCTTCCATTCTGCTGGTATTTCCTCTCTCTCCCAGACATTGCCAAGTAGTTTGTATAATATCTCTGTAGAGGTATCAATATCTGTTTTGATGGCCTCTGCTGGAATGCAATCTGGACCAGCTGCTTTTACATCTTTCAGAATCTTTATGGCTTTCTTTATTTCTTCTCTTCTTGGTCGTTTACAGCTGATTTGTAGCTCCTCTTCTGCTGGCTGTATGTCTGGGGGATTAGTTGGAGATGGTCTATTGAGAAGTTCCTCAAAATGTTCTGTCCATCTCTTATTTGTTCTTGTATATTACTAAGCAATTTTCCATTCTTATCTTTTATGAGGCCATTTGCTTGCTTATATTTCACTGTTAACTTCTTTGTGTTGTTGTACAGGTCTGTCATATTTCCTTTAGCTGAAGCTTCCTCTGCTTCCCTTGCCAAATCATCAATATATTTCATCTTGTCTCTTTTGATGTTTCTTCTTACTTCTTTGTTTGCTTCTATGTACACTTCATGAGATTTAGCTTTGGAGCTTCTCGTTCTGCTTCTGTTTAAATCTGCTTTCTTGTTTTTCCTGTCTTCTTACTAATGGTTTCTGTTGTTATCCATGCTTTGTGCTGATGTTCTCTTTTTCTCAGTACTTCTTCACATGTCGCGTTCCATATATTTTTTACTTGTTGCCAGTGGTCTTCCGTATCTGCTTCATCATCCAGCTGTTTGAGTACTTGGTATTTGTTGGATACTGTGATTGAAAATGTTTCTCTTATTTCCTGATTTCTTAGATATCCCACATTATACTGTTGTCTATAGCTATATACTGTTGTAAATTTCTTGAGTTTTAATTTTGTTTTAGCCAACAGAAGATGGTAGTCTGATACAACATCTGCTCCTCTACATACTTTCACATCATGCAATGATGGCCTAAACTTCTTACTTATGCATATGTGATCAATCTGATTCTCAGTTCTGTGGTCTGGTGATATCCATGTTGCTTTATGTATTCCCTTATGTGGAAATATGCTTCCTCCTATAGCTAGTTGATTTGAAGTACAGAAGTTTGCTAATAGTTCTCCATTCTCGTTCATCATACCTAATCCATGCTTTCCCATGATTTCTTTAAAGCCAGTGTTATCTGTTCATATTTTCGTATTTAGGTCCACCATCAAAATTGTGATGTCCTTTTGTAGTCTGGTGTAAAAGTCTTCTTTCACAGACTCTTCTTTATTGTTTGTTGGAGCATAACACTGGATGATGTTTATATTTACTTTCTTTTTGGCTGATTTAAACCTTGCTGTTATAATATCGGGGACCCATTGCTTCCCATTCTATAAGTGCCTTCTGTGCTTCCTTGGACAGCATTAGAGCCACCCCTTCACTGTGGTGGGTTCTTTCCTCCTCATGTCCTGAGGACAACACCATTTCTCCTGGGATCAATCTCCTCTTCTCTATGCCTTTCCACCATGTCTTGCAGAGACCCAGGATATCAATCCTGTAATTTGTCATTTCTGCTGCTACTTGTGCAGTTTTCCCTTGTTCACACAGAGTACAAACATTCCAGGTGTCAATCCTGGAGATTTTCCTAGATGAAAAAAAGGTTATTATCTGCATTGATAAGAGTGTCAATGTTGAGGAGGAATTCAAATTCCATGTTTATATTCTTCAGTTGATTGAAAAGTGTTGAGATTTCCTTCTGTAGTCTGCCTAGGATGCACCTTATCCCTCATGTAATCTCATCTTCTGTCGTGAGTGTAATGTCTTTTGCTAGTTCACTGGGCACCACATGTCGACCTTCAAATTTGCCTTGTTGCACCTCTTTTTGCACACCACAAAGCATCCATTCTAGTTTCTTGTTTTGTGGTCAGAGCATCCGCTTTCATGGCTTCCTTTTAGCTTTCACCACTGACTGTCATATGAGCGTGAGATTCCGGATGTCCATCCTGCATCAATGTTTTTTACATTTGTTGCTGTTTCCATAACTGTTCAAATTTTTTACATAGACAGGGGTGGTGGCCCTGTGCTAAAACCCCCAACTTGTATGAACAGGCTATCGGCTTTTGTCTGACCCCTACCTGAGCAGACCTGTCCAGCTTGATTGAACCTACCAGGATTAAAACTCCCACTGGCATAACTCTTGGGGTTGTCAGGGTACACAAGCTGCCATACCACTGCAAGGTATAGGTACCATTGTTGGCAGAATCTGAAAATGTAGTGAAGAGTTATACATGTTTGCCAATTCTATGTCTGTACAACACACACTATTTTTACCTTGTCCAACAAACCACAGCTAGCAAAGCTACAACTAAATGGGCAGACAGTACATGAAGATGAAACACCAACATACTTAGGAATCACACTAGACCGCCGAATGACGTGGAAATCACAGATAACCAAAATACAGCTAAGGGCAAAACTTTGCATGAGAAAGTTAGCTGGTACCACATGGGGTGCTGATGAGAATATCCTCAAAAAGATGTACACAGGCAGAGTGAGACCTGCTTTGGAATACGGTATCACAGCTTGGTCGACGGCAGCAAAGTCAAATTTTGACAGAGTAAACAGACTCCAAAACCAAGCAGCATGTATTATAACAGGGGCCCTAAAGTCCACAAAAATCAACCATATGGAAAACATTACAGGGCTACAGTCAATGGAGGACAGATGTGACAGCAGAGTCCTACAACAAGTGGGAAAATGTAAGAGGCTCGAAGGACACACCATGTTCCAAAGAATGAATAGGCTAGGAAGAGGCAGGCTCAAGCGAACTAACTTTGTTGCCCAAGCAAAAGAAAAAATTGCAAAAATACCATGCTAGTAAGCTCAGTTGCAAAGAAAATACCAACAAGCACAACTATCCCACTGTGGAAAACCAGGTGCTTTCCTGAGATAAAATCGGATATTCCAGGCATTGAAAGTAAGGGAACACAGACAAAAAAACAAAGAAAGTGTATAGCAACCAAGTATATTGACCAAAAATTTCCAGCAAAGCTTTGGACACATGCATATACTGATGGTTCAGCAAAAAATGCAGTTGAAAATGGGGGTGCTGGCATCCTCATAAAATTAAAGAATAGAATCCACTCTATGGCAATTGCCACTGGCAAATACTGCAATAACTTCAGTGCTGAAGCAGAAGCCCTGAAACAGGCATTGGAAACTCTTATTGAATGCAAAGCACAAGCGGAAAAACAGATAGTAATCTTTACAGATGCCCTCTCAGTAATAACAGTGCTGAAGAGCCACCACGCTAAAGGATTGAAATATATGATAATCTCCCTTGAAAGACTGGCCAAATGCTTCAACAAGTGCACAATCCAGTGGATACCAGCCCGTTGCAACATACCAGGAAATGAGGAGGCAGACAAACTTGCTAAGGAAGGAGGTGCCTTACAACAAAATGATATAGAGACAACTTACGCAATGGCAAAGACTACTATAAAGGCTACATTCAAGTCCAAACGGGAAAGAGAGCACCCGGGTCATTTGAAAAATGACGCATATCATCAACTATTCAGGAAAGAACAGGTCATCATTTTTCGTCTACAGACTGGACACAACAGATTGAGATACCATCTATACCACAAATACAAAATTGGTACAACAGATCTCTGCACCTGCGGTACCAGCCCGATGACAGTCGAACACCTGCTGCAGTACTGCCCAACCTACAGTAATGAACAGAGTAGCATATGGCAACAACCCACTTCTGTCAACGAAAAACTGCTTGGAGATGTCGGGAACCTTGAGTTGACTACTGCCTTTATTAGAGTCATAAATGTGGAAGTCTGAAGGCGAATGAGATGTCAGGAACCTTGAGTTGACTACTGCCTTTATTAGAGTTATAAATGTGGAGGTCTGAGGGCGAATGAGATGTCGGGACCCTTGAGTTGACGACTGCCTCTATTAGAGTCATAAATGTGGAGGTCTGAAGGCGAATGAGATGTAGGGAACCTTGAGTTGACTACTGCCTCTATTAGAGTCATAAATGTCAAGGTCTGAGGGTGAACAAGATGTCAGGAACCTTGAATTGACTACTGCCTTTATTAGAGTCATAAATGTGGAGGTCTGAGGGCAAACAAGATGTCGGGAACCTTGAGTTGACTACTGCTTTTATAAGAGTCATAAATAAGGAGGTCCAAGGGTGAACGAGATGTCGGGAACCTTGCGTTGACTATTGCCTTTATTAGAGTCATAAATGTGGAGGTCTGAGGGTGAACAAGATGTCGAGAACCTTGAGTTGACTACTGCCTTTATTAGAGTCATAAATGTGGAGTTCTGAGGGCGAACAAGATGTCGGGAACCTTGAGTTGACTACTTTCTTTATTAGAGTCATAAATGTGGAGGTCTGAGGGCAAACGAGAGGTTGGGAACCTTGAGTTGACTACTGGATTTATTAGATTCATAAATGTGGAGGTCTGAGGGTGAACGAGATGTCGGGAACCTTGAGTTGACTACTTTCTTTATTAGAGTCATAAATGTGGAGGTCTGAAGGCGAACGAGATGTCAAGAACCTTGAGTTGACTACTTTCTTTATTAGAGTCATAAATGTGGAGGTCTGAAGGCGAACGAGATGTCAAGAACCTTGAGTTGACTACTGCCTTTATTAGAGTCATAAATGTGGAAGTTTGAAGGTGAACGAAGAAGAAGAAGAAGTATGTCTGTAATGTCATGTTCAACCAGACACAGAAAACATGAGGGTTTTTATGTTTAGTGTCTAGCATTATTTCATACAGCTGTCAACATATTAACATTAATTTTAAAATATAATTTGCACCAATATTCAATGTTAATGCATGAAGTATACTATATACATTAAATTCACACTGTTAGTGTTATTTTTCATACAAATACATTTGAGTTCTGTGTATTATACTGGGTTTATAATAATTTGCTTTCTAAAATATCTGGCATGTCTCCCATCCCCAGAAGTTGGGTCTTCCAACTAAGAACAGAATACACCAGACTCGCCAAACATATACAATAATTGAACCTCAATACTTAAACCTAATTGCCACTACTGTACCCATCCATTGAGGTAGCCCAGATTGTGCGGCTCACTTTCCCAGGTCTTTCCACAGAAAGAAGAAAGCTATTACTTGGCTCCCCAACAACCACAATTTCGATGGGGGACCTAAACACAAAAATAGGAGCAGACAGCACCAGCTTTGAAGAAATCATGGGAAAACATGGATTAGTATGATGAACAAGAATGGGGAACTATTAATAAACTTCTGTGCTTCAAATAAACTGGCTATAGGAGGAAGCATATTTCCACATAAAAGAATACATAAAGCAACATGGATATTACCAGGCCATAAATAAAAAGTATAGATCATGATTACTTTATGTAAAGGTAAATAGAAGAGCAGGTGCAGAATCTGATCACCAACAAAAATGAAACTCATAAAATTGTGTATAATGTGGAATACCTAAGAAATCAAGAAATAATAGACAAAGTTTAAATCACAGTGTCCAACACATACCAATTACTCCAACAGCTGGATGATGAAGCAGATACAGAAGACCACTGGCAACAAGTAAAAAAAATATATGAAACAAGACATGTGGAGAGGTACTGGGAGAAAGAGAACATCAGCACAAAGCATCGATAACAACAGAAACCATAAACAAAATAGAAGACAGGAAAAACAAGAAAGCAGAAAAAAACCAGAAGCTCCAAAGCCAAGGCTCATGAAGTGTACCTAGAATAAAATAAAGAAGTCAGAAGAAACATCAAAAGAGACAAGAAAAAGTATATCAAGAGTTGGCAAGGGAAGCAGAGAAATCTTCAGCCGAAGGAAATATGAAGAACCTGTACAACACCAAGAAGTTAAGAGAGAAATATAATCAAGAAAATAGCTTCATCAAAGATGAGAATGGCAAATTTCTTTGTAATATACAAGAACAAATGTAGAGATGGACAGAACATTTTGATGAACTTCTACATTGATTGGCTCCAACAAAGACAGCAGTAGAGGAGATACAAATCAACTGTGAATAAACCATAGAGAAGAAATAAATAACGCTATAAAGCTACTGAAATATGGTAAAGCAGCTGGTGTAGATGACATTCCAGCAGAGACCATCAAAACATATATTGATACCTTCACAGAGATATTATACAAACTATTTGGCACAGTCTGCGAGAGACAAACTTTATTTTCAAAGGGTTAAGAATTAGACATACAAGCTCATCTAATAAATCTGTCTCTCATCTTGCAATCTGTATCCTTTCATTCATACATGTACTTTGATCATTATTTAGGCATGGAACTTTATCAAGGTAAAATAATAGTATACATTTGTAATATCCAATCCTAATAAAATTTAAGTATGTTCAGAAAAAAAAAAAAAAGTAAAGAAATAAATGGGGAAAAAAGACAAACAAAATCCAAAACCATCCATACAGTAAATTAGACAATGGCCTTGGGCTTTTAGCAGATCACATTGTGATCTCTGTTGCCTTAAATACATGCTATGTCATCATCAGTCTGCAAAAACCTCTGAGGTTTGCCCAACTGACACGGATTACTTTGTTTGTGTCAGAAGCGGCTTGCACCAGAGTGGCAATTACCACCGCTGCTGCTGAGAGAAGAAATACCAGCAGAATGGAAGGAAGGTTATCTAGTCAAGTTACCTAAGAAAGGAAATTTACAAGAGTGTACACATTATAGAAGAATAATGTTACTATCAGGGCCAGGAAATTTACAAGAGTGTACACATTATAGAAGAATAATGTTACTATCAGTGCCAGGAAATTTACAAGAGTGTACACATTATAGAAGAATAATGTTACTATCAGTGCCAGGAAATTTACAAGAGTGTACACATTATAGAAGAATAATGTTACTATCAGTGCCAGGAAATTTACAAGAGTGTACACATTATAGAAGAATAATGTTACTATCAGTGCCAGGAAATTTACAAGAGTGTACACATTATAGAAGAATAATGTTACTATCAGGGCCAGGAAATTTACAAGAGTGTACACATTATAGAAGAATAATGGTACTATCAGTGCCAGGAAATTTACAAGAGTGCACACATTATAGAAGAATAATGGTACTATCAGTGCCAGGAAATTTACAAGAGTGCACACATTATAGAAGAATAATGGTACCATCAGTGCCAGGAAATTTACAAGAGTGCACACACTATAGAAGAAAAATGTTACTATCAGGGCCAGGAAATTTACAAGAGTGTACACATTAAAAAAGAATAATGTTACTATCAGGGCCAGGAAATTTACAAGTGTACACATTATAAAAAAATAATGTTACTATCAGGGCCAGGAAATTTACAAGAGTGTACACATTATAAAAAAATAATGTTACTATCAGGGCCAGGAAATTTACAAGAGTGTACACATTATAAAAAAATAATGTTACTATCAGGGCCAGGAAATTTACAAGAGTGTACACATTATAAAAAAATAATGTTACTATCAGGGCCAGGAAATTTACAAGAGTGTACACATTATAAAAAAATAATGTTACTATCAGGGCCAGGAAATTTACAAGAGTGCACACATTATAGAAGAATAATGTTACTATCAGTGCCAGGAAATTTACAAGAGTGTACACATTATAGAAGAATAATGGTACTATCAGTGCCAGGAAATTTACAAGAGTGCACACATTATAGAAGAATAATGGTACTATCAGTGCCAGGAAATTTACAAGAGTGCACACATTATAGAAGAATAATGGTACCATCAGTGCCAGGAAATTTACAAGAGTGCACACACTATAGAAGAAAAATGTTACTATCAGGGCCAGGAAATTTACAAGAGTGTACACATTAAAAAAGAATAATGTTACTATCAGGGCCAGGAAATTTACAAGTGTACACATTATAAAAAAATAATGTTACTATCAGGGCCAGGAAATTTACAAGAGTGTACACATTATAAAAAAATAATGTTACTATCAGGGCCAGGAAATTTACAAGAGTGTACACATTATAAAAAAATAATGTTACTATCAGGGCCAGGAAATTTACAAGAGTGTACACATTATAAAAAAATAATGTTACTATCAGGGCCAGGAAATTTACAAGAGTGTACACATTATAAAAAAATAATGTTACTATCAGGGCCAGGAAATTTACAAGAGTGTACACATTATAGAAGAATAATGTTACTATCAGGGCCAGGAAATTTACAAGAGTGTACACATTATAAAAGAATAATGTTACTATCAGGGCCAGGAAATTTACAAGAGTGTACACATTATAAAAGAATAATGTTACTATCAGGGCCAGGAAATTTACAAGAGTGTACACATTATAAAAGAATAATGTTACTATCAGGGCCAGGAAATTTACAAGAGTGTACACATTATAAAAGAATAATGTTACTATCAGGGCCAGGAAATTTACAAGAGTGTACACATTATAAAAGAATAATGTTACTATCAGGGCCAGGAAATTTACAAGAGTGTACACATTATAAAAGAATAATGTTACTATCAGGGCCAGGAAATTTACAAGAGTGTACACATTATAAAAGAATAATGTTACTATCAGGGCCAGGAAATTTACAAGAGTGTACACATTATAAAAGAATAATGTTACTATCAGGGCCAGGAAATTTACAAGAGTGTACACATTATAAAAGAATAATGTTACTATCAGGGCCAGGAAATTTACAAGAGTGTACACATTATAAAAGGATAATGTTACTATCAGTGCCAGGAAATTTACAAGAGTGTACACATTATAGAAGAATAATGTTACTATCAGTGCCAAAAAATTTACAAGAGTGCACACATTATAAAAGAATAATGTTACTATCAGGGCCAGGAAATTTACAAGAGTGTACACATTATAAAAGGATAATGTTACTATCAGTGCCAGGAAATTTACAAGAGTGTACACATTATAGAAGAATAATGTTACTATCAGTGCCAAAAAATTTACAAGAGTGCACACATTATAAAAGAATAATGTTACTATCAGGGCCAGGAAATTTACAAGAGTGCACACATTATAAAAGGATAATGTTACTATCAGGGCCAGGAAATTTACAAGAGTGTACACATTATAAAAGAATAATGTTACTATCAGGGCCAGGAAATTTACAAGAGTGTACACATTATAAAAGAATAATGTTACTATCAGGGCCAGGAAATTTACAATAGTGTACACATTATAAAAGGATAATGTTACTATCAGTGCCAGAAAATTTACAAGAGTGTACACATTATAGAAGAATAATGTTACTATCAGGGCCAGGAAATTTACAAGAGTGTACACATTATAAAAGAATAATGTTACTATCAGGGCCAGGAAATTTACAAGAGTGTACACATTATAGAAGAATAATGTTACTATCAGGGCCAGGAAATTTACAAGAGTGTACACATTATAAAAGAATAATGTTACTATCAGGGCCAGGAAATTTACAAGAGTGTACACATTATAGAAGAATAATGTTACTATCAGGGCCAGGAAATTTACAAGAGTGTACACATTATAGAAGAATAATGTTACTATCAGGGCCAGGAAATTTACAAGAGTGTACACATTATAAAAGAATAATGTTACTATCAGGGCCAGGAAATTTACAAGAGTGTACACATTATAGAAGAATAATGTTACTATCAGTGCCAGGAAATTTACAAGAGTGTACACATTATAGAAGAATAATGTTACTATCAGGGCCAGGAAATTTACAAGAGTGTACACATTATAAAAGAATAATGTTACTATCAGGGCCAGGAAATTTACAAGAGTGTACACATTATAAAAGGATAATGTTACTATCAGTGCCAGGAAATTTACAAGAGTGTACACATTATAGAAGAATAATGTTACTATCAGTGCCAGGAAATTTACAAGAGTGTACACATTATAGAAGAATAATGTTACTATCAGGGCCAGGAAGTTTACAAGAGTGTACACATTATAGAAGAATAATGTTACTATCAGTGCCAGGAAATTTACAAGAGTGTACACATTATAGAAGAATAATGTTACTATCAGTGCCAGGAAATTTACAAGAGTGTACACATTATAGAAGAATAATGTTACTATCAGGGCCAGGAAATTTACAAGAGTGTACACATTATAAAAGAATAATGTTACTATCAGGGCCAGGAAATTTACAAGAGTGTACACATTATAAAAGGATAATGTTACTATCAGTGCCAGGAAATTTACAAGAGTGTACACATTATAGAAGAATAATGTTACTATCAGTGCCAAAAAATTTACAAGAGTGTACACATTATAAAAGAATAATGTTACTATCAGGGCCAGGAAATTTACAAGAGTGTACACATTATAGAAGAATAATGTTACTATCAGGGCCAGGAAATTTACAAGAGTGTACACATTATAAAAGAATAATGTTACTATCAGGGACAGGAAATTTACAAGAGTGTACACATTATAAAAGAATAATGTTACTATCAGGGCCAGGAAATTTACAAGAGTGTACACATTATAAAAGAATAATGTTACTATCAGGGCCAGGAAATTTACAAGAGTGTACACATTATAAAAGAATAATGTTACTATCAGGGCCAGGAAATTTACAAGAGTGTACACATTATAAAAGGATAATGTTACTATCAGTGCCAGGAAATTTACAAGAGTGTACACATTATAGAAGAATAATGTTACTATCAGTGCCAAAAAATTTACAAGAGTGTACACATTATAAAAGAATAATGTTACTATCAGGGCCAGGAAATTTACAAGAGTGTACACATTATAAAAGAATAATGTTACTATCAGGGCCAGGAAATTTACAAGAGTGTACACATTATAAAAGGATAATGTTACTATCAGGGCCAGGAAATTTACAAGAGTGTACACATTATAAAAGGATAATGTTACTATCAGTGCCAGGAAATTTACAAGAGTGTACACATTATAAAAGAATAATGTTACTATCAGGGCCAGGAAATTTACAAGAGTGTACACATTATAGAAGAATAATGTTACTATCAGGGCCAGGAAATTTACAAGAGTGCACACATTATAGAAGAATAATGGTACTATCAGGGACAGGAAATTTACAAGAGTGTACACATTATAGAAGAATAATGTTACTATCAGGGCCAGGAAATTTACAAGAGTGTACACATTATAAAAGAATAATGGTACTATCAGGGCCAGGAAATTTACAAGAGTGTACACATTATAAAAGAATAATGTTACTATCAGGGCCAGGAAATTTACAAGAGTGTACACATTATAAAAGAATAATGTTACTATCAGGGACAGGAAATTTACAAGAGTGTACACATTATAGAAGAATAATGTTACTATCAGGGCCAGGAAATTTACAAGAGTGTACACATTATAGAAGAATAATGTTACTATCAGGGCCAGGAAATTTACAAGAGTGTACACATTATAGAAGAATAATGTTACTATCAGGGACAGGAAATTTACAAGAGTGTACACATTATAGAAGAATAATGTTACTATCAGGGCCAGGAAATTTACAAGAGTGCACACATTATAGAAGAATAATGTTACTATCAGG
The DNA here is from genome assembly GCA_024509875.1 of Oreohelix idahoensis. NCBI lineage: Eukaryota > Metazoa > Mollusca > Gastropoda > Stylommatophora > Oreohelicidae > Oreohelix > Oreohelix idahoensis. The sequence goes on from JAMPIV010000224.1 coordinate 81,071, forward strand.
GCCAGGAAATTTACAAGAGTGTACACATTATAGAAGAATAATGTTACTATCAGGGACAGGAAATTTACAAGAGTGTACACATTATAAAGGAATAATGTTACTATCAGGGCCAGGAAATTTACAAGAGTGTACACATTATAAAGGAATAATGTTACTATCAGGGCCAGGAAATTTACAAGAGTGTACACATTATAGAAGAATAATGTTACTATCAGGGCCAGGAAATTTACAAGAGTGTACACATTATAAAGGAATAATGTTACTATCAGTGCCAGGAAATTTACAAGAGTGTACACATTATAAAGGAATAATGTTACTATCAGTGCCAGGAAATTTACAAGAGTGCACACATTATAGAAGAATAATGTTACTATCAGGGCCAGGAAATTTACAAGAGTGTACACATTATAGAAGAATAATGTTACTATCAGGGCCAGGAAATTTACAAGAGTGTACACATTATAAAGGAATAATGTTACTATCAGGGCCAGGAAATTTACAAGAGTGTACACATTATAAAGGAATAATGTTACTATCTGGGCCAGGAAATTTACAAGAGTGTACACATTATAAAGGAATAATGTTACTATCAGGGCCAGGAAATTTACAAGAGTGTACACATTATAAAGGAATAATGTTACTATCAGGGCCAGGAAATTTACAAGAGTGTACACATTATAAAGGAATAATGTTACTATCAGGGCCAGGAAATTTACAAGAGTGTACACATTATAGAAGAATAATGTTACTATCAGGGCCAGGAAATTTACAAGAGTGTACACATTATAAAGGAATAATGTTACTATCAGGGCCAGGAAATTTACAAGAGTGTACACATTATAAAGGAATAATGTTACTATCAGGGCCAGGAAATTTACAAGAGTGTACACATTATAAAGGAATAATGTTACTATCAGGGCCAGGAAATTTACAAGAGTGTACACATTATAAAGGAATAATGTTACTATCAGGGCCAGGAAATTTACAAGAGTGTACACATTATAAAGGAATAATGTTACTATCAGGGCCAGGAAATTTACAAGAGTGTACACATTATAAAAGAATAATGTTACTATCAGGGCCAGGAAAAATACTTACTTACTTAGTCATTCCTCTTCTACCGTCAAGTGTAGAGGTGTGGAAGAGAAAGTATCATACTATCCTGTCGACTGTCTCCCTCCTGGCCTGGTTCAAATCTAATCCTCTGTCTGTTGAGTCAGTTTTTGTTGTTGAATTACTTTGTTGCGTCATTACTGCTGTACCAGTTTGTTGCAGTGTTTCTTTTAATACAAGTGTTCATTATTTCTGGCCACATTTTTATTTGTTTCTCTTTATCATTTGACTTATTTCTCTTGAGCAATCATGCTAATATATGAAGGTGGCGAATGTTGGATGAAACTGATCAAACTTCAATGATAGTTAGTTGATAAGTCCAAAGGTGGTAAGAGTCCACAAGATACATTTTATTTACGGTAACGACATCCACAAGACATGGTATTAATCAAATATACATGTTGTTCATGCAAATATAAGAGCGTCTCCTGTATTTAATTCATCAATCATCACAATGTCTGGCTATTTACTTGCGATTCCGTATGTCGGTAATCCGGTACTGAATAACCAAGAGTTTGGCGATAATTATAATTTGGATACTTATTAATAATATACTCCCTGCAAATATTCTTGACACGAAGAATGATTCATCCATAAAAATAAGACGTTATTTGTATCCATAACAAGTCGGCACACCTGGTGCCATATAATAGAAAGACCTCTACACAATTACTATCATCAACAGGAGTATTGAAAAGTCACGTCTGACTAGGACGGAATTCAGGATACGAAGGGTACAATTATAACATTGCCACGTGTTATCATACCAACGTAACACGTCATCATAAATCTAGGCAACTAGACTAATTCGCGTTCAATACCGTGAAGTGTGCAATATAATATATATTTATAGCATTACAACCCCTTAATGCGTAACTTTAAAAGTGCTCGCTATAATAGTGGCTAACATCATAAATCCTGTTGTAACACTGTCCTTCAGAGATTGTCTAATGTTGTCTTCCAAGTGGACTCTGGGTTGTCCTGGAGGTCTGGATCCCTGGTTCTCAGTTTCCCATACTTGTCATGGTAGCCAATCTTCTTCCATTCTGCAGACATGTCTAAACCATAATGGTTGGGTTTGTTCTACTTGAGTCTGCAGTGGCTGAGTTTTGAGGCCTTGCCATATTGTCTGGTAGCTGACTATCTCTCTTCTTGTTGTTTCAACCACCTTCCTCACACACCTTATTACTGAAGTTTAGAGCTGGTATTTTTTTGTTTTAGTCATTGCCCATGACTCACATCCATATGTCAAGACTGGAATATAGGTGGAGAGTTATACAGCCATCTTCGTCTTCTTGCTAACTTTTCTTCTACTGAAGAATCCTCGATTTATGGCATGAAACAGTCTGCCCTTTGGGTAGCTAACTCTTCTGTGATGCCTCCCTTCCACTCTATAACTGTTCCAATGTATTTAAACTGATTGACCTGCTCCAGGACATGTTCTCCCAGATTAATCTGATGTCTTCTTTCCTCTCATGTTATCACCATGGTTTTGGAGCTGCTGATGACCATCCCTCTCTTCTACAGCTCTTCCTCCCAGACTTGCAGGTTGGATTGGAGATGTGCATTTGTTTTTACAATCAGGGCAACATCGTCAGCAAATGCCAGCTGATAAATACAGATCTGTCTCATCTTCCAGTACCCCATTGAATACTTTTTGGTCAGGAAAAGTATTAATCAGAATCATCCTTGGGAGATTTAAAGAGTCCATAGAAAAACAATTAAGAGATGATCAAGTAGGTTTTCAGCAAAACAGTTCAAGTACAGGCCTGACAGCCATATTAGAATAATAGTTGAAGAAATTCTGGAATAGAATTCACTGCTATGCATCAGATTTGTGCACTATGAAAAGGCATTTGACAGTGTAGACAGAGAATCACTTTGGAAAGTGAAGGAGCATTATGGAGTTCCTATGAAGATCATTTACTTAATAAAAAAGACTTTACATGCAGAGTTCTTCATGAAGGACAACTTACAGAACCATTTATGATTAGAACGGGAATGCAACAGTGATGCCTCTAGCCTCCATTTCTGTACTTACTAGCAATAAATGGGGTTATAAAAACATTGCCATCACACAACAGAAATACAATCCATTGTAATCTGACTAAACAGCTTGATGATCTAGATTTTGTAGATGACTTGGCTCTTCTGTCTCATAACCATAATCAGATGCAAGACAAAAAGGAAATACTCGATGAGAGGTCACAACAAGTTGGTTTGAAAATACACAGGGAAAAGACAAAGATTATGAGAATAAATGCAAGAAATGATAACAAGGTTGAACATGAAGAAACACAACTAAAAGATGGTAGAATCATAGACATATCTTGGCAGCAATAAAGCAAACATTGGGGGCACAGAAATAATATGTGAAATTAAGAATACAAAATGTAAGAAGAGTTTTTATTGCATTAGGAAACATATGAAGGTCTAAAGAAATCATGAATGACATGAAAATAAGAACCTTCAACTCAAATGTCAAGTCAGTCATATTGAATGGCTCTGAACGATGGAAAACAACAAAAACAATAAAAAGTTACAAACTTTCATAAATGGGTGGTTGCATGGAATATAAGATTTGAAATGGTATAACAAAGTCACAAGTGTGGAACTGATGACAAGAACCAGACAAGTGCCAGTGGAACAAGAGATGAGAAAAAGATGCTGGTGATGGATACAACACACACTGAGGAAACCTGTTGATAGCATTACAAGATGGTCCTTGTTCTGAAATCCCCAGGGAAAGAAAGGCAGAGGTAGACAAAAAAACATGTGGAGAAGACAGCTCTAGACAAATGAAACTGATGAAGAAAACATGGAAAGAACTTGAGCTGTTGTCATGTGACAGGAGAACTTGTTTGTTGATGGTCTATGTTGTCATGTGACAGGAGGACTTGGCTTGTGTTTGTTGATGGTCTATGTTGTCATGTGACAGGAGGACTTTTCTTGTGTTTGTTGATGGTCTATGTTGTCATGTGACAGGAGGACTTGGTATGTGTTTGTTGAAGGTCTATGTTGTCATGTGACAGGTGGACTTGATCTGTGTTTGTTGATGGTCTATGTTGTCATGTGACAGGAGGACTTGGTATGTGTTTGTTGAAGGCCTATGTTGTCATGTGATAGGAGGACTTGGCATGTGTTTGTTGAAGGCATATGTTGACATGTGACAAGAGGACTTGGCATGTGTCTGTTGAAGACCTGTGTTGTCATGTGACAGGAGGACTTGGTATGTGTTTGTTGAAGGTCTATGTTGTCATTTGACAGGAGGACTTGGTATGTGTTTGTTGATGGTCTATGTTGTCATGTGACAGGTGAACTTGGTCTATGTTTGTTGATGGTCTATGTTGTCATGTGACAGGTGGACTTGGTCTGTGTTTGTTGATGGTCTGTGTTTTCATGTGACAGGAGGACTTGGTATGTGTTTGTTGAAGGCCTATGTTGACATGTGACAGGAGGACTTGGCATGTGTTTGTTGAAGACCTATGTTGACATGTGACAGGAGGACTTGGCATGTGTTTGTTGAAGGCCTATGTTATCATATGACAGGAGGACTTGGCATGTGTTTGTTGAAGGCCTATGTTATCATGTGACAGGAGGACTTGGTCTGTGTTTGTTGGTCTATGTTGTCATGTGACAGGAGGACTTGGTCTGTGTTTGTTGAAGGTCTATGCTCCTTGGCGACATAAAGGGTATATTGATTATTCACCACCAATCACAAACACTTTAATCAGTCACCATTTAGCAGCCTCAGGAGCCCGTTTACATGCCCATTGAGGCTTATTGGGAATAAGGTTCTAGGCCCATATTTTCTTGACCATCGGCACACTAGGGGTGATGTGGTCAGCATCACGACGGCCGCCTTTAACCTTCCCACAGTTGCTCTGGTACCCAATTGGGGCTAGGTAAACCCAGGAGCCGTTTGCAGTCTAAAAAATATCCTACCTCAAATGGGGATCGAACCATGGACCACTGAGCTAGGAAGCCAGTGTGCTAACCACTGCACAGTGCAGCCACAGAACACATACAAATTCTTCAACTTGGCAGTGGCTGCTAAAGGTGACAAGCTCAACAGCCCTTGTTTATCAACAGCAACAACCTCTTGTTAAGAAGAACTAGCCTAAACTTTCAAAGACTCTTCTTGTAAGTGCACTGTTATGTCAGTAAGCATTTTACTGAGTTTTTACAACAATAGATAATATTTTTTTTTTTTTTCAAACATTCTTGTAATTTATAATAGCCATAACTGCTTGTCAAAATGCATTAAAGAATTGGTCAGAATGTATGTATTAATTACAGTATATCATCTACTCTAATCAAAATCCAGGTTCTGATGAATGTAAACAGGAGTATAATGGAGGCTTCCAGAATCTTGATACTAATATTGAGGTGGGATGTTGTATGTACCGCTGTTTAGACAAACTATATCAGACAGTTAATTAGCCTTATATGTTTTATGTACTGCTGTTTAGACAAACTATATCAGACAGTTAATTAGCCTTATATGTTGTATGTACTGTTGTTTAGACAAACTATATCAGCCAGTTAATTAGCCTTATATGTTGTATGTACTGTTGTTTAGACAAACTATATCAGACAGTTAATTAGCCTTATATGTTGTATGTACTGTTGTTTAGCTCAGTCCACCCTGTTGCGACTAAAAGCACCATTACTCATTCCGTACTGATGCGACATAAAGCGACAAACGCGACCGGCCCTTTTAGTAAGCATCTAGCAATGGAACTCTCGTATTGAGTGACATCTGGTGAGAACTAGAAAAAAACTAGAGAGTTCCATTTCTGATACCATGACAACCAGATCTTTTTATGTGGTTTCTTTCTGATTTGATAGCTGTTTGAAGTCAGACCAGTGTGTGTGGTGTGTTGAGGCTTTTTTATATCAACAACCACGTCAGAATGGCCTATCAGTTTCTTCAATCATTGATTGATAATGACAATCTCGATGATAGCAATCAAGAGGATGAGTCCGATGTTGACTTAGACTATCAGGCAGTCGATTTATTTGATGATAACAGTGAAACTAGTGATAGCATTGGTTTGGGCATTGATGAAACAGAAGCAGACCTGGAGTGTTCTGACACTCTGAACACTGTCAGTGACAAAATGGGTGCATTCACTGAAACACAAGGCGCCCTTCATAATCTGGACCCAAATAGCTCACCATTTGGTTATTTTACCCTCTTCTTTCCAGTTACAATAATCAAACAATTTGTGGAATATATGTCGCTGTTCCCTCACTAATTTAGAGGTTAGTACCTACAATAACTTTATAAACCTTTCAATGCACCGAACACTATAAGCAAATAGTCAGCAACAATTGCCCAAAATAGAATATCTGTCACTTTTTAAAACATCCCGTGACAAACGTTAGCAAATGCAAAATGAACAAAACTAAAGGGATGTAGAGGCAGATTAGCAAGTACCAGAGGGGAAAGCAGATGCCAGGGTTACTTTAGATTAGAATAGCTCTTTTTAGACCCCAGCCTTTCAAAATTCTTAGAGATAGAAATGTAACAAATCAAGAGATTTTTCCCCAAGATTACAGCACTTCAATAATCAAGTTCTAGACACCCTCAATGTATGTTATTCATTTCAAAGGACAGGTAAGCAGTGTCCACATATTACTAAGTGCATATACTTACTTACTTAGTCGTTCCCCTTCTACCGTGAGGTGTAGAGGTTTGGAAGAGAAAGCGCCAGACTATCCTATCGGCTGTCTTCCTCCTGGCCTGGTTCCATTCTAGTCCTCGATCCTTCAAAGATTGTCTAATGTTGTCCTCCCAGCGGACTCTGGGTCGTCATCGGGGTCTGGATCCTTGGCTCTTTGTTTCCCATGCTTGTCGTGGTATCCGATCTTCTCCCATTCTGCAGACATGGCCAAACCATCTTAGTTGGGACTGTTCTACTTGGGTCTGCAGGGGGTAGGATTTTAGGCCTTGACGTATCGTCTGGTTGCGTACCATGTCTCTTCTTGTTACTTCAACCACCTTCCTCAGATACCTCATTTCTGAGGTTTGGATCTGGCTTTTATGGGTTGTAGTCATTGCCCATGACTCGCATCCGTATGTCAAGACTGGGACATAGGTGGAGCGGTATACAGCCATCTTCGTTTTCTTACCAACCTCTCTCTTGCTGAGGAATCCTCGATTTATGGCCTGAAAAAGTCTCCCAGCTGCTGCTTTTCGAGTGGCCAACTCTTCTTTGATGCCTCCCTTTCGGTCTATAATAGCTCCGAGGTATTTAAAGTGGTCGACCTGCTCCAGGACCTGTTCTCCCAGCTTAATCTGATGTTTTCTTTCTTCTCGTGATATCACCATGGATTTTGTTTTAGAGCTGCTTATGACCATCCCTCTCTTCTCCAGCTCTTCCTTCCAGACTTGCAGGTTGGATTGGAGATGTGCCTCTGATTTAGCAATCAGGGCAACATCATCAGCAAATGCCAGCTCCGAAATATAGACCTGTCTCATCTTCCAGTACCCCACTGAATACTTTCTTGTTCTCTCCTTACATGCCTTGATGACATCGTCCATAAGGAGTATGAAGAGGTAAGGTGATAGGATATCACCTTGTCTTACACCAGTGGTGGTCCTGAACTCTTCCGACTTATGGTTTGCTGTCCTCACATAATTTCTGCAAGACTTGTAGAAGCTCTGTATAGCATGAATCAGAGGTGCTGGAATATTCTTCCTTGCCAAACAGTCCCAAAGTTTGCTCCAGGGGACCCTGTCAAACGCCTTTTCCAGATCTATGAAACAAAGATGGATCTCACTCTTATACTCAAGGGCCTTTTCACTCAGCTGTCTGAGTGTGAAGATTAGGTCTTGAGTACTTCGGTTTGCTCGGAATCCGCACTGGACCTCATCCAATTGTGGCTCAGCTAGGCGTCGGAGTCTCTGCTCTAGGAGTCTAGAGTAGATTTTACCAGGGACACTGAGAAGGGATATGCCTCTATGGTTTCCACACTGTCGATTGTCACCCTTTTTGAAAATTGGTGTTATGATGGCAATCTCCCAATCCTTTGGTATGGTCTTGTTGTACCACGCTGCCTGTAAAACCCTTAAGAGTAATAGGTCGCCTGATGCTCCCATGAACTTAACCATTTCTGGTGTTATACCATCATGCCCTGCTGCTTTGCCCATCTTGATTTTCTCCAGTGCTGCCTTCAGTTCTTCCATCTTTATGTCATCTTCACCATCATTGGTTTTCTCTTCTGTGCTAGTGTTTATCATTTCTGATGCTTCACCATGCTCACCATCCAGGAGTTCTGAGAAATATTCTTTCCATCTTCCCATTACTTCCTTCGGGGCAGTAAGCAATTTGCCTTGCTTGTCCTTTATAAATTTGAGAGGGCATTGTTTTTCCTTCCTCATGTTCTTTAGGGTCTTATAGAACAATTTCTGGTTTTCTTGTGCATCTTTTTCTAGCTTTTCTCCAAATTCTTCCCAGGACTTCTGTTTTGCTGCTAGCACTTTGTTCTTTGCTTCTGTTCTGAGTGTCACATATTCTCTATATTTTTCCATTTGTCCTGTTGTGTTTTTAGCTCCTAAGTATAAGTGCATATACTCAAAAGCAAATTTTGTGGATAGAAATTTGAAATCGTGACAGATTCATCCTTGAAGTATTGCAAGTTTAGTAAAAACGCCAATAGCCCACATTTACGGGGAGATAACTCGGCCATAGAACGCTGCTGAAAGAGAAATTTGGACAGTTCATTTTCCTTGACCAGACTATAAAGTTAGTGGAAATTTCAATATTTGACAGAAAACCAGTGCAAATGTATTTTATTGACTATACAACAGTAATGAAGCCATTCATTCATTCATAACCCTCCACTCCCAAAGGAGCATAGGCCTTCAACAAACACATGCCAAGTCCTCCTGTCCCGTGCCATCATCTCAAGTTCTTTCCATGTTCTCCTCATCATTTTCACCTCTGTTTCCAACTCTCTTCTCCATGTACTTCTTGGTCTTCCTCTGCCTCTCTTGCCCTGGGGGTTCCAGAACAAGGACTGCCTTGTAATGCTATCAACAGGTTTCATCAGTGTGTGTCCTATCCATCGCCATCGTCTTCTTCTCATCTCTTGTTCCACTGGCACTTGTCTAGTTCTTGTCATCAGTTCCACGTTGGTAACCTTGTCATACCATTTTAATCCCTCTAAAATGAAGCCATGTGTCACAAATTATAACCCATCATGAATTTCCTTGCATTGAAATTGTAAAGAACTGGAAATCAAGGAGGAGATATTTATTGTATGGATGTAAAAGACATTTTTAAGGCAGACGAGAAAAACCATTCAAAGAAAAATATTCTGCCTTCAGAAAATTGATGAAAGAGAAATTGTTTTGGAGTGAAATTATCACCCGTATCTGCTTGTGAAGTGTGGCCATACATGTCTTAGAAGTCTCATTTGTAATAGATATTATTTGTGGACGTTCTTGTGATTGTTAAAGCTTTCATTTTATGATTAGTGCTGATAATCAGTCATGAATGTTTATATCACCATCATCTAACGATTCTATCTATTACTTTCACCTACACATAGCCACATTCTCACCTGGAAGAACCCACCTGGGGTTGTCGCAGACAAGAAACCTACAGTTCGAATAAAAACACTATGTGATCAAAACATGTGCCTGGCCACTTAAATGACAATTTAATATACAACGCGATAAATAAACATTTAAAATAGATCGAACAATGTTGAACAGACAAGTCAACAAAACTTTACCAACAACAAACATTTTATTACCAACAATAACTGGCATCCTGCTACACAGACAAACAAATATGCTGAGCAGCAGCAGGAAACTAAAGGTGTGCGAGACTCCTACTGGAAACCAGTGAACAAAGAGGACATGTACCGTTACCTGTACATGAATGTAATGTTTGGACTCCATCATGTGCCAGAGACCAAATTATACTGGTCTACAGATCCTCTATGGAGGGTTCCTGCTGTAGCCAATGTCCTAGGGAGAGAAAGATTTCAAAAGATTCATCAATATTTCCATGTAACTGACAGTGCTCACCAACCAGGTCATGGAACGAACAATTATAACCCACTCTTGGGACCCAAAGATGCAGCAATAGAGAACACAGTCAGCGACTCATAGCTTGACTGCTTGCGTCAGGACCAGCGAACCAGAGCTGGTCAAGACCGCACTCCACCTCCACGTGGTGGTCCTGGAAACAGTCTGCAGCAGTGCAGTCTGGCTGAGCGAGTGCAGATCGAAATTGGAAGGCAAACCCGGTCCCTAAAAAATGCCGTGCAGAAGTCGGATGTGTCAACCGAAAGGTGCAGATATCACAGCTTAGGCGCAAACAGACACAACGCAACCACCATCCTTTTCAGGGCAAACGAGGAAGAAGAAGAAGATAACCCACTCTACAAAGTTAGGCCTCTCCTGGACCATGTACGACATGTCTGCTCAGCTGTTTACAAACCCCAGAGGCAGCTGAGTGTAGATGAAGCCATGATTGGTTTTCGTGGGTGCTTAAGCTTCAAGCAGTATGTCAAGAACAAGCCAACCTCATGGGGGATGAAAGTCTGGTTCTGTGCCAAGGAAACAACTGGCTATTCTAAACTTTCATTTGTTCACAGGGTGACAGAAGAATGCCCCTCACAGCCTAGGCCATCAAGTGGTCATTTCAATGCAGACCTCTTTTTTTAAATAACACGATGAGGCTTTGTTTGACAATTTCTTCTCCTCACTGAAGCTTGCTGAAAGTTTGCTTGCCAGGAATACCTACTGCTGCGCAACAATATGACCCAATCGAAAGGGCTGGTGTCAAGATGCAATTTTGAGAAGTTGCTCTGGTCATATGCTCCTGGGTGAGCAAGGTTTATTGAGTACATTGTTGTGGCAAACGTGATTGCAATATGAGTCGAGTTAAACGTTTGTGAGTTGCATGTGATGTTTGCACGAGCAGATGAAATTTGATTGTTATGACATGTGACTAAAGTAGTAGTTATTATTGGCTAGAGTTAGCCTGAGGAATGGAAGGTGAAAAGGTTACAAGGTTGTCCAAAGGGAGTTGACAGACATTGTAGAAGGGAACGGATGTGTCCCATTCTTGCTCTTGTGTAGAAGAGCTGGTGTTTGTTGTGTGGTTTTAGTTGTTGCTCTTGTGTAGAAGAGCTGGTGTTTGTTGTGTGGTTTTAGTTGTTGCTAGGATCAATGTTTTATATGATGGTGGAAGTTACTGTAGTCCCAGAAGTGATATTAGTATTATTTGAATACTGGTAGGTTGTTGAGATAAATTGGTAATTTCTTGTGCTTTTTGAGTACCTCATAAATATGGCTTGTATTAGTTGTTATTATATTATGTCGATATTGACACAGTCTTTGAGTTCACTTATTTAGTGCTATGTACAGTGTGGAAACTTGTCCTTTAGACTACATTGCCGTTGTTGTTGTTTATGATTGTGTGAGATGAGTGGTAACAGTGGTAGTGTTGCTGCTGTCAGGGACAAAGTTGTGCAAATAAGCACCTTATTGTCTCGTGACAGCTGGCCTTATGCCAAAGTGAAACAGATAAAAGGTGAGGTGGTGATAAAGCAGAAGGGAATAATGGTGGTGACACAATGGAGAGATAAAAGGCAAGTCAACATCTTGTCTACCAACTGTGACCCTGGGATAACGATGGTAGACAGGAGATCAAAAAACAGCATCCTCGAGATTCCATGACCAGTGCTTGTCTATAACTCCGGCATGTTTGGGGTGGATCTCAGTGACCAGCATAGAGCCCCTACTATCCTGTGGGCAGATCCAGCATCAAGTGGTGGAGATACCTCATGTGGTACCCTGTACAGGTGTCCATCATCAATAGCCACTTGCTAATGAAACTAGCTAACCCAGTGGCAGCACATGACACACCAGTGCAGAACAATCTTAAGTTCAGGATGGAGCTCCTTAAGGGGATGCTCAGTTTCTCAACAAAAAATAGCAAATGGCTGAACACATTCAGCATACAGGAAGGTCTCAGCTGTACAGTGCTCAACATCTGCTGAGTCCTATGCCAGGCCGAAAGCAATGCTGTTTTCAGTGTTTAAAAGACTGTGTGAAAATGACCAGTGGCAGAACCAGAGAGACCACCACAGGATGCCATCTCTGCCAGGTGCATCTCCACAAAGCATATTGTTACAGTAAATTTCATGAGACCTTAAAGAACTGAATCAACACTCATTAAAATCTGAGTAAGTGTATGTTTTCTTTATATTTTTGTTTCACATTTGCATTCTTTTCTCAGATTGTTTATTTTCCTAAAAATAAATTCCCATTAAAGTCACATAAATGTTTCTTTTTCGTTCTAGCTTTTCTATTTCAATGAAATTGTTGTATATGTGCATGCTCAAATATGCTTTCAAAGATTACATGTCATTTAGTAAACAGAGTTATATCCCCTTGGTTAGGGTTGGGCAACAAAAATGGTGCAGACCTCCAGGGTGGAATGAATTAGACAAACTATGTCAGCTAGTTAATTATCTTTATATGTTGTATGTACCATTGTTTAGACAAACTATATCAGACAGTTAATAGACATATATGTTGTATGTACCATTGTTTAGACAAACTATATCAGACAGTTAATTAGACTTATATGTTGTATGTACCATTGTTTCTTCTTCTTAGATCCTTAACCACTGACCGTCAAAGCAGTCAGTGGCCATCACTCCTAGTGGCGCCTTGTAGGGCAACAACAAATTGATTCCACTTTGCTCGGTCGGTGGCCATCCTTCGTACAGTGCCCCAACTGTGGTTCATTCTTTGCATCCCAGCCTCCACAGTCCTCCACCAGGTTGTTTTTGGTCGGCCTCTCTTTCGTTTTCCTTCAGGGGTTCAAAGCATAGCTGTTCTTGTGATGGTATCAGGGTCACTTCTGAGGACATGGCCAACCCAGCTCCACCGTCAGTCAGCTATAATGGTGTGCATGTCCTCCTGCTTGCTTCAAGTAAGCAGATCTTGGTTGGTGATGGTATTCGGCCAAAAGATGCAGTGAATTTTTCTTAGGCATGTTGTGTGAAAAGAGGACAAGTTCGAAAATTCCCTCTCTGTACAGCTGTCTTTGCCATTCTGAGCACTGCTCTATAATGTTCCTGAAAGTGAATATATGATCCACACATCTTCTGTTCTTTCTAAATCCTGCTTGTTCTTTCCTCAGTTTGTAGTCTACTGCTCTTGAAATTCTTTGTATAATTATCCTGCTTAGTATTTTGCTGGGAACTGAGAGAAGAGTGATTCCTCTCTAATTATTGCAGTCTGCAAGATCTCCCTTCTTGGGCAATTTGACAATTATTCCTTTTTTCCACTCTGTTGGTGTTGTCCCTGTTTTCCAGACTTGTGCAAATAGTGGTTCTAATAGTTCTGCTGCTAGCTCAGGGTCTGTCTTAAATAGCTCTGCATTTAAGTTATCATGACCAGGAGCTTTTCCATTCTTTAACCCTTTGATTGCTGTGATGATTTCTTCTTTTCGTGGAGTGTCTTTATTTACATCTAAATCATTTTCAGCCTCAGGAACATTTAATTGTGTCTCTGGTGGTTCCTTGTTCAGAGTTTCTCTGAAGTGCTCTGCCCATCTTGTTTTCTGTCCCTCTGCTGTCGTGATGAGATTTCCTTGCTTATCTCTTACTAATGTAATGGAAGACACACCTAGATGTAATCTTATTATAGTAATGGGAGACCTCAATGCAAAAGTTGGTACACACAATACATATAATGAAAGAGTAATGGGGAAATGTGGCAGCGGAACAGCAAACGAAAATGGGGATAAACTAATAAGTTTCTGTAGTATTAACAACCTGGTCATTGGAGGAACACTTTTCCCACATAAAGAAATTCACAAATTAACATGGGAATCACAAATGGTACGAGACAGAAACCAGATAGATCACATCATGATTGGGACCCAAAGATGCAGCAATAGTGAATGCAGTCAGCAACCCATAGCTTGACTGCTTGCATCAGAATCAGCGAACCAGAGCTGGTCAAGACCGTAATCCACCTCCACGTGGTGGTCCTGGAAACAGTCTGCAGCAGAACAGTCTGGCTGAGCGAGTACGGATCGCAGAGGGAAGGCAAACCCGGTCCCAAAAAATGCCGTGCTGAAGTCGGATGTGTCGACCGAAATGTGCAGATATCACAGCTACGGCATAAACAGGCACAACGCAACCACCGTCCTTTTCAGGGTGAATGAAGAAGAAGAAAACATCATGATTAACAGTAGACGGAGACATGCATTACAAGATGTGAAGGTAAGAAGAGGTGCAGATGTGGGAAGCGATCACCATTTAGTAGTAGCAAAACTGAAAGTGAAACTAAGAACGGCTGGACCAACTGTAACTACACAGAAAAGGTTTGACATCAGCAAATTGAAGGACCCCCTTACCAGAAAAGCTTTTGCGGCTGACATAAAGAAGCAATATCAATTTGCCAAAAGTCAGGAAAAGACATTGACTGATGATATAGACCATAAATTCAACACCATTTCAACAATATATAAGGAAAGAAGCAAATCATGCTTGGGATTCCAGGAAAGGAAGAAGCAAGACTGGATAACACCAGAAACATTAAACACTATAACACATAACACTGAGAAAGTATCAAATCTGATATAAACGTAATTGGTATCAGTCAAAACGGCATTTATTGAATACCAAATTGACATGTCACGTAAAGAAATGGAAACACACATTCAAACGCAATGAAGCTGTGAAGTGTGTCACCCACCTTTTCAAAAGTCACACAATAGATATTGGACAAATAGACATTTCAAAATCGGGTATGACCACCGTTTGCAGCAAGGCATTCAAGACAGCGTAGACGCATCGAGTCCACAAGGGTCCGAGGAGCATCCTGAGGAACAGCTTGCCATTCCTGAAGCAGAACTGCAGTCAGCTGTGCAACATCCATTGGCAGGGGGTGATTTGTTGACAATCTTCGACCCAGGACATCCCAGAGGTGCTCAATCGGAGAAAAATCAGGTGAATGAGCTGGTCATGCCATCCTGATGATCCCATGTTGCTGAATAAACTCATTCACCACACGAGCTCGATGGAGTCGAGCGTTATCATCTTGGAGGATGGCATTACCACCTATGGCCTCCAGAGCAGACTGAACAATTGGTCTCAAGATTTCATTCTGGCATCTTGGGCCGGTCAAGTTGCCTTGGATGATGTAGAGTGGGGTCCTGCCATGTCTGTAGAAGCCTCCCCAGACCATGACAGAACTCCTACCATAATGATCCACCTCTCGAATTGTGTCATCAGTAAATCGCTCTCCTGGTCATCTCCAAACTCGAATCCTGCTATCATTGAATGACACAGTGAAGCGAGATTCATCAGTGAAGAGAACTTGACTCCATTGTTGCCTTGTCCATCGGATGTGCTCGCGACATCAAGCAACGCGGGCTCTGCGATGAGCAGGAGTAAGAGGGATTCTGACTGCAGGACGTTGAGCAGCCAGTCCAAATTCATGTAAACGTCTGCAAATGGTGCTTTGACTGACATTAACGTTTACAGTTTGTCTCAGCTGACATCTTAGAGTGGAACAAGTCACTGTTCGATGGCGCAGGGCTGACAACAAGAGGTACCGGTCATCATGTCTATTGGTGCATCTAGGGCGATCTGGCCGGTGGCAATCCTCCACACTTCCTGTGGCCTGAAATCTCTCCAAAATTCTTTGGATAGTAGAGTGTGACACTGCAAGCTGTCTAGCAACCTCACGGACAGATAAACCCCTTTCAACCCACGCTATAGCCCTTATTCTTTGTAAGGTGTCAAGACTTCTTCTCGGTGGCATGGTTTTTGCAAGTGATGAAACTACTGTAAGTCTGCTGATTGTAAAACTAATTAAGAGTGAACTCTGTTCACGAAAAGTTGCCATTGCACAAGGAATGTCAATCAGCACGATTACTTCACCTGTTTGGTTGTACGGAAGTTTGAAAAAACTGATTAAAAATGTGAATTTATGGTCAGCAAACCAAATTGCACGTGATCACCTTGGTTGTTGGTGAGTTGTTTTTATACTTAACATGCATAGAGGACTGTCAGAGGAAGATATTGCACCCATTTTTACTAAAAATTTCCTTCATTTAATCATTCTATGCGCTTATATAAAAGTGTATTGAAAATAATAGGGTGGCCCTTGACTTTTGACGAGTAGTATATATCAGACAGTTAATTAGACTTATATGTTGTATGTACCATTGTTTAGACAAACTATATCAGATAGTTAATTAGACTTATATGTTGTATGTACCATTGTTTAGACAAACTATACTGAAGCACATTAAAAACGCACCACTATTATATATACTGATGCCGAGAAGCTGGAAAAAAAAAAGTGTGGGAATGGATTTTCCCCATGTTTGTCATGAGGTAGAGAGCGAATGGCTGCTGGAATGGACAGTGCATGATTCAACCCACGGGTTTGTGTACAGACTACATGAAAACAATGAAAGTTACACTTGCAACATGATTCCCAACAGCTATGACCCTGAAAATGTGTACGCGTTGTGGCAGTATACTTGGTATTAAAAGGCCGTTGAGACAAAACACCCAGTATATGTGCTTGAAATGCCACGACTATCTGAAAACGACCACCAACGAGCCATTGGTATGTTGAAGACCGGAATGAGCTTGCAGGCCATTGCCAGAAGGATGAATTGCCACCACAGCACTATTGTACGTCTCATTGAACGTTACGGAACCACTGGCAGTGCCCGGGATAGACTTCGGAGTAGCCAACCATGAGTTACTACCCCTGCGCAAGATTGTCATATTGTGCTGAGTCACCTAAGGAATCGTTCTCTCCTGGCAAGTCAAACAGCAAGAGCAATAAGTGGTAGACGTGGGCAAGTCTCTCGAATGACAGTCATACGACGACTCAGAGCTACAGGCCTTACTGCAAGACGACCTTATGTTGGGCCAAACTTGACTCACAGACATCGTCAGCAGTGCCTGCAATGGGCAGAGCAACATGTCAGATGGACTAGACTGCAGTGGAATGCTGTCCTATTCACAGACGAGAGCAGATTCAACATATCCTTTGCTGATGGACGTATGCGGATTTGGCGATGGTGTGGAGAGCGCTTTGCAGATTGCTGTGTTTGTCAGCACAACCGATTTGTAGGTGGCAGTATTCACATTTGGGGAGGATTCAGTTTTCACCATCGCTTGCCTCTTCACGTCTTCCATGGAAATGTTAATGCTGTGACATATCGCGATGAGGTTCTGGATGCGTTCAAAAATTATCCAGACTTGCAGCTTCTCCAGCAGGATAATGCACGTGTGCACACCGCATGCATTGCGCAGCAATATCTACAGCAGCGGAACATTGTGACAATTGATTGGCCTGCCCTATCACCAGACATATCCCCTATAGAACATCTGTGGGACGAGCTTGGACATAGAGTCTACAGGCAAGGTTCTCCAGCTAATCTGCAACAGCTCAAAGCTGCTCTTACACGTGAATGGGACTTGATTCCCCGGAATTTCCTTCAGAGATTTGTGCGTTCCATGCAGACCCGCTGCCAAGCTTGTTTGCAAGCACACAGTGGACATACCAGATACTGAGGATAGTGTGAATGAATTTTTTTATTGGTTGCATTTTTGGTATTCTCCCTTGCCTGCCCAAAATGCAGTGAATTTTATTGTAATCAAATGTACAAATTAATGACCAGCATGGATTCATAGGAAAATGAATAAAGATTCCAAATATTTAAACTTGTAAACACTTATATTTACATTTCATACTCTGTTCCTGGATTATACAGGTGGTGCATTTTTAATGTGCTTCAGTATATATCAGACAGTTAATTAGCCTTATATGTTGTATGTACCATTGTTTAGACAAACTATATCAGACAGTTAATAGCCTTATATGTTGTTTGTACTGTTGTTGAGATAAACTATATCAGACAGTTAATTAACTTTATATGATGTATGTAACATTGTTTAGACAAAGTATATCAGCCAGTTAATTAGCCTAATATGTTGTATGGACTATTATTTAGACAAACTATATCAAACAGTTAATTAACCATATATGTTGTACAACATCCTGAGGGAGCAATATCCCAACTTTTTCTTTGTCTCATCAGAGACACCAGACACTTCAAGAGGCCTTATTAGACATGCTTGTTTGTTATTTCAGTGTTTTATTTATTTATTTATTTTTAACACAAACAATTTAAATGGTTGTTTGTGTTTGAAAGTTCACTGTGGCTCTATAGGGTCTTATTTCCTGTAGGAAATAATTGTGTGCTCTGTATATTTGTATATGTGTGTGTTTATAAGTATGTAAATAAACATTTGTCTGTGCATGTATACATAAGTGTATGTGTTCATTTGTGTATGAGTGATGGCAATAATGAGAAAATTATTACAGAAAAATGTTATCTCCCCTACATTTTAATATTGTTTATTACAAGTGTCATAAATACAAAGAGAAATCAAGTCCAACACAAAAATATCAATGTTCAACTCCAGTGTCAAGGCAGTACAATTATATAGCTCTAAGTATATCTTCTTCTTCTTCCGTCCTTAGCCAACGACCGGCAAAGCAGTCAGTGGCCATTACGCCTAGTGGCGTCTTAAGGGCAACAGCGAATAGATTTTCTTTGCCGTTGTTCCCATCACACCTAATGGCGTCTTTAGGGCAACGACAAATCAATCCGTTTGCCGTTGTTTCCGTAATCAAAGTGACTGGCAAACGGGTGATCAGCCCGTTGGATCTAAGTATATAGCATTCTGAAATGTCCAGGGTAAAAGAGTTTTGGGAGACACAAAAACAGACATAGTAGAGAACTGGATACAAAAGTCAAAGATATGAGTCAGTCATGGAGACACCTTGAGCTGATAGTATACAACAAGAGGAGTTGGCAGACATTTGTTGATGACCTAGGCTGTTTAGGGAGCTAGAAGTGATAATGATGGTGTGTCATAAAGTGCCTGGATTGATCAAAATTTGTTTCAGGCTGATTGTGACAACAGCTGTACTAAAACTGAGATACAGTATACTGACTTCTTGGACATGCCAGAAAGTCAACAACAGTTATGCTTATTTGGGGATGAGAAAGGTATGTATAATAGCAATCTTATTATTTTAAATTCATATTTTGGATACATAAGTTTACATTATTTAAATATCTACACAGTATGACATTTAATACTATGCAGTGAGAGAGCCTTTGATAGAGAATTAAATCTATTTACAAATTTTAATTAAACTTGCTTAATGTCTACATAATGGAGATAGAGGCTGTTACTGCAGTAACCAGGGTATTTATTGTGTCACACTCTCAGTCCATGCTTTTAAAGGTTCAAAATGGATGTCTGTTGCATAAATAGAAAACATTTATAGAGAGCTTGAATCTTCAGAAGCTGGTGTGAATCATACATGCCACACCTCAGACATGAAAAACCTGTACAAAAAATCCAAAAACCCTGTACAAAGACCCGTTTTTTTTTTTTTTTTTTTTTTTTTTTTCGTTCGCCCGCTAATACTCGAGGCGAAATCTCAGGTTATCATTTATGTCTAACCTGACATTGATTTTACGTGAGTATCCCTTTATTTCTTGTACAGAGACAAATGTCCCTCGCCATTCAGGCAAATACTCTCCGATTTCGGAGGTACCCATTGCAGCTGGGTCGGCTCAGGAGCCGCCAGTCCCTGGTCGACGACACTCCTTCAAATGTTTTCGCCAGGTCTCGAGTTAATCCAGTCCAATTCCCGGTCGACGAAAAATCCTCAAATGCCGTCGCCCGGGTTTGATCCTGTATCACCCGGTCGCCAGAGCGGTGTTGTAACCACTATGCTAGCGCGGCTCCCCAAAGACCCGTAAAACCTGTACAAAGACTGAAAAACGTAACAACAGAGTTAATTAATGTACAAATATATTCAATTAGATGTGCTGTAAACTCAGGCTGGGCAGCATGGTTCTCTTGTCTCCTTCATGACTTACGTTTGCATCTATATTATTTTCTTCCCCTGCCTCTGGTTACCAATGTCTTTTAGGTGACGTTCTTCCTCATCAATTTGTTTTTCATTTTTTTATTCCAAGGTCTAGATCTTGACATTTTCTTTACTTGTTTAGGTGCAGATCTTGTTTTCACTGCCTTTCTTTTCACTGATGAATTATTTTGATCTAAACTGAGTGAACTAGATCTAGATCGAATGTTACTACTAACACTATCAATCACTTTCCTCGTTTTAGCAAGCCTTTCACTATCATTCACTTTCCTCGTTTTAGCAAGCCGTTCACTATCACTTTGCTCTAAATCTACATAAGTCTGATTCTGAACCAGACTACACATACTCTGAATCTGGGTAACCTTTATCTTCAGTGAAGTCGAGTATGTATAATATGTGTATGCCCTATTGAGTTAGGATTAGGTTTAGTGTAAACCTAACCCTAACTCTAATTGGTACAAAAATACACATATTATACATACTCGACGGCACTAAAGGTAAAAATTACGAGAATCTTACTAAAAAAAATCGTCAGAATCATTCAAGTTGAATAAATTCAACTCAAACAAGAATTTTCGTGCTTTTTTTACACCAGATGTTTATGGTTCGGCAGCGTGCATGTTTATGAACTTTTGCTTTTGTAAAATCGCTATTATCAGTTCTACTGTATTCGCTAGCAGTAAAATATTTTGTTCGTTTCAAGCTTAGTAGGCCAGATTTTTCAATGCTGAATCCGATTATGCCCAGCAATTGCCGATACGCTTATAAACAGAAGAGTTCTGGTGCTTTTAAAATATGACGTACGGCGTACGTCTTATAGGTGTATGGGAATGAAATATCGCGCTACTTCCGTAATGTACTCCGTACGGCACAGCGACAAAATTTGTAAAGATTTATGCCGTACGGCGTACGTCATAATGGTGCTGAAAGGGTTTATAATTAGGCGAAAAAACCCGTACAGCCGTTTGTACGGGCTGTACACATCCAAAAACGCAAACGCCCCGTACAGATTATGGGTAAACCATAGCGTGTGGCATGTATGGTGTGAATCTACTGTACAAGTCATTCAGGTGTATGACATGGCAATAAAAGTGCTGACTAGCTTCGTGCACACTCATAGTGGGGACACTGGTCCTGCACAAGGGAGAGATACTGAGGACAGTTAATCTTCTTCCTTCTTCCTCGTTCGTCCTGAAAAGGACGGTGGTTGTGTTGTGTCTGTTTACGCCTAAGCTGTGATATCTGCACCTTTCGGTCGACACATCCGACTTCTGCACGGCATTTTTTGGGACCAGGTTTGCCTTCCCTCTTTGATCCGTGCTCACTCAGCCAGACTGCACTGCTGCAGGCTGTTTCCAGGACTACCACATGGAGGTGGAGCACGGTCTTGACCAGCTCTGGTTCGCTGGTCCTGACGCAAGCAGTCAAGCTATGAGTCGCTGACTGCGTTCTATATTGCTGCGTCTTTTAATCCCGGACAGTTAATGATCATCTGTTAGAAAACAACACTGCAATAGATGAATCAACAAGGCTAAGATAGCTGGAATGTGGCACCAGACATAAGACTAGCAGGTATGACGTGTGAGAGGATGCATCCAAGATGTATACAGTCAGGATGCTACAGTACAGTAAGCATTCATTACACTTCAGCATTTGCTGAGGAAGACTTAGCACTAATGGGTTTGCCTGGATTGCAATGATGTTGATCCTGAATAACAGTCACATATTTATCAAGAAATTTGCTTATGTGTTTGTTACTACATTTTGCTAACAAATTTTAACTAAACATATGAGACATGCAATTCATTATTTATCTTTGCTAATTATTTTTATTATTACAGGTGTTTATTCTTGTCACCTGTGCAACACACATTTCTTCCAACTTGATGTCTTGGATAAGCATATGAAAACAGTACATAGAGATGGAGGCTGGGAGTTTGATAATAAATGCAGTGATCTTCAGAATGTGTTACCACAGGACAGGGGAAATAACAGGAATGAGGCAGTGAATAAGATTACAGATGCTACTTTTAATTATGTCACAGGGGAAGATAGCATCAACCTGAGACTCACTGGTAATGAAGCATCAGTGAACCTCATCAACAGTCAGGAAAGGACAGCTACAATGTTTGACAACCTACACAGTAATACGCCAGTTTGTAAAAATCAAGTCTGCAACATAAATTGTAGTAAACCATTTTCTGACAGTGAGATAAATGTTCAACTTTGTGTGAGTGACAGAGCTGTTGCTACTTGCAGTGATTTAAGCATTCAATCTCACATGAAACTGGAGGAAGGTGCATCCTACAAGTGTGATATTTGTGGTGTATTATATACTGTGAAAGATAACATACTGCAACATAACAGAATATATACACAAGAGAAGCCTTACAAGTGTGATGTTTGTGATGCAGAATTTAATCAAAGTAGTAGCCTAAAATTATGTGAAAGAATACATACAGGAGAGAAGGCTTACAAGTGTGATGTTTGTGGAGTAGCTTTTACTCAGACAGGTAAACTACACAGTCATAAAAGAATACATACAGGAGAGAAGCCTTACAGTTTTGATGTTTGTGTTGCAGAATGTACTCACACAAGTACCCTTCAAAGTCATAAAAGAATATATACAAGAAATAAGCCTTACAAGTGTGATGTCTGTTGTGCAGCATTTACTCGGAGCTGTAATCTACAACAACATAAAAGAATACATACAAGAGAGAAGCATTACAAGTGTGATGTTTCAGGAGCAGCATTTACTCAGAGCTGTAATCTAAAAAATCATAAAAGAATACATACAGGAGAGAAGCCTTACATGTGTGATGTTTGTGGTACAGCATTTACTAAGAAAGCTAACCTACAGTCACATAAAAAAACACATACAGGATATAAACCTTACAAGTGTGATGTCTGTGGAGCTGGATTTACTGTGAGTGGTAGTCTACAAAAACATAAAAGAGTACATACAGGAGAGAAACCTTACAAGTGTGATGTCTGTGGGGCAGCATTTACTGGGAGTAGTAGTCTACAAAGACATAAAAGAATACATACAGGAGAGAAACCGTACAAGTGTAATGTCTGTATGGCAGCATTTACTGAGAATGGTAGTCTACAAAGACATAAAATAATACATACAGGTAATAAGCCTTACAAGTGTGATGTCTGTGGTGCTGCATTTAGCCTAAGCAGCAATCTAAAAAAACATAAAAGAATACATACAGGAGAGAAGCCTTACATATGTGATGTTTGTGGTGCAGCATTTAGTCAGAAAGGTAACCTACAATTACATGAAAGAATACATACAGGAGAGAAACCTTACTTGTGTGATGTTTGTGGTGCAGTATTTACTGCAAGTGGTGAACTAAAACAGCACAGAAGAATACACACAGGAGAGAAACCTTACATGTGTGATGTTTGTGGTGCAGGATTTACTTGGACACATCACCTAAAAAGACATAAAAGAATGCATACAGGAGAGAAGCCTTACATGTGTGATGTTTGTGGTGCAGCATTTAGTCAGAAATTTAACCTACAATTACATGAAAGAATACATACAGGAAATAAACCTTACAAGTGTGATGTCTGTAAAGCAGCATTTACTATTAGTCGTAGTCTCCAACAACATAAAAGAATACATACAGGAGAGAAACCGTACAAGTGTGATGTCTGTGGGGCAGCATTTACTGATAGTGGTAGTCTACAAAGACATAATAAAATACATACAGGAGAGAAGCCTTACAAGTGTGACGTTTGTGGTGCAGCATTTAGTCAGAAAGGTCACCTACAATTACATGAAAGAACACATACAGGAAATAAACCTTACAAGTGTGATGTCTGCAAAGCAGCATTTACTATTAATCGTAGTTTCCAACAACATAAAAGAATACATACAGGAGAGAAACCTTACAAGTGTGATGTCTGTGGGGCAGCATTTACTGATAGTGGTAGTCTACAAAGACATAACAGAATACATACAGGTAAAAAACCTTACAAGTGTGATGTCTGTGAGGTAGCATTTAATGAGACATACACCCTCCAAAAACATAAAAGGATTCATTCAGGAGAGAAGCCTTAAAGTGTGATGTCTGTGGGGCAGCATTTACTGTGAGTGGTAGTCTACAAAGACATTAAAAAATAGATACAGGAGAGAAGCCTTACAAGTGTGATGTTTGTAGTTCACCATTTACTGAGAGTGGTAGTTTACAAAGACAAAATAATGCATACAAGTAATAAGCCTTTCAAGTGTGATGTCTGTGGTCCTGCATTTACTGTTGTAGGTAACCTACAAAAACACAGAAGCATACATATGGGAGAGAAGCCTTACAAGTGTGATGTTTGTGGTGGATCATTCGCTCAGATAGATCACCTAAAAAAGATTTAAAAGAATACATACAGGAGAGAAGCCTTACATATGTGATGTTTGTGGGGCAGCATATACTGACAAAGGTCAACTACAAATTCATTAATTAATACATACAAGAGAGAAAACTTACAAGTATGATGTCTGTGGCTCAGCATTAACTGAGAATGGTAAACTAAAAAAGCACAGAAGAATGCATAGAGGCCTTACAAGTGTCATATTTGTGGTGGATCATTTGCTCAGATAGATTACCTAAAATGACATAAAATAATACATACAGGAGAGAAGCCTTACAGGTGTGATGTCTGTGGTACTGCATTTACTGCGATAGGTTTTCTAAAAAGACATTAAAAAATACATACAGGAAAAAAGCTGTACAAGTGTGATGTTTGTGATGCTACATTTACTGAGAGTGGTAGTCTACAAAGACATAAAATAATACATACAGTAAATAAGCTGTACAAGTGTGATGTTTGTGATGCTACATTTACTGAGAGTGGTAGTCTACAAAGACATAAAATAATACATACAGTAAATAAGCTGTACAAGTGTGATGTTTGTGATGCAACATTTACTGAGAGTGGTGGTCTACAAAGACATAAAAGTATACATAGCTTAGTGTGAGTGATAGTGCTGCTGCTGCTTGCAGTGATTTAATCATTCAGTCTCACAAGATAATAGAGGAAGACAAATCCTACAAGTGTGATATTTATGGTGTATCTTTTATTGAGAAAGATAACCTACAACAACATACAAGAATACATACAGGAGAGAATCCTTACTGGCATGATGTTTGTGATATATCATTTATTGAGAAAGATAATCTACAACAACATAAAAGAATACATACAGGAGAGAATCCTTACTGGCGTGATGTTTGTGATATATCATTTATTGAGAAAGATAATCTACAACAACATAAAAGAATACATACAGGAGAGAATCCTTACTGGCATGATGTTTGTGATATATCATTTATTGAGAAAGATAATCTACAACAACATAAAAGAATACATACAGGAGAGAATCCTTACTGGCGTGATGTTTGTGATATATCATTTATTGAGAAATATAACCTACAACAACATAAAAGAATACATACAGGAGAAAATCCTTACTGGCATGATGTTTGTGATGCATTATTTATTGAGAAAGATAATCTACAACAACATAAAAGAATACATACAGGAGAGAATCCTTACTGGCGTGATGTTTGTGATGTATCATTTATTGAGAAAGATAATCTACAACAACATAAAAGAATACATACAGGAGAGAATCCTTACTGGCATGATGTTTGTGATATATCATTTATTGAGAAAGATAATCTACAACAACATAAAAGAATACATACAGGAGAGAATCCTTACTGGCGTGATGTTTGTGATATATCATTTATTGAGAAAGATAACCTACAACAACATAAAAGAATACATACAGGAGAGAATCCTTACTGGCATGATGTTTGTGATATATCATTTATTGAGAAAGATAACCTACAACAACATAAAAGAATACATACAGGAGAGAATCCTTACTGGTGTGATGTTTGTGATGAAGAATTTATTCAGTGTCTTCTTCTTGTTTGGTCCTTGGTGCTGACTGACAAAGCAATCAGTGACCAACATGCCTGGTGGTGCCTTGTCGGGCAGCAACAAACTGTCTCCACTTTACTCGGTCAACAGCCATCTTTCATGTGGTGCCCCAGCTCTGGTTCATGCTTAACATTTCAGCCTCTACAGTTCTACATCAGGTGGCTTTTAGCCGTCTTTGCTTTCACTTTCCATCTGGAGTCCATAGCATGGCAGTTCTGGTGATGGCCCACCCAGTTCCAGTTTCTACCCACTTTGATGGTGCGCATGTCTTCTTGGTAGCTCCACATTAGCAGTTCTTGGTTGGTGATGGTGTTCAGCCAGAAAAATTTTTAAAAATGTCCTTAGGCAAATTACTCAAAGTAGTGGCCTACAATTACATGAAAGGATACATGCAGTGGAAGTGTAATGTTTGTGGTACAGCATTTACTGAGAGAGGTAGTCTACAAAAACATTTTAAAAATGCATAAAGGAGAGATACCTTACAAGTGTGATGTTTGTAGAGAGCATTTACTGTGAGAAGCAGTCTACAAAAACATAAAAGAATTCATACAGGAGAGATACCTTACAAAAGTGATGTTTTTGGTGCAGCATTTACTGAAAGAGGTAACTTACAAAAATAAAAGAGAATACTTACATGTAGTAATCATCACAAATGTGATGTCTGTGGGGCAGCATTTACTGAGAGAGGTAACTAACAAAAATAAAAGAGAATACTTACATGTAGAAATCATTACAAATGTGATGTCTGTGGGGCAGCAATTACTGAGAGAGGTAACTTACAAAAATAAAAGAGAATACTTACATGTAGAAATCATTACAAATGTGATGTCTGTGGGGCAGCATTTACTGAGAGAGGTAACTTACAAAAATAAAAGAATACTTACATGTAGAAATCATTACAAATGTGATGTCTGTGGGGCAGCATTTACTGAGAGAGGTAACACAAAAATAAAAGAGAATACTTACATGTAGAAATCATTACAGATGTGATGTCTGTAGGGCAGCAATTACTGAGAGAGGTAACTTACAAAAATAAAAGAGAATACTTACATGTAGAAATCATTACAAATGTGATGTCTGTGGGGCAGCATTTACTGAGAGAGGTAACTTACAAACATAAAAGAGAATACTTACATGTAGAAATCATTACAAATGTGATGTCTGTGGGGCAGCATTTACTGAGAGAGGTAACTTACAAAAATAAAAGTGAATACTTACATGTAGTAATCATTACAAATGTGATGTCTGTAGGGCAGCATTTACTCAAAGAGGTTGCCAACAAAATTATATAAGAAGACAAACAGAAGAGAGCCTTACAATTATGACATTTTGTTTGGATCAGCATTTACACAGAGAGATATTCCACACAAAACATAAAAGAATATATACAGGAGAGAAACCTTACAAGTGCATGATGTTTGTGGTGCAGATTCCATGTGAGTGGTAGTCTAAAATTCATAAATGAGCACATATTGGAGAGAAGCCTTACAAGTATGATGTTTGTTGTGAGGAATTCACTAACAGTGGCAGCCTACAATTATATGTTTTTGGTTCTCATGAGAAATAAAGAAGTCAAAAACCAGACAACAGAAAAATATCAGAAGTGTGAGGCTTACTGGAGAATCAAACCCATAAACATAAATGACACCATCACTTAGCTACAAAATCAAATCTCACTATCCTCCCTTCCAACTGGGCACCACAGCAACTTCTCAATAGACCAGCTCCAACAAATCCAAAAGACATCTGGCCAGGAAAAAAAGGAGCTACAAATCAATTATGAATGACCAAGTAGAGAAGAAATAAAGAAAACCTTAAAGCTTCTGAAAGATGGAGACAGCAGGTCCAGATGACACACCAGCAGACGCCATCAAAATAGATATTGAGACCTCTACAGTGATATTATACAAACTACTTGACAAAGTCGGGGAGAGAGAAGAAATACAAGGAGAATGGAAGGATGGTCGTTGCCCAAGAAGGGAAATTTACATGAATGCACAAAATTATTGGGTCATGACTCCCAAGCGTCTCAACCTCCTGGTATCATCAAACTTCAAACTTATTAATCACTATCAATAATGCAAAGCATTAAAAATGATAGAAATATGTATTAGAGTCAATAGGTGAAATGAGGCAGACAATCATACTAAGAAAGTGAATAAATGCAACATTATACATCAACAAAAATTAATGTTAAATGAACTGATCAGTACTAGGCAGCAAAAGTGTACTGTGGTATAATTAAAATGTTATATTGCATCTAACACTGTTGTGTGAGCACTTAAATACAAATATGCTGATGTGTTGTACGAATAGATAATAGTATGTACTATCAGCAATATATATTGATGAAATATCTAGTGTGTGTGTGTGTGAAGAGGATTTGTATCCTAGACCAAACCATATCTGGTGAATTAAAATTAATTTACACTCACTTCAAGCACTGTAGTTAAAATGCATAGTGTGATAAAATTATACACATTCAATGATATTTTAAACTAAATTATAGTGAAAATATGTACAAATAGAACAATGTCAATATCCATGATTGTCTTCCATACAATCGTATGTTCATACTAAGTCCAAATGTTCATGTCCAAACAGACTGACAATCGAAAATATGTCAAATAAGAAATTTCTTAGTAGTTTCCCTTGATTATTTGAGTTATTCTAGAGTTATGTCCCTTCATCTGTAAATGCAGTTATTCATATTACAATAAAAGAAATGTCTGCACGAAATATCCTCAAATCACCAAATTTTCGTCATTCAACATAATGAGTGTTTGTAAGTCTGTAAATGGAATATGATCATTGTCAATAAGGTACAATACATCCACGTAATGTGCTGAGTTGAAAGAGATATTACACAAAATTGAGAATTTCAGTATTCATCAACACCAGGTGCCATTGCACCAATTAATCTTGAAAGGACTGTCACACAAGTCATTAGAAAGATTTTTTTTAATGCGACAATTTAACATAGTTCCCAGCATTAGGATCTTACAACAAGTTATGGTATCTTCTACCCTTGGAATTTTTGTTCAAATGTAGTAGTTTCAGACAAAAACGTGATCATAAACGCATCATTCCACAGATCACCATATCGCGGGGTCCAAATGGGGCAGTGATGCACAATACAAGACTCAACATGTCTCTTAGCCTCTCCTGCCCAAGTCTACCTCACCTACTCGTGGTGGACCCCGTTATACCCAGTAATCTTGCCGAAGGTTGGGTATCAACCCCAGCGGGAGGCAAGATGGGACAGCAAACGAGGTAAAGGCAAAATCAAATCCCCCAGCCAGAGGGGGAGGCATGAGCACACTCTGCCTTAAGAAACAGGTGCTGAAGTCAGATGTACCAGGCCAGGAGGCGCACCAGCAACCATGGTACCATGCAACCCGCTTTGGTTTAATATGTCTACACAACAGATGTCAAAAAATTATCGTTATGGTGCTCGCCCTGTGAAGTCCCTCCAGGCAGGAGCAGTGCCGGATTCTGAGCCTCGACAGAATCCACCCTCAGCTACTGGAGGTCTCCTTAGTCCGCCAAATGGAGCCAGGAGGCGGAAGGAGAAAGTAACTGGCCAACCAGATAAGACGACGGCCCCTCTGAATGTCATGCATTGGAATGCAGAGGGAGTCAACAACAAAAAGACTGAACTAGAGAATACCCTATTTCGGAAAGAAATTAGCATATGCTGCATACAAGAAACCCACCTACAGGAAGGAAAACATTTTAAGATACGGGGCTATCAATGCTTCAGAGTTGACAGAAAAGATCGGAAGAAGGGTGGCATACTAACACTGATAAGGAATAACCTCAACGCTATAGAATCCAAGACATATAAAGAAGGTGCAGAATACCAAGTAATCCATCTAAAACATAACACTCTGGAACTGGATCTCCTAAACTTCTACTGCCCCAATGACATACCACTGAACATGACTAGCATAGATGTCCCCATTGGCAACTTCATAGCGGTGGGAGACTTCAACAGCCATTCCCAAAGCTGGGGATACAACCAGCTAGATAGAAGGGGCGAAGAGATAGAAAACTGGCAAGACGACAATAACCTAACCCTTCTAAACAACCCTAATGATCCTCCAACCTTTTACTCCAGAAGATGGCATAGCACCTCTACTCCAGACCTGGCATTCTGCACACCTGATTTGGCTGGGATAGTGGAAAGGGAAATAGGAGAACAACTCGGTGGAAGTGATCATCGTCCTGTATTCATCAAAATTAATAGAACAATTAATACAAGTCCAAGTCAGCCAAGATGGAATTATAAAAAAGCAAATTGGTCCATTTATCAACACAGAGCAAATCTGCTTACAAAAGATATTAAGGTACTAGACAGAGACATTAACAGAGTCATCTGGGATTTTAATAATGGAGTACTCAAGGCAGCAAAGGAGACAATACCGAGAGGAGCGAGGAAGAACTATGTACCATATTGGTCCAACACACTACAAAACCTACATGAAGATATGAATGAAGCAAGGCACACTGCAGAGGTACAACCATCCCAACAGAACCATATCATGCTACAAAAGGCAAAAGCAAAATTCATTAAAGGAAAGCTAGAAGCCCAGAGGAGAAGCTGGAGGGAAAAAACATATAAACTAAACCTTGAAAAGGAAGGGAGAAAGTTGTGGAAACTCACTAAACAATTGAATGACGATAACAATTCTCAACGACAAACCATTACACTAGACGATGCAGGGAAACTATATACCGGCAAACAAGCAGCAGACATATTTGCGGAATCCTACAGAAATGAAAGTAACATCTCCGTCAATTTACGCAGACAACGAGACATTCGTCAAGAAATAATCCACACTAGAACTAATGGAAACAGTCCGGACGTTATGTCCAAACCTTTCAATATGGACGAGTTAAAAACAGCCGCGTGGAAACTTAAAGACAGGAAATCACCAGGCCCGGATGGTATAACCAACGAAATGCTAAAACACCTAGGATATACAGCAATGAGCAAACTGTTGCAAATATACAACTACAGTTGGATGACAGGCAGTGTGCCACAGATATGGAGAGAGGCGCTCATGTGTCCCATCATAAAGAAAGGAAAAGACAACAGGAAGGCCACCAGCTACAGACCAATAAGCCTAACAAGCTGTGTATGTAAGACAATGGAGAGGATGATCAACAGAAGATTGATATGGTACTTGGAATCCGAGAAAATTTTAGTGCCAGAACAAGCAGGGTTTAGAGAGTGCAGCAGCACAGAAGACCAAATCACATACCTGTCACAGATCGTTGAAGATGCCTTCCAAGAAAAGAGAAAAGTCTTTACCCTATGGATAGATCTCCAAAAAGCTTTTGACAAAGTATGGAAAGACGGGTTAATAGTAAAACTGCAAAGGAACAGAATCAAGGGTAATATGAGAAAATGGATCCAGTCGTTCCTACACAATCGGAAAGCAAGAGTCACTATGGAAGGTCACAACAGCAAGAAAATCCTCCTAAAACATGGAGTTCCTCAAGGCTCAGTATTGTCTCCCACCCTGTTCCTTGTATTCATCAATGACCTCATCCACGATCTGCCACAAGGTGTGAGAGCTGCCCTATACGCTGACGACTTGGTGGTGTGGTGTGTAGAAGAACATCTAACTATCGCTAATAAGCGAATACAAAGGGCAGCAGACAACATAGCAGCATGGGCAGAGAAATGGATGGTGCAGATCAACACTGAAAAATCATCAACAACACTTTTCACGCTCTCCAACAAAGACAAAGCAGGAGAGATACGACTTGGGAATAAACATGTCCAAACAGATGAGGAACCGGTGTACTTGGGCATTACATTAGATAAGAGAATGACATGGAGGCACCACATCGAGAGAACAGAGGCTAAAGCGAGAAGAAAACTTTCCATACTGAGGAAAATAGCTGGATCAAGTTGGGGAGCTAACGAAACAACACTAAAGAAAGTGTATACAGGTGCAATAAGACCTATATTAGAGTACGGATCAGCAGCATGGTCTACAGCAGCCAAATCACACCTACAAGCCTTAGATAAAGTACAAAATCAAGCGCTTAGGTTGATCACGGGTGCCATGAAGACCACACCAATAAATGAAATGGAAAAAATCACAGGCATTCCACCTTTATTATACAGACGAGACACTAAGACCCTGATCCAAGCAGAAAAGTACAAGAACATGCCCGCACATCCAATGAAAACTAGATTTGGAGATTTAGCCAGTGGGAGGTTGAAGAGAAGCAGTTTTGTGCATCGGTCCAAAAAACTAATTAGAACATACAAGGATGAACTACCAGACATCACTAAGGAAATAACTCCCACACTCCTCCCAACCCCATGGGAACAACATCAAAATTTCAGTATTAAGACCTCCATAACTACCACCTGCCCCATGGGAGAGCTAAATACTCTCCAAAGGAAAATAGCAGCCTGTGACATGATTGAAGAACTATACCCCAGAGAAGCATGGATCCAAGTATATACTGATGGATCTGCAACCAGAGCAGTGAAGAACGGAGGCGCAGGAGTTTATGTGGTCTATCCAGACAAAGAAAATGAATCCACCTGTTCACCTACTGGAATATTCTGTTCAAACTATGCTGCTGAAGTACAGGCCATAAGCATTGCTGCAGGAATAATAAATAACACAATAAGCCAATGTCAGCAGGTTGTATTCCTTACCGATGCAATGTCAGTTCTGCAAGCCCTCAACAGTGATAAACTGCCAGAATTAAACAAAGTCCTATGCGAAGTAAATATCAAAAGAAGGGTAGTGCTACAGTGGATACCATCACACTGTGGCATACCAGGAAATGAGAGAGCAGATATGTTAGCAAAAGAGGGAGCAACACAGGAACAAAAAGAACAAACAATCACATTCCAGGAAAAGAAGACCCTTATCAAGGCCATCAGGAAAATTGATCAACAAAGAGACAACTATCAATATCTTGATCGAGCAAAACAGGTGATCCTGTTCCGTATGAGAACAGGACACAACAGACTGAACAGTCACTTATACAGACTGAGATTGGTCCCATCACCCCTATGTACGTGTGGACAGGCAGCACAGACAGCCGAACACATCCTGCAAGACTGCCACATGCTTAGTCAATTGCGAACTGAACATTGGCCCACAGAGACGCACATCCACACAAAGCTGTTTGGGAGTCTTGAAGAACTTTCAACCACAGCAACATACATCCAGAAAACCGGACTTCTTGTGTAGACATTTCTAAACAACAGCGAACGAGAAGAAGAAGAAGAAGACCATATCGCGAAGTCAATATATAGGTCAGTTTCAACATTACCAGTCCCCTGCATTTCTTGAGTTGATTGGTGACAAAGGGTCCTTGATACAACGCGACAGGACATCTGCCATGACATTCTGACTGCCTTTGATTGCTCGTATGTCGTAATCATAAGGCTGAAGTGCAAGAGATGGCCTGGCAGCCCTCTCATTCTTAAATCTTGCCGTTTTTAGATAAGCCAGATCCTTTTGATCTGTCTCCAAGATGAATCTTGATCCCATAAGATAACGTTGTAGCTTTGAGAAGCAAAACACAATCGCCAGCAACTCTCTCTCTCCACAATTGGATACTTTTGTTCAGTTGGGGTTAGTTTTCTACTGACGTATAGGATTAGATGCATACAACCATCGAACTCATGCATAAGCGTTCCGCCGATTCCTGATCCAGAGGCGTCGACTCTGAGGGTAAAAGGAAATCGAGCGTCAGGTAATCTCAAAATTCGTGATTTGGAAAAACAGATTTTTAATATATTTAAAGAAACATTGCATGCATGGGACCAAATAATCTTATTTGGGGAGTTCTTTCTTAATAACGAAGACAGAACAGAAGTAATTTCTGGAAAATTATGCAAAAACTTTCTGAAGAAACTGACCAAACCTAACAGACTGTGTACCT
Organism: Oreohelix idahoensis; assembly: GCA_024509875.1. NCBI lineage: Eukaryota > Metazoa > Mollusca > Gastropoda > Stylommatophora > Oreohelicidae > Oreohelix > Oreohelix idahoensis. Next base: position 115,053 of record JAMPIV010000224.1, read on the forward strand.
GTATTTTTGTTTTAGGAATTTCAAGATTTTAGAGATAGTTGAATCTTCAGGTTTAAGAAAACCACCTCCTACTTTATGACCTGGAAAAGAAATTTCAGTGAATCCTATTCTTGTTTTGGAAGATCTAGCAGTAAGGTTATGACGGCACAAAGTATTCAACAAAGATTGAACTCCAAGAACATGCTCCTCCCAAGATTAATGAAACAGACAAATATCATCAATATAAGTAATTAAGTCATCATGGTCAGAGAAAACTTTGCGCATCATGCGAACAAAGGTAGCAGGAGCGTTAACGAGACTGAAGTACATAAAATTAAACTGAAACAGTCCTAGAGGTATAGCGAAAGCTGTAAAAGGTTTAACTTTGTCCATTAATGGAACCTGCCAAAAGCCTTTTGACAAGTCAAATTTACTCCAAAACGTAGCTGTAGCTAGCCTATCTAGAAGAGACTCCAGTAAAGGTAATGGTTCAGTGTCTTGGATTGTCAAAGCATTTAAATGCCTGAAGTCTATGCAAATCCGAATGGATTTGTCTTTCTTTCTAATTAACACCATAGGAAAACTGTATGGAGATTGTGATGGAGAAATTATATTCAACTTTATCATATCCTTTATTTCTTCCTGTACCTGTGATTGCAGATGATTAGGGATAGGATATGGTTTCAGTTTTGATAGGTCTGAAATCTGTCAGCAAGATATCATGTTGAATGATATCTGTATGCCCAGGAACATCCGTGAGCACATCAGAAAAAGATTGTAGTAACAAAGAAAACTGATCCTTCTGATAAGGAGCAAGAGTTGGTGAAATAAAAATATCTTTCCAACTCTCAGTAGACAAAAAGAGGTAAATTTGGTAAAGACAAAGGTGGTTCAGAACCATCAGGTAAGTTAGATAACTCTTCCTGAATCACAGACAGGGAAGAGCGACAATTAATAAATTCGTCGATAGCTTCAAAGACTGATTTTAGATGTGGTGGACGAGAAAGAAATTGCTGCAGCATGTTGATATGAAAGTTTTTTCTTTCCCTTTATAGATACAATGTAGTCAACATCTGACATCTTCTCAATAATAGTATATGGTCCTCTCCACGAAACAAGTAGTTTATTGTCTATTTGGTAATAACATATAGGCTTCATCACCCGTCCATAATTGGCGTAGTTTTCTGTTTTGATTCACAAACAAACGGGCCTTCAGTTTTGCCTTTTCCGATGCATCTACTGCTATCTGGCATGCGTCGATAATTTTTTTTCTCAAATTCACAACATATTGGTAAGAGGTTTGATTATCTTCATTCATGTCAGCTCCAACCAATAATTGTTTTGTTCCCCTAGGCTTAGCTCCAAAGACTAACTCAAATGGAGCAAAACCAGTATGATCGTATGGTATTTCCCTATATGCGAACAATACTGCAGGTAGTACTCTATCCCAGTCCTGTGGGTACTGCGCAGTAACCTTGCCTAGTATCTGTTTAAGGCTACGATTGAGTCTCGATTTTCCCATTTGAACTTGCATGGTATATTGAGCTATGAGAACAATTTATATCGAACTCTTTCATCACTTGTGTCATGACGCCAGAGACGAATTGCGTTCCCCGGTCTGATAAAATATTCTCGGTAAAACCCAATCGGCTAAAAATTAAAAATAACGCATCCGCGACATCCACTGTTTATATGGTTTTAAGAGGAATAGCATCTGGCCAGCACGTGCACATATCAATGCAGGTCAGCACATATCTGTGACCTGTAGCTGACATGACTGGTAGTTGACCAGTAAGGTCAATCACCATCTTTGCAAAAGGATGTAATGATATAGCTGATGCCTGGATAGGCGCATTTTGTTTGGGTCTTTTTGTTGCCACATCTTGGCAAACTTTGCATGTTGCGACAAAAATATTTGACATCTTTTGTCACTCCAGGCCAAAAGAAATGAGACAAAACCCTCTTTTTTGTCCTGCCAATCCCCAAATGCCCTGCGCAATTAATATTGTGAGCATGACGTAAAACGAATGGGCAAAAACAAGCTGGTACCGTGATCTGTTTTCTTACAGATGTGGAATCTTGGAAATTTGTAATTAAGATTCCACTATTTAAAGTATACCAATGTATAGAATTATCATCAACCACCACATCACCAGACTTTGCCACCTGAAAAAAATTTCTTTAAGGAATCATCTTCATTTTGTCTCTGAATGAAAGAATCCTTATCAATAAGTTCTACCTGTAAATTATCAACATTTTCCTCCTCATCATCATTATTCTCCTTATCAGTCACCACCTGCTCAGTCCCACTCTCATCATTCATCACCTCGTTCACAACATTATAAATTTGGTTGTGATTATGTAACTCAGCATGAGCTTGAGCTCTGGTCGTGACAGTATTTGCAATAATCAGATGCTGTTGTTTCCATTGCACGATATCTTCCTTAGTGCAATAATGAAGTCCAGGAATATTTCCCAGGTTTATTCCTGCAATAGGCTTGTTCAACAGGCACACGAGAGTCCTTCCTATAAAGTAAGGGGTATCCAAAAATACTTCTGCAGTTCGATAGTACTGCACTGTGCCCCCGAATGTAATGCATTTAACCTCCCTGCCTGTGTAATCTAATTGATCTACCAATGACCTGCGCACTCCAACCGTAGTGCATCATGTGTCCCTGAGAAGTGAAACAAGTTGGTTGTTAACAGAACCCTTATTAAAGACTAGTGAACTAGTCCCATCATACGAGGACATAACTGGCAAAGGATGTTCACACAGGAGCCTAGGAACTCCCTCAAGTGCCTTAACTTTATTCATCTGAGCAAAATGTCTGTGGACCAGGATTGGCGTAAGTTGCCATTTTACATTCTGCTACGTGATGGTGTTGATTGGCGTTTCTTGGCACTTGATGTTGGAGAAGAATTTATTCTTTGATTGACAATTTTATTCTTTGGTATTAATGTCTTTTCTTTGTTAGCTTCTGATTTCAAATTCTCCAGCTGTTTCTATTGAGTTAGTTTGTGTGGTCGTGTATCTTTTCTTTATTGGCAGGTAATAACAGTCTTTATATCAGGTAAACGTTCATAAGCACGACTGTTTAACATCACAATCATCAGGATGAAAACTTCAACGATCACAGGCACATCTACTGTAACGACTGATAACAAATGAAACACAGACGACATGTATCATTAAACGTCACCACAGAATATACAGGCATGGTGTTGAAATAAATCCAGGAAAACGTTTTAAGGCCTGTTTATTGGTGTAAAATCTCTGCTCATCTCTGACATCTTCTTGTTACAGCAACATTTGACAAAAGCTTGGAAATGAATCAGTAACTTCTCAAACATGAACAACTGTCCTGTCTTTGTCCTTAATTAATGGCTACAGCAGGTTTTAAGGGGAATTAACCTGTTACATCACCCGTGTGTTACCGGGGCCCAAAAGGGGAGCAAAGAATAGTAACACTGCACCCTACCACGCATGTTGTAAAAAGCGACTAAGGAGGGTATGGGCATGGGGCTGTTTACCCCATCCCGTAAAAAACTTCGCACAGTGGGCTGATCACCTGCTTGCCAACCAATCTGATTACGGAAACAATGATAGATTGTTTGGTCTGTTTTTGTTCCACAAAGACGCCACTAGGCGTGGTGGAAAGAGCGATAGATTGATCAATTTGTTGTTGCCCTAAGACGCCACTAGGCATACTGGCCACAAACTGCTTTGCCGGTTGATGGCTAAGGATGGAAGAAGAAGAAGAAACCTGTTACAGTTTGTCTTTCCTGCAAATCTGTTGTTGTCTTCCTTATGACTTAGAGAATTGTGGCACCACGGTATCTACGACTAGTCAACAAGAAAAGGTTCGTTAGCTATTGCAATGGTCTTGTAAACGTTCTGTTTAAAACAGGCACTAGTTATCAAATTAACTCCTTGGAAATAAAGGCGGGCGCCGATGACTTAGACCTGAATGTTGAAGAGTTGTTGTCTACTGAGAGGTTCTTTATTTGTTCTGTTTCTAACTAACAATTTCAGCAGTTCTTTTGGTCTAAAAGAAGTTTCTAAGTCTATAAAATCCTGTCTGCTGGCTAGTCTAATTGAATGCTATAACCTGATCAATCTACTCCTTTCGGTTTTCATTTTGCTAACGATTGTCACGCGATTCTGTCTGATGACAGACATTAAATCCGGTTGATTCTAGCCAAGCGCATTCAGCTTATGATTTAAGTTCATTAAAAGGGTTCACAGTTTATTTGCACTAGTAGCTATTAACCTATTGAAGGACTTTTCTATTGTAGTTACTATATTTGGAAAATCACTGCTGACGTTTACTGCTGCAGTAAAAGAATTCGACCTGATCATCAATTTCTCTTGACATACTGCGCATTTCAATAATCTACCTGTACTGTCCTAACCTCATCATCTATCTTTTTAACATAACAACTAACAAAAACAGATAATTGTCAGTCTATGTCATCTATTTTCTTATCGTCAATATTATTAAACATCAATAAAGTCGCTCGTGCTCTGCACGTGGCGACACCAGCAACACTACTATAACAATCTCACATTACCTTAACCTGCTAAGCAGAGGAGCAATACAAGTTTTTTCCTTTTTTTTTAATTTTTAAATTTTTAAAAGTTATGAGAATCTTACCTCATTTTTAAAAATAATTCAACAGAATCTGTTGTTATTTTTTCCTTGTTTTTAACTGGGCTGTATTGTGTTTTTTAAACATAAATCTACACCCTAGGGGCAGTGCCGTAATTATAATAACTGCCAGTGGGCCGGGATATTTTATTTAATGTCGACTGGATACTAAATCTCCTTTCTCAACTTTATGTACTCTACATAGTCCTTTTGTAGGATTTCTGATAAAGAATTTATTGTAGATTATTTCTTTCGCAGACATGTCTTCAATGAGATATAACTCACTTTTACTAAGAACGGATACATTTATTTACGGACACATGTGAGTGAATCGCTCAAAATAGGAGGAAAATGTCGTGCTTTTCATAATTGACAGGCACGGACTAACGAGCAAGCCCGCAATCTTATTCACAATGACAATCTATGTATTGAATAAACTCTTTAAGGTCTGTTTCACGTAGTTTCGCAAATGGAAAGTTCTATAGACTTTATTAAAATCGTTTTTAGTGTCGTTTTCTCGTTACTTAATTAATTAATAATAAGTTAATTCTAAATGTTAAGTCAACCACTAACTTCCTTGCATTGAATAAGATCCAGTCATGCACAATACACCCAGAATGTAGATATGAACTGTTGATATATTGGTAATGACTGATGAGATTTATTTTATTGACTAGATCACCGCCTATTATAATGTTCTGTGTTTGCCATTCCGATCATCTTAAACAAGGAGCACGGATTACATTTAAAATAGACTATGTCTTTTCACATGAAAAAACAACACCCATTACTCAGTATGACTTGACTCATCGTAATGCATGTTATGTCACAATTTTAACTCTTTCTTAAATATGATATGTTTCCACATAGTGCTTATGTCACATCTCTATAGCACATATTTCCTTTTTTCAGTTTGTGATTGCTTAATTTTCACCTTCAGTAATTGGGGCTGACCGCTTACATCTGATAAAGAGGTTGTTAAAGATTTGTCTAAACTTTGTACTCATTTTTAAATATAAGAAGATATTAACAGATTAGTTTATTGTTTCAAATAGAAATGCGAATGACCACATGATGTAGTAGAAGTTGGAAATCTTTCCTGCTGCATTGAATCTGGTACACAAAAAGTGGTTACTGCTAACATTACCGCAGGTATATAACATATGATTAAAATACAAGCAATCAGAACAACCATAATTTTGGTCGTTTCATCTCGTTTGGACATAGATTGAGTTTTTCCTTGTTGGACGTTTGCTGTTTTACGCCAAACATTCTTCTGTCCTAATTGTTGTAGGTGAACAGCGCAACCGTTAATAATGTTACAATTTTCAAAACTTCATGAGAAATATAGACCACGCCTTGGACTGTTATCTCTTTTACTTATAAAAAAATAAACCAAGAAGGGTTTCGTTCCTGTCTGGAGAAAACTTCCAGTCAAGATGGAATAGACAGTATAAGGGAACCATGTATGTATTTTCGCCCGATCTGAGGTGGCGCCGTAGATAGCATCGCCACTTGGTGCGATCGGTACCTTCATCCTTCCACGTTGCAGGATTTATGACCAGTGCCCTCATATCTCTCTTGCACACATCTTTGAACCTTAGCTGTGGTCACGCAGCTGTTCTTTTACCATCTGCTTGTTGTCCGTAGAAAATGTCTTTTGGGATGTGACAATCTTCCATGCTGCGGACATGGCCAAGCCAGCGTAATCTTCGCTGTCTAAGCAGTGTATACTTGCTTTGAAGGCCAGAATGTGACAACACCTCGACATTTGTCACTTTATCTTTCCACGAGATGCCGAGGTTGTGGCGCAGACACCGTAAATGGAAGGTATTGAGCCTTCTTTCTTGCTTAGCATAGGTTGTCCAAGTCTCGCTGCCATATGGGAGTGTGCTAGTGATGCATGCGTTATGTACTGCATGCTTGGTCTTCGTTGTGAGTTTGGAGTTTCCCCAAACACGCGATGTGAGGAGGGCAAAGGCAGCTGCAGCTTTGCCAATGCGGCTGTAAATGTATGTGTCCAGTGAGAGTTTGGCATTGATGGTAGACCCCAGGTATGTGAAGTGGTGCACCACTGCCAATTCATAGTTTTCGATAGTGATAACTGGTGCAGCACCCACATCCTGACTCAGCACATTCGTTTTCATTAAACTTATTGTGAGGCCAAAATCCTTGCATGCTTGGGTGAAGCAATTCCTCAAGCTCTGAAGCTCCTGTTGGCTTTGAGTGACGACTGCAGCGACATCGGCGAACAACTAGTTTCTTATATTGATTAAATTGACAGTAGTATAGTAGGAGCTAAACGGTTATCATTTGTTGTTGTTGTTATGATGAGATGATGGGTGAAGAGAGGGCACTTAACAGCTAACCGTTATTGCCTCTTCTCGTTCCATCTTGGTCTACCCTGTTCAACCTGAAATTTGGTTATAATTGGGGTATTTAGTGTCATTTTATTTTTTAATTTTGTATTCAATTTAAATAGCTATTGTCTTTAGCAGTTGCTGATTTTAATTTATATTAGTATTTGTCCATTTTATTTTCTCTTTTGTATCGTTTCTTGATAACTATTGTCCTTTACACTTGGTTTTACTTTGTATTAGTATTTGTTCTTTTTGAGTTGTTGTTTTTTATTTTTATTTAATACTTTGTTGTTTTTCCTTGTCCTGTGAGTAGTTGGTAAGTTTTTTTTTGAATTATGTGTTTTTTATGTTTATTTTTCTTACTAACCTTATGTTTTCCTTTGTTTTATGTATATATCTTTTAAGTATTGATTGGGCATCTCTTGGGGCATCTATACTTAAAACCTTATCACCTGTCATGTCTATATAGTGATTTCTATAGTAAGTTTTTAATTCAAGCCTTTGTTGTTCATACTTTTTACAGTGGATCAGGTAGTGGTCTATGTCATTCTCTTCCTGACATTCTTGGTAGTGTGGTTCCTCTATCATAAAGTATGCTGCACCGAGACGGAGACGCCAAAGTTGTTTGTTTGATGGTATTTTTAATTCTTCTCTGACCTGGCACGTCCTCGTTGGTTCTTTCAGCAGTTTGAAAGCGTATCTGCATTTTCTGCTTTTCTTCCATGTTGTCTTCCATTCCTCGTTTACAGTTATCTTCACTTGGCTCTTGATCTCCGACCTTCCCAGTCCTCCTCTTATATGGTTTTTACTTGTTCTTCTATTCTTGGCGTTCTGATCTGCCAACTCGTTACCAGCTATACCTATGTGTGCTGGAACCCACACTAGCCTCACACTACATCTTTTGTTCCCTAGTGATGTATTAATTGTTAGAATTTCTTCCTTTATGTCTGGCCGGCTACATTTACCTGGGTGTTCTAGTGCTTGTAGTGATGATAGTGAGTCTGTAAATATCGTAACAGTTCTGGTGGGTTATCTTCGATTATTTCTAAACTTTTAAGAATTGCTACCATCTCTGCGGTAAAAATCGAAGCCCCTTCAGTTACACTGTAGTTCTTTTTTATTCCCCATTGTCGTATTACCACTCCGGCACCTAGTTGCCCACTATCACCCGTGGATCCATCAGTGTAGACGGCCAGACTTTGTTTAGTTAGTTGATCTATGAACTTTCTACTTATCAGTTTGGCTTCCTTATCTTCTATGTTTTGTTTGATCTTTTCAGTAAGTGAGTAGTCTATGATAGGTGTTTTTAGTTCCCAGGGTGGTATTTTGCTTCTGTATTTATTACTATTTTCAATTGTGTTTGATAGTTCTTTGAACTGCGTTAGGTCTTCAATAGTTCTCCACCCTGTTGGATATGTGTCTTTATTTAAGGGGACGTCCCATACACTTGGTTGGATTTTGACAAATGCTTTATGTGCTGGGTGGGTCACTTCTTGTGCTACTTTACTCCAATAATTTAATCTTTGTTCTTTCCGTCTTAGACCAAGGGGAGGTATGCCAAGAGCTACTTCTAGCGCTTCTACTGGTGTCGATATAAATGCACCTGTAATGGTTCTCATGGCTGCATTTTGAATCCTGTCCAGTTTTGCTTTGTTAGAAGCTGCAGCTGAGTCATAGACTATGCTAGCATAGTCAAGTTTCCCCCTGATGAAAGACTTGTAGAACATAAGCATTATTTTATTGCTGGCCCCCCATCCATTACCTTTTACAATCCTTAGTATATTTAGGGGTCCCCTACAGCTTTCTACTAAATTGTCTATATGTTTATTCCAATTTAGTTGTTTATCTAATGTTGAACCTAGAAATCTTGTTGTTAAGGGTGTACATATTTTCTGCCCTTTACTGGTTATATTGATTTTTTTTTTTTAATTTTCTTTGCTGAATATCATACCTACTGTTTTGTTTACATTAATTTGGAAGACCCAACGTTTCATCCACTCTGAAACTTCGTCTATTTGTTTTTGAAGTTTTTGATAGACATGTTCCAAGTTTTTTCCAGATCGCCAAATGGCACAGTCATCTGCAAATTGTGATATTGCATTCTTAATGTCGTTAAATTCAAATGTTAAATCATTTACAGCTATAGTGAAAATTGAAGGAGAAACCACTGATCCCTGAGGAATTCCATTCTGTTGTTCATATATTTCTGACCTATCATTATTCACTGTACAGCAAAATACCTGTCCTGTAAAAAGTTTTCTAGATACCTTTAGGTTTTACCAGTAATGCCAATCTTTTTCATTTTGTAAAGAGCTCCATCTCTCCAGCATTCATCATATGCCCTTGCGACATCTAGAAAGACTGCCACTGTTTTTTCTTTCCTCTTGAACCCTAGCTTTACATCATGTTCTAATCTTACAAGCTGGTCTACTGTACTCCAAAAATGATAGATGCCCCCAGGATTCACCGAAAATGGGGGGGGGGGGGAGAATGATGAATCCACAGGCGCCTCATTGGCATCGACCAGGCCCGTTACACGGACTTCGAGCTCTGAACAACGGCTGGAATTTCCATGTGCCTGTGGTAGGGAATTCTCTACTCAGAGAGGAATGAAAATCCACCGAACGAAAAAGGGGTGTGGGGGTCATCACGGGGAGATCAACAGCGATCTGTCTAGACGGATAAGACGTTAGAAGAACGCAGACAGGAGTCAATCCACAGTACTGAGTACATTCAAGTTGATCTGCCAGATGATGATCTCACTCACTTCTTGGACGGGAAGAGAGATGCAATCAAGTTTCCACCTGCCAGTGCAAAAGGGCTTTGGGAACAGCTGGACGAAGCCTTGGCAAAAGAGTTGGATAAGAACCTGAAGCAGATAACTTTGGAGAAGAAGCTGGAAATCTTCGGCGACATAATATATCTGCACTGTCGCAAAGTGTTCGGAGTGAGGGAGGCAAGGGAAAGTAACCCACCTCAAAAAAGTAGAAGACAAATTAAAATAGAAGAAATCAGGGAACAGAATAAATTGTCTTCTCTTTGTTACATTCACAATTGCCTCCACGGTTGACGGAGTTGTGGATTTTAAAGTTGCTACCATAAGTGAAATGGGTTCATTTTCGATACAAGACAACAGGAGGCTGAGACGCTTGGGAGTCATGACCCAAGTGGGCCCGCCTCCTTAGAGTGTAAAGGAGTATATCGGGCCGAAACACTTGTCAGACGGGGGGACTTTTCTTATGATCAGATTGCTTCCTGTTGTATCGCTCTGTAAAGAGTTTCCTATCATACTTCTGTCTGCTCTAAACCCTGACTGGTTTAGGCTATATAATTGATTTTTTTCTAGGTAGAATTTAACTCTATAGTTAACAACAGTTTCCAGTATTTTACCAAGTTGTGATGTTAAGGAGATAGGCCTATATGAACTTACATCATGGGCTTCCTTATTGGGTTTTAGGATGGATACTATCACAGCTACTTTCCATGCTTTTAGTATCTTTCCTAAGCTCCAGATTTTGTTATAGAGGGAAGTTATTTTGTTTATAGTTTTTTTTTGGTACTTTCTTAAGGATTTCATAACTAAGTATATCATGCCGTGAGGCAGTATTAGATTTCTCTTTTATTGCACTAGTTAGTTCTTCCTCTGTTATATCAGCATCTACATAGTTTGTGTCATCTATCTGGTCTGGTAGTTCTTTTGAAAATTGTATCCTAAGTCTTTCTCTTCTCTCATTTTCGTCCTGTCCACGACTACTTTTTGCACTGACTTTATAGAAATACTCATCCAGGGCATTAGCTTTTTCTTTATCTGTTTCTGCTGTCTTTGGTAGTTTGATTGTTGGTATTATTGTTTTCTTATTGTTCCCTTTGATTGCCTTAAGCTTTTCCCATACTTCTTTAATTTGAGTGCTAGGTTTAAGTGACTGACAAAACTCCTTCCAGTTAGTTTCTTTGGCTTTAAATATTATTCTGTTAGATTCATTCCTAATATGTTTATCATTTCTGGAGGAGCGTGACTTTTATATAGTCTGGAGGAGCGCTACTTTTATATAGTCTGGAGGCGCGTGCCATTTATTTAAGGACAAATATTAGATCAATAATGGCGGGTATGTGTTAGTAGGTAACTAAGGAGAGATAAGTAGGTAGGTGTAATTATTGGCGTTAGCTGGTCGGTGGGGGTTTTTTAAGGGAGAGTGCGGGGGTTATTGACTTTAACTGGCGGGGGTGCCGACTCATGTGTGTGTGTGTTGGAGTGTAGCTGGTGGGTGTGGGTTTTTGTGTGTAGGTATTTTAAGTGTATGACTCAGCAGTGTGTTGTTTCTTAGTCATACAACATATATACATCTATTTATATACAATATATATATATTTTACAACATAGATGACAAAGGCCAAGTTTTTTTAATATACTTGTAATAAATATATTTAATGAGCTCTTTTAAAAGAATACGAAATGTCAATCTAAGGTTCTAGTGTCAGACTCTTCTTTGTTTCTTCGGTGGTGGTTGTAGAGTAAAGACAGCGTCCGGGTGATTGTCTATGGAATATTGGTTGATAACAACTGGAGGTGTTGTAGTGGTTTAAGCGTGACTGGGGTTGTTACAAGTAATAGGACATGATTTTGGCTGGCGGGGTTATGACTCATGGGTGTGGGTTGGAGTTTAGCTGGCAGCCGGGATGTGGTGTGGTGTTGATTTTGTACCGATCGATAACGGAGGTGGCGCGGACATTTATATAAGGACAAATATTAGATCAATAATGGCAGTAGGTAGGTTGTATTTTAAGTGTTGTTATATTTTCTTTATTTATACACTATATATATATATATATATATATATATATATATATATATATATATATATATATATATATATATATATATATATATATATATATATATATATATATATATATATACTGTTCAAAAAAAGAAACGCAACATTTTTGGTGTTACTTTTATAAAAGATATTCGGTGATTGGACATCAGTCAACCTATCGACTGTGTCCACCTGGTCATTAACTTCTCGTGGTTACCTGAATTGTACTCACCTCATGATTTGTGAGGTCATGAAAGAGGTCAAGGTCAAAACAACATTTTTGACAATAACTCCTGACCATTTGATTTCAAATTCGACGAGCTGCTGACATTGACTGGACTGTGGAGGACGCAGATGCAAGTCGATTCCTGAGGTGACGCTGCCGTATGAAGCGGTTTTCGGCAGGAGTTGTAACTCTAGGTCTTCCACTGCGCAGCCGGTCTGCCACTGAGCCAGTTTCTTGAAATCGCCTCCAAAGGCGACTAATGGTGCTTCTAACCACATTGAATTGTCTGGCCACTACACTTTGTGACTGTCCAGTCTGTAAACGTCCAATGATGATGAGTCGTTGTTCTGTAGTGAGATGAGTCATACTTGCGCATTGAATTTTCAACTGAATTTATTCGAGGAGCGTCAATCTTTTATAGGCGTTCAATAATATGGTAAGAGAGTTTTGTGTTCAGTAAGTTTCACGGGATTCTCATGAACCTGTCACGAGTTATTGTCAAAAATGTTGTTTTGACCTTGACCTCTTTCATGACCTCACAAATCATGAGGTGAGTACAATTCAGGTAACCACGAGAAGTTAATGACCAGATGGACACAGTCGATAGGTTGACTGATGTCCAATCATCGAATATCTTTTATAAAAGTAACACCAAAAATGTTGCGTTTCTTTTTTTGAACAGTATATATATATATATGCATATATACAACATACATAATATAAAAATCGATAAGTTCGATCAGGTGGTCAGGGAGTAGACGGTTGAATTTTGATGTTTATTGAGCCCCTTGGTACATTTTTCCCTCCCCACGCTTGCTGTGTGGTGAGAACCGTCAAAAACGTGTTTTTGTCTGGTGGTTTGTGTGTAGGTATTGATGAGAATATAGGGGTGAGAGAAAAAAAAACCATGTAAGAGAAGATACAAATGTACGCGAAGTGAGACAAATTTTTGTAAATTTCATATAATAACGGGGGGTGTAGAGGTGATCAGCCGGCGAGGTTAGTCTGGTTGATATTGTTGTCGGCCATCTCGATGCTGAATATACCCTAGATTTTTATTTATCAGATTATCGAGGGTGGATGCACATGCGTGCATAACTTCACGCTTCACAACAACAACAAAAATCTTTACATGAGCGATTATATGTTGATTTTTCATTGTCACTTTTAAAGAGGCCATACCGCAGACTTGTGTAGATTTACCAATTATTTTGGAGGCAGTGTATTCTTGGGCACAATGGGCTAATCACCTGTTTGTCAAACACTTTGATTGCATGTTTTACCCAAGAGCCTTGTGCTCTTTGGGTCACCTCTACACTCTGTTTACGGGGTAGAAGAGGTTCCGATTAAGAAAGAAAGAAAGTATTCTTAATCAATAACAAGAGATTTGTGTGTATTTCATGAAAGCTTAGGTATAGGTACACTATCCAAACGTGATCTCATAAGAACGTTGTTATCTGTGTGGATGTGCTGTAGTCTTGTTACAAACAACAAGCTAATTTAGATGTTGCTTTAACACTTTTTATTGGAAGGAGTTGTGCTTTTACCTTTTTACATGAATATAACAACCGATTTCTACCAAAACCTCCATGCAACTATGTTGTTGTTTGGCTTGAGAAGAAGGAATTTTTATAAGCACGCACTAAGTGAATTCCCTTTTTCCTGCCCGCTATAGAATAAAGAGGAAAATATAAAAAAAATTGATAAATTGTATAGAGGAAGATGGCTAATGAGCGGGGTGTGGTGGGAATGATTTTGGTTTTGTCTGGTGTTTTGTGTTTAGGTATTGATGAGAATGTAGGGTGGTGAGAGGTGAAGTGGTTACGTTATCGTTGTGGACATGTCTTTTGATGTAAAAATATGACAGGAAATTTCCGTTTGTTGGGTGAATGTAATTACATATTAATACGGGCTCTGGTCCACGGGGTAGTTTTCTTTATTATTTATATTATATCATGAGTAATAAGCCTACTCACCCCAATGCCCATCCAGTGGTATGTAAGTGACCCCGCACACAGCCGTATTCTCCAACATAAAAATACTGTCAAAGGCCAGGCTGGAAAATTCCAAATAGTCAGTTTTATTGAACACAACGACGCTCCGTAGAGATATATGTCACAGGCAGACTAGATTATGGCGTCAACTACACAGTCCTTAGTGTCGCTGTACAGTCTGCAACTGGAACAATGTCGAGGCTATTTTCATTCATTTTTAATAAAGTTCAAACACGTACGTAATTTTACCGCTAGTTATGAAACTCGGATCGATCGTCGGCGCAAAACTTCGCGAGAAAACCATTGATCGTATACTTTATAAAATTTCGTTAGCATTGGGCATCGTCAGCGCTAAATATAGACTGTTCATAGACAGCGCGCACAGTTGGAAGTCGGATATATCGACGACCCTATCTAGAAAATCTTCGAAAAATTCTAACAGGCAGAGTTTTACGTATTGGTAGACGAAAAAGCCTATCTACAATGGGATTTACCTTTGTAAGACTAACATTTACCTTTGTAAGACTAATATTTACCTTTATATGACTAACCCTGCTACTTATTTCTGTTCACTTCATTGTATACAAGCTCAAAACACAAGAGATCAATAGTAGAAATTTATAAAAGAATCATTCTTTTGTTCGTGTATTCGAACCCCAGGGATTTAACGTTTCACTCTTTTTACCCTTGCAGCATGTGGTGATAGGTTTTTTAGGCTTTCTTACAAGTCCAGTTGACTTCGAAAATGTCGTCGGTGACCTCAGTCAGGTTTTTAAAAAGGTGACTATTTATTAACATCGTAGTGTCAGCACCCCGACAATAGGACACGTCTACGTGTTTCGCTTTATTTGTCAAGGTCTTGCCATAAGCTACGTTACATAGGTAAATATCTATTAACCTGTTTTTAATTCTTCTTTTTTTTGCAGGTGCCAAATATGTCGTTGAATATTTTTTGCATGTGTCAAATGTTTCTGACAGTTGTCAAATATTTCTAACAGTTGTCAAATATTTCTTCAAATGTTTTTTCTAGTTGTCATATATATCTTCAGATATTTCTTTAAATATTTCTTCAAATGTTTTTTTTTCTAATTGTCAAATATTTCTTCAAATGTTTTTTTCCAGTTATCAAACAGTTATCTACTTTTTTGTCCTGTAATTTTCAAACTTTAGTAAAAACTTTTCTTCCAAGCAGCAAATATGGTCCCAAAATTGTATCCCAGACCTGCTAAAATGTTCCAACCTGTAGGTAAATATCTATTAACCTGTTTTTAATTTTGTTATATTTACAGGTGCCAAATATTTCTTTGAATGTTTCTTGCATATGTCAAATGTTTCTTACAGTTGTCAAATATTTTTAACAGTTGTCAAATATTTCTTACAGTTGTCAAATATTTCTTACAGTTGTCAAATATTTATGCAAATTTTGTTTTTCCAGTTGTCAAATATATATGCAAATATTTCTTCAAATAGTTCTTGCAGTTGTCACATATTTCATCAGATGACTAATCCGGTTGCCAATATTTCTTGCAGCTGTCAAATACTTCTTTAAATATTTCTTTAAATATTTCTTGCAGAATTTCAAACTTTTCATTAAATATTTTTTCATTAAATATTTTTTCCTGTTCTCAGCACTTGACAATTCAAAAAATTTTTGCAGCAGTCAAAAAGTTCTTCCAGTTGTCAAAAATTTCTCGTAATTACAAAATATTTCTTCAAATGTTCTTTTCCAGTTGTCAAATACTTCTTCAAATGTTTTTTTTCAAGTTGTAAAATATTTCTTCAAATGTTTTTTTCTAGTTGTAAAATATTTCTTCAAATTTTTTTTTCCAGTTATCAAATATTTCTTCAAATGTTTCTTGAGGATGTCAAATATGTCTTTAAATGTTTTTTTTCAGCTGACAAATATTTCTTCAAACGTTTTTTTTTTCAAGTTGTCAAATATTTCTTCAAATGTTTTTTTTTCAAGTTGACAAATATTTCTTCAAAGGTTTTTTTTTTTCTAGATATCAAATATTTCTTCAAAGTTTTTTTCCACTTGTCAAATATTTCTTTACATGTTTCTTGAGGTTGTCAAATATTTCTTCAAATGTTTTTTTTTGTCAGTTGTCAAATATTTTTTCTAATTGTCAAATATTTCTTCAAATATTTTTTTTTCAGTTGACAAATATTTTTTTAATTGTCATTTTCCAGTTGTAAAATATTTCTTCAAATGTTTTTTTTTTTTCAATTGACAAATATTTCTTCAAAGGTTTTTTTTCAAGTTGTAAAATATTTCTTCAAATTTTTTTATTTTTTTTTCAAGTTGTGAAATATTTCTTCAAAGGTTTTTTCCACTTGTCAAATATTTCTTCACATGTTTCTTGAGGTTGTCAAATATTTCTTCAAATGCTTTTTAAAGTTGTCAAATATTTTTTTCTAATTGTCAAATATTTCTTCAAACGTTTCTTCCAGTTGACAAATGTTTCTTCAGATATTTTTTCTAGTTGCCAATTATTTCTTCACATATTTCTTATAGCTGCCACATATTATTGTCGAATATTTCTACCATTTTCACATATTTCTCAAAATTATGTTCTGAGTTTAACACATATTTCTTGACACGTTTTCTCTACCAAGCTAAATTTTCTCCATGTGCTACATTCTGTCACCAAACGTTACCCAAACATTACATCCATTAATAAAATAGTTTATCAAATCTCTCTTCCTATCGTCAAACTGTACCCAGACATTTCTTCCAACCATCAGCCAAAAGTTATGGCATCACCTAGACAGTCTCTAGCATTGCCGTACAGTCTTTAACTGGAACAATGTTGAGGACATTTCCATACAATTTTTATTATAATTCAACTCACGTTCATCAGGTCAAACATCATTCCTCTTACATAAATACTGGCATCATCGCACGGAGGTGTATGGATGACCCAGAGATGGAATACATAGGAATATGAACAATAAATCTCCAAACACTCAGGAGCATAGAACACATACGTCCAACACCTTGAAAATACACACAGCGAATTCCAGCCAAGGGACGCTACACTTAGCAGATGGCAAAATCTGGCGTGTGCCAATTCGACCACCAAAGTACTGTCGTCACTTCCTGTAACCAGGGTCAATGATAGTAAACAAATAAACTCTATGTCGAACTGAATTGATATCGACATAAATGTTATGAACCTTAATCATAACAGGCATATTGGAAGTATGGTGTTAGGCCCATATTTTCTTGACCATCGGCACATTAGGGATGATGTGGTCAACTTCACGCCGGCCGCATTAACCTTCCCAGAATTGCTCTTATACCCAATTCATGGGGCTGAGTCGGCCCCGGAACTGTTCGCGTTCTAAAAAAATCCCACCTCAGCTGGGGATCGAACCACAAAGCTACTAGTAACAATTTACTTCTCTCAATGAAAAACTGTTTGGAGATGTCAGAAACCTTCGGCCGACTACTGCCTTTATTAAAGCCATTAATGTAAAAGTCTGAGGGCAAATGAGGAAGAAGAACTCCCATAGATTGGTGGGTGATGATAACTCAACTTATTATTTGTAAAATTTTATATGTGAAATTTTTTCGTGGTGTCACGGCACACCGGGCAGACACTTGCGGTACACCCCAGCATCTTTCTTGGGAGGTTTATGGTTGAGTTGTTTATTCTCTACCTTTTCAACTCTCGCTTCAGAAGGTTGTACTGTTTTATTCATCTCTCATGTCTTTTCCTCTTTGCTCAAAGACTCGTTAGATCGAGGTCAGCTTCTCTTATAAAATTTTGTTGACAGTAAAGACAATTTTTGTCTCTTATCATACGATTCTTTTTGTTAAAGTTGCACAAGTCTGCCTTAGTTCTCAGCTCAATCAAAAAGAAATTAAAGGGCTCATGAAGAGATGCGTTCCAGAATCTGAACATATGTAATACTTCATTGCTTTGAGAGCTACAATGGTTGACAATTTCATTAGGATAGGAGCAATCTCCTTCCTCTGCAAGTTGATCAAAAATCTCAACTGCCAGAGGTCCGGCACAATGAAGGATGATGGCCACCCAAACGGGATCAGATTTTGAGCACACGTCTGCTGCATACATCGACATTTCTTACTGTCATCTCCACTTACAAAACGTGCCTGGTTGAATTTATTTATGTCTAGGCAGGGTGGTAACTGAAACGTTGGCCGTTCTGCCATTACGATATGTCGCCATAGCAAAGTGCTAAATGAGCTTGCTGCAACAATAGATCTGGCAAGGATGAAGGCGAATAGCAAACCCAGGCCGAGCACCGCAAATACATACTTTCTCAGGGCACGAAAATCAGCACACCCCAAACCGAGTAAACCTGGTAGCAGTTTACCATTTCTTCTTGACTGTGCAAACGACTGGGAGATGGCGGTAGACCTACCTGGACGAGGGGCATATCCAGAGAGTTTCAGAAAATCGCGGAGACGGCCGGATATAGTGCTTCATTCTTCAGCAACGCTTCAGGTCATACTGATTGAACTGACCGTGCCATTTGAATCCAGATTGGACGAGCAACATTCATTCAAAGCGGCCAAGTATAATGATCTTACCACTGATCTGAGATATGATGGGTTCACTGCAAGGGTCATGGCTGTTGAAGTGGGCGCAAGAGGGCTTGTGGCTGCATCAGTGTATGATTTATTGAAACTGTTGGGGCTGAGGGGACAATCGAGAACAAGGGCACTGAAGATGCTTAGTGAAACTGCCAAAAAGGCATCATGCTGGTTGTGGAACAACCGCAATGGGCAATGGAAATCGTGACAATAAACGCTGCGGTTCAGAAAACATCAGGAATTTTTCTAAGTCCACAATACGCTGAATTTTTTGGTGTACTAGGGAACGGGCTGTGACTGAGGGGCGACAGGCGGTGTATATTATAATAGGTGTCCTGACACATAATTTCGGCTATCGCGCAGTGGCTAAACTCGTCGGCTTTGCGTAGGCGTGTCAGTGTGTGTCCTTAGTTGTGATGTGCGACAGAACGAACAGAATAATTTGTCTTCTCTTTGTTACTTTCACAATTGCCTTCACAGCTGGTGGAGTTGTGGATTTTAAATTCTGCCATAAGTGAAATGGGTTCATTTTCGATACAAAACAACAGGAGGCTGAGACGCTTGAGAGTCATAATCCAAGTGGGCCCACCACCCCTTAGAGTGTAAAGGAGTAATCGGGCCGAAACACTTGTCGGACGGGGGGACTTCTTCTAATGATCAGATTGCTTCCTGTTGTATCGCTCTGTAAAGAGTTTCCTATCATGTCTAATAATGATATGCAAGAAATAACCTACAAACAAAAGAGTTAAACACAAGTTATGTTAAATAAGAATCGACGTTCCGGTTTGACCAGTTTATCATCCTGTCACCTTGTCAATAAGGCCAGCACATGTGTTACATGATTTTCAGCAGAATATTTTGAATTTTGTAAAAGCAAACACTGCTGCCACCATGTTGATATTTACTGTTGTATGTAAATAATGCTGCTAAATGTAATGAGATGTGGCTGGTTGTCAAACATGCTCACATAATGAAGAATAATCATAAGGCCTAAACACAGTTGATATGACTCGACATTTTAAATCAACCATGTTATTAGACGCAGAAAACAGGCAGAGGAAGTTAGCATAAAGGCAAGTAACTCTTTTTGTAACCATGGGGACACACACACACACACACACACACACATATATATATATATATATATATATATATATATATATATATATATATATGAACCAGAAATATAGTAACTGTTGACGTAGTCATTTGTATATATATATATATATATATATATATAAATATATATATATATATATATATATATATATATATATATATATATATATATATATATATATATATCTTTGATCCATAACCGCCAACCGTCAAAGCAGTCAGCGGCCATCACGCCTGGTGGCGTCTTGTAGGGCAGCAACAAATTGATTCCACTTTGCTTGGTCGGTGGCCATCCTTCGTACAGTGCCCCATCTGTGGTTCATTTTTTGCATCTCAGCTTCCACAGTTCTCCGCCAAGTTGTTTTTGGTCAGCCTCTCTTTCGCTTTCCCTCAGGGGTCCATAGCATAGCTGTTCTTGTGATGGCATCAGGGTCTCTTCTGAGGACATGGCCATCCCAACTCCAGCATCAGCCAGATATGATGGTGTGCATGTCCTCTTGCTTGCTCTGAGTAAGCAGACCTTGGTTGGTGATGATATTCGGCCAAACGATTCGTATAATTTTTTTTAGGCATGTTGTGTGAAAAGAGGACAATTTTGACATTTCCTTATCTGTTACTCTCCAGCATTCTGCGCCATAAAGAACAGAAAGGACACAGCTCTGATATAATCTTAATTTTGTGCTTGTGCTGTACTGAGAGGACTTCCAGATGTTGTTTAGACTTAAAAAGGCTGTTCTTGCTTTGTTCATTCTGTTGTTGATGTCTTTGCTTGCTCCGCCACCTGTTGTTACTATGCATCCTAGGTATGTGAAGATGTCTGTCTGCTTCAGTTGTTGATTTCTTACTGTTATGGGCTCGGGGTTGCTCACATTGAGTGCCATGACCTCTGTCTCTGATTGATGTTCAGGCCCACCTGCTGGCTATACTTATTAAGTCTATCCATTTTTTCCTGAATGTGTTGATCCAGTATCAGTCCAGGAATAGCATCAATGTCAAATCTGAGTGTCAAATCCTTTTTCACACAATGACCACACTGTACTTCAAGGTGCTCACACAGCACTGTTTATCACATCTATATAGCACAGTCTACTTCAACACAGTTCAGTTTCATAGCTATACAACAGTCTTGGGTAAGTCGGCAAGGCACAAAGCACAACACATTCGTCCGTGGTTGCGTAGTACTTGATTGTCAAGCACGTCTGCGTTGACAGGAAATGCCACTGGCGTTGTCTTAGGAAGGTCACGTCAGAGCTTATTTACCCTTGGGTGGGCACCTCAGTAAAGGCAGGTCACAGTAAGAGTCCAGCTGAACAGCTCCTTCATGTGGCGGGAACACGATGACTCGCCTATAGCCTAACCACCCTAACCATACTCGTATGCCTATGTGAACTTAAAAGTTCACAAAGGTACTCCACAACAACTCCTAACCCTTCTACGGTGTCACATGATGATGATGATATCAGTGTAATGTAGATGTTATATTGATGATGATGTTGTCACTATAATACAGACATCGAGCATATATCGTGATGATGATGATGATTTCACGGTAATACAATTATCAAGCATATATTACATTGAGGATGATGATGATTACGCTGATGATGATTATGGTCAGTGGGTGTGTGTGTAAGCAAATGATAAAGTGAGAGAGGTTGTTTGCATGAACAGTAAATGACGTCGGCCTGTGTGTATGTTAAGTGCGAATGAAAAGCGGTCAGTCGGGTTTTGCGTGAGTGTGTCTCGTGCGAGACGGTGGGTCAAAACACGGGAGAACAGTGCAGTGTGCGGTGTAGTCAGGGGTTGACTAAAATGAAGACTGAAAGGTTGCGTGTAGAGCGGAAAAAGATGGCTAGTTGTGATCGCTGAATCTTGTTGGTTAATTCTAGGAAGAATTATGAATTATTACCTTGGATATTTGGATTTCATATCATATTTGTGTTTCATGACATTTCCGTAATACAGTGTTCAGTTTGGGACTAAATTGCGGTGTTGATTGGTTTACTCAGGAATGAATGTGTCAATTATGGTGTAAAAGATAGTAAGCACCTTTGAGGATTAATTACTGCGACAACATGCATCCCCTACAGCATGTGTCATACGGTAACACTCAAAAGCTACAGTGAATCAAGCAGGATAGCACAACAACCGAAGTCGTCTCCCAGCCCTGTTGAACACGTAACTTTGCACCGCAGGGAGCCCCGAATGTTACCAAGAAATCGTGAAGACTACCTTGCTATCTATCTATTTAAAGCCTGACTTCACTGCACCTCTATTCTAAACACTTGACACGATATTTCAGCAATGATTGCCAAACTAACCAGCTTTACATCATATATGACCCACCTAAAAACACCTGTCACTCCACTGCTCCCCCTGGATCAATACTTCTCTAGCACTATGATACAAAGTACACCTTGCAATGTATCAAACTGTCGCGCTAAACCTCAGCTGCAATCTTTCACTGCACTTGAGACACTATCTACTATCAATAACCAATACCCAAAATACTCCATTAACTTTCTAGGATCAACTCAATTTCCGACTGTTATATACTTTCCAAATTGAAAACAGCCATAATTTCTAAGGCGCTGTAACTAGGTCAAACGACCGTAAACAGTTCACTACACGGACTGACAATCTCACTGCCGTAACACTGAAAAAATCAGTGGACACCGTAATCGAGGTCAACCAACAGTACCCTACATTAACTGACTGGTAAACACGCATTCCTGAAACTATGAAGGCGAACCACAGTGGCACTAATAACCTTCTAACACTCTGTGTGTACAATAAATATTCTGCCCTGTATAAATCAAATATAGACTCTATGGTCTTTACAAACGTCAGCAAGCTGGGAATACAATATTACAAAATACAAGTACTGTCCGCTATCACATATTTGCAAATTAATAGAAAATCACTGGCGCCATGGCCTCTAACTTACCGGAAAAGAGCGCCCCAGATGTCAGAACTAGACACATGAGAATACTTGTGCTGTCAGAGCAAACTCTCTACTGGTACTATGGGTTTAAGGCACTCTCACCCTAGACTCTTAGCTCGCTGTCTCAAAGGTACAACCATAGCACACAATAGCTGACATAAATAACATGATAACACCTATAACAGGTACTGACCCTTTTAATGAATATCACACACAGAGGAGCCGCACCCGGCTGACGATACACATGAACATGCATTGCACAATGCACTGAAAGAACTGCCACATACTTGCCACACACTATAGCTCAACAAAATATCCAAATAATAGTCGCAGAGATAATCTACTCAGCAACCGCCATGACTATCACTCACAGGCGGAATACACTACTGATAAAACGCAATACATAATTGCAATCAGCTTATCAGAAATACGATCCGGGAGGAAAACACTAGCATGCACAATATCAAACTAGCAACAAATCACTACTCCTGATGTCATGAAAATAACGGCAAGAAGTAATGAACAAAAGTGGCATCCATATAACTTTCCCCAGCAAAAGCTGCTGACAACGGCCATCAACGACTTCTCAGTCGAGCGGACATATCTAGACTACCCCTTGCCCAGAAGGTCCCCTTCCGACTTCCGTTCTAGCCAAAAACCGGCTGGACGGGTATTGTCACTCTCCAGTGTGGCCACTCTAAAATTTAGTGAATAATTATGCTGTGACAATGACTGTTAAGAATAGAGTGGTTGATAAGGTGCATCCCTGTCGTACTCCTGTCTTCGCCTTAAAGGTTAGGTTGCTCTGCCCTACACTACATGTAAAGCTGGCATAAAGGCTTTTTTATGATTGAAACTATGCAGCTTGGAATCCCATAAGTCCTCAGTATTTTCCGTAAACTGTCCCTATGTATACTGTCAAAAACCTTTTGACATGTGAGTAACCACAGACAAAAGGCACCCCCTACATGAGAACATAACTGACATTAAGGGAGTGAAAATAAAGAAGTTATAAATAGATGGCACAGGTAATGATTAAGCAGGTGACCATAGACCGTTGAAATCATATTCAAAGGGGAAGAGTAGAGTAAGTCAGATGAGAACTTGATACAAGCAAGTCATCATTAGCCTAGGCAGAGAGAGCAGAACTTGGGGCAATGGGACAGCAGAGCTAGAAATTAATCAATGTATGACAATGCTGGAGATGATGATGCCATTGTGTACACTGATGGATCTGTAATCCATGATGAGAAATCAAGATGGGGCTTCTCAGCTAGAGAAAAGGGCAGGGGAGTCGATGAAAATTAGAGTTTCTATAAAAGCCTCAAATCTTCAGGAATTGGCATGGATCTACTGTCCTGGTCATGTAGGGACATACGGCCATGGTAGAGCTGACAGAGATCTACTGTCCTGGTCATGTAGGGACATACGGCCATGGTAGAGCTGACATAGATCTACTGTCCTGGTCATGTAAGGACGTACGGCCATGGTAGAGCTGACAGAGATCTACTGTCCTGGTCATGTAGAGACATACGGCCATGGTAGAGCTGACAGAGATCTACTGTCCTGGTCATGTAGGGACATACGGCCATGGTAGAGCTGACATAGATCTACTGTCCTGGTCATGTAGGGACATACGGCCATGGTAGAGCTGACATAGATCTACTGTCCTGGTCATGTAGGGACAAACAGCCATGGTAGAGCTGACAGAGATCTACTGTCCTTGTCATGTAGGGACATACGGCCATGGTAGAGCTGACAGATATCTACTGTCCTGGTCATGTAGGGACATACGGCCATGGTAGAGCTGACAGAGATCTACTGTCCTGGTTATGTAGGGACATACGGTCATGGTAGAGCTGACATAGATCCACTGTCCTGGTCATGTAGGGACATACGGCCATGGCAGAGCTGACATAGATCTACTGTCCTGGTCATGTAGGGACATACGGCCATGGTAGAGCTGACAGAGATCTACTGTCCTGGTCATGTAGGGACATACGGCCATGGCAGAGCTGACAGAGATCTACTGTCCTGGTCATGTAGGGACATACGGCCATGGTAGAGCTGACATAGATCTACTGTCCTGGTCATGTAGGGACATACGACCATGGTAGAGCTGACAGAGATCTACTGTCCTGGTCATGTAGGGACATACGGCCATGGTAGAGCTGACAGAGATCTACTGTCCTGGTCATGTAGGAACATACGGCCATGGTAGAGCTGAAATAGATCTACTGTCCTGGTCATGTAGGGACATACGGTCTGGTAGAGCTGACAGAGATCTACTGTCCTGGTTATGTAAGGACATACGGCCACGGTAGAGCTGACAGAGATCTACTGTCCTGGTCATGTAGGGACATACATACGGCCATGGCAGAGCTGACAGAGATCTACTGTCCTGGTCATGTAGGGACATACGGCTATGGTAGAGCTGACAGAGATCTACTGTCCTGGTCATGTAGGGACATACGGCCATGGTAGAGCTGACAGATATCTACTGTCCTGGTCATGTAGGGACATACGGCCATGGTAGAGCTGACAGAGATCTACTGTCCTGGTCATGTAGGGACATACGGTCATGGTAGAGCTGACATAGATCCACTGTCCTGGTCATGTAGGGACATACGGCCATGGCAGAGCTGACATAGATCTACTGTCCTGGTCATGTAGGGACATACGGCCATGGTAGAGCTGACAGAGATCTACTGTCCTGGTCATGTAGGGACATACGGCCATGGTAGAGCTGACATAGATCCACTGTCCTGGTCATGTAGGGACATGCGGTCATGAAAAAGCTGACAGAGTAGCTTCAAGAGCACCAATAGTGGGTACACTGAATTTGAATAAGGGGGAGACAATAAGGACAATTATTGATCATCTTAGAGAATGACACAGCAATCGATGGACAATCAAGGCTAAGATTGCTGGAATTTTGCATCAAACATAAGACCAGCAGAGATGGATGTATGACAGGAAGCATCAGTGTATATATACAGTATATATATAACCAGGAACAAATAGCATTCATATCTGTCAACATTTGCTAAGGGAAACTGAGCACCTATGGGTTTGCCCTGAGTGCAGTAATGTCGATTCTTATTTACAATAACATGTGTTTTTCCAATGGTAAGGACAGTGACGAGATCAGATAAATGGGCCTATTGTTATCAAAGCTACTGAGAGAGAGAGAGAGAGAGAGAGAGAGAGAGAGAGAGAGAGAGAGAACGAACGAACGAACTTTATTGTCAAAGGGTTGAGAATTGGGCACGCAGGCCCGTCTGACATTCTGCCCTTCCTTTCTCTCGTCTTTTATACAGATTTCATTTATTCTCACATACATTTTACCCATCAATGTCAAGGAATTTAACGTTGTAAAGATAAAATAAAAGCATACTCACATTCATAGTATCTATAGTGCGATTCAAAAAGATCGGTCGACGATTGACTTCAAATATCTCCATATTCCTTGCACTGATGAACATGATTTTTTGCATGTGGTCTTATATTTTCAATGTCCCAAAGTTGTTATAAAATTCAATGTTGCAGGTAGTGTTCTTTTCTTGCAACGGCTAATTCCTTTGATCTTTTTTAACGAAGTAATTATTTTGTCCTGGAAGAAAATAATTTACCGTAAATGAAGGAAGTTGCATATTTTCGGCATAGGCGTCTATACAATTCGAATGTTAGAGGGGTTTGTTAACTGATTACTACGTGAGGACCTTTTTTATTTCTTCGAAATGTTTGAGAGAATAATAACGCCTATTCGTTGTAAATGTTACTTTTTATACTAAAACGTGAATGGATGCATGAAGAGGTGAAAGTACTGTGTATGTTAAAAATAGTAGTGAAATCGCGGAGATAAAAAGGAAATGAATTGGTTTACATATACACATAGATGGAGGAGAAAACATAAAACATATAAGGTATTTACAGACTTATTCTGAATCAGACGAGTCTAACATATTGATGACTTTTCTCGGCTGAACGAACGACAGTCCATCTTTTTTCCAATAGTCATTTTCCTCTTTTAAGACATAGTCTTCACATTTACACCAATAATCTTTGTCTATCTGCGAGAGGGCGGCATATGTTAGTTCTTTCATATTGCATAGTTTGAAAGTTTTATGTTCTGTCCTTTAACTTTTGCCCAAACGAGTTCAATTGGGTTTAAATGTGAATGGTAAGGTGGCAGTCTCAAACACGTATGACCATGCTGTTGAATCAACTTGTCTATATGGAATATCTTGGTCTTTTGTGATTTCTTAACAAGGGACAGTAATTCAGGTTTCAGAAACCCCTCGTTAAATGGAATGTCTTCTATTCTGAGCCAAAGCTTTATAGCATCTTTTGTACTCGAAGATGTCGGGATTTTGTCTTCTTCTGCCACAGTGTTGTGGTATGATGCGTTGTCCATTATCAGACAGGATGGTCTGTCTAGGGACGGAAGAAAAGTATTTTCAATCCACTCTCTAAATATGTTACCGTTCATCGCGGTATGATAGTCCCGGTTGTCCGTATAATTGGAAGTGAAAATAAGTTCAGCATTTTTCACTAGCCCATTATGTCTGCTGCCTGCTTGTGCCATTATCAGACGTTGTCTTTTTCCACTGGGTACACATCTTTTAATCGTTCCATCTGATAACTGCCATTCCTTTTCACTTGTGTGGTGAGCATTGATCCAAGTTTCATCCACATACACAATATCATAATCTTGATTATGCATTTCCCGTACTTCACGTAAATATTTACTTCTCATAGATACTAAGTTCGGCTTCTCGCAGATGACGTTTCTTCCACTAGCGTTCCTCAGCAGGTTTGTTTAAACATGTAGTTAGCATGGTACAAGAATACAAACTTAAAGATAAGTTAGTTGGGCAAACTTATGATGGAGCGTCTGTGATGGTAGGTCATTTGGATGGCTTACAAAAGAAGGTTATTGATGTTTACCCAAAAGCACTCTTTACTCATTGCTGTGCCCATGCATTGAACCTCGTCTTGCAACAAAGTTTGATGAATATCAAAGACTGCAATATTTTTTTTTATAACTCTCAATGGTCTTTCTGCATTTTTCTCAAAATCGTCTAAGAGAACAATAGCTCTTCAAGAATTTCTTTCTAAGAAGTTGCCAACCGTAGCACCTACCAGGTGGAACTTCACTTCCAGATTAGTACATACAGTGCACGATCATTGGTTAGAGCTTATTGACTTTTTTGAAAATGTCATTGATTGTTCTTTAGAATGGGATGCTGACACAGTGGTTAAATCGCAAGGCTTTTTGTCTTTCTTGAGGAGCCTAAATACAATTTTCCTACTTCAAGTATTTTCAAGATTATTTGCATATACAGATGTTTTATACAATTTACTTCAAACAAGAAATTTCGATATTTTGTACTGCTGCAAGAAAATAGAAGAGATCAAAAATGAAATTCAACGAGCAAGGGATACTGCCTTTAATGAGATTTGGTATGCTGCATTGGGAACGAGGGGAGAAGAATTTGAATCACCTACAAATAAACGACGCCGTGGTTGTATAGGAAAAGATGCATGTTGCTAACTGTATTTTGAAATCATTGATTCACACAGAAACACGGTTTGCAGCTTTAAAGAAACTTGAGTATTTCCACCTTCTTTATGAGCAAAAGTATACCAGTTTCAAGAAAAATTTTCCAGAGGACCTCATCAAAAAATTAAAAGACGTTTATTGAGAAATGTTTGATGTTGTAAGATTGAAGAATGAACTTGTTGTACTTTATTGTTCCGATGAGTTCTGCAACATGTCAGTTCATGAGTTTCTGCAGTTCTTAGTTGAAAATGATCTCAGTTCAGGCTTTAAAGAAGTGTTCAAACTGGCAGAATTGATAATGACAATTCCAGCAACTACTGCTTTTGTAGAAAGATCGTTTTCAGCTTTAGAGCGAATCCACAGTTACCACAGATCTACACAAGGTCAAGATCGACTCTCCAGTATCAGCCTATTGTCCATTGAAAAGGAACTTTTGAGCAAGGTTAGAATGAAGAATACATTTTAAGATGCTGTAACAGAGAAATTTCTGCAAAAGGAAAGAAGAATAGATCTGATCTTCAAGTGAAACCTGTATGTGAAAATATGTATTATTTAGTTAATGTTTTTCTTCCAGCCGAATAACTATCGTTGCGTAATTGAATATAGTTGGTTTTTAAATTAAGAGGGGAAGGGGTTAAATAGTAGGCGTACATATTCATTTTAGTAGCAGCACCCCTAACTCGCATTACCAGGATACGCCACTGTAACTGAATGCACCGGAAGGATCACTGTAATGTTCAAAACAGTGCGGTAGTGAGCTGTAACACGGGGAAAATCGCATGAAATACGTTCAAGATGTTAAATCGAAATAGCTCACAAATATGAAGGGGTAAGCCCTTTAAATACGCGGTTGGACTAGGAGGTGGTCGATTTTGTATACTTTAAATAAAGAAAATTTAAAACCATAAGTTTGTTAACGAGGAAAAAAATGTCCCCCTCGGGACATGGCGACCATTAGGTCATATGCAAAGTTGCAACAATTATGATCAAGTGGTTGCAGAGATATTGAATATTAAACAGCGGCAAACATTGTGAAACGCACTATAATTATAAACATGAAATAAAATATGTTGAAAAGTACAAACTAATTATTACCATGAAACAAAATATGTTGAAAAGCACTAACATCATCATTAAACCTACATTCGATATTATATCATTTGTTCGGAAACATAATCACTTGGGGGGGGGGGGGGGGGGGTGGGGTATTGGGGGATGTTATAAATATTTATAGGGACTTAGTGTACTGACTGAGATCAGCTGTGAAGGTATCTGTATCTAATAAGTGTGCTGTATTGCAGATGACCTTACTTGCTACCACATTTTTACCTCAGTCAGAATTATTCTGGAGTATTGTGATGACTACGTTAAATGTCTAGGGTTATGAAAATGATGAAGTGTAAGTCACAACAACAACAGACAGATAAACAATTTATTTTATTCCACAACACTTTACAACACTGTGACACTCACACACATATAACACTCTATAAGACTATCTTAACTGAGTCAAGTGTAAGGTTTCAAATATTGTTACGTACATTTATTACCTAAGGGGTAGTCTTCGGTCCTGCCAAATGTACGCACCAGTCTTAATATAGTTATATTATTTGTGCGTTCGATTGATTCACGCACTGACGTGCACAATGCAGTGTGAGTTGCTTTGGACTCACGGGTAACCTAGTTTAGGGATTCTGACGTCATGTTTTGTATGGGGGCAGTACGGACCATGTTGAGGTCCGTGGAATATTTCTTGTATTCGTGGCAAGTTCGTGGAAGCCATTATTTCTATTGATATATATATTGGTCTTCATGTCGAAGCCAATAGTGGAAGTATCATGTAAGTGTCGCCCCATTTCACATTGAATGTTTATTGATTTTAATTGAAGTATCAGGCCGCTCCTAGTTTTGGTCTAGCGGGGATCCATCGCAGTATGTCATTCCTAGAATGGACAAACGGAGTCGATTGCCTTGTTTGAATTACCGTAGAGGGAGGATACCTACGAGGAAACGGAGTTAATTGATTTTGTATGCTTCACATGTTTTAATATGCCGTTTCGCCAATGCCAAAGTCATGGCATGGATTTTGGGAGAGGTTAGTCAACAGAAGACTCTAACCTGATTGTATTGCCGTGTATGACTTTGTCTGGATTATATATATGCTACATAAGTATTGAATGAAGAAAGTCTGGGAATTTTACGGGTATGATATCAAAGATTGATCCTTGAACATGAATCCGTTTACCACGATAGACGTCCTTGGAAGAAGGTCAACGGACTTCATTCTAAATGTATATTAGAGGGTAACAGAAGTGATCCTCAGCTCACTTGGATAGAAGAGGACTTGATTGTTGAAGAGTCTCCAAGAATTTAAGAGTATGATCAGCAACTTTAAAGTATGACATTTGCATCTGTAATCTGTAACCATGATCGTCTTGTGTGTTCCACTCCGTATGTGTCACGTTAAATAAAATATATGTACAGTCATCACAGACTTGTGTGCTGCCAGTAAGTGACCAGTAAACACTACTTGTTGGAGTTCGTTTTGAAGAACATTTTCTGACATTTTGTTCCTTTGCAACCATTCGCGTTATAAAGTTCTTTACCATTGAGAATGAACGACCCAACAAATATATATATATATATGTATTAATTACTGTCAATAATAGATATCCTGATTCAACTACACAGTGAACCAGGAATCACAATCAAATGTAATTACAAGTAATATGTACACAGTTTATAAATATAATCTTGGTATTGACATATTTTTATTGTTATTATTCTATGTGTGTAATGTGTGCAGTGGTAATATGAGGTAATACTGGTTTGTTCAAGCCTGGTTGTTGTTTTTCATCATGACTTCAAGTGTTTGATTATTTTGGAAATAGTATTGGGAAAAGTTCACAGTTCCTGTCATTTGAACCAATTAATTGTCCCTCTGTGTTTAACAAAATGTCAATTTTTGAGGGGGCACATAATGTTGAGCTACTCTGGCTACAGAAGCTTATCTTTCGTGATGGTGGCAGGAAAAGACTCCTCTGCTCGATTGCTTCCTGTGTTCTGGAGTCACCTCACTGGTCGCTATCTGGACCAAGGAGTATGCTGTCAGCCTCTGGATTCAGCAAAACTCAGACCAGGTGCTGCTTCAATAACTAGGACCACAGTCCCTGAAACAAGAAGGTAGTACCTCCTACTTCATAACTAATTTATAATCTATTTCCATACTGAACACAATACAGAACAAACACTGAGTTCAGAGCGATAGGCCAACTGCCATCTTCATCTGAAACAATTTACACCAGTATACTCCTCCCTAATGGTTACTACGCCTCTGCAATTCCAGCATTAGTTCTTTCTAGTCAATAAGATAGGTGTCAGTGTACTGTTTGGCAATTCCATGCAGTTTTACTTTTCTCCGACACCTTCTGTTCAGGTTGGAGCATTATATAGGCCTTGCCTCATGTTCGCTACTGAACCACACACATATACAGACATAAATTATCAATTTACATTCAATTTTCATTAAAAAGATATTGAATATATCAAGCTTACCACAATTCATGGAAATAATACACAGATACGTTGACTGGCGATGAATAATGGCACAAATTCCGATCTGCCTCTGTCCCAGACTTTTATTTAGAAAAATATGATCTGACTCTCAACGCACTGTTTCTTAGTAAGTTTATTTTAACATGTGGCACTGAACTGACGCTCCTAATTGCCTATATTGGCGGGTCTAACCAATCGGGCCATGTTTACACAGCTTTTCAAAAAAGTACCCTTCCTTCCGTCTCCCCTAACAACAAAAAATAGTATTTGCAGACCGACTAATCGTGTTTAGCCTTACATTTACTTCTATCCAATCAAATAGGATTTTACATGGTGGCCCATTTCCCGTAAAATTAGTGGTTTCAAAACCTGCCACTGTGCGATTATTATTTGGTGTTGTCTGACACCCTCACTATTTTCTTTTGGCTATAATTTGTTAATTCCTAGACTATTTGCGTAACGTTTAACATATTCCTTGTCAGCAAGTCCTAAGGAACCCAAATATATACGTTTAAGGGAGCTAGGTGGCTGCGTTCAAAATGTGCATTTTCTTCTACCTCCTGTTCACTTCGATACGATGTGGTGTCTGGGTACTGTCAGGCTTTCAAACGTAAACCAGTATAATGTCAGGTTTCCTAATAAGCGTTTTACAGGTTTTTAAACCTAACTCTCGTATGGGTAGTGTTTTTTATCACGGTCTATTTGAAAAAAAATTAGTGCTTGTGGCCTTACACGCATGATGGCATTAATTTTGTATCACGAGACGCGTGTTAGCGTTGCATGCGTTCCTGCTTTCAGCCCTCCCTCTCTTTCTATCCTAGCTTCATCTGTCTTTCGTTTATGTTAATGTAGTGTAATTAATGTTAGTATTAATTTAGGTCATTAATCAGCTAGCGTATCTCAAGGTTTTCTTAGAAATGCAGTACACGTTTTATTGTAGAAAGCGTGTAGTGATGCAGTAGGCTTTACTATCAACGTGAAACGTTACAATTTGCAGACGAAGTAGAAAACAAGGGGATCTCGAGTACAGTCATTGTGACAGCACTGTTCTTTACCATTCTTCTTTCCTTTTATTGAATTTATTTGTTAGGCTTTACATTTACCTTTTAATTTATATATGTGGATTTAGAATGTTTCACGACAAATTCTCCCCTCTTAAAACAGACGTTATATGTCAGTCTATTCAGTCTATAATTCTATATACACATAGAGAAATTTATTATTATTTCTGGGGCTTACGGTGATTCTCCTCACACGGATGGCGGCTTAAAAAATCCGCTCCCAGATTTGTTTTTCCAGATATATACTCTATGCTAAACTCATATGGCTGCATAAGTAATGACCAACGGAGTAATCTAGAATTTTCATGTCTAGCCTGCGCTAGAAACGACAAGGGTTTGTGATCCGTTTGCAACTTAAATGCCTTCCCATACAGATAAATATTGAATTTCTTTATCGCCCATATTACTGCAAGACATTCTTTTTCGCTAGTTGAGTAGTTGGTTTCAGCTTTATTCAACTTTCTGCTAGCATATGCCACTGGGCTTAATTCCCCATCCAATGCATCTGATTTCTGTAGCAGAGTCGCACCTAACCCAATATTACTGGCATCCGTCCTTACAATGAATTCTTGACTTAAGTCAGGTAATTTCAAAATAGGTTTGCTTGTGAGCTTTTCCTTCAATTCCTGGTAAGCCATTTCACATTGTGGTGTCCATGTAATTCGATCTGGATGTCCTTTACGTGTCAAATCAGTTAACGGTGCACATATGGAATTAAAGTTTTTGATATACTTTTGGTAGAAACCACATAATGAGACAAAGGATCTCACGTCTTTCTTGGTTTGTGGTCTCGGGGCTTTCTTTAGTTTCTCTAAATTCTTGGGTCAGGGGTCATGTTTCCCTGATAAACTGTGTGTCCCAAGAATTCTAATTCTTTACATCCAACGCAACATTTGGTTGGTCGGGCTGTTAAATTCGCTTCTCTAAGTCGATTAAACAGCATGTTCAGAGAGTCAATGTGTTCCTCAAATGTTTCTGTTGCTATAAGGATATCATCCATGAAATTTGTGATGCATGGATTATTCAGAGGGTCCAATAATTTTCTCATCATTCTAGAGAAGACACTAGGCGCATTCTTCAATCCAAATGGCAATCTGTTAAACTCATAGTGTCCCTCTGAGGTACTAAAAGCTAGG
This sequence comes from Oreohelix idahoensis, assembly GCA_024509875.1. Taxonomy (NCBI): domain Eukaryota; kingdom Metazoa; phylum Mollusca; class Gastropoda; order Stylommatophora; family Oreohelicidae; genus Oreohelix; species Oreohelix idahoensis. The sequence continues at coordinate 149,023 of JAMPIV010000224.1, forward strand.
TATGGTCTAACCTCAGGCTTTACTGGAATCTGATAGTATCCTTTACTCAGATCCACTTTTGAGAAATATTTAGCTTTATTTAGCCTGGCAAACAACTGATTGGTATCCGGCAATGGATCCACCTGTCCTTCTGTAATAGCATTCAGTCTCCTGTAATCTATACAGAGTCTATGTTCTCCAGAGGGTTTCCTTAAGAGTACAACACTGGAACTATACGAAGATTCACTGTGTGAAATAATTCCTTCCTTCAACAAATAGTCTATCTCTTCCTTCAAAGCTTTCTCCTTAGCAAAAGGAATCGAATAGGGTTTCATACAGACAGGTGTGGGGTCTATCAGTTTCATATCATATTCCAATAAGTTTGTATGCCCCGGTCGGTCTGTTAACACCTCTGTATGATTATCTAGAACCTGTTGCACTCTCTCTTTCTGATTTTTCGTTAAATGTGTACTGATTTTCACCTGTGCCGCTGTCTCACAGGGGTGTAATGGATATTCAAATGATGAAAGTGGTTCCTTTTTCATCTCCATTGCAATGGACAAGGTCAACAAGTGTGTCTCTTCCTGATTTTCTCTTTCCAAATATTTCTTCAGGAGATTCACATGATAGATTTTTTCTTTCCCCTTCTTATCTATCTTATAATTGGTTCTAGACACCTTCTCTAGAACTGTATATGGACCTTGCCATCCAATTTGTAACTTATTCTGACTACCGGGGAGAAGAAGCAGTACCTTCTCTCCCACAGCCAAATCTCTGTCTTTAGCTTTCCTGTTATAATAGGCAGCATGTTTCTTCCTGGCTTGTCTCAAATTTTCATTGGCAAGTTTCCAGCCAGTTTTTAAACGAGTGGTCAGCTCATTCACATATTGGTATGAGGATGTAATATTTTCCTCTGCCTTTTCATCAGTCCACGTTCTTAACAGCGTTACATATGGACCTTTAATTTTGTGGACCTATTTGTCCATGCACCGGTATGGTCTCTTCCACTCGAAGCGCTATAGTGATGATTTTTCTTCCCAGAATTATCATGCACAAAACGACCGCTACCAATTCTTTTCTTGGGGCTTTCTCCCCACTTAGAATTCTTGATGAGAGATTTCCTCTCTACATCTTCTTCCTCCAGTTTGTTTAAGTCCGATTGAGGGATTTTCGGCTTATCCTGGGGTAAGACATCTTTTTGCACTCTCTGCATAGTGGCCATTGTAAAACAGTTAATTGAAGCTTGTCCGTGAAAAGGGGCTTCCCATTCCATTTGGTCCACTTTATCAAATTTATTTCTCTTCTTATTCTCAGGCCTAATTTTGCCCCGTGGCGTGTCCAGGTCCTGATCAATGTTCCCACTTGTGGGTGTTCCCTCATGTGCTATGCTACACCTTTCTACAAAATTCTCAATGTCCCACCTTGCCTTGGGCCAATAATAATTGTGAGCCACCTTTTGGATGATGGTACCTATTTTCTCATGGTCCCCATCTTTTTTCACATGTAGGCTCCTTATTAAGTCTGCCCTATATCTCTTTGGAAGAACCAACTGTCCGTGACCATTGGATCTAGTTCTGGCCTTCCTGTAAATCAACTTGTTTTTCATGTAAAAATCTCCCTTGCCTGGAGTTGTATGACAAGTTGACAATTTCCTGAAACAAGGCTTGAGGGTCTTATCCCCAGCCTGTGCCTTCCTCATCTCTTCTGGAGTGGTATCTAACATAATATCCTCCTCCTTTCTAGAGGTCGACCTGACCTGAAGGGTTGCCATAACTATAGGGTTCCTTCTGCAACGGTCAGTGTCATGATTGTTCATCTTACAATTCTTACACCACCTCCTTCCTTGGTTGAAAGATTTTCTTTCATCATATTTCGTTTCATCGAATTGTAGGGTTTTATTTTTATTGTCATACCGTGGCCTATCAAACTGGTGCTTACCTTTGTTTTGATCTCTAGGATCAAATTTATTAAAGTTCTGTGGTGCCCTAAAATTTTCTACCTGTTTCTTTTTATTACCTGATACCTCTGCCTGAGCTGCTTGATACCTTTCAGCAACATTTAGCAACTCACCCAGCCTCTCTGCACCTTGTTCCATGAGAAACTTTCTCAGGTCTGGAGCCATGGACTCTCTTAATTGTTCTATAAGGACCATTTCCTTAAGATCTTGGGTTTTCCCCAGAGAAGTCCATTTCTCCAAGTATGTCTCTATCCGTGCAGAGAACTGGTGATAGGTTTCACCTGACAGTAGTTTAGCATTCCTAAATTTTTTCCTATAAAATTCTGCGTTCTTTTCATATCTTAACAAAAGAGCCTGCTTTAGCATGTCATAATTTTCTTGATCACCTCTGCTCATTTTGGCAAAAACTTCATAAGCTGCCCCACGAAGACCTTGAGATAACTTTAAGCTCCACCTTTCTCTCTCTAACCCATACGTGGTAGCTAATAGTTCATATCTATTTAGATAGCTCTCAATATCATCGTCTTTCTCAACAAAATGATCTAAATGAAAATTCATAGCTGAGGTTGAGGCTCCCTGACTAGCAGTAGCATCAGAGGTAAAGGGACTGGCACCATTTTCAGGAGCATGGCCTTGAAACTCAAACTCCCTTAGTCGTAACTCATGTTCCCTTTGTAATCTCTTCTCCTCCTTTTCTGCTTCCCTCTCTGCAGCTAATCGCTTGTCTTCCCTTTCTGCATTTTTTCTTCTCTTTCTGCCTCCAATTTCTTAGCCTCTTTGTCAGCCTCAATCTGCAGCCTCTTAATTTCTTTTTCAGCCTCTAACCTCTTATCTTCGGCCAACCTTTCAGATTCTAATTTTCTTTCGGCCTCTTTTTCTAATCTTCTTTCTTCCCGTTCAATATATTTGTCACATTCAGCAGTGACATAAGCAATCATAATTTGCCCGTCCATTCCTAACTCTTTTGCAGTCTGCACAGCAGCAGATCGAAATTTGGCCAGGTCCGCCATTTTCTAACAGGTAAATTTATATAATGTCTAACTAAACAATACAATCTATAATTACTTATCCAAGGATACCACAGGCACTGAGAGCTCAACCTTATTTAATTCCACCCAAGGACACCTTTTAAATTTTTATTATTCCCTGAAGTGAATTACCCCCAATATTTATAATAGGGAAAGATTCAAAATCCCGGACAGGACCCCAATATATGTGGTAAAGTGGGATGTTATAAATATTTATAGGGGACTTAGTGTACTGACTGAGATCAGCTGTGAAGGTATCTGTATCTAATAAGTGTGGTGTATTACAGATGACCTTACTTGCTACCACATTTATACCTCAGTCAGAATTATTCTGGAATATTGTGATGACTACGTTAAATGTCTAGGGTTATGAAAATGATGAAGTGTAAGTCACAACAACAACAGACAGATAAACAATTTAATTTATTCCACAACACTTTACAACACTGTGACACTCACACACATATAACACTCTATAAGACTATCTTAAATGAGTCAAGTGTAAGGTTTCAAATATATATACATATATATATATGTATTAATTACTGTCAATAATAGATATCCTGATTCAACTACACAGTGAACCAGGAATCACAATCAAATGTAATTACAAGTAATATGTACACAGTTTATAAATATAATTTTGGTATTGACATATTTTATTATTATTATGCTATGTGTGTAATTTGTGCAGTAGTAATATGAGGTAATACTGGTTTTGTTCAAGCTTGGTTGTTGTTTTTCATCATGACTTCAAGTGTTTGATTATTTTGGAAATAGTATTGGGAAAAGTTCACAGTTCCTGTCATTTGAACCAATTAATTGTCCCTCTGTGTTTAACAAAATGTCAATTTTTGAGGGGGCACATAATGTTGAGCTACTCTGGCCACAGAAGCTTATCTTTCGTGATGGCGGCAGGAAAAGACTCCTCTGCTCGATTGCTTCCTGTGTTCTGGAGACACCTCACTGGTCGCTATCTGGACCAAGGAGTATGCTGTCAGCCTCTGGATTCAGCAAAACTCAGACCAGGTGCTGCTTCAATAACTAGGACCACAGTCCCTGAAACAAGAAGGTAGTACCTCCTACTTCATAACTAATTTATAATCTATTTCCATACTGAACACAATACAGAACAAACACTGAGTTCAGAGCGATAGGCCAACTGCCATCTTCATCTGAAACAATTTACACCAGTATACTCCTCCCTAATGGTTACTACGCCTCTGCAATTCCAGCATTAGTTCTTTCTAGTCAATAAGATAGGTGTCAGTGTACTGTTTGGCAATTCCATGCAGTTTTACTTTTCTCCGACACCTTCTGTTCAGGTTGGAGCATTATATAGGCCTTGCCTCATGTTCGCTACTGAACCACACACATATACAGACATAATTTATCAATTTACATTCAATTTTCATTAAAAAGATATTGAATATATCAAGCTTACCACAATTCATGGAAATAATACACAGATACGTTGACTGGCGATGAATAATGGCACAAATTCCGATCTGCCTCTGTCCCAGACTTTTATTTAGAAAAATATGATCTGACTCTCAACGCACTGTTTCTTAGTAAGTTTATTTTAACATGTGGCACTGAACTGACGCTCCTAATTGCCTATATTGGCGGGTCTAACCAATCGGGCCATGTTTACACAGCTTTTCAAAAAAAGTACCCTTCCTTCCGTCTCCCCTAACAACAAAAAATAGTATTTGCAGACCGACTAATCGTGTTTAGCCTTACATTTACTTCTATCCAATCAAATAGGATTTTACATGGTGGCCCATTTCCCGTAAAATTAGTGGTTTCAAAACCTGCCACTGTGCGATTATTATTTGGTGTTGTCTGACACCCTCACTATTTTCTTTTGGCTATAATTTGTTAATTCCTAGACTATTTGCGTAACGTTTAACATATTCTTTGTCAGCAAGTCCTAAGGAACCAAAATATATAAGTTTAAGGGAGCTAGGTGGCTGCGTTCAAAATGTGCATTTTCTTCTACCTCCTGTTCACTTCGATACGATGTGGTGTCTGGGTACTGTCAGGCTTTCAAACGTAAACCAGTATAATGTCAGGTTTCCTAATAAGCGTTTTACAGGTTTTTAAACCTAACTCTCGTATGGGTAGTGTTTTTTATCACGGTCTATTTGAAAAAAAAAAATAGTGCTTGTGGCCTTACACGCGTGATGGCATTAATTTTGTATCGCGAGACGCGTGTTAGCGTTGCATGCGTTCCTGCTTTCAGCCCTCCCTCTCTTTCTATCCTAAGTTCATCTGTCTTTCCGTTTATGTTAACGTAGTGTAATTAATGTTAGTATTAATTTAGGTCATTAATCAGCTTGCGTATCTCAAGGTTTTCTTAGAAATGCAGTACACGTTTTATTGTAGAAAGCGTGTAGTGATGCAGTAGGCTTTACTATCAACGTGAAACGTTACAATTTGCAGACGAAGTAGAAAACAAGGGGATCTCGAGTACAGTCATTGTGACAGCACTGTTCTTTACCATTCTTCTTTCCTTTTATTGAATTTATTTGTTAGGCTTTACATTTACCTTTTAATTTATATATGTGAATTTAGAATGTTTCACGACACAGAGGGGAAAGGGGGGGCAGATAATCAGAACTCATAAAGTATTCGAAAACTTTACGATTGAATGAATAGGGTCTGAGGTTGTTATCGTTTAGATAATGTGGAAGATAGTTCCAAAGATGAGCAGCAGTGTAAGCTAAGCTTTTCTTGAATAAGTCAAGCCTAGACTTGGGCACTTGTGTTTTATTAAGGCGTTGACTGCGTCTTTCGTTGTATTTGAACATTGGCCACAGATATGTTGGAGCATTCTGTGACAGGATTTTGTGAACAAATTTAGCTTTGTTGAACAGAAAGCGCTTTCTTAGAGGCAGTATTCTGATATCTTTATATAGATCTACACACTGTGCTTGGCAGATGTCAGAAACTAGACGCACTGCACGCTGTTGTAGTTGTAGTGAGCATCTTTTTATATAGTTCCCCCTTTATATGTAGAGGTTCCAGTATACTCTATCTGGCTCCCACTACGTTGCACTTCGGGCGAGGTCCACTCTTTACACATTAGAAGGCATCCTCTCTGCCAGTGCTTATTTTAAACACAGTCTTTCTTCCCGTACCTGTTCTTCACAACACTGAAGAAGATACGAACGCCAGGGTTGACGTTAACACACAAGTAGTTTAATAATATAGACGATGCTCCTCAAATATTCATCCATAATAGGCAATGGCATTCACTAGCCAGTCTACACGTAAAGTCTAACGTCTGTAGACTATCATGACACTGTCAGAGTCATCTTGCTGAATTTATTATATCTTATCATATTCTTTCTTACCACATCCTTTCAGCGCTGACATGTCCTTATGAAATATGGTCAGACTAGGCTCTAACAATTAGACTACCTAGCTCAAATACACAGATAAATCAGTACTTGAAGTACATATCCAAGAGCATTTAAGAACACAGCCTTCTCCCACGGAGACACAGTCCAAAGAGCCACGATACTAGATCGTATGTTCGACCGTCGCCCGGCAAATCACGTCTGCTCGAAATCTTCATACAATGTGTCGTACTTCCTGTGTTTTCGTAACAAAGATTAATAAATAGGAAATCAGCCCAACAAACCAAAGTTGAGGGCGACCGAAAATGGTGTTATGAAATGAGTCATAACAGTAGTGAATGGAGTCTTTTTGTGTTGGACATAGAACAACCATCCCAGATTGTGGAGCAATAGTCATGGTTTGTTTGTATGTGAGATATATAGAACAATTTTCGTGCGTCTTCATCTAGGAAATGTTTGATTTTAGCTAACTGGTACACTTTCTGTGCCGTTTACTTGGTCAGTGCATGAACATGTGAGTTCCAATTTAGATGCTGGTCAACGACTATTCCTAGAGTTTTATGTTCATTGACGTTTTCAATTGGTGAGGTACAATATAGATCTTAAGTGTTGTTTTCTCAGAATTTTGTAATTTTTGTCTAGTTGATATTAACATGCACTTTGTTTTAATTATATTAATTAGCATGCGATTTCCGATGCTCCACCTAATCAGATTGTCTGTATCTTTTTGTAACGATAGTTCGAGTGTGTTGCGACTTGTATCACTCGTGTAGATAGTACAGTCATCAGCAAATAGGTCACAGGATGCGTGCTCTTTGTGTAGTGGAAGGTCATTAATGTATATGGCAAAAAGTAGAGGCCCAAGAATAGAGCCCTGAGGAACGCCAGTATTTATTACGGTTGGGTTTGAGCAAGAGTTATTGTAAGAAACTACATGTTTTTTGTCTGACAGGAATGATTTAATTATCGTCACTAGTTGAAGGTTTACTTTTGATGTTTCTAGTTTTCTAATTAAAATAGCGTAATCTATCATATGAAATGCTTTTTAAAGTCTACAAAAACTGCCCCACATATGTTATCGTTATTAATATTTAAGTGCCAGTTGTCAATCATCTTAGTTAGAGCTGTGTGACATGAACGTTTAGGTCTAAACCCCGACTATCAATTAGCAAGCCGTTGTTAACTAGGTGTTGTAGTGTAATTTTTTGTATGTGTTTTTCTAGTGGTTTGGATAGCAATTATATTAAGGAGATTGGCCTATAGTTACCAAGGTTATTATTGTCGGAACAGCCAGGTTTTAAGAGAGGATATACCTTAGCGACTTTAAAGTTCCATGGAAAGTAACTCCGTGCGATACATTGATTGTATATGTATGTAAGCGAATCAATAATAGCTGGAGCTGCATAACGCAGTATTCGATTACTGACTCCGTCAAGTCCTGATAAGTTATTATCTTTAAGTCCTAGAAGATAGTTATACACTTCATTAACTGTCAAAAACGGAATGTTGGATGTGATTGTGTTGGTACATTTGTTCTCACAAAATACTAACAGCCTGTCCCAGTCACAAGGTGAATTTGGTTTTGTAGATTTAAGACTGTTTATTTCTGCCTGAAGGTAATTGCTGAAGTCTGTGGAAATAAATGAAGTATTAGGGGTTGACGAGACTGACAGATTTCGCTTGTTTGCTAAGGTGTTGATTGCTTTCCATATATCTTTACTGTTTGTTTTGTTCTGAACCAAATTTTTAAAGTAATTTTTTTTTCTCTACGAATAAAATATTGCAAGTTGTTCCTCTGGCTCTGTATATGTTAAAGTCCATGTTTTTGTGAGCTTGATCTCTCTGCCTCATGGCGTCTAGCACTGCTTGTGTGATCCAAGGAGATTTGACCTGTCGTTTCACATGAACTTCTTTAGTTGGTGCGTGGTTATCAAACAAGCAAAGAAAGATACGTGTCCAATGGGCAATGGCGTCATTGGGATCAGAAAGCTGGTAAACACTGGCAAGAGGTGCAGTTCGCAAATCATGTAAAAATAGTTCAAGGTTGAAATTTTTAAAACTTCTAAATTTAATACTGATTTGTTTATATCTTGGAGCCTTATATTTATTCTTTGACCACGTGCAACATATTGGATAGTGGTCACTCATCGCGACAGTAGAATCAGAGCATTCTATAATGTTTTCTGCACAGGTGACGTAGATGTGGTCAATTGTTGTGGATGATGCATTTGTTACCCTGGTAGGCTGGTTGACTATTTGTTTTAGGTTGTAAGATAGTATGATGTTTTCTCACGTTTGGTTTGTGTTGTGCATGTCGATGTTGAAATCGCCTAGAAGAATAATTTCTTCTTTGGCAGTGGTAAATACTTTATCCATCATAGTGGTGAAATCTTCATACCAGATGGCTCCTGCACTGGGATTTCTATAAAGATACCCGACTAGAAATTGTCACTGAGTCGGTAGTTTTATTTCTAACCATATGCACTCTGTCTCTGTGTCTCTAAATCGCTTCTGTGGCGATAACTAATAGAAGTGGAAATATATACTACTATACCTGTTTCTAGCTTTCTACTTGAGTCTTGCTGAACTGTTTTAAAGCCATTAAGGAAATTTCATCATCTGATATTTTGTCGTTTAAACGATTTTCGGAAAGTCCAAAAACATGATAATTTTTATTCAGAATTTGTGTAAGCTCAGGAAGTTTGCCTAATAAATGGTAAATGTTCAGGTGGCTCAGCCGTAGACCATCCTTAATTAGCCATTGTGTCTGATAGGTATGCATTTTATTTTGGCGAGTGGTTTAAAAAGGAAAATAACAAAAGCAATTTTAAATACAAAACCCACGAAAATTTAAACTAATTAACGTCACCAAGTAAGTGAAAATACAAATGTTAGTACTTAACGTATGAACACTTGGTACAAGTATTGCTAAAAAATTACAATTAACTGAAATTGTCAGTAGTATATTAAAATAGTCACATAACAGTAGGCACGCACATTTTCACACCACAACACTAAAATTCTATAGCACGTTTCACTAGCTTTGCCCAACTTCAAAATGTTATATCTCAGCGAATATATAACGCATATAAGTGAAATTTTGTGTGTGAATTTGAAATGGTATAGACCCTATGAATTAAATTTTTCATTAAAATGCGGCCATTGGTTTCAATTTTCGTTTCTTTGCGATATAATATAAAATCCTACTTGCCAACACACATCACACGCACACATATTGAAATGTCTACAGTAAATTATACGACCTCATTTGCACATTTTTGGTTTATCAAGCAATTGGCATGATTTTTGAGTGAAATTGCGTGAAATCGCACTTCTTGAACATAAAACAGTTTATATCCGGTGCAACGCACACATTGTCAATCAGAGGTGTGTCTACAAAAATTATTGTGTGGTTAAGAAGGAAAAATAAGTCTGCGAGTACATTTTATGACATTACAGCAAATCACAAATATGATTTTTAAGTATTTCTGCAATGAAGCTACTCGAGGAAAACTATATCATTCTATTTCAAACCCACAAAAGAGGACTATTCACGCCTTGGGGATAAGCAAACGATCATTGCACCGCTGGATAGCGACATCTGAAATGTCTAATTCCAGTGTTTTACACGCGAAAATTAGGCCAAGAGTGGTGGATAATTTTGACAGAGAATTGATCCGCAGAGAAATTTGCAATATGTTTCACAATAATGAGGCAGTGACTTTAAGGAAATTGAAAATTTGGTTAAGAAAGAATAATGACATTGATATTTTCAAATCTACGCTATGGAGGACTATTAGGAGTTTGGGATTCACTTTTAGAAAATATGTTGGTGGTAGAAACCTTATTTGTGAGAAGCCTCATATAGTTGCAATGAGAAGCAAATATTTACGCGAGGTCAGAGAAATGAGAAGAGATTGTTATGATTTTGTGTATTTAGATGAAACTTGGATCAATGCGCACCACAGTAATGAACGAGAATGGCAATCATCTGATGGAACAACTAAGAGACTAGTACCAAGCAGCAAAGGACAGCGCCTAATAATTGCACATCCAGGAAGCAGCCATCATGGGCTTCTAAATAATACTGAACTCATATTTGTTTCAAAATCCACAGATAATAGGGATTACCATGCAGAGATGAATGGCAAGATATTTCAAGATTGGATTGTGAATCATGTACTTCCTTCCTTGGATAGACCGTGGTGTTTGATAATGGACAATGCCTTATATCACAACGTTGTGGCACCAGAAGATAAAGTTTCTAATTCACCAAGTATTAAAGATGTAATAAAGATGTGGCTGACCATAAACAACATTCCATTCAACGAAATGTCCATGAACCTGAATTACTTGGAATTGTAAAAAAAGACACAGCATACAAAGATATTTCACATAGACAAGGCAATCCATGAACATGGTCACAGATGTTTAAGATTACCTCCTTACCATTCTCACTTAAACCCAATAGAATTAGTATTGGCTAAAATAAAGGAACAGGTAGCAACAGAAAATAGAACGTTCAAATAAAAAGATGTTGAAATACTTATAAAAGCCGCCATCTCCAATATAGCCAGGGATTATTGGAAGAAAAGTGAGCACCATGTGTTACAAGAGGAAGAGGAATATTGGAAGAATGATGGTTTGTCCTTCATTCAGCCGAGATTGATTTTCAATTTCTCAGAGACATCTGATTATGATTCGGATGAAGTTTAATTTCTTTAAAGATGACCTTACCGTTATTTACAAGCACATTAGAGGAGCAACGTTCCATTATGATATTTATGAACCGCAAAGAGATGATACCCATTGAAATAATTAGATCAAGGAAGGTCCAGTTTGGTAGCGCATTAAATGTCAATGACAAACAATGTCACGAGTATTTCGCATGCAGATCATTTAAGAAATCATCTTCAACACGTATTCAATTGCAAACGTGATGGCCACATTATTGTAATAATAGACACGCCTATGCCTAATCAATTCACGGAATCTGTGCATGAAGTGGTAAAATTTCTTTTCTCGATACACAATAATTAGTATGCCGACAAAGATCAAAGGATTTCATCCGTTTATGGGAACTGGACAAGATGCACAGATATAAAGTATATATTTGTTGGGTCTAACCCAATATAACATCGTATGCAAAAAATGGCATTAATACGTTAGACGGTTAATCAGATAATTACATTTGTTTGAGGGCAAAGCTAGTGAAACGTGCTAGTTATTAAGCAACACTGAAAGAATGCGAATGAAAAAAGTAAATAAAATAAAATAAAATAAAATCGTGCAAATTATGAAAAAACTGTCGAAGGCCTGTAGCCAATGAAATTAGAGTGTTTTGAGAAAGTAACAAAGTACTTATTACTTTATGCGTCACAGCACAAAATGAGTGACGCAGGACTGAATTGCATCAGGTATCCAAGTTCTGGGTTCCACCGAGCATGACCAGAAAGGCTACGGGAGGAAGCATGACGACTGTAGATTTCGTCTCCAGTGGTTCCAACACTTGCAGGAGATTTTTGGGTCTGGGACATTGTGGCACTGCTTGTTGAACTGTCATATAATGTGTTTGTGAGGGGCTGTCTTATAGGTAGTGGAGGAAACATAACAACGTAACGTTCGGCTTCCTGGCTGTAGGTGGCGTTCTGTTTGTTGTTAGGTAATTTGTTGGTTACGGGAGTGCTTCTTTGAGGGGCGGGTAATGTGTGTTGTGCCTTTTCATGAAGGGCTGATCTCATGTTAGATCGGTTTGTGTTCTTTGTGTCTGGTGGGTTGTCGTGTTGCGTTCGCTGCGGGTACTTGATGTTTCTTACTTGGATGCTGCTACCTAGTTTTGATGTATGTATTTGATCTATGTAAAGGCGTTTCTTTGGAGTGTCTTGTTGTTGGTGTCGGCTACGCGACGTTGGAAGCCATAGCAAGGTGGAATAATAGATGACATAAAAATAGAGGTGTTAGGAAATTTTTATTTTATTGTAGTGGTCAGTTTTGAAATCGCCGAAGGGCTAACGCTGTGTCCATTCATTATGTCGTTGATCCCTACATGTATTGTTGTTCTTGTAATGTTATGATGTATGTCACACCTATTAATTCTATTAATTAATCTTTCAGTTCCAGCTCCAGGTATCGCTAAAACTGAGACAGTTTCCTTTTTAGTAGTAGACATCCGATCATTGTACGAGATCTGGTAGCGGCGTTAATGCCTGTTCATTTTGTACTGAACTCTGGTTAAGGGCGGTAAACCTGTTGCTTACTTTTACACTAATAGAGTAAGCTTCGTGCGCACGTGTACCCTCAACTTTTTTGGTGTTACATTGGTGCTGCTTGCGGCGTTCGTTTGATATATGTTCTTTGGAGGGATCTCAGAAGCTTCAGGTACTATAAGAGGATGTTCTGAGTGCTTTGTTTTATAAATAGAAAAATCGCTTCGTAGTTGCTCAACGACGTGTTTCATATTAGAATTATCTTCTCTCAGATGCAGTATTTCCTTTTTGAGTAGTTCGTTTTCTGCGCTGATCGATTTATAGACATTAGTCGTCAGATCGGCAATTAGTGTTCGAAGGGTGTCCTCCATTTTGATCATCAGCTCCTGGCAGCACTGCGCATTTGTCATGTGAGTGACTTCTGGGTGATTGTCACGTGATAATGTTTGATCTGTTTGTGTGCTAGTTTCTTTAGGGCCTATTGGATTTTTTGTGGCCAGGATAGGCTGAGAAAATGGAGTATTTGCTACTGTGTCGCTCATTGGAAAGTCGCATGCTGCGGGAAGCAAAGTGGATGTATTTGTAGGAGAGTGCATGCTAGAGTTAATGTTGATGATTTCGCTGTCAGCAGATGAGACCCTGGCAGCTGATGATGTGATGTCTATAGCGAGCTGGGGTAAACATATTGTCGAGTCCAATTTTGTGGTACAAATTATGTTTTGTGCAGACTCATTTAAACTGACAAAGTCCATTTCCAGCCAAGACTCAATAAAAGTGGCAGTTCCTTGAGCCATTATCGTGTTTTTTTGTATGATAAACGTGCACAGATAGCTGTAGTGTTGTGATGAAATCTTCTACAAAGGCACCTTGTTTATCTGCTCTCGTCTCGACATGGTCTTTCTGGTAGTATTTGGTACACGTTGTGCGAAATGCCTCATAATGATACCGTGTTTCCCCGAAAATAAGACCGGGTCTTATATTAATTTTTTGCTTCAAAAAATGCACTAGGGCTTATTTTCGGGGCAGGGCTTATATTAAAAGATACAAAAATCTACATTTATTCATGTACAAAATTCAACATCTATTCAAATACAGTCATGTGATCTTCTTCTGGAACATCGTCATAACTCTCCAAATCCCGAATTCCGGCCTGAATTTCTTGCGACTCCATTTCCTCCCTGTAGAACCATTGACCCCATTCTCTCATGTCGAGTAATTCCCTTAACCAGCGGAACTTGGGCTTTCAGCCCTTCGGCCCAATGACATGTCATTGCGAGGCTGGGGAACCTGAGGACTTTCCTTCCAACCCGGTCAGGAGCTTCGCTCCTTCCCATCCACAGAGGGTTTATCACAGGAGCCGTTCAGGCTATTCAGTCAAATTTCCGGCCGTAAACATTTCTTCAAACGCTGACGCCCGGGTTTGAACCATGAACACCTGGTCGCCAGTACAACGCCGAAGCCATTACACCAGCGCGGCTCCCATGTCCAGTAATAAAGCTTTGCTTAAATGAGCATTTCTTGTTGTAGTGCCCTGTATATAGATATGAAGTGAGAGTTACGGGACTTGGGAAGAATGGCCGTTGTGTGAGGTCAGACATGTTTGTAACCCTGTGTGTAATAAAATATTAAAAACGTCAAAAGTCTGGCATTAGTTCATTTTAAAGGACTAAGGTAGAATACCACAAATGGCGACGAGGATGTCAGAGTTACCCATTACGTTTTTTCAGTACGATCACGATGTGAACATAGGAACCAAGTGGGAAAAATGGGTAAGCCATTTCGAAAACTGTCTGGCGGCATTTGAGGTCAAAGATGTCAAACGCAAACAGTGTTTACTGTTGCACTATGCCGGAGAAGAGGTATATGATATCTACCAGACTATGGCCGATACAATTGATGATTACGACAAGGTGAAGCAAAAGCTGACCTCGTATTTCATCCCTAAGAAGAATACGATGTATGAACAGTTCAAGTTCAGACAGGCCATTCAAAACGGTGAAGAAAATTTAGACCAGTACGTCACGAGGTTACGCCAACTTGTAAAACACTGCCAATTTCAGAATCAAGATGATGAAATTAGAAATCATGTAATACAGACATGCACATCATCGAAGTTAAGAAGAAGGATTCTTCAAAGTGAAAAATCCATTACATTAGATGAAGTACTACAGATTGGCAGAACGTTAGAAATTGTAGAAATACAAGCTACACACATAGAGAAGAAAACACTGTCAACAAACTGCAATTTAAGAATTCTAGATCTAGAACCCAAGATTCAGTCACACTAGCTGACAAACATAGCAGAAGGAAACCACAGTTTCATGAGTCCAGATCCAAGAAAGAATCATATACAAATTGCAAATGTTGTGGAAGGAAATATCCTCACAAAGGCGGAAGACAGAACTGCCCTGCATTTGGAAAAGAGTGTCATATTTGTCACAAGCAAAATCACTTTGCCAAGTTCTGTCTCACACCTAAAAATAAGGTTCAACAGGTTAGTGAGAAAAAGGAAAACACCACAGACACTGACAGCAGCTCAGAGGCTTATGTTTTTGCACTGGATAACAGACCAGATGTCCCCAGAAAGATCATTAAAATGCAAAATACACATCTGTCTGCAATGATAGACACGGGTTCAAGTGTGGATATCATAAGCACAACCACGTACAAACAGTTGAAGAAAAGACCACAGTTGTTGCCCACTAATAAAACATTGTATGCATATGCATCCAAGACTCCCTTAAAAATGGTTGGAATGTTCAGAACAACCATTGAATCCAGGCATCATCAAGCCAGTACTACTGTCTATGTAGTAGAAGGTGGACATGAAGTTCTTTTAAGCCATAAGACAGCATCTACATTGCAGGTTGTCAGAATAATAAAAGTATCAACAGCAAGAGAACACATAATCTGTTTGAAAAGTATTCAGACCTGTTCCAAGGTGTGGGTAAATTGAAAAATTTTGAGCTGAAACTACACATAAATGTGAATGTGAAACCTAAAGCACAACAGCACAGAAGAATTCCATTTCACATCAGGCAAAAAGTAGAAGAAATGAAAAGCTTAGAAGAAGAAGATATCATTGAACATGTTTCAGGGCCAACTCCATGGGTCAGTCCTATAGTACCTGTCATCAAGAAGAATGGTGATGTAAGAATTTGTGTAGACATGAGACAGCCTAATGAAGAAAGAGAGACACATCACTCCTACAATAGACAACATAATAGTAGATCTAAATGGAGCAAAGGTTTTCAGCAAATTAGATCTGAGAAGTGGCTACCATCAAATTCTATTAGCTCCGGAATCTAGATACATCACAACTTTCTCAACGCATCTAGGTTTACGAAGATACAAAAGGCTCAGTTTTGGAATAGCCTCAGCGGCAGAAGCATTCCAGAATATAATTGGAAATGTGCTTCAGGGTCTGAAAGAACAGTTGAATGTATCTGATGATATTCTGGTTTATGGAAAAACCCAGAAAGAACATGATGAAAATCTAGAACAGGTATTCATCAGACTGAGGCAGCATAACCTCACATTGAATAAAGAGAAATGTGAATTCAGCAAAAACATATTGGATTTTTATGGATATACTTTTTCTGAGAAGGGAATTGTTCCAGACCACAGAAAAGTTAGTGCACTTCAAGAAATGGCAGAAGCAACCAATGTATCTGAATTGAGAAGTCTACTGGGAATGTTCAATTACTCTTCACGTTTTATTCAAAACTATGCAACACTCAGTCAGCCTTTAAGAATGCTTACAAGAAAAGACACACCATGGATATGGACTGCAACTCAGTCAAAAGCATTAGATATGCTGAAATCAGAACTATCCAAAAGTGCTAGTACATACTAAGTTTGATAGGAACAGAAAGACATTCATCTCAGTAGATGCAAGTCCAGTCGGTTTAGCAGCAATGCTGACCCAAAGAGATGACAGAGATATGTTGTAGCTTTTGGCAGTAGAAGTCTGTCAGATACAGAAACTAGATACTCACAGACAGAAAAAGAGGCTTTAGCAATAGTGTGGGCTTGTGAATATTTTCACTTATATATTTATGGCAGCAAGTTCACCATCATATCAGATCACAAGGCATTGGAGATGATATTTGGAAAAAGAACATCCAAGCCTCCTGCTCGTATAGAAAGATGGGTTTTAAGACTGCAGCAGTATGATTTTATTGTTGTATACAAGCCTGGGAAAAATAATCCTGTTGATTATATGTCAAGACACCCACTAAAAGTGTAGTCTGAGAACAAAAACAGTGAAGAGACAGAAACATATGTGAGATTCCTTGCCATGAACGGTGTTCCAAAGGCTATGAATCGCAAAGAAATACAAGAAGAGACCATGAAAGACTCACTGTTGCAAGCAGTTCAGTTTATAATCAGAAATAATAAATGGAATAACATTCCTTATGAACAGTTCTCTAATGTGAACAGAGATGATCTTAATATTTTCCACAGATTAAGAACTGAACTAACACTTACTGAAGACAATTTATTACTAAGAGGTTCAAGAATAGTAATTCCTAGAACACTCCAGAGAAGAGCAGTAGAGTTAGCTCATGAAGGACATCAAGGTACCGGTATAGTCAAGACCAAATGTTTGGTTAGAGAGAAAATTTGGTTCCCCAGATTGGACAAAATGGTTGAAGAGACTGTTGCAAATTGTTTAGCTTGTCAAGCTTGCACAGAAAGTGGAGCGCATATGACACCTTTGAAAATGTCAGCTTCCCAAAGCTCCATGGACAGAGGTCTCTGCAGATTTTTGTGAACCATTACCGTGTGGACAGTATATTCTTGTCATGATAGATGAATATTCAAGATTTCCAGTTGCTGAAATCATTAATTCCACATCAGCAAGAACTGTCATTCCTGTAATTGACAAGATATTTTCGACATTTGGAATTCCTGAAATTTTAAAAACAGATAATGGTTCCCCATTTAACAGTCAAGACATGAATAGTTTTATGCACCATGTTGGATGCAGACACAGAAGAATCACACCTTACTGGCCAAGAGCAAACGGGGAGGTGGAAAGGATGAGAAATCTCAAGAAGGTCATCTAAACAGCCACAGTTGAAGGAAAGTGTTGGAGACAACGGCTGTATGCCTTCCTTAGAAATTATAGGGCAACACCTCATGTGTCAACAAGCAAATCACCATATGAGCTCATGTTTCGGAGAAAGATCTCGATTAAGATTCCAACAGTTGAGACCAAAGAGAGTCAACCAGCCTCATCAGATGTGCAGAGAAAAGATGCACAGGCTAAAAACAGAATGGAGCAACATGCAGACCGTGGACTACGATTGCAGCCATCTCATTTGAAAGTAGGAGTTTTTGTTTTAGTAAGACAAGAACAAAACAGCAAGTCAACTCTGAGGTTTAATCCAGAACCTTATCAGATTACTAAAATCAAAGGAAACATGATAAGTGCTTCAGGTAAAGGCAGAGTTGTGACAAGAAATGTCTCGTTTTTCAAGAAAGTCAACAAAAACCTGGCCAGATCAGCCAAAAAGAAATCACAGCCAGATGATGATTATTTGGATGAAATTTTCAGTCCAGAATTGTCACCAACTGCCACAGAACCAGTTGACATCACCATGGACAACAACAGGCAATTGCCGCCAACAAGCAGACCACCGCCTAGACACCGAAATGTCCCAAGACGTCTCACTGACTATGTTTTGTATTGACGATGACTCTGTCTGTCATTAGTGATGTTTGTAAAATAGTTTGTGTTTCAGAGTGTTTTGTTATTCATGAAAGGGAGAGAATGTAGTGTCCTATATATACGAGGGAAGGTCAAAAGTAATGCCTCGTAATTTTTAATTTCATTCAATAGGCAAGAAAACAGATAAAATTCACATTGAAATGTAGCCCCAAGTCTGAACTTCAAAAATTTATTTCGCAATGTAGTCTCCGTTATTTGTTAGTTTTTGTCCATCTTCTCACAAGGGCATGTATCCCCGCACGATAAAATTTGTGTCCTTTTTCCTAAACCACTGGCGTATGGTGCGTTTAAGGGTCTCGGTGTCCTCAAAGTGATGCCCGTGAAGATCCTCTTTCAGTGGTCCAAACAGATGGAAGTCAGAAGGTGCAAGATCGGGACTGTAAGGGGGATGTGGTAATAATGTCCAGCCAAATTCTGCAATCACATCAATGGTGTGTTTAGCGGTGTGTGGCGTGGCATTATCATGCAACAGTAGTGCAGTTCTCTGATCTTTTAATGGGTAAAGTCGCCGAAGACGACCCATAAGCTTCTTCAAAGTTTCAATGTAACGGTCTGCATTCACCGTGTTTCCCAGTTCCAAGAAGTCGAGAAGAATCACACCCTTCTCATCCCAAAACACGGAGGCCATAACTTTCCCTACAGATGGTGAACTTTTGAACTTCTTTATTGTCGGCGATGTTGTGTGATGCCATTCCATTGACTGCCTCTTGGATTCTGGTTAAAAAAAATGAACCCAAGTCTCATCACTTGTCACAATATTCGATGAAAACTCTTCTCCTTCAGTTTCGTAACGGTGCAGGAGGTTGATGGCTATGGTTTTCCTTGTTTCTTTATGTCTGTCTGTCAACATTCTGGGTACCCACTGTGCACAAACTTTTGAATAACCCAGGTCTTTAATGATGTTCTGGACACTGCCTTTACTAATGGACAACATGGAAGAAAGTTCATCCAGTATTACCAACAGGTCACCATGAATGATGCCATCAACTCGATGAATGTTGTGTGGAGTCACTGCGGTAGATGGATGGCCAATCCGCTTTGCGTCAGCCATTGAGGGTTGACCTACTTCAGCTTCGTCACAATGATGTACCCTACGTCGGACATGGCTAACATCCACTGTTGAATCTCCATAAACATTCTTCAAATGTTCGTGGATGCGAATAGGGGTCTCGCCTTCAGCATTGAGGAATTCTATGACATAACGATGTTTTAACCGAACGTCCTTGGCAGCCATTTTTAAACTGTTACAGTGGTGCCACCTGTTACTGAAACAGGCTGGTAATGCTATACAGTGCAGAAGAGTGTTTGAGGAATCCTGCTAAATTTACAAATTGCACACCGATGCAGTATTTACATACATAAAAAATAGGCATTACTTTTTGACCTTCCCTTGTAGATATGACGTGAGAGTTACGGGACTTGGGAAGAATGGCCATTGTGTGAGGTCAGACATGTTTGTAAACCTGTGTGTAATAAAATATTAAAAACGTCAAAAGTCTGGCATTAGTTCATTTTAAAGGACTAAGGTAGAATACCACACTTGTCCATGTAGCCTGCTCATAGTGCATTGGTAACACAGCTGTCAGTGATTTTATCCCATGAATTCTTCACCCAAGTCACGACCTCCTGCAAACTAGGCTTCACACAGTTTCCACGCTGATTTCTCTCCATTCTATTTTCAATGTAGTCGGTGATTTCTAAGCGCAAATGGTCCTTGAATGGCTTGTTTATTGCAATAACAAAAGTCTGGAGATAAGAAGTCATTCCTGCGGGAATCATTATTTGATCTATTCTTCTCTATACAAGGAAGTTCTTCATGTCTTTAGCGCGGTGAGTGCTGGCTGAATCCCAGACTATCAGACCTCGATGACCACCTTGCAAAACAAGAGGCAGCATTAAATCGACCCACTTCCTTATAACTGCTTGTGTGCACCAGGCTTTTTCAGTTTCAAGAACATAAATGCCTGAAACACATTCAATGTTATCTTTCTTGCCCTTAGTGATGATTAGAGGTGGGGCTTTCCTTCCATCCAGATAAACTGCCAAAATACAGGTAACATGTGCACTTTCGTAACCAGTGGACGAAATGTAGATTGATGAGGCACCTGTCTGATCAATTGTCGTTTAAGATCCTAGGCCCATAAACACTGCAGTTTCATCCATGGCAATCATGTTGGAGAGTTGGTATTTAGAAAAGTCGATGCCATCAACAAAGTACTTGAATGCAAGTGCACGTTTAATAACTTCAGTATCTTCCAGCTTGAACAGTGTAGTCGATTTTCTTAGGGACAGTTTATATCACTGAAGGAAGCCATCCAGCCAATGTTGTGATGCTTTGAATTCTTCTGGGGATATTTCTAAATGTGGTGCCATTGCAAGGGCAAATGCTTGAATATCAGCCCTGTGCACAACCAAAGTCTTTGCTCTCCTGTCAGCAATCCATTCACAGATGATGTCTTCCAGTTCAGAAAATAATGGTTGCCGACCTGATCCACACTTGGGCTTCTTAGCATTTCCTTCTTCCACCTGTTGACTGAGGTTATCGTACTCTGCTTGCCATTTTCAGACCATTCAGAGATCAAGCTTCTTCTCTTTGCAGAAAGCCGTAAGATTCTTGCCCTGGGAGTCTTCAACGATTCCTTTCTTGTAATCGACGGAATAGCTCTTTCTTTTTGCACTCATCTTGTCTGGGTGTCAAAATATTATTCCCTTAAGTCTACCATTAAATCAAGTGTTAGTTGAAGACTTACAAGACAGGTGTGGCAACAAAAATTATGAGACTTAAGAATGATAGCACACACAAAAGTGACGAGAAATTGCTGGCGCCAAAATTCTGCTTGTTTATTTCCCACGAGTGACGTACTGAATTATGAACCACATCCGTTCATTATCAAGTGTGCACTAGTGGCGTCTGTACTCTGACTGGCCATTCGGCAACATGTGTGCACTAGTGGCATCTGTACTCTGACTGGCCATTCGGCAACAAGTCTCTCATTCTAGCTGACGAAATGCACTCGGGCTTATTTTCGGGGTAGGGCTTATATTAAAAGCATCCTGAAAAATCGTGCTAGGGGTTTTTTCGGGGTAGGTCTTATTTACGGGGAAACACGGTATGTATTGTGGAAGAGTACAGTAGCACATTTACCATCAATAGCTACTTTAAAGGTTAAATCCGACTCTTTGTTAAATCCCTGAAGTTTAACGCGAAGAGTTCTGTTTTGGTCTAAGGAGTAATTTTTTATTGTGGACGGCCGCAATCTACAGTTCCTAGCAACTTTTATTACCTGCGAGCCATGGCCGATCTCTAAGTGTGACATGTTTACATGCTCACTGGGATTAACTGCCAGTGAAATACATTGATCCGCTGGAAACCTTATCTGTTTAAGAGGGGCTGGTAGCCAAGAAAATACACTGGCTGACTTTCCCTTCTTTACAGGGGTCAGTAACGAGTCACATGGTCATTGTTAATAGCATTGTAGAAGGCATTTGCAGTTACCAAAAGGAAATGAATAGTTAATAAATTCCTGGTATTTTTTCAAATACCATCTGTTAAATCAACACAATGTCATTTTCACAAAATTCACAATCCAAAAAGAAATGCACCGATATAAAAATCTTTGAAATATAATTTTAAATGCCTGTGTCAAAAATTATAAATGTGAGACACGACCCACACACATCTGCTCAGTATGGCAGCGCATGGAGAGAGAGAGAGAGAGAGAGAGAGAAAGGACTGTGAGATTATTGAGACAGTTTGAGAGAGAAAGAGAACTGTGTGTGTACTGAGAAAGTTTGAGTGTGTGAAGAATAAGTGGTTAATAAGAATGTTTGAGAGAGAAGACTGCAAGATTAGTGAGACAGTTTGAGAGAAAGGAGGGACTGTGAGGTTAGTGAAAAAAGTTGAAGAAAGAGGAGGGACTGTGAGCCCAGGGAGAAATTTTGAGAGAGAGAAAGAGGGAGAGGACTGCGAGATTAGTGAGAAAGTTTGAGAGAAAGAGAGAGAAGATTGTGTGGTTAGTGAGAAAAACAGAGAGAGAGAGAGGATTCTGAAGTTAGTGATAATATTGGAGATAGATAGAGATAACTGGGAGGTTAATGTGATAGTTTGAAAGAGAGGAGACTGTGAGATTAATGAGAATGTTTTCTGTAGGCTAACTATCTAAGTAATTGGTAGGCTAACTATCTAAGTAATTGGTAGACTAAACTATCTAAGTAATTGGTAGGCTAACTATCTAAGTAATTGGTAGACTAACTATCTAAGTAATTGGTAGGCTAACTATCTCAGTATTTGGTAGGCTAACTATCTAAGTAATTGGTAGGCTAACTATCTAAGTAATTGGTAGGCTAACTATCTAAGTAATTGGTAGGCTAACTATCTAAGTAATTGGTAGGCTACCTATCTATGTAATTGGTAGGCTAACTATCTATTAAATTGGTAGGCTAACTATTTAAGTAATTGGTAGGCTAACTATCTAAGTAATTGCAGTACAAAAGAAAAGAAAAAAACAGCATTTGTATGGATTATCTCCAATATGTATTTTGGTATGGTTTTGTAGGCTATCTGTATGAATAAATACACAACCATAACACCACACTTGTGGGGCAAACATCCTGCATGTGTTCTTTGTGCACATGCTGCACCACAAACATCACACTTGTAAGGCTTCTCCCCTGTATGTAATCTTTTATGTATATGTAAGCTATATTTCATTTTAAATGCTGCACCACAAACATCACACTTGTAAGATGTTTAACCTTTATGCACTACAAACATCACACTTCTAAGGCTTCTCTCCTGTATGTTTTACTTTATGTTCTTGTAGGCTACCTTTCTGAGTAGATGCTGCACCACAAACATCAAACTTGTAAGGCTTCTCATGTATGTATTCTTTTATGTTGTTGTAGGTGACCTTTCTGAGTAAATGCTGCACTACAAACATCACACTTGTAAGGCTTCTCTCCTGTATGTTTTACTTTATGTTGTTGTAGGCTACCTTACTTACTTAGTCGTTCCCCTTCTACCATGAGGTGTAGAGGTTTGGAAGAGAGAGCGCCAGACTATCCTATCGGGTGTCTTCCTCCTGGCCTGGTTCTATTCTAGTCCTCGGTCCTTCAAAGATTGTCTAATGTTGTCCTCCCAGCGGACTCTGAGTCATCCTGGGGGTCTGGATCCTTGGCTCTTTGTTTCCCATGCCGATCTTCTCCCATTCTGCAGACATGGCCAAACCATCATAGTTGGGACTGTTCTACTTAGGTCTGCAGGGGGTGGCGTTTTAGGCCTTGACATATCTTCTGGTTGCGGACCATGTCTCTTCTTGTTACTTCAACCACCTTCCTCAGATACCTCATTTCTGAGGTTTGGATCTGGCTTTTGTGGGTTGTAGTCATTGCCCATGACTCGCATCCATATGTCAAGACTGGGACATAGGTGGAGCGGTATACAGCCATCGTTTTCTTACCAACCTCTCTCTTGCTGAGGAATCCTCAATTTATGGCCTGAAAAAGTCTCCCAGCTGCTGCTTTTCGAGTGGCCAACTCTTCTTTGATGCCTCCCTTTTGATCTATAATAGCTCCAAGATATTTAAAGTGGTCGACCTGCTCCAGGACCTGTTCTCCCAGCTTAATCTGATGTTTTCTTTCTTCTCGTGATATCACCATGGATTTTGTTTTAGAGCTACTTATGACCATCCCTCTCTTCTCCAGCTCTTCCTTCCAGATTTGCAGGTTGGATTGGAGATGTGCCTCTGATTTAGCAATCAGGGCAACATCATCAGCAAATGCCATCTCTGAAATACATACCTGTCTCATCTTCCAGTACCCCACTGAATACTTTCTTGTTCTCTCCTTACATGACTTGATAACATCGTCCATGAGTTGTAGGCTACCTTTCTGAGTAAATGCTGCACTACAAACATCACACTTGTAAGGCTTTTCTCCTGTGTGTAATCTTTCATGTTTTTTTAGGTATCTTCTAAGAGTAAATGCTGCACCACAAACATCACACTTGTAAGGCTTCTCTCCTGTATGTATTCTTTTATGATTTTGTAGGCTACCACTCACAGTAAATGCAGCACCACAAAAATCACACTTGTAAGGCTTCTCTCCTGTATGTATTCTTTTATGTATTTGTAGGTAACCTTTCTGAGTAAAAGCTGCAGTACAAACATCACACTTGAAAGGCTTCTCTCCTGTGTGTATTCTTTTATGTTTTTGTAAGCTACTTTTCAAAGGAAATGCCATACCACAAACATCACACATATAAGGCTTCTTTCCTGTATGTATTCTTTTATGTCTTAGTCAGTTATGTTTTAAAGGAAATGCAGCACCACAAACATCATACTTGTAAGGCTTCTCTCCTGTATGTTTGCTTTTATGTTTTTGTAGGCTACCACTTTCAGTAAATGCAGTACCACAAACATCACACTTGTAAGGCTTCTCTCCTGTATGTATTCTTTTATGTTTTTGTAGGCTACTTGCCCGAGTAAATGCTGCTCCACAAACATCACACTTGTAAGGCTTTTCTCCTGTGTGTAATCTTTCATGTCTTTTTAGGTTTCTTCTAAGAGTAAATGCTGCACCACAAAAATCACACTTGTAAGGCTTCTCTCCTGTATGTATTCTTTTATGTCCTTGTAAGCTACTTTTCATAGTAAATGCCATACTACAAACATCACACTTGTAAGGCTTCTCTCCTGTGTGTATTCTTTTATGTTTTTGTAAGCTACTTTTCAAAGGAAATGCCATACCACAAACATCACACTTGTAAGGCTTCTCTCCTGTATGTATTCTTTTATGTTGCTGTAGGTTACCTTTCTCAGTAAATGCTGCACCACAAACATCACACTTGTAAGGCTTCTCTCCTGTATGTATTCTTTTATGTCCTTGTAAGCTACTTTTCATAGTAAGTGCCATACCACAAACATCACACTTGTAAGGCTTCTCTCCTGTATGTATTCTTTTATGTCCATATAAGCTACTTTTCATAGCAAATGCTGCACCACAAACATCACATTTGTAAGGCTTCTCTCCTGTATGTTTTATTTTATGCTGTTGTAGGTGATCTTTCCGAGTAAATGCTGCACTACAAACATCACACTTCTAAGGCCTTTCTCCTGTATGTATTCTTTCATGTTTTTTTAGGTTACCTCTTTGAGTAAATGCTGCACCACAAATTTCACACTTGTAAGGTTTTGACCTTGTATGTGTTCTTTGATGTACTCGTAGTTGACCTCTCCCAGCAAATACTAAATCACAAACATCACAACTGAAAGATTTCTCTCCTGTATGTTTTCTGCTATGATGCTGTAGGTTATCTTTCACAGTAAATAATACACCACAAATATCACACTTGTAAGACTTATCTTCCTCTATTTTCACGTGAGACTGAATGCTTAAATCACTGCATGTATCAACAGTTCTGTCACTCACACAAATACTTAAATCACTGCATGTATCAACAGCTCTGTCACTCACACAAATACTTAAATCACTGCATGTATCAACAGCTCTGTCACTCACACAAAGTTGAACATTTATCTCACTGACAGAAAATATTTGATTAAAATTTATGTTACGGACTTTAGTTTTTAAAGCTGATGTATTTAGGTTGTCACAAATTTTAGCTGGCTTTTCCTGACTATAGATCAAGTTCAGTAATGATTCATTGTCCTTGAGTCTCACTTTGAGGTTATCTTCTCTTACTGCATCAGCAGAAGTATCATCTTCTATTTTACTTAATGTTTTATTCATTTTATTTCTACTGCCTTGTGGTAACACATCCTGCAGATCAGCATGTTTATTATCAAACTCCCAGAGTCCAGTGTTGTGTACTGTTTTCATATGCTCATCCAAGATATCAAATTGGTGGAAACCAGTGTTGCACATGGTACAGGAATATATGTCTGAAATGTTGAAAACAATGAGCACAGATAAATTATGAAATGTATGTTCTATATGTAAGAAAATGTAATAACATCAATTTAACCACAATGCCATGGTAATTATATAATATGTATATATCACACATATTTATTGAGAATTTTCAAACACTTTGAAGTCTCTGTGAAAGGGCAAATGACTGCTTGGTATTACATGATATATAGTAAAAATAGTTAAATCACTTAAACTTATAGAAATCAAAATAATAATAATAAACATAAATTAAATACTTAATTACACTGTTATTATCCATACCTTCCACATCTCCAAATGAGCCTGTATGTTGTTTACTTTCTGTCACTTCCAAGAAGTCTGTATAATGACTCTCAAGTTTAACACCACTGTTGTCACAATCAGCCTGACATAAATTTTAATCAATCAGACATTTATGACACATGCTGCATGAAAATGTCAAGGAATTGTGTTTTTCTGTAATCTTTTCTCACTACTACCATCATTTATGTATGCATACAAGCACAAACACATACATGGGTACACATATATGCGCATAGACACACATACATAGCACTCAGGTTTTTCATACAGTGTTACTATGTAAGGGTCCATTCTATCAAAGTTTTTAACAAATATGGTCATGTTATATATATATATATATGTGGAAAGGAAATTGAATAAGGATTCTATATATGTTCAGTTTTTAAATTTCCAATTTTTGTATGAGTATAAAATAGTTGGAGACTAGGAAGAAAACAATTTGACAAAAAAAAAAAAAATATCAGAATTACCTACTGAAAACATCTAATCCATCATTTGTCTTATCCTAGATACAAAATTTTGTAAACTACATCCATTTTGGAAATTAACAAAATATGGTTCAAGTTTATACTCTGCATGCCGAAGCCCTACCACGGTCTTGCTGGAGAATCATAACTGGTATCGGGGCAAAGTCTTTTACAGACAGGGGGTATGATGTGCTGGTGTTGTGGGTAGTGGGTTTCCCCCCTTGCTTCACCCTAGGCCTAGTGAATTCTTGTTCATGAAAGGAGCGACCATTGTGGTGTTAGTCTCTTGGCCTAGCAAAACCTCTCATACCCCAAGATCGTTGTGCGTGGTGAAGAGCCACACCCTCCTCGAGGTAGTCCTGGTAACTGAGGGTGCGAATCCTCAGGCTAAACACAACGGATC
The DNA here is from genome assembly GCA_024509875.1 of Oreohelix idahoensis. Taxonomy (NCBI): domain Eukaryota; kingdom Metazoa; phylum Mollusca; class Gastropoda; order Stylommatophora; family Oreohelicidae; genus Oreohelix; species Oreohelix idahoensis. The sequence goes on from JAMPIV010000224.1 coordinate 176,379, forward strand.
TAGAGGAGCAAACCTCGATAATAAAACCGGTGCACTACACCGTACATGCCCTCTGTGGGTGAGAAGGAGCCAGATGGATACTGAACAAGTCTTGGGAGTGGGAACGAGTGTGGACTGCTCCCTGAAGATCGGAACCCATCGTACAGGCACAGAGACTCAGGACGTGACGATCCTATTGCCTTCAACTCTTGGTCACATGCCTAGAGCCTCGGAGAACTCGGCGTAACCAGCAGGCAATTTGGTGGCGGGGAAAGAGCACTGTGAGCCCTACCTTGGCTACGTATCACAAGGAGATGCAGAAACACCCCCTTTATCTCCCCCAGGGCTGGCACAGTACACTTCTGGCTTCTACCCACGGCGGTAGGAAATCCACAGGCACCCCAGCATCACAATGCCATGAAGATGACAAAGTTGGAATTTACTAACTCAAACCTGGCAGAGCAAGTCCTCCATCAGATGCAGCCGATGCTGGGCCCACTGGCGCGTGGACACGTCCGATCCCCATCGAGACTTGCCCGGGGAGCCCACCCCGGCTCAAAAAAGCAGAGAAGGCCACTCTCCAAACCTCCGATGTCTTGCGGGCAGTGTTAGGATGTGCAAGAACATGGACAGGAAGACTCCACAACTTCCCCACTGAAGACATGCCCACGGCGACCGTTGCCTCAATTGGCTGTGTGTGGTGTACCCGGAAACGGGGCCTCCCAGTACTGAGGCACAGTTAAATCCCCAATTTCACTTATCGGTGCAGAGTTGAGAGAGATGGCTGAGCATCACAATCCCCCCATGTGTTGCAGCATGATGAGAACCCAGCATTGCACACTGAGCTTGGGGGGATCACTTGGGCACCAGACTTAATACTGGCTCTTGACTGGATGGCCGCATGCAGGAGATTTCTACAATGGAGGGTTGGCAGGTGGTGGGTATCTGGAAGTGGCTCTGTGCAGGACGTGAGGATTCCTTGGGAGAGCCCAGAACCAGAGCACAGCATTGTGCAAGCTCTGCATAGTTGGAGAGCCCCCTGGATGACGAGGAATGCACAGTGTGCTACCCCACCTATCCCCAACTGCTAACTTAGAACCAGAAGTGGGGTCCTCTGTATGCGTGCCAGGCCAGGATAAAATGCCTGGGAAAGAGACTGGAGCTCAGAACTCCCTAACTCAAAGTTGCAGGATGGCAGAAAAGCCATGGGAAAGACAGGTCTATTTTGTAGAATGTGTCAATTATGGTGTAAAAGATAGTAAGCACCTTTGAGGATTAATTACTGCGACAACATGCATCCCCTACAGCATGTGTCATACGGTAACACTCAAAAGCTACAGTGAATCAAGCAGGATAGCACAACAACCGAAGTCGTCTCCCAGCCCTGTTGAACACGTAACTTTGCACCGCAGGGAGCCCCGAATGTTACCAAGAAATCGTGAAGACTACCTTGCTATCTATCTATTTAAAGCCTGACTTCACTGCACCTCTATTCTAAACACTTGACACGATATTTCAGCAATGATTGCCAAACTAACCAGCTTTACATCATATATGACCCACCTAAAAACACCTGTCACTCCACTGCTCCCCCTGGATCAATACTTCTCTAGCACTATGATACAAAGTACACCTTGCAATGTATCAAACTGTCGCGCTAAACCTCAGCTGCAATCTTTCACTGCACTTGAGACACTATCTACTATCAATAACCAATACCCAAAATACTCCATTAACTTTCTAGGATCAACTCAATTTCCGACTGTTATATACTTTCCAAATTGAAAACAGCCATAATTTCTAAGGCGCTGTAACTAGGTCAAACGACCGTAAACAGTTCACTACACGGACTGACAATCTCACTGCCGTAACACTGAAAAAATCAGTGGACACCGTAATCGAGGTCAACCAACAGTACCCTACATTAACTGACTGGTAAACACGCATTCCTGAAACTATGAAGGCGAACCACAGTGGCACTAATAACCTTCTAACACTCTGTGTGTACAATAAATATTCTGCCCTGTATAAATCAAATATAGACTCTATGGTCTTTACAAACGTCAGCAAGCTGGGAATACAATATTACAAAATACAAGTACTGTCCGCTATCACATATTTGCAAATTAATAGAAAATCACTGGCGCCATGGCCTCTAACTTACCGGAAAAGAGCGCCCCAGATGTCAGAACTAGACACATGAGAATACTTGTGCTGTCAGAGCAAACTCTCTACTGGTACTATGGGTTTAAGGCACTCTCACCCTAGACTCTTAGCTCGCTGTCTCAAAGGTACAACCATAGCACACAATAGCTGACATAAATAACATGATAACACCTATAACAGGTACTGACCCTTTTAATGAATATCACACACAGAGGAGCCGCACCCGGCTGACGATACACATGAACATGCATTGCACAATGCACTGAAAGAACTGCCACATACTTGCCACACACTATAGCTCAACAAAATATCCAAATAATAGTCGCAGAGATAATCTACTCAGCAACCGCCATGACTATCACTCACAGGCGGAATACACTACTGATAAAACGCAATACATAATTGCAATCAGCTTATCAGAAATACGATCGGGAGGAAAACACTAGCATGCACAATATCAAACTAGCAACAAATCACTACTCCTGATGTCATGAAAATAACGGCAAGAAGTAATGAACAAAAGTGGCATCCATATAACTTTCCCCAGCAAAAGCTGCTGACAACGGCCATCAACGACTTCTCAGTCGAGCGGACATATCTAGACTACCCCTTGCCCAGAAGGTCCCCTTCCGACTTCCGTTCTAGCCAAAAACCGGCTGGACGGGTATTGTCACTCTCCAGTGTGGCCACTCTAAAATTTAGTGAATAATTATGCTGTGACAATGACTGTTAAGAATAGAGTGGTTGATAAGGTGCATCCCTGTCGTACTCCTGTCTTCGCCTTAAAGGTTAGGTTGCTCTGCCCTACACTACATGTAAAGCTGGCATAAAGGCTTTTTTATGATTGAAACTATGCAGCTTGGAATCCCATAAGTCCTCAGTATTTTCCGTAAACTGTCCCTATGTATACTGTCAAAAACCTTTTGACATGTGAGTAACCACAGACAAAAGGCACCCCCTACATGAGAACATAACTGACATTAAGGGAGTGAAAATAAAGAAGTTATAAATAGATGGCACAGGTAATGATTAAGCAGGTGACCATAGACCGTTGAAATCATATTCAAAGGGGAAGAGTAGAGTAAGTCAGATGAGAACTTGATACAAGCAAGTCATCATTAGCCTAGGCAGAGAGAGCAGAACTTGGGGCAATGGGACAGCAGAGCTAGAAATTAATCAATGTATGACAATGCTGGAGATGATGATGCCATTGTGTACACTGATGGATCTGTAATCCATGATGAGAAATCAAGATGGGGCTTCTCAGCTAGAGAAAAGGGCAGGGGAGTCGATGAAAATTAGAGTTTCTATAAAAGCCTCAAATCTTCAGGAATTGGCATGGATCTACTGTCCTGGTCATGTAGGGACATACGGCCATGGTAGAGCTGACAGAGATCTACTGTCCTGGTCATGTAGGGACATACGGCCATGGTAGAGCTGACATAGATCTACTGTCCTGGTCATGTAAGGACGTACGGCCATGGTAGAGCTGACAGAGATCTACTGTCCTGGTCATGTAGAGACATACGGCCATGGTAGAGCTGACAGAGATCTACTGTCCTGGTCATGTAGGGACATACGGCCATGGTAGAGCTGACATAGATCTACTGTCCTGGTCATGTAGGGACATACGGCCATGGTAGAGCTGACATAGATCTACTGTCCTGGTCATGTAGGGACAAACAGCCATGGTAGAGCTGACAGAGATCTACTGTCCTTGTCATGTAGGGACATACGGCCATGGTAGAGCTGACAGATATCTACTGTCCTGGTCATGTAGGGACATACGGCCATGGTAGAGCTGACAGAGATCTACTGTCCTGGTTATGTAGGGACATACGGTCATGGTAGAGCTGACATAGATCCACTGTCCTGGTCATGTAGGGACATACGGCCATGGCAGAGCTGACATAGATCTACTGTCCTGGTCATGTAGGGACATACGGCCATGGTAGAGCTGACAGAGATCTACTGTCCTGGTCATGTAGGGACATACGGCCATGGCAGAGCTGACAGAGATCTACTGTCCTGGTCATGTAGGGACATACGGCCATGGTAGAGCTGACATAGATCTACTGTCCTGGTCATGTAGGGACATACGACCATGGTAGAGCTGACAGAGATCTACTGTCCTGGTCATGTAGGGACATACGGCCATGGTAGAGCTGACAGAGATCTACTGTCCTGGTCATGTAGGGACATACGGCCATGGTAGAGCTGACAGAGATCTACTGTCCTGGTCATGTAGGAACATACGGCCATGGTAGAGCTGAAATAGATCTACTGTCCTGGTCATGTAGGGACATACGGTCTGGTAGAGCTGACAGAGATCTACTGTCCTGGTTATGTAAGGACATACGGCCACGGTAGAGCTGACAGAGATCTACTGTCCTGGTCATGTAGGGACATACATACGGCCATGGCAGAGCTGACAGAGATCTACTGTCCTGGTCATGTAGGGACATACGGCTATGGTAGAGCTGACAGAGATCTACTGTCCTGGTCATGTAGGGACATACGGCCATGGTAGAGCTGACAGATATCTACTGTCCTGGTCATGTAGGGACATACGGCCATGGTAGAGCTGACAGAGATCTACTGTCCTGGTCATGTAGGGACATACGGTCATGGTAGAGCTGACATAGATCCACTGTCCTGGTCATGTAGGGACATACGGCCATGGCAGAGCTGACATAGATCTACTGTCCTGGTCATGTAGGGACATACGGCCATGGTAGAGCTGACAGAGATCTACTGTCCTGGTCATGTAGGGACATACGGCCATGGTAGAGCTGACATAGATCCACTGTCCTGGTCATGTAGGGACATGCGGTCATGAAAAAGCTGACAGAGTAGCTTCAAGAGCACCAATAGTGGGTACACTGAATTTGAATAAGGGGGAGACAATAAGGACAATTATTGATCATCTTAGAGAATGACACAGCAATCGATGGACAATCAAGGCTAAGATTGCTGGAATTTTGCATCAAACATAAGACCAGCAGAGATGGATGTATGACAGGAAGCATCAGTGTATATATACAGTATATATATAACCAGGAACAAATAGCATTCATATCTGTCAACATTTGCTAAGGGAAACTGAGCACCTATGGGTTTGCCCTGAGTGCAGTAATGTCGATTCTTATTTACAATAACATGTGTTTTTCCAATGGTAAGGACAGTGACGAGATCAGATAAATGGGCCTATTGTTATCAAAGCTACTGAGAGAGAGAGAGAGAGAGAGAGAGAGAGAGAGAGAGAGAGAGAGAGAGAGAACGAACGAACGAACTTTATTGTCAAAGGGTTGAGAATTGGGCACGCAGGCCCGTCTGACATTCTGCCCTTCCTTTCTCTCGTCTTTTATACAGATTTCATTTATTCTCACATACATTTTACCCATCAATGTCAAGGAATTTAACGTTGTAAAGATAAAATAAAAGCATACTCACATTCATAGTATCTATAGTGCGATTCAAAAAGATCGGTCGACGATTGACTTCAAATATCTCCATATTCCTTGCACTGATGAACATGATTTTTTGCATGTGGTCTTATATTTTCAATGTCCCAAAGTTGTTATAAAATTCAATGTTGCAGGTAGTGTTCTTTTCTTGCAACGGCTAATTCCTTTGATCTTTTTTAACGAAGTAATTATTTTGTCCTGGAAGAAAATAATTTACCGTAAATGAAGGAAGTTGCATATTTTCGGCATAGGCGTCTATACAATTCGAATGTTAGAGGGGTTTGTTAACTGATTACTACGTGAGGACCTTTTTTATTTCTTCGAAATGTTTGAGAGAATAATAACGCCTATTCGTTGTAAATGTTACTTTTTATACTAAAACGTGAATGGATGCATGAAGAGGTGAAAGTACTGTGTATGTTAAAAATAGTAGTGAAATCGCGGAGATAAAAAGGAAATGAATTGGTTTACATATACACATAGATGGAGGAGAAAACATAAAACATATAAGGTATTTACAGACTTATTCTGAATCAGACGAGTCTAACATATTGATGACTTTTCTCGGCTGAACGAACGACAGTCCATCTTTTTTCCAATAGTCATTTTCCTCTTTTAAGACATAGTCTTCACATTTACACCAATAATCTTTGTCTATCTGCGAGAGGGCGGCATATGTTAGTTCTTTCATATTGCATAGTTTGAAAGTTTTATGTTCTGTCCTTTAACTTTTGCCCAAACGAGTTCAATTGGGTTTAAATGTGAATGGTAAGGTGGCAGTCTCAAACACGTATGACCATGCTGTTGAATCAACTTGTCTATATGGAATATCTTGGTCTTTTGTGATTTCTTAACAAGGGACAGTAATTCAGGTTTCAGAAACCCCTCGTTAAATGGAATGTCTTCTATTCTGAGCCAAAGCTTTATAGCATCTTTTGTACTCGAAGATGTCGGGATTTTGTCTTCTTCTGCCACAGTGTTGTGGTATGATGCGTTGTCCATTATCAGACAGGATGGTCTGTCTAGGGACGGAAGAAAAGTATTTTCAATCCACTCTCTAAATATGTTACCGTTCATCGCGGTATGATAGTCCCGGTTGTCCGTATAATTGGAAGTGAAAATAAGTTCAGCATTTTTCACTAGCCCATTATGTCTGCTGCCTGCTTGTGCCATTATCAGACGTTGTCTTTTTCCACTGGGTACACATCTTTTAATCGTTCCATCTGATAACTGCCATTCCTTTTCACTTGTGTGGTGAGCATTGATCCAAGTTTCATCCACATACACAATATCATAATCTTGATTATGCATTTCCCGTACTTCACGTAAATATTTACTTCTCATAGATACTAAGTTCGGCTTCTCGCAGATGACGTTTCTTCCACTAGCGTTCCTCAGCAGGTTTGTTTAAACATGTAGTTAGCATGGTACAAGAATACAAACTTAAAGATAAGTTAGTTGGGCAAACTTATGATGGAGCGTCTGTGATGGTAGGTCATTTGGATGGCTTACAAAAGAAGGTTATTGATGTTTACCCAAAAGCACTCTTTACTCATTGCTGTGCCCATGCATTGAACCTCGTCTTGCAACAAAGTTTGATGAATATCAAAGACTGCAATATTTTTTTTTATAACTCTCAATGGTCTTTCTGCATTTTTCTCAAAATCGTCTAAGAGAACAATAGCTCTTCAAGAATTTCTTTCTAAGAAGTTGCCAACCGTAGCACCTACCAGGTGGAACTTCACTTCCAGATTAGTACATACAGTGCACGATCATTGGTTAGAGCTTATTGACTTTTTTGAAAATGTCATTGATTGTTCTTTAGAATGGGATGCTGACACAGTGGTTAAATCGCAAGGCTTTTTGTCTTTCTTGAGGAGCCTAAATACAATTTTCCTACTTCAAGTATTTTCAAGATTATTTGCATATACAGATGTTTTATACAATTTACTTCAAACAAGAAATTTCGATATTTTGTACTGCTGCAAGAAAATAGAAGAGATCAAAAATGAAATTCAACGAGCAAGGGATACTGCCTTTAATGAGATTTGGTATGCTGCATTGGGAACGAGGGGAGAAGAATTTGAATCACCTACAAATAAACGACGCCGTGGTTGTATAGGAAAAGATGCATGTTGCTAACTGTATTTTGAAATCATTGATTCACACAGAAACACGGTTTGCAGCTTTAAAGAAACTTGAGTATTTCCACCTTCTTTATGAGCAAAAGTATACCAGTTTCAAGAAAAATTTTCCAGAGGACCTCATCAAAAAATTAAAAGACGTTTATTGAGAAATGTTTGATGTTGTAAGATTGAAGAATGAACTTGTTGTACTTTATTGTTCCGATGAGTTCTGCAACATGTCAGTTCATGAGTTTCTGCAGTTCTTAGTTGAAAATGATCTCAGTTCAGGCTTTAAAGAAGTGTTCAAACTGGCAGAATTGATAATGACAATTCCAGCAACTACTGCTTTTGTAGAAAGATCGTTTTCAGCTTTAGAGCGAATCCACAGTTACCACAGATCTACACAAGGTCAAGATCGACTCTCCAGTATCAGCCTATTGTCCATTGAAAAGGAACTTTTGAGCAAGGTTAGAATGAAGAATACATTTTAAGATGCTGTAACAGAGAAATTTCTGCAAAAGGAAAGAAGAATAGATCTGATCTTCAAGTGAAACCTGTATGTGAAAATATGTATTATTTAGTTAATGTTTTTCTTCCAGCCGAATAACTATCGTTGCGTAATTGAATATAGTTGGTTTTTAAATTAAGAGGGGAAGGGGTTAAATAGTAGGCGTACATATTCATTTTAGTAGCAGCACCCCTAACTCGCATTACCAGGATACGCCACTGTAACTGAATGCACCGGAAGGATCACTGTAATGTTCAAAACAGTGCGGTAGTGAGCTGTAACACGGGGAAAATCGCATGAAATACGTTCAAGATGTTAAATCGAAATAGCTCACAAATATGAAGGGGTAAGCCCTTTAAATACGCGGTTGGACTAGGAGGTGGTCGATTTTGTATACTTTAAATAAAGAAAATTTAAAACCATAAGTTTGTTAACGAGGAAAAAAATGTCCCCCTCGGGACATGGCGACCATTAGGTCATATGCAAAGTTGCAACAATTATGATCAAGTGGTTGCAGAGATATTGAATATTAAACAGCGGCAAACATTGTGAAACGCACTATAATTATAAACATGAAATAAAATATGTTGAAAAGTACAAACTAATTATTACCATGAAACAAAATATGTTGAAAAGCACTAACATCATCATTAAACCTACATTCGATATTATATCATTTGTTCGGAAACATAATCACTTGGGGGGGGGGGGGGAGTGTGGTATAGTGGGATGTTATAAATATTTATAGGGACTTAGTGTACTGACTGAGATCAGCTGTGAAGGTATCTGTATCTAATAAGTGTGCTGTATTGCAGATGACCTTACTTGCTACCACATTTTTACCTCAGTCAGAATTATTCTGGAGTATTGTGATGACTACGTTAAATGTCTAGGGTTATGAAAATGATGAAGTGTAAGTCACAACAACAACAGACAGATAAACAATTTATTTTATTCCACAACACTTTACAACACTGTGACACTCACACACATATAACACTCTATAAGACTATCTTAACTGAGTCAAGTGTAAGGTTTCAAATATTGTTACGTACATTTATTACCTAAGGGGTAGTCTTCGGTCCTGCCAAATGTACGCACCAGTCTTAATATAGTTATATTATTTGTGCGTTCGATTGATTCACGCACTGACGTGCACAATGCAGTGTGAGTTGCTTTGGACTCACGGGTAACCTAGTTTAGGGATTCTGACGTCATGTTTTGTATGGGGGCAGTACGGACCATGTTGAGGTCCGTGGAATATTTCTTTTATTCGTGGCAAGTTCGTGGAAGCCATTATTTCTATTGATATATATATTGGTCTTCATGTCGAAGCCAATAGTGGAAGTATCATGTAAGTGTCGCCCCATTTCACATTGAATGTTTATTGATTTTAATTGAAGTATCAGGCCGCTCCTAGTTTTGGTCTAGCGGGGATCCATCGCAGTATGTCATTCCTAGAATGGACAAACGGAGTCGATTGCCTTGTTTGAATTACCGTAGAGGGAGGATACCTACGAGGAAACGGAGTTAATTGATTTTGTATGCTTCACATGTTTTAATATGCCGTTTCGCCAATGCCAAAGTCATGGCATGGATTTTGGGAGAGGTTAGTCAACAGAAGACTCTAACCTGATTGTATTGCCGTGTATGACTTTGTCTGGATTATATATATGCTACATAAGTATTGAATGAAGAAAGTCTGGGAATTTTACGGGTATGATATCAAAGATTGATCCTTGAACATGAATCCGTCTACCACGATAGACGTCCTTGGAAGAAGGTCAACGGACTTCATTCTAAATGTATATTAGAGGGTAACAGAAGTGATCCTCAGCTCACTTGGATAGAAGAGGACTTGATTGTTGAAGAGTCTCCAAGAATTTAAGAGTATGATCAGCAACTTTAAAGTATGACATTTGCATCTGTAATCTGTAACCATGATCGTCTTGTGTGTTCCACTCCGTATGTGTCACGTTAAATAAAATATATGTACAGTCATCACAGACTTGTGTGCTGCCAGTAAGTGACCAGTAAACACTACTTGTTGGAGTTCGTTTTGAAGAACATTTTCTGACATTTTGTTCCTTTGCAACCATTCGCGTTATAAAGTTCTTTACCATTGAGAATGAACGACCCAACAAATATATATATATATGTATTAATTACTGTCAATAATAGATATCCTGATTCAACTACACAGTGAACCAGGAATCACAATCAAATGTAATTACAAGTAATATGTACACAGTTTATAAATATAATCTTGGTATTGACATATTTTTATTGTTATTATTCTATGTGTGTAATGTGTGCAGTGGTAATATGAGGTAATACTGGTTTGTTCAAGCCTGGTTGTTGTTTTTCATCATGACTTCAAGTGTTTGATTATTTTGGAAATAGTATTGGGAAAAGTTCACAGTTCCTGTCATTTGAACCAATTAATTGTCCCTCTGTGTTTAACAAAATGTCAATTTTTGAGGGGGCACATAATGTTGAGCTACTCTGGCTACAGAAGCTTATCTTTCGTGATGGTGGCAGGAAAAGACTCCTCTGCTCGATTGCTTCCTGTGTTCTGGAGTCACCTCACTGGTCGCTATCTGGACCAAGGAGTATGCTGTCAGCCTCTGGATTCAGCAAAACTCAGACCAGGTGCTGCTTCAATAACTAGGACCACAGTCCCTGAAACAAGAAGGTAGTACCTCCTACTTCATAACTAATTTATAATCTATTTCCATACTGAACACAATACAGAACAAACACTGAGTTCAGAGCGATAGGCCAACTGCCATCTTCATCTGAAACAATTTACACCAGTATACTCCTCCCTAATGGTTACTACGCCTCTGCAATTCCAGCATTAGTTCTTTCTAGTCAATAAGATAGGTGTCAGTGTACTGTTTGGCAATTCCATGCAGTTTTACTTTTCTCCGACACCTTCTGTTCAGGTTGGAGCATTATATAGGCCTTGCCTCATGTTCGCTACTGAACCACACACATATACAGACATAAATTATCAATTTACATTCAATTTTCATTAAAAAGATATTGAATATATCAAGCTTACCACAATTCATGGAAATAATACACAGATACGTTGACTGGCGATGAATAATGGCACAAATTCCGATCTGCCTCTGTCCCAGACTTTTATTTAGAAAAATATGATCTGACTCTCAACGCACTGTTTCTTAGTAAGTTTATTTTAACATGTGGCACTGAACTGACGCTCCTAATTGCCTATATTGGCGGGTCTAACCAATCGGGCCATGTTTACACAGCTTTTCAAAAAAGTACCCTTCCTTCCGTCTCCCCTAACAACAAAAAATAGTATTTGCAGACCGACTAATCGTGTTTAGCCTTACATTTACTTCTATCCAATCAAATAGGATTTTACATGGTGGCCCATTTCCCGTAAAATTAGTGGTTTCAAAACCTGCCACTGTGCGATTATTATTTGGTGTTGTCTGACACCCTCACTATTTTCTTTTGGCTATAATTTGTTAATTCCTAGACTATTTGCGTAACGTTTAACATATTCCTTGTCAGCAAGTCCTAAGGAACCCAAATATATACGTTTAAGGGAGCTAGGTGGCTGCGTTCAAAATGTGCATTTTCTTCTACCTCCTGTTCACTTCGATACGATGTGGTGTCTGGGTACTGTCAGGCTTTCAAACGTAAACCAGTATAATGTCAGGTTTCCTAATAAGCGTTTTACAGGTTTTTAAACCTAACTCTCGTATGGGTAGTGTTTTTTATCACGGTCTATTTGAAAAAAAATTAGTGCTTGTGGCCTTACACGCATGATGGCATTAATTTTGTATCACGAGACGCGTGTTAGCGTTGCATGCGTTCCTGCTTTCAGCCCTCCCTCTCTTTCTATCCTAAGTTCATCTGTCTTTCCGTTTATGTTAATGTAGTGTAATTAATGTTAGTATTAATTTAGGTCATTAATCAGCTAGCGTATCTCAAGGTTTTCTTAGAAATGCAGTACACGTTTTATTGTAGAAAGCGTGTAGTGATGCAGTAGGCTTTACTATCAACGTGAAACGTTACAATTTGCAGACGAAGTAGAAAACAAGGGGATCTCGAGTACAGTCATTGTGACAGCACTGTTCTTTACCATTCTTCTTTCCTTTTATTGAATTTATTTGTTAGGCTTTACATTTACCTTTTAATTTATATATGTGGATTTAGAATGTTTCACGACAAATTCTCCCCTCTTAAAACAGACGTTATATGTCAGTCTATTCAGTCTATAATTCTATATACACATAGAGAAATTTATTATTATTTCTGGGGCTTACGGTGATTCTCCTCACACGGATGGCGGCTTAAAAAATCCGCTCCCAGATTTGTTTTTCCACAAATATACTCTATGCTAAACTCATATGGCTGCATAAGTAATGAACAACGGAGTAATCTAGAATTTTCATGTCTAGCCTGCGCTAGAAACGACAAGGGTTTGTGATCCGTTTGCAACTTAAATGCCTTCCCATACAAATAAATATTGAATTTCTTTATCGCCCATATTACTGCAAGACATTCTTTTTCGCTAGTTGAGTAGTTGGTTTCAGCTTTATTCAACTTTCTGCTAGCATATGCCACTGGGCTTAATTCCCCATCCAATGCATCTGATTTCTGAAGCAGAGTCGCACCTAACCCAATATTACTGGCATCCGTCCTTACAATGAATTCTTGACTTAAGTCAGGTAGTTTCAAAATAGGTTTGCTTGTAAGCTTTTCCTTCAATTCCTGGTAAGCCAGTTCACATTGTGGTGTCCATGTAATTCGATCTGGATTTCCTTTACGTGTCAAATCAGTTAACGGTGCACATATGGAATTAAAGTTTTTGATATACTTTTGGTAGAAACCACATAATGAGACAAAGGATCTCACGTCTTTCTTGGTTTGTGGTCTCGGGGCTTTCTTTAGTTTCTCTAAATTCTTGGGGTCAGGGGTCATGTTTCCCTGATAAACTGTGTGTCCCAAGAATTCTAATTCTTTACATCCAACGCAACATTTGGTTGGTCGGGCTGTTAAATTCGCTTCTCTAAGTCGATTAAACAGCATGTTCAGAGAGTCAATGTGTTCCTCAAATGTTTCTGTTGCTATAAGGATATCATCCATAAAATTTGTAATGCATGGATTATTCAGAGGGTCCAATAATTTTCTCATCATTCTAGAGAAGACACTAGGCGCATTCTTCAATCCAAATGGCAATCTGTTAAACTCATAGTGTCCCTCTGAGGTACTAAAAGCTAGGTATGGTCTAACCTCAGGCTTTACTGGAATCTGATAGTATCCTTTACTCAGATCCACTTTTGAGAAATATTTAGCTTTATTTAGCCTGGCAAACAACTGATTTGTATCCGGCAATGGATCCACCTGTCCTTCTGTAATAGCATTCAGTCTCCTGTAATCTATACAGAGTCTATGTTCTCCAGAGGGTTTCCTTAAGAGTACAACACTGGAACTATACGAAGATTCACTGTGTGAAATAATTCCTTCCTTCAACAAATAGTCTATCTCTTCCTTCAAAGCTTTCTCCTTAGCAAAAGGAATCGAATAGGGTTTCATACAGACAGGTGTGGGGTCTATCAGTTTCATATCATATTCCAATAAGTTTGTATGCCCCGGTCGGTCTGTTAACACCTCTGTATGATTATCTAGAACCTGTTGCACTCTCTCTTTCTGATTTTTCGTTAAATGTGTACTGATTTTCACCTGTGCCGCTGTCTCACAGGGGTGTAATGGATATTCAAATGATGAAAGTGGTTCCTTTTTCATCTCCATGGCAATGGACAAGGTCAACAAGTGTGTCTCTTCCTGATTTTCTCTTTCCAAATATTTCTTCAGGAGATTCACATGATAGATTTTTTCTTTCCCCTTCTTATCTATCTTATAATTTGTTCTAGACACCTTCTCTAGAACTGTATATGGACCTTGCCATCCAATTTGTAACTTATTCTGACTACCGGGGAGAAGAAGCAGTACCTTCTCTCCCACAGCCAAATCTCTGTCTTTAGCTTTCCTGTTATAATAGGCAGCATGTTTCTTCCTGGCTTGTTTCAAATTTTCATTGGCAAGTTTCCAGCCAGTTTTTAAACGAGTGGTCAGCTCATTCACATATTGGTATGAGGATGTAATATTTTCCTCTGCCTTTTCATCAGTCCACGTTCTTAACAGCGTTACATATGGACCTTTAATTTTGTGGACCTATTTGTCCATGCACCGGTATGGTCTCTTCCACTCGAAGCGCTATAGTGATGATTTTTCTTCCCAGAATTATCATGCACAAAACGACCGCTACCAATTCTTTTCTTGGGGCTTTCTCCCCACTTAAAATTCTTGATGAGAGATTTCCTCTCTACATCTTCTTCCTCCAGTTTGTTTAAGTCCGATTGAGGGATTTTCGGCTTATCCTGGGGTAAGACATCTTTTTGCACTCTCTGCATAGTGGCCATTGTAAAACAGTTAATTGAAGCTTGTCCGTGAAAAGGGGCTTCCCATTCCATTTGGTCCACTTTATCAAATTTATTTCTCTTTTTATTGTCAGGCCTAATTTTGCCCCGTGGCGTGTCCAGGTCCTGATCAATGTTCCCACTTGTGGGTGTTCCCTCATGTGCTATGCTACACCTTTCTACAAAATTCTCAATGTCCCATCTTGCCTTGGGCCAATAATAATTGTGAGCCACCTTTTGGATGATGGTACCTATTTTCTCATGGTCCCCATCTGGTTTCACATGTAGGCTCCTTATTAAGTCTGCCCTATATCTCTTTGGAAGAACCAACTGTCCATGACCATGGGATCTAGTTCCGGCCTTCCTATACATCAACTTGTTTTTCATGTAAAAATCTCCCTTGCCTGGAGTTGTATGACAAGTTGACAATTTCCTGAAACAAGGCTTGAGGGTCTTATCCCCAGCCTGTGCCTTCCTCATCTCTTCTGGAGTGGTATCTAACATAATATCCTCCTCCTTTCTTGAGGTCGACCTGACCTGAAGGGTTGCCATAACTATAGGGTTCCTTCTGCAACGGTCAGTGTCATGATTGTTCATCTGACAATTCTTACACCACCTTTTCCCTTGGTTGAAAGATTTTCTTTCATCATATTTCCTTTCATCGAATTGTGGGGTTTTATTTTTATTGTCATACCGTGGCCTATCAAACTGGTGCTTACCTTTGTTTTGATCTCTAGGATCAAATTTATTAAAGTTCTGTGGTGCCCTAAAATTTTCTACCTGTTTCTTTTTATTACCTGATACCTCTGCCTGAGCTGCTTGATACCTTTCAGCAACATTTAGCAACTCACCCAGCCTCTCTGCACCTTGTTCCATGAGAAACTTTCTCAGGTCTGGAGCCATGGACTCTCTTAATTGTTCTATAAGGACCATTTCCTTAAGATCTTGGGTTTTCCCCAGAGAAGTCCATTTCTCCAAGTATGTCTCTATCCGTGCAGAGAACTGGTGATAGGTTTCACCTGACAGTAGTTTAGCATTCCTAAATTTTTTCCTATAAAATTCTGCGTTCTTTTCATATCTTAACAAAAGAGCCTGCTTTAGCATGTCATAATTTTCTTGATCACCTCTGCTCATTTTGGCAAAAACTTCATAAGCTGCCCCACGAAGACCTTGAGATAACTTTAAGCTCCACCTTTCTCTCTCTAACCCATACGTGGTAGCTAATAGTTCATATCTATTTAGATAGCTCTCGATATCATCTTCTTTCTCAACAAAATGATCTAAATGAAAATTCATAGCTGAGGTTGAGGCTCCCTGACTAGCAGTAGCATCGGAGGTAAAAGGACTGGCACCATTTTCCGGAGCATGGCCTTGAAACTCAAACTCCCTTAGTCGTAACTCATGTTCCCTTTGTAATCTCTTCTCCTCCTTTTCTGCTTCTCTCTCTGCAGCTAATCGCTTGTCTTCCCTTTCTGCATTTTTTCTTCTCTTTCTGCCTCCAATTTCTTAGCCTCTTTGTCAGCCTCAATCTGCAGCCTCTTAATTTCTTTTTCAGCCTCTAACCTCTTATCTTCGGCCAACCTTTCAGATTCTAATTTTCTTTCGGCCTCTTTTTCTAATCTTCTTTCTTCCCGTTCAATATATTTGTCACATTCAGCAGTGACATAAGCAATCATAATTTGCCCGTCCATTCCTAACTCTTTTGCAGTCTGCACAGCAGCCGATCGAAATTTGGCCAGGTCCGCCATTTTCTAACAGGTAAATTTATATAATGTCTAACTAAACAATACAATCTATGATTACTTATCCAAGGACACCACAGGCACTGAGAGCTCCACCTTATTTAATTCCACCCAAGGATACCTTTTAAATTTTTATTATTCCCTGAAGTGAATTACCCCCAATATTTATAATAGGGAAAGATTCAAAATCCCGGACAGGACCCCAATATATGTGGTAAAGTGGGATGTTATAAATATTTATAGAAACTTAGTGTACTGACTGAGATCAGCTGTGAAGGTATCTGTATCTAATAAGTGTGGTGTATTGCAGATGACCTTACTTGCTACCACATTTTTACCTCAGTCAGAATTATTCTGGAATATTGTGATGACTACGTTAAATGTCTAGGGTTATGAAAATGATGAAGTGTAAGTCACAACAACAACAGACAGATAAACAATTTATTTTATTCCACAACACTTTACAACACTGTGACACTCACACACATATAACACTCTATAAGACTATCTTAACTGAGTCAAGTGTAAGGTTTCAAATATATATATATATATATGTATTAATTACTGTCAATAATAGATATCCTGATTCAACTACACAGTGAACCAGGAATCACAATCAAATGTAATTACAAGTAATATGTACACAGTTTATAAATATAATCTTGGTATTGACATATTTTTATTGTTATTATTCTATGTGTGTAATTTGTGCAGTGGTAATATGAGGTAATACTGGTTTGTTCAAGCCTGGTTGTTGTTTTTCATCATGACTTCAAGTGTTTGATTATTTTGGAAATAGTATTGGGAAAAGTTCACAGTTCCTGTCATTTGAACCAATTAATTGTCCCTCTGTGTTTAACAAAATGTCAATTTTTGAGGGGGCACATAATGTTGAGCTACTCTGGCTACAGAAGCTTATCTTTCGTGATGGTGGCAGGAAAAGACTCCTCTGCTCGATTGCTTCCTGTGTTCTGGAGTCACCTCACTGGTCGCTATCTGGACCAAGGAGTATGCTGTCAGCCTCTGGATTCAGCAAAACTCAGACCAGGTGCTGCTTCAATAACTAGGACCACAGTCCCTGAAACAAGAAGGTAGTACCTCCTACTTCATAACTAATTTATAATCTATTTCCATACTGAACACAATACAGAACAAACACTGAGTTCAGAGCGATAGGCCAACTGCCATCTTCATCTGAAACAATTTACACCAGTATACTCCTCCCTAATGGTTACTACGCCTCTGCAATTCCAGCATTAGTTCTTTCTAGTCAATAAGATAGGTGTCAGTGTACTGTTTGGCAATTCCATGCAGTTTTACTTTTCTCCGACACCTTCTGTTCAGGTTGGAGCATTATATAGGCCTTGCCTCATGTTCGCTACTGAACCACACACATATACAGACATAATTTATCAATTTACATTCAATTTTCATTAAAAAGATATTGAATATATCAAGCTTACCACAATTCATGGAAATAATACACAGATACGTTGACTGGCGATGAATAATGGCACAAATTCCGATCTGCCTCTGTCCCAGACTTTTATTTAGAAAAATATGATCTGACTCTCAACGCACTGTTTCTTAGTAAGTTTATTTTAACATGTGGCACTGAACTGACGCTCCTAATTGCCTATATTGGCGGGTCTAACCAATCGGGCCATGTTTACACAGCTTTTCAAAAAAAGTACCCTTCCTTCCGTCTCCCCTAACAACAAAAAATAGTATTTGCAGACCGACTAATCGTGTTTAGCCTTACATTTACTTCTATCCAATCAAATAGGATTTTACATGGTGGCCCATTTCCCGTAAAATTAGTGGTTTCAAAACCTGCCACTGTGCGATTATTATTTGGTGTTGTCTGACACCCTCACTATTTTCTTTTGGCTATAATTTGTTAATTCCTAGACTATTTGCGTAACGTTTAACATATTCTTTGTCAGCAAGTCCTAAGGAACCAAAATATATAAGTTTAAGGGAGCTAGGTGGCTGCGTTCAAAATGTGCATTTTCTTCTACCTCCTGTTCACTTCGATACGATGTGGTGTCTGGGTACTGTCAGGCTTTCAAACGTAAACCAGTATAATGTCAGGTTTCCTAATAAGCGTTTTACAGGTTTTTAAACCTAACTCTCGTATGGGTAGTGTTTTTTATCACGGTCTATTTGAAAAAAAAAAATAGTGCTTGTGGCCTTACACGCGTGATGGCATTAATTTTGTATCGCGAGACGCGTGTTAGCGTTGCATGCGTTCCTGCTTTCAGCCCTCCCTCTCTTTCTATCCTAAGTTCATCTGTCTTTCCGTTTATGTTAACGTAGTGTAATTAATGTTAGTATTAATTTAGGTCATTAATCAGCTTGCGTATCTCAAGGTTTTCTTAGAAATGCAGTACACGTTTTATTGTAGAAAGCGTGTAGTGATGCAGTAGGCTTTACTATCAACGTGAAACGTTACAATTTGCAGACGAAGTAGAAAACAAGGGGATCTCGAGTACAGTCATTGTGACAGCACTGTTCTTTACCATTCTTCTTTCCTTTTATTGAATTTATTTGTTAGGCTTTACATTTACCTTTTAATTTATATATGTGAATTTAGAATGTTTCACGACACAGAGGGGAAAGGGGGGCAGATAATCAGAACTCATAAAGTATTCGAAAACTTTACGATTGAATGAATAGGGTCTGAGGTTGTTATCGTTTAGATAATGTGGAAGATAGTTCCAAAGATGAGCAGCAGTGTAAGCTAAGCTTTTCTTGAATAAGTCAAGCCTAGACTTGGGCACTTGTGTTTTATTAAGGCGTTGACTGCGTCTTTCGTTGTATTTGAACATTGGCCACAGATATGTTGGAGCATTCTGTGACAGGATTTTGTGAACAAATTTAGCTTTGTTGAACAGAAAGCGCTTTCTTAGAGGCAGTATTCTGATATCTTTATATAGATCTACACACTGTGCTTGGCAGATGTCAGAAACTAGACGCACTGCACGCTGTTGTAGTTGTAGTGAGCATCTTTTTATATAGTTCCCCCTTTATATGTAGAGGTTCCAGTATACTCTATCTGGCTCCCACTACGTTGCACTTCGGGCGAGGTCCACTCTTTACACATTAGAAGGCATCCTCTCTGCCAGTGCTTATTTTAAACACAGTCTTTCTTCCCGTACCTGTTCTTCACAACACTGAAGAAGATACGAACGCCAGGGTTGACGTTAACACACAAGTAGTTTAATAATATAGACGATGCTCCTCAAATATTCATCCATAATAGGCAATGGCATTCACTAGCCAGTCTACACGTAAAGTCTAACGTCTGTAGACTATCATGACACTGTCAGAGTCATCTTGCTGAATTTATTATATCTTATCATATTCTTTCTTACCACATCCTTTCAGCGCTGACATGTCCTTATGAAATATGGTCAGACTAGGCTCTAACAATTAGACTACCTAGCTCAAATACACAGATAAATCAGTACTTGAAGTACATATCCAAGAGCATTTAAGAACACAGCCTTCTCCCACGGAGACACAGTCCAAAGAGCCACGATACTAGATCGTATGTTCGACCGTCGCCCGGCAAATCACGTCTGCTCGAAATCTTCATACAATGTGTCGTACTTCCTGTGTTTTCGTAACAAAGATTAATAAATAGGAAATCAGCCCAACAAACCAAAGTTGAGGGCGACCGAAAATGGTGTTATGAAATGAGTCATAACAGTAGTGAATGGAGTCTTTTTGTGTTGGACATAGAACAACCATCCCAGATTGTGGAGCAATAGTCATGGTTTGTTTGTATGTGAGATATATAGAACAATTTTCGTGCGTCTTCATCTAGGAAATGTTTGATTTTAGCTAACTGGTACACTTTCTGTGCCGTTTACTTGGTCAGTGCATGAACATGTGAGTTCCAATTTAGATGCTGGTCAACGACTATTCCTAGAGTTTTATGTTCATTGACGTTTTCAATTGGTGAGGTACAATATAGATCTTAAGTGTTGTTTTCTCAGAATTTTGTAATTTTTGTCTAGTTGATATTAACATGCACTTTGTTTTAATTATATTAATTAGCATGCGATTTCCGATGCTCCACCTAATCAGATTGTCTGTATCTTTTTGTAACGATAGTTCGAGTGTGTTGCGACTTGTATCACTCGTGTAGATAGTACAGTCATCAGCAAATAGGTCACAGGATGCGTGCTCTTTGTGTAGTGGAAGGTCATTAATGTATATGGCAAAAAGTAGAGGCCCAAGAATAGAGCCCTGAGGAACGCCAGTATTTATTACGGTTGGGTTTGAGCAAGAGTTATTGTAAGAAACTACATGTTTTTTGTCTGACAGGAATGATTTAATTATCGTCACTAGTTGAAGGTTTACTTTTGATGTTTCTAGTTTTCTAATTAAAATAGCGTAATCTATCATATGAAATGCTTTTTAAAGTCTACAAAAACTGCCCCACATATGTTATCGTTATTAATATTTAAGTGCCAGTTGTCAATCATCTTAGTTAGAGCTGTGTGACATGAACGTTTAGGTCTAAACCCCGACTATCAATTAGCAAGCCGTTGTTAACTAGGTGTTGTAGTGTAATTTTTTGTATGTGTTTTTCTAGTGGTTTGGATAGCAATTATATTAAGGAGATTGGCCTATAGTTACCAAGGTTATTATTGTCGGAACAGCCAGGTTTTAAGAGAGGATATACCTTAGCGACTTTAAAGTTCCATGGAAAGTAACTCCGTGCGATACATTGATTGTATATGTATGTAAGCGAATCAATAATAGCTGGAGCTGCATAACGCAGTATTCGATTACTGACTCCGTCAAGTCCTGATAAGTTATTATCTTTAAGTCCTAGAAGATAGTTATACACTTCATTAACTGTCAAAAACGGAATGTTGGATGTGATTGTGTTGGTACATTTGTTCTCACAAAATACTAACAGCCTGTCCCAGTCACAAGGTGAATTTGGTTTTGTAGATTTAAGACTGTTTATTTCTGCCTGAAGGTAATTGCTGAAGTCTGTGGAAATAAATGAAGTATTAGGGGTTGACGAGACTGACAGATTTCGCTTGTTTGCTAAGGTGTTGATTGCTTTCCATATATCTTTACTGTTTGTTTTGTTCTGAACCAAATTTTTAAAGTAATTTTTTTTTCTCTACGAATAAAATATTGCAAGTTGTTCCTCTGGCTCTGTATATGTTAAAGTCCATGTTTTTGTGAGCTTGATCTCTCTGCCTCATGGCGTCTAGCACTGCTTGTGTGATCCAAGGAGATTTGACCTGTCGTTTCACATGAACTTCTTTAGTTGGTGCGTGGTTATCAAACAAGCAAAGAAAGATACGTGTCCAATGGGCAATGGCGTCATTGGGATCAGAAAGCTGGTAAACACTGGCAAGAGGTGCAGTTCGCAAATCATGTAAAAATAGTTCAAGGTTGAAATTTTTAAAACTTCTAAATTTAATACTGATTTGTTTATATCTTGGAGCCTTATATTTATTCTTTGACCACGTGCAACATATTGGATAGTGGTCACTCATCGCGACAGTAGAATCAGAGCATTCTATAATGTTTTCTGCACAGGTGACGTAGATGTGGTCAATTGTTGTGGATGATGCATTTGTTACCCTGGTAGGCTGGTTGACTATTTGTTTTAGGTTGTAAGATAGTATGATGTTTTCTCACGTTTGGTTTGTGTTGTGCATGTCGATGTTGAAATCGCCTAGAAGAATAATTTCTTCTTTGGCAGTGGTAAATACTTTATCCATCATAGTGGTGAAATCTTCATACCAGATGGCTCCTGCACTGGGATTTCTATAAAGATACCCGACTAGAAATTGTCACTGAGTCGGTAGTTTTATTTCTAACCATATGCACTCTGTCTCTGTGTCTCTAAATCGCTTCTGTGGCGATAACTAATAGAAGTGGAAATATATACTACTATACCTGTTTCTAGCTTTCTACTTGAGTCTTGCTGAACTGTTTTAAAGCCATTAAGGAAATTTCATCATCTGATATTTTGTCGTTTAAACGATTTTCGGAAAGTCCAAAAACATGATAATTTTTATTCAGAATTTGTGTAAGCTCAGGAAGTTTGCCTAATAAATGGTAAATGTTCAGGTGGCTCAGCCGTAGACCATCCTTAATTAGCCATTGTGTCTGATAGGTATGCATTTTATTTTGGCGAGTGGTTTAAAAAGGAAAATAACAAAAGCAATTTTAAATACAAAACCCACGAAAATTTAAACTAATTAACGTCACCAAGTAAGTGAAAATACAAATGTTAGTACTTAACGTATGAACACTTGGTACAAGTATTGCTAAAAAATTACAATTAACTGAAATTGTCAGTAGTATATTAAAATAGTCACATAACAGTAGGCACGCACATTTTCACACCACAACACTAAAATTCTATAGCACGTTTCACTAGCTTTGCCCAACTTCAAAATGCTATATCTCAGCGAATATATAACGCATATAAGTGAAATTTTGTGTGTGAATTTGAAATGGTATAGACCCTATGAATTAAATTTTTCATTAAAATGCGGCCATTGGTTTCAATTTTCGTTTCTTTGCGATATAATATAAAATCCTACTTGCCAACACACATCACACGCACACATATTGAAATGTCTACAGTAAATTATACGACCTCATTTGCACATTTTTGGTTTATCAAGCAATTGGCATGATTTTTGAGTGAAATTGCGTGAAATCGCACTTCTTGAACATAAAACAGTTTATATCCGGTGCAACGCACACATTGTCAATCAGAGGTGTGTCTACAAAAATTATTGTGTGGTTAAGAAGGAAAAATAAGTCTGCGAGTACATTTTATGACATTACAGCAAATCACAAATATGATTTTTAAGTATTTCTGCAATGAAGCTACTCGAGGAAAACTATATCATTCTATTTCAAACCCACAAAAGAGGACTATTCACGCCTTGGGGATAAGCAAACGATCATTGCACCGCTGGATAGCGACATCTGAAATGTCTAATTCCAGTGTTTTACACGCGAAAATTAGGCCAAGAGTGGTGGATAATTTTGACAGAGAATTGATCCGCAGAGAAATTTGCAATATGTTTCACAATAATGAGGCAGTGACTTTAAGGAAATTGAAAATTTGGTTAAGAAAGAATAATGACATTGATATTTTCAAATCTACGCTATGGAGGACTATTAGGAGTTTGGGATTCACTTTTAGAAAATATGTTGGTGGTAGAAACCTTATTTGTGAGAAGCCTCATATAGTTGCAATGAGAAGCAAATATTTACGCGAGGTCAGAGAAATGAGAAGAGATTGTTATGATTTTGTGTATTTAGATGAAACTTGGATCAATGCGCACCACAGTAATGAACGAGAATGGCAATCATCTGATGGAACAACTAAGAGACTAGTACCAAGCAGCAAAGGACAGCGCCTAATAATTGCACATCCAGGAAGCAGCCATCATGGGCTTCTAAATAATACTGAACTCATATTTGTTTCAAAATCCACAGATAATAGGGATTACCATGCAGAGATGAATGGCAAGATATTTCAAGATTGGATTGTGAATCATGTACTTCCTTCCTTGGATAGACCGTGGTGTTTGATAATGGACAATGCCTTATATCACAACGTTGTGGCACCAGAAGATAAAGTTTCTAATTCACCAAGTATTAAAGATGTAATAAAGATGTGGCTGACCATAAACAACATTCCATTCAACGAAATGTCCATGAACCTGAATTACTTGGAATTGTAAAAAAAGACACAGCATACAAAGATATTTCACATAGACAAGGCAATCCATGAACATGGTCACAGATGTTTAAGATTACCTCCTTACCATTCTCACTTAAACCCAATAGAATTAGTATGGGCTAAAATAAAGGAACAGGTAGCAACAGAAAATAGAACGTTCAAATAAAAAGATGTTGAAATACTTATAAAAGCCGCCATCTCCAATATAGCCAGGGATTATTGGAAGAAAAGTGAGCACCATGTGTTACAAGAGGAAGAGGAATATTGGAAGAATGATGGTTTGTCCTTCATTCAGCCGAGATTGATTTTCAATTTCTCAGAGACATCTGATTATGATTCGGATGAAGTTTAATTTCTTTAAAGATGACCTTACCGTTATTTACAAGCACATTAGAGGAGCAACGTTCCATTATGATATTTATGAACCGCAAAGAGATGATACCCATTGAAATAATTAGATCAAGGAAGGTCCAGTTTGGTAGCGCATTAAATGTCAATGACAAACAATGTCACGAGTATTTCGCATGCAGATCATTTAAGAAATCATCTTCAACACGTATTCAATTGCAAACGTGATGGCCACATTATTGTAATAATAGACACGCCTATGCCTAATCAATTCACGGAATCTGTGCATGAAGTGGTAAAATTTCTTTTCTCGATACACAATAATTAGTATGCCGACAAAGATCAAAGGATTTCATCCGTTTATGGGAACTGGACAAGATGCACAGATATAAAGTATATATTTGTTGGGTCTAACCCAATATAACATCGTATGCAAAAAATGGCATTAATACGTTAGACGGTTAATCAGATAATTACATTTGTTTGAGGGCAAAGCTAGTGAAACGTGCTAGTTATTAAGCAACACTGAAAGAATGCGAATGAAAAAAGTAAATAAAATAAAATAAAATAAAATCGTGCAAATTATGAAAAAACTGTCGAAGGCCTGTAGCCAATGAAATTAGAGTGTTTTGAGAAAGTAACAAAGTACTTATTACTTTATGCGTCACAGCACAAAATGAGTGACGCAGGACTGAATTGCATCAGGTATCCAAGTTCTGGGTTCCACCGAGCATAACCAGAAAGGCTACGGGAGGAAGCATGACGACTGTAGATTTCGTCTCCAGTGGTTCCAACACTTGCAGGAGATTTTTGGGTCTGGGACATTGTGGCACTGCTTGTTGAACTGTCATATAATGTGTTTGTGAGGGGCTGTCTTATAGGTAGTGGAGGAAACATAACAACGTAACGTTCGGCTTCCTGGCTGTAGGTGGCGTTCTGTTTGTTGTTAGGTAATTTGTTGGTTACGGGAGTGCTTCTTTGAGGGGCGGGTAATGTGTGTTGTGCCTTTTCATGAAGGGCTGATCTCATGTTAGATCGGTTTGTGTTCTTTGTGTCTGGTGGGTTGTCGTGTTGCGTTCGCTGCGGGTACTTGATGTTTCTTACTTGGATGCTGCTACCTAGTTTTGATGTATGTATTTGATCTATGTAAAGGCGTTTCTTTGGAGTGTCTTGTTGTTGGTGTCGGCTACGCGACGTTGGAAGCCATAGCAAGGTGGAATAATAGATGACATAAAAATAGAGGTGTTAGGAAATTTTTATTTTATTGTAGTGGTCAGTTTTGAAATCGCCGAAGGGCTAACGCTGTGTCCATTCATTATGTCGTTGATCCCTACATGTATTGTTGTTCTTGTAATGTTATGATGTATGTCACACCTATTAATTCTATTAATTAATCTTTCAGTTCCAGCTCCAGGTATCGCTAAAACTGAGACAGTTTCCTTTTTAGTAGTAGACATCCGATCATTGTACGAGATCTGGTAGCGGCGTTAATGCCTGTTCATTTTGTACTGAACTCTGGTTAAGGGCGGTAAACCTGTTGCTTACTTTTACACTAATAGAGTAAGCTTCGTGCGCACGTGTACCCTCAACTTTTTTGGTGTTACATTGGTGCTGCTTGCGGCGTTCGTTTGATATATGTTCTTTGGAGGGATCTCAGAAGCTTCAGGTACTATAAGAGGATGTTCTGAGTGCTTTGTTTTATAAATAGAAAAATCGCTTCGTAGTTGCTCAACGACGTGTTTCATATTAGAATTATCTTCTCTCAGATGCAGTATTTCCTTTTTGAGTAGTTCGTTTTCTGCGCTGATCGATTTATAGACATTAGTCGTCAGATCGGCAATTAGTGTTCGAAGGGTGTCCTCCATTTTGATCATCAGCTCCTGGCAGCACTGCGCATTTGTCATGTGAGTGACTTCTGGGTGATTGTCACGTGATAATGTTTGATCTGTTTGTGTGCTAGTTTCTTTAGGGCCTATTGGATTTTTTGTGGCCAGGATAGGCTGAGAAAATGGAGTATTTGCTACTGTGTCGCTCATTGGAAAGTCGCATGCTGCGGGAAGCAAAGTGGATGTATTTGTAGGAGAGTGCATGCTAGAGTTAATGTTGATGATTTCGCTGTCAGCAGATGAGACCCTGGCAGCTGATGATGTGATGTCTATAGCGAGCTGGGGTAAACATATTGTCGAGTCCAATTTTGTGGTACAAATTATGTTTTGTGCAGACTCATTTAAACTGACAAAGTCCATTTCCAGCCAAGACTCAATAAAAGTGGCAGTTCCTTGAGCCATTATCGTGTTTTTTTGTATGATAAACGTGCACAGATAGCTGTAGTGTTGTGATGAAATCTTCTACAAAGGCACCTTGTTTATCTGCTCTCGTCTCGACATGGTCTTTCTGGTAGTATTTGGTACACGTTGTGCGAAATGCCTCATAATGATACCGTGTTTCCCCGAAAATAAGACCGGGTCTTATATTAATTTTTTGCTTCAAAAAATGCACTAGGGCTTATTTTCGGGGCAGGGCTTATATTAAAAGATACAAAAATCTACATTTATTCATGTACAAAATTCAACATCTATTCAAATACAGTCATGTGATCTTCTTCTGGAACATCGTCATAACTCTCCAAATCCCGAATTCCGGCCTGAATTTCTTGCGACTCCATTTCCTCCCTGTAGAACCATTGACCCCATTCTCTCATGTCGAGTAATTCCCTTAACCAGCGGAACTTGGGCTTTCAGCCCTTCGGCCCAATGACATGTCATTGCGAGGCTGGGGAACCTGAGGACTTTCCTTCCAACCCGGTCAGGAGCTTCGCTCCTTCCCATCCACAGAGGGTTTATCACAGGAGCCGTTCAGGCTATTCAGTCAAATTTCCGGCCGTAAACATTTCTTCAAACGCTGACGCCCGGGTTTGAACCATGAACACCTGGTCGCCAGTACAACGCCGAAGCCATTACACCAGCGCGGCTCCCATGTCCAGTAATAAAGCTTTGCTTAAATGAGCATTTCTTGTTGTAGTGCCCTGTATATAGATATGAAGTGAGAGTTACGGGACTTGGGAAGAATGGCCGTTGTGTGAGGTCAGACATGTTTGTAACCCTGTGTGTAATAAAATATTAAAAACGTCAAAAGTCTGGCATTAGTTCATTTTAAAGGACTAAGGTAGAATACCACAAATGGCGACGAGGATGTCAGAGTTACCCATTACGTTTTTTCAGTACGATCACGATGTGAACATAGGAACCAAGTGGGAAAAATGGGTAAGCCATTTCGAAAACTGTCTGGCGGCATTTGAGGTCAAAGATGTCAAACGCAAACAGTGTTTACTGTTGCACTATGCCGGAGAAGAGGTATATGATATCTACCAGACTATGGCCGATACAATTGATGATTACGACAAGGTGAAGCAAAAGCTGACCTCGTATTTCATCCCTAAGAAGAATACGATGTATGAACAGTTCAAGTTCAGACAGGCCATTCAAAACGGTGAAGAAAATTTAGACCAGTACGTCACGAGGTTACGCCAACTTGTAAAACACTGCCAATTTCAGAATCAAGATGATGAAATTAGAAATCATGTAATACAGACATGCACATCATCGAAGTTAAGAAGAAGGATTCTTCAAAGTGAAAAATCCATTACATTAGATGAAGTACTACAGATTGGCAGAACGTTAGAAATTGTAGAAATACAAGCTACACACATAGAGAAGAAAACACTGTCAACAAACTGCAATTTAAGAATTCTAGATCTAGAACCCAAGATTCAGTCACACTAGCTGACAAACATAGCAGAAGGAAACCACAGTTTCATGAGTCCAGATCCAAGAAAGAATCATATACAAATTGCAAATGTTGTGGAAGGAAATATCCTCACAAAGGCGGAAGACAGAACTGCCCTGCATTTGGAAAAGAGTGTCATATTTGTCACAAGCAAAATCACTTTGCCAAGTTCTGTCTCACACCTAAAAATAAGGTTCAACAGGTTAGTGAGAAAAAGGAAAACACCACAGACACTGACAGCAGCTCAGAGGCTTATGTTTTTGCACTGGATAACAGACCAGATGTCCCCAGAAAGATCATTAAAATGCAAAATACACATCTGTCTGCAATGATAGACACGGGTTCAAGTGTGGATATCATAAGCACAACCACGTACAAACAGTTGAAGAAAAGACCACAGTTGTTGCCCACTAATAAAACATTGTATGCATATGCATCCAAGACTCCCTTAAAAATGGTTGGAATGTTCAGAACAACCATTGAATCCAGGCATCATCAAGCCAGTACTACTGTCTATGTAGTAGAAGGTGGACATGAAGTTCTTTTAAGCCATAAGACAGCATCTACATTGCAGGTTGTCAGAATAATAAAAGTATCAACAGCAAGAGAACACATAATCTGTTTGAAAAGTATTCAGACCTGTTCCAAGGTGTGGGTAAATTGAAAAATTTTGAGCTGAAACTACACATAAATGTGAATGTGAAACCTAAAGCACAACAGCACAGAAGAATTCCATTTCACATCAGGCAAAAAGTAGAAGAAATGAAAAGCTTAGAAGAAGAAGATATCATTGAACATGTTTCAGGGCCAACTCCATGGGTCAGTCCTATAGTACCTGTCATCAAGAAGAATGGTGATGTAAGAATTTGTGTAGACATGAGACAGCCTAATGAAGAAAGAGAGACACATCACTCCTACAATAGACAACATAATAGTAGATCTAAATGGAGCAAAGGTTTTCAGCAAATTAGATCTGAGAAGTGGCTACCATCAAATTCTATTAGCTCCGGAATCTAGATACATCACAACTTTCTCAACGCATCTAGGTTTACGAAGATACAAAAGGCTCAGTTTTGGAATAGCCTCAGCGGCAGAAGCATTCCAGAATATAATTGGAAATGTGCTTCAGGGTCTGAAAGAACAGTTGAATGTATCTGATGATATTCTGGTTTATGGAAAAACCCAGAAAGAACATGATGAAAATCTAGAACAGGTATTCATCAGACTGAGGCAGCATAACCTCACATTGAATAAAGAGAAATGTGAATTCAGCAAAAACATATTGGATTTTTATGGATATACTTTTTCTGAGAAGGGAATTGTTCCAGACCACAGAAAAGTTAGTGCACTTCAAGAAATGGCAGAACCAACCAATGTATCTGAATTGAGAAGTCTACTGGGAATGTTCAATTACTCTTCACGTTTTATTCAAAACTATGCAACACTCAGTCAGCCTTTAAGAATGCTTACAAGAAAAGACACACCATGGATATGGACTGCAACTCAGTCAAAAGCATTAGATATGCTGAAATCAGAACTATCCAAAAGTGCTAGTACATACTAAGTTTGATAGGAACAGAAAGACATTCATCTCAGTAGATGCAAGTCCAGTCGGTTTAGCAGCAATGCTGACCCAAAGAGATGACAGAGATATGTTGTAGCTTTTGGCAGTAGAAGTCTGTCAGATACAGAAACTAGATACTCACAGACAGAAAAAGAGGCTTTAGCAATAGTGTGGGCTTGTGAATATTTTCACTTATATATTTATGGCAGCAAGTTCACCATCATATCAGATCACAAGGCATTGGAGATGATATTTGGAAAAAGAACATCCAAGCCTCCTGCTCGTATAGAAAGATGGGTTTTAAGACTGCAGCAGTATGATTTTATTGTTGTATACAAGCCTGGGAAAAATAATCCTGTTGATTATATGTCAAGACACCCACTAAAAGTGTAGTCTGAGAACAAAAACAGTGAAGAGACAGAAACATATGTGAGATTCCTTGCCATGAACGGTGTTCCAAAGGCTATGAATCGCAAAGAAATACAAGAAGAGACCATGAAAGACTCACTGTTGCAAGCAGTTCAGTTTATAATCAGAAATAATAAATGGAATAACATTCCTTATGAACAGTTCTCTAATGTGAACAGAGATGATCTTAATATTTTCCACAGATTAAGAACTGAACTAACACTTACTGAAGACAATTTATTACTAAGAGGTTCAAGAATAGTAATTCCTAGAACACTCCAGAGAAGAGCAGTAGAGTTAGCTCATGAAGGACATCAAGGTACCGGTATAGTCAAGACCAAATGTTTGGTTAGAGAGAAAATTTGGTTCCCCAGATTGGACAAAATGGTTGAAGAGACTGTTGCAAATTGTTTAGCTTGTCAAGCTTGCACAGAAAGTGGAGCGCATATGACACCTTTGAAAATGTCAGCTTCCCAAAGCTCCATGGACAGAGGTCTCTGCAGATTTTTGTGAACCATTACCGTGTGGACAGTATATTCTTGTCATGATAGATGAATATTCAAGATTTCCAGTTGCTGAAATCATTAATTCCACATCAGCAAGAACTGTCATTCCTGTAATTGACAAGATATTTTCGACATTTGGAATTCCTGAAATTTTAAAAACAGATAATGGTTCCCCATTTAACAGTCAAGACATGAATAGTTTTATGCACCATGTTGGATGCAGACACAGAAGAATCACACCTTACTGGCCAAGAGCAAACGGGGAGGTGGAAAGGATGAGAAATCTCAAGAAGGTCATCTAAACAGCCACAGTTGAAGGAAAGTGTTGGAGACAACGGCTGTATGCCTTCCTTAGAAATTATAGGGCAACACCTCATGTGTCAACAAGCAAATCACCATATGAGCTCATGTTTCGGAGAAAGATCTCGATTAAGATTCCAACAGTTGAGACCAAAGAGAGTCAACCAGCCTCATCAGATGTGCAGAGAAAAGATGCACAGGCTAAAAACAGAATGGAGCAACATGCAGACCGTGGACTACGATTGCAGCCATCTCATTTGAAAGTAGGAGTTTTTGTTTTAGTAAGACAAGAACAAAACAGCAAGTCAACTCTGAGGTTTAATCCAGAACCTTATCAGATTACTAAAATCAAAGGAAACATGATAAGTGCTTCAGGTAAAGGCAGAGTTGTGACAAGAAATGTCTCGTTTTTCAAGAAAGTCAACAAAAACCTGGCCAGATCAGCCAAAAAGAAATCACAGCCAGATGATGATTATTTGGATGAAATTTTCAGTCCAGAATTGTCACCAACTGCCACAGAACCAGTTGACATCACCATGGACAACAACAGGCAATTGCCGCCAACAAGCAGACCACCGCCTAGACACCGAAATGTCCCAAGACGTCTCACTGACTATGTTTTGTATTGACGATGACTCTGTCTGTCATTAGTGATGTTTGTAAAATAGTTTATGTTTCAGAGTGTTTTGTTATTCATGAAAGGGAGAGAATGTAGTGTCCTATATATACGAGGGAAGGTCAAAAGTAATGCCTCGTAATTTTTAATTTCATTCAATAGGCAAGAAAACAGATAAAATTCACATTGAAATGTAGCCCCAAGTCTGAACTTCAAAAATTTATTTCGCAATGTAGTCTCCGTTATTTGTTAGTTTTTGTCCATCTTCTCACAAGGGCATGTATCCCCGCACGATAAAATTTGTGTCCTTTTTCCTAAACCACTGGCGTATGGTGCGTTTAAGGGTCTCGGTGTCCTCAAAGTGATGCCCGTGAAGATCCTCTTTCAGTGGTCCAAACAGATGGAAGTCAGAAGGTGCAAGATCGGGACTGTAAGGGGGATGTGGTAATAATGTCCAGCCAAATTCTGCAATCACATCAATGGTGTGTTTAGCGGTGTGTGGCGTGGCATTATCATGCAACAGTAGTGCAGTTCTCTGATCTTTTAATGGGTAAAGTCGCCGAAGACGACCCATAAGCTTCTTCAAAGTTTCAATGTAACGGTCTGCATTCACCGTGTTTCCCAGTTCCAAGAAGTCGAGAAGAATCACACCCTTCTCATCCCAAAACACGGAGGCCATAACTTTCCCTACAGATGGTGAACTTTTGAACTTCTTTATTGTCGGCGATGTTGTGTGATGCCATTCCATTGACTGCCTCTTGGATTCTGGTTAAAAAAAATGAACCCAAGTCTCATCACTTGTCACAATATTCGATGAAAACTCTTCTCCTTCAGTTTCGTAACGGTGCAGGAGGTTGATGGCTATGGTTTTCCTTGTTTCTTTATGTCTGTCTGTCAACATTCTGGGTACCCACTGTGCACAAACTTTTGAATAACCCAGGTCTTTAATGATGTTCTGGACACTGCCTTTACTAATGGACAACATGGAAGAAAGTTCATCCAGTATTACCAACAGGTCACCATGAATGATGCCATCAACTCGATGAATGTTGTGTGGAGTCACTGCGGTAGATGGATGGCCAATCCGCTTTGCGTCAGCCATTGAGGGTTGACCTACTTCAGCTTCGTCACAATGATGTACCCTACGTCGGACATGGCTAACATCCACTGTTGAATCTCCATAAACATTCTTCAAATGTTCGTGGATGCGAATAGGGGTCTCGCCTTCAGCATTGAGGAATTCTATGACATAACGATGTTTTAACCGAACGTCCTTGGCAGCCATTTTTAAACTGTTACAGTGGTGCCACCTGTTACTGAAACAGGCTGGTAATGCTATACAGTGCAGAAGAGTGTTTGAGGAATCCTGCTAAATTTACAAATTGCACACCGATGCAGTATTTACATACATAAAAAATAGGCATTACTTTTTGACCTTCCCTTGTAGATATGACGTGAGAGTTACGGGACTTGGGAAGAATGGCCATTGTGTGAGGTCAGACATGTTTGTAAACCTGTGTGTAATAAAATATTAAAAACGTCAAAAGTCTGGCATTAGTTCATTTTAAAGGACTAAGGTAGAATACCACACTTGTCCATGTAGCCTGCTCATAGTGCATTGGTAACACAGCTGTCAGTGATTTTATCCCATGAATTCTTCACCCAAGTCACGACCTCCTGCAAACTAGGCTTCACACAGTTTCCACGCTGATTTCTCTCCATTCTATTTTCAATGTAGTCGGTGATTTCTAAGCGCAAATGGTCCTTGAATGGCTTGTTTATTGCAATAACAAAAGTCTGGAGATAAGAAGTCATTCCTGCGGGAATCATTATTTGATCTATTCTTCTCTATACAAGGAAGTTCTTCATGTCTTTAGCGCGGTGAGTGCTGGCTGAATCCCAGACTATCAGACCTCGATGACCACCTTGCAAAACAAGAGGCAGCATTAAATCGACCCACTTCCTTATAACTGCTTGTGTGCACCAGGCTTTTTCAGTTTCAAGAACATAAATGCCTGAAACACATTCAATGTTATCTTTCTTGCCCTTAGTGATGATTAGAGGTGGGGCTTTCCTTCCATCCAGATAAACTGCCAAAATACAGGTAACATGTGCACTTTCGTAACCAGTGGACGAAATGTAGATTGATGAGGCACCTGTCTGATCAATTGTCGTTTAAGATCCTAGGCCCATAAACACTGCAGTTTCATCCATGGCAATCATGTTGGAGAGTTGGTATTTAGAAAAGTCGATGCCATCAACAAAGTACTTGAATGCAAGTGCACGTTTAATAACTTCAGTATCTTCCAGCTTGAACAGTGTAGTCGATTTTCTTAGGGACAGTTTATATCACTGAAGGAAGCCATCCAGCCAATGTTGTGATGCTTTGAATTCTTCTGGGGATATTTCTAAATGTGGTGCCATTGCAAGGGCAAATGCTTGAATATCAGCCCTGTGCACAACCAAAGTCTTTGCTCTCCTGTCAGCAATCCATTCACAGATGATGTCTTCCAGTTCAGAAAATAATGGTTGCCGACCTGATCCACACTTGGGCTTCTTAGCATTTCCTTCTTCCACCTGTTGACTGAGGTTATCGTACTCTGCTTGCCATTTTCAGACCATTCAGAGATCAAGCTTCTTCTCTTTGCAGAAAGCCGTAAGATTCTTGCCCTGGGAGTCTTCAACGATTCCTTTCTTGTAATCGACGGAATAGCTCTTTCTTTTTGCACTCATCTTGTCTGGGTGTCAAAATATTATTCCCTTAAGTCTACCATTAAATCAAGTGTTAGTTGAAGACTTACAAGACAGGTGTGGCAACAAAAATTATGAGACTTAAGAATGATAGCACACACAAAAGTGACGAGAAATTGCTGGCGCCAAAATTCTGCTTGTTTATTTCCCACGAGTGACGTACTGAATTATGAACCACATCCGTTCATTATCAAGTGTGCACTAGTGGCGTCTGTACTCTGACTGGCCATTCGGCAACATGTGTGCACTAGTGGCATCTGTACTCTGACTGGCCATTCGGCAACAAGTCTCTCATTCTAGCTGACGAAATGCACTCGGGCTTATTTTCGGGGTAGGGCTTATATTAAAAGCATCCTGAAAAATCGTGCTAGGGGTTTTTTCGGGGTAGGTCTTATTTACGGGGAAACACGGTATGTATTGTGGAAGAGTACAGTAGCACATTTACCATCAATAGCTACTTTAAAGGTTAAATCCGACTCTTTGTTAAATCCCTGAAGTTTAACGCGAAGAGTTCTGTTTTGGTCTAAGGAGTAATTTTTTATTGTGGACGGCCGCAATCTACAGTTCCTAGCAACTTTTATTACCTGCGAGCCATGGCCGATCTCTAAGTGTGACATGTTTACATGCTCACTGGGATTAACTGCCAGTGAAATACATTGATCCGCTGGAAACCTTATCTGTTTAAGAGGGGCTGGTAGCCAAGAAAATACACTGGCTGACTTTCCCTTCTTTACAGGGGTCAGTAACGAGTCACATGGTCATTGTTAATAGCATTGTAGAAGGCATTTGCAGTTACCAAAAGGAAATGAATAGTTAATAAATTCCTGGTATTTTTTCAAATACCATCTGTTAAATCAACACAATGTCATTTTCACAAAATTCACAATCCAAAAAGAAATGCACCGATATAAAAATCTTTGAAATATAATTTTAAATGCCTGTGTCAAAAATTATAAATGTGAGACACGACCCACACACATCTGCTCAGTATGGCAGCGCATGGAGAGAGAGAGAGAGAGAGAGAGAGAAAGGACTGTGAGATTATTGAGACAGTTTGAGAGAGAAAGAGAACTGTGTGTGTACTGAGAAAGTTTGAGTGTGTGAAGAATAAGTGGTTAATAAGAATGTTTGAGAGAGAAGACTGCAAGATTAGTGAGACAGTTTGAGAGAAAGGAGGGACTGTGAGGTTAGTGAAAAAAGTTGAAGAAAGAGGAGGGACTGTGAGCCCAGGGAGAAATTTTGAGAGAGAGAAAGAGGGAGAGGACTGCGAGATTAGTGAGAAAGTTTGAGAGAAAGAGAGAGAAGATTGTGTGGTTAGTGAGAAAAACAGAGAGAGAGAGAGGATTCTGAAGTTAGTGATAATATTGGAGATAGATAGAGATAACTGGGAGGTTAATGTGATAGTTTGAAAGAGAGGAGACTGTGAGATTAATGAGAATGTTTTCTGTAGGCTAACTATCTAAGTAATTGGTAGGCTAACTATCTAAGTAATTGGTAGACTAAACTATCTAAGTAATTGGTAGGCTAACTATCTAAGTAATTGGTAGACTAACTATCTAAGTAATTGGTAGGCTAACTATCTCAGTATTTGGTAGGCTAACTATCTAAGTAATTGGTAGGCTAACTATCTAAGTAATTGGTAGGCTAACTATCTAAGTAATTGGTAGGCTAACTATCTAAGTAATTGGTAGGCTACCTATCTATGTAATTGGTAGGCTAACTATCTATTAAATTGGTAGGCTAACTATTTAAGTAATTGGTAGGCTAACTATCTAAGTAATTGCAGTACAAAAGAAAAGAAAAAAACAGCATTTGTATGGATTATCTCCAATATGTATTTTGGTATGGTTTTGTAGGCTATCTGTATGAATAAATACACAACCATAACACCACACTTGTGGGGCAAACATCCTGCATGTGTTCTTTGTGCACATGCTGCACCACAAACATCACACTTGTAAGGCTTCTCCCCTGTATGTAATCTTTTATGTATATGTAAGCTATATTTCATTTTAAATGCTGCACCACAAACATCACACTTGTAAGATGTTTAACCTTTATGCACTACAAACATCACACTTCTAAGGCTTCTCTCCTGTATGTTTTACTTTATGTTCTTGTAGGCTACCTTTCTGAGTAGATGCTGCACCACAAACATCAAACTTGTAAGGCTTCTCATGTATGTATTCTTTTATGTTGTTGTAGGTGACCTTTCTGAGTAAATGCTGCACTACAAACATCACACTTGTAAGACTTCTCTCCTGTATGTTTTACTTTATGTTGTTGTAGGCTACCTTACTTACTTAGTCGTTCCCCTTCTACCATGAGGTGTAGAGGTTTGGAAGAGAGAGCGCCAGACTATCCTATCGGGTGTCTTCCTCCTGGCCTGGTTCTATTCTAGTCCTCGGTCCTTCAAAGATTGTCTAATGTTGTCCTCCCAGCGGACTCTGAGTCATCCTGGGGGTCTGGATCCTTGGCTCTTTGTTTCCCATGCCGATCTTCTCCCATTCTGCAGACATGGCCAAACCATCATAGTTGGGACTGTTCTACTTAGGTCTGCAGGGGGTGGCGTTTTAGGCCTTGACATATCTTCTGGTTGCGGACCATGTCTCTTCTTGTTACTTCAACCACCTTCCTCAGATACCTCATTTCTGAGGTTTGGATCTGGCTTTTGTGGGTTGTAGTCATTGCCCATGACTCGCATCCATATGTCAAGACTGGGACATAGGTGGAGCGGTATACAGCCATCGTTTTCTTACCAACCTCTCTCTTGCTGAGGAATCCTCAATTTATGGCCTGAAAAAGTCTCCCAGCTGCTGCTTTTCGAGTGGCCAACTCTTCTTTGATGCCTCCCTTTTGATCTATAATAGCTCCGAGATATTTAAAGTGGTCGACCTGCTCCAGGACCTGTTC
The DNA here is from genome assembly GCA_024509875.1 of Oreohelix idahoensis. Lineage (NCBI taxonomy): Eukaryota > Metazoa > Mollusca > Gastropoda > Stylommatophora > Oreohelicidae > Oreohelix > Oreohelix idahoensis. The sequence goes on from JAMPIV010000224.1 coordinate 213,770, forward strand.
TCCCAGCTTAATCTGATGTTTTCTTTCTTCTCGTGATATCACCATGGATTTTGTTTTAGAGCTACTTATGACCATCCCTCTCTTCTCCAGCTCTTCCTTCCAGATTTGCAGGTTGGATTGGAGATGTGCCTCTGATTTAGCAATCAGGGCAACATCATCAGCAAATGCCATCTCTGAAATACATACCTGTCTCATCTTCCAGTACCCCACTGAATACTTTCTTGTTCTCTCCTTACATGACTTGATAACATCGTCCATGAGTTGTAGGCTACCTTTCTGAGTAAATGCTGCACTACAAACATCACACTTGTAAGGCTTTTCTCCTGTGTGTAATCTTTCATGTTTTTTTAGGTATCTTCTAAGAGTAAATGCTGCACCACAAACATCACACTTGTAAGGCTTCTCTCCTGTATGTATTCTTTTATGATTTTGTAGGCTACCACTCACAGTAAATGCAGCACCACAAAAATCACACTTGTAAGGCTTCTCTCCTGTATGTATTCTTTTATGTATTTGTAGGTAACCTTTCTGAGTAAAAGCTGCAGTACAAACATCACACTTGAAAGGCTTCTCTCCTGTGTGTATTCTTTTATGTTTTTGTAAGCTACTTTTCAAAGGAAATGCCATACCACAAACATCACACATATAAGGCTTCTTTCCTGTATGTATTCTTTTATGTCTTAGTCAGTTATGTTTTAAAGGAAATGCAGCACCACAAACATCATACTTGTAAGGCTTCTCTCCTGTATGTTTGCTTTTATGTTTTTGTAGGCTACCACTTTCAGTAAATGCAGTACCACAAACATCACACTTGTAAGGCTTCTCTCCTGTATGTATTCTTTTATGTTTTTGTAGGCTACTTGCCCGAGTAAATGCTGCTCCACAAACATCACACTTGTAAGGCTTTTCTCCTGTGTGTAATCTTTCATGTCTTTTTAGGTTTCTTCTAAGAGTAAATGCTGCACCACAAAAATCACACTTGTAAGGCTTCTCTCCTGTATGTATTCTTTTATGTCCTTGTAAGCTACTTTTCATAGTAAATGCCATACTACAAACATCACACTTGTAAGGCTTCTCTCCTGTGTGTATTCTTTTATGTTTTTGTAAGCTACTTTTCAAAGGAAATGCCATACCACAAACATCACACTTGTAAGGCTTCTCTCCTGTATGTATTCTTTTATGTTGCTGTAGGTTACCTTTCTCAGTAAATGCTGCACCACAAACATCACACTTGTAAGGCTTCTCTCCTGTATGTATTCTTTTATGTCCTTGTAAGCTACTTTTCATAGTAAGTGCCATACCACAAACATCACACTTGTAAGGCTTCTCTCCTGTATGTATTCTTTTATGTCCATGTAAGCTACTTTTCATAGCAAATGCTGCACCACAAACATCACATTTGTAAGGCTTCTCTCCTGTATGTTTTATTTTATGCTGTTGTAGGTGATCTTTCCGAGTAAATGCTGCACTACAAACATCACACTTGTAAGGCCTTTCTCCTGTATGTATTCTTTCATGTTTTTTTAGGTTACCTCTTTGAGTAAATGCTGCACCACAAATTTCACACTTGTAAGGTTTTGACCTTGTATGTGTTCTTTGATGTACTCGTAGTTGACCTCTCCCAGCAAATACTAAATCACAAACATCACAACTGAAAGATTTCTCTCCTGTATGTTTTCTGCTATGATGCTGTAGGTTATCTTTCACAGTAAATAATACACCACAAATATCACACTTGTAAGACTTATCTTCCTCTATTTTCACGTGAGACTGAATGCTTAAATCACTGCATGTATCAACAGTTCTGTCACTCACACAAATACTTAAATCACTGCATGTATCAACAGCTCTGTCACTCACACAAATACTTAAATCACTGCATGTATCAACAGCTCTGTCACTCACACAAAGTTGAACATTTATCTCACTGACAGAAAATATTTGATTAAAATTTATGTTACGGACTTTAGTTTTTAAAGCTGATGTATTTAGGTTGTCACAAATTTTAGCTGGCTTTTCCTGACTATAGATCAAGTTCAGTAATGATTCATTGTCCTTGAGTCTCACTTTGAGGTTATCTTCTCTTACTGCATCAGCAGAAGTATCATCTTCTATTTTACTTAATGTTTTATTCATTTTATTTCTACTGCCTTGTGGTAACACATCCTGCAGATCAGCATGTTTATTATCAAACTCCCAGAGTCCAGTGTTGTGTACTGTTTTCATATGCTCATCCAAGATATCAAATTGGTGGAAACCAGTGTTGCACATGGTACAGGAATATATGTCTGAAATGTTGAAAACAATGAGCACAGATAAATTATGAAATGTATGTTCTATATGTAAGAAAATGTAATAACATCAATTTAACCACAATGCCATGGTAATTATATAATATGTATATATCACACATATTTATTGAGAATTTTCAAACACTTTGAAGTCTCTGTGAAAGGGCAAATGACTGCTTGGTATTACATGATATATAGTAAAAATAGTTAAATCACTTAAACTTATAGAAATCAAAATAATAATAATAAACATAAATTAAATACTTAATTACACTGTTATTATCCATACCTTCCACATCTCCAAATGAGCCTGTATGTTGTTTACTTTCTGTCACTTCCAAGAAGTCTGTATAATGACTCTCAAGTTTAACACCACTGTTGTCACAATCAGCCTGACATAAATTTTAATCAATCAGACATTTATGACACATGCTGCATGAAAATGTCAAGGAATTGTGTTTTTCTGTAATCTTTTCTCACTACTACCATCATTTATGTATGCATACAAGCACAAACACATACATGGGTACACATATATGCGCATAGACACACATACATAGCACTCAGGTTTTTCATACAGTGTTACTATGTAAGGGTCCATTCTATCAAAGTTTTTAACAAATATGGTCATGTTATATATATATATATATGTGGAAAGGAAATTGAATAAGGATTCTATATATGTTCAGTTTTTAAATTTCCAATTTTTGTATGAGTATAAAATAGTTGGAGACTAGGAAGAAAACAATTTGACAAAAAAAAAAAAAAAAAAAAATATCAGAATTACCTACTGAAAACATCTAATCCATCATTTGTCTTATCCTAGATACAAAATTTTGTAAACTACATCCATTTTGGAAATTAACAAAATATGGTTCAAGTTTATACTCTGCATGCCGAAGCCCTACCACGGTCTTGCTGGAGAATCATAACTGGTATCGGGGCAAAGTCTTTTACAGACAGGGGGTATGATGTGCTGGTGTTGTGGGTAGTGGGTTTCCCCCCTTGCTTCACCCTAGGCCTAGTGAATTCTTGTTCATGAAAGGAGCGACCATTGTGGTGTTAGTCTCTTGGCCTAGCAAAACCTCTCATACCCCAAGATCGTTGTGCGTGGTGAAGAGCCACACCCTCCTCGAGGTAGTCCTGGTAACTGAGGGTGCGAATCCTCAGGCTAAACACAACGGATCTAGAGGAGCAAACCTCGATAATAAAACCGGTGCACTACACCGTACATGCCCTCTGTGGGTGAGAAGGAGCCAGATGGATACTGAACAAGTCTTGGGAGTGGGAACGAGTGTGGACTGCTCCCTGAAGATCGGAACCCATCGTACAGGCACAGAGACTCAGGACGTGACGATCCTATTGCCTTCAACTCTTGGTCACATGCCTAGAGCCTCGGAGAACTCGGCGTAACCAGCAGGCAATTTGGTGGCGGGGAAAGAGCACTGTGAGCCCTACCTTGGCTACGTATCACAAGGAGATGCAGAAACACCCCCTTTATCTCCCCCAGGGCTGGCACAGTACACTTCTGGCTTCTACCCACGGCGGTAGGAAATCCACAGGCACCCCAGCATCACAATGCCATGAAGATGACAAAGTTGGAATTTACTAACTCAAACCTGGCAGAGCAAGTCCTCCATCAGATGCAGCCGATGCTGGGCCCACTGGCGCGTGGACACGTCCGATCCCCATCGAGACTTGCCCGGGGAGCCCACCCCGGCTCAAAAAAGCAGAGAAGGCCACTCTCCAAACCTCCGATGTCTTGCGGGCAGTGTTAGGATGTGCAAGAACATGGACAGGAAGACTCCACATCTTCCACTGAAGACATGCCCACGGCGACCGTTGCCTCAATTGGCTGTGTGTGGTGTACCCGGAAACGGGGCCTCCCAGTACTGAGGCACAGTTAAATCCCCAATTTCACTTATCGGTGCAGAGTTGAGAGAGATGGCTGAGCATCACAATCCCCCCATGTGTTGCAGCATGATGAGAACCCAGCATTGCACACTGAGCTTGGGGGGATCACTTGGGCACCAGACTTAATACTGGCTCTTGACTGGATGGCCGCATGCAGGAGATTTCTACAATGGAGGGTTGGCAGGTGGTGGGTATCTGGAAGTGGCTCTGTGCAGGACGTGAGGATTCCTTGGGAGAGCCCAGAACCAGAGCACAGCATTGTGCAAGCTCTGCATAGTTGGAGAGCCCCCTGGATGACGAGGAATGCACAGTGTGCTACCCCACCTATCCCCAACTGCTAACTTAGAACCAGAAGTGGGGTCCTCTGTATGCGTGCCAGGCCAGGATAAAATGCCTGGGAAAGAGACTGGAGCTCAGAACTCCCTAACTCAAAGTTGCAGGATGGCAGAAAAGCCATGGGAAAGACAGGTCTATTTTGTAGATAACGCAACCATATTTTCACCATACGAGCTCGGACGCCGCCTCGGTAAACAAGGTCCGCGCAGAGCAGTGACACCCCCAGGCTGCTTGCGAATAGTCTACTACTGGGAACATAAACAGATTAGGGATGAGCCCACTCTCCCGTTGAACAGGTGCTAAAGTCGTAGATACTGGGACAGAAGACGCACCGGAAACCACAGTATCACGCAACTCGCTTTTTTTTCTATGGAGAGTACACCGTCAAATAAATCTCGTACTGGTGCTTGCCCTGTGGAGCTCCACCAGGCAGGTGCAGTGCTGGGCTCTGAGCCTCGACAGAGCCCACCCTCAGCTACTGGAGGACCCTCTAGACCATCTTGTGGAGTCAGCAGACGGCGGAGGAGAACTACTGACCAAAACAAAACAGAAAAAGAGAAACCCAGAGTGCCACTTGTCATGATGCACTGGAATGCAGAGGGAGTGAACAGCAAGCAGGCTGGATACAGCAAAAACACAGAGCTGGAAAACATCTTGTATGAGAAGCAAGTCAGTGTTTGCTGTATCCAAGAGACTCACTTGAAAGCACTCTCCACATGTAAGCCTACCTTGCCGTGGTTGGAGAGCTTGAGCGCCTCAATGATCCCGGGAGCTATGCCGGTGGGAGTTTTACTCCTGGCAGGGTCACCCAAGCCGGACAGGTCCTGGGTGAGGGGCCAGACTAAATGGGCTGAGGAGTGGGTGGAACCCTATAGGTGTAGATGCAGAACCCACCGGCGAGTGGTACATGCTCTGGTCTGCACCAATCCACCCCCACTTCATGGGTTAAATGCTTTCTTGCCTCATTCTTCACTGTTTGTCGTCTATCACGCCCATGGCGACCGTTGCCTCAATTGGCTGTGTGTGGTGTACCCGGAAACGGGGCCTCCCAGTACTGAGGCAAAGTTAAGTCCCCGATGTCACTTATCGGTGCAGAATTGAGAGAGATGGCTGAGCATCACAATCCCTCCTGTGTTGCAGCATGATGAGAACCCAGCATTGCACACTGAGCTTGGGGGGATCACTTGGGCACCAGACTTAATACTGGCTCTTGACTGGATGGCCGCATGCAGGAGATTTCTACAATGGAGGGTTGGCAGGTGGTGGGTATCGGGAAGTGGCTCTGTGCAGGACGTGAGGATTCCTTGGGAGAGCCCAGAACCAGAGCACAGCATTGTGCAAGCTCTGCATAGTTGGAGAGCCCCCTGGATGACGGGGAATGCACAGTGTGCTACCCCACCTATCCCCAACTGCTAACTTAGAACCAGAAGTGGGGTCCTCTGTATGCGTGCCAGGCCAGGATAAAATGCCTGGGAAAGAGACTGGAGCTCAGAACTCCCTAACTCAAAGTTGCAGGATGGCAGAAAAGCCACGGGAAAGACAGGGCTATTTTGAAGATAACGCAACCATATTTTCACCATACGAGCTCGGACGCCGCCTCGGTAAACAAGGTCCGCGCAGAGCAGTGACACCCCCAGGCTGCTTGCGAATAGTCTACTACTGGGAACATAAACAGATTAGGGATGAGCCCACTCTCCCGTTGAACAGGTGCTAAAGTCGTAGATACTGGGCCAGAAGGCGCACCGGAAACCACAGTATCATGCAACTCGCTTTTTTTTTTTCTATGGAGAGTACACCGTCAAATAAATCTCGTTCTGGTGCTCGCCCTGTGGAGCTCCACCAGGCAGGTGCAGTGCCGGGCTCTGAGCCTCGACAGAGCCCACCCTCAGCTACTGGAGGACCCTCTAGACCGTCTTGTGGAGTCAACAGACGGCGGAGGAGAACTACTGACCAAAACAAAACAGAAAAAGAGAAACCCAGAGTGCCACTTGTCATGATGCACTGGAATGCAGAGGGAGTGAACAGCAAGCAGGCTGGATACAGCAAAAAGACAGAGCTGGAAAACATCTTGTATGAGAAGCAAGTCAGTGTTTGCTGTATCCAAGAGACTCACTTGAAAGCAGATCAAACCTTTAAAATAAGGGGATATCAATGCTTCAGATCCGACAGACAAGATAGACGAAAAGGAGGAGTACTTACTCTTGTAAGGAATAACATTCCTGCACACGAAAGGAAAACCTTCATGGATGGAGCAGAATATCAGCTGCTGCAGATAAAGGTAGACAAGATGGAAATAGAACTCCTGAACTATTACTGTCCGAACAACAAACCCCTGAGTCTCAGCTCTATACAGGTACCAGCCACCAACTTTATAGCAGTTGGAGACTTTAATAGCCACTCCCAGAGCTGGGGCTATAACCATCTGGATCACAGAGGTGAAGAGGTTGAAACTTGGCAAGATGATCACTCCCTAATCCTAGTCAATAATGCCACAGATACTCCTACCTTCTACTCCAGAGGATGGCACACAACCTCAACACCAGATCTTGCCTTCTCCACACCAGATATAGCTGGATCTATTAGTAGAGAAGTAGGAGACCAACTAGGGGGAAGCGACCATCGCCCAATCTTTCTTACTGTCCAGAGTGCAACTCTCAGTACAGGCCCAGCCATTACAAGATGGAACTACAAAAAAGCCAACTGGGGTTTATTCAGGCATCAGGTGAACACGCTGCTGTCTACCCTCAAGGTACAGAACAGAGACATTAATGAAGTGGTAAAAGACTTCAACAGATGCATACTACAAGCTGCAAAAGAAACCATTCCCAAAGGATGCCGGCGTAACTACATACCATACTGGTCCAGCACACTCCAAGAACGTCAGGAAGCTATGGACAAGGCTAGAAAGGACGCAGAGTCTCAGCCTTCACTTGAAACTCACAACAAATGGAAAAAGGCTGTAGCAGAGTTTCAGAGAACAAAGCTAGAAGAAAAGCGGAAAAGCTGGAGAACTAAAACGGCATCGCTGAACCTTGAGAAAGACGGCAGGAAACTTTGGAGATTAGTCAAGTCTCTAAATGAAGAGCATTCCTCACCAAGGCAGACTATCACATTGGATGAAGGTGGCAAACTTTTCAGAGGAAAACAAGCTGCAGACTTGTTTGCTAGAAGATACAGTTCAGAAAGCAACTTACCCATTAACATAGACCATCAGAGAGAGATAAGAAAAGAAATACTGGCAACCATGGGACAGACAGATACTCCTGCCCCAATGAGGGAACCCATCACACTAGGAGAACTACAGAAGGCTATTTCCAAGCTTAAGTTTCAAAAGTCACCCGGCCCAGACAAAATCAGCAACGAAATGCTAGTAAATCTGAGCTCAGCAGCAAAGACAAAACTGCTTGAGATATTCAACCACAGCTGGTTGAAAGGAACGGTACCCCAAGTATGGAGAGAAGCCATCACAATACCCATACTAAAGAAAGGGAAATGTAAGACCGAGGCTGCAAGTTACCGGCCAATCAGTCTCACAAGCTGTGTTGGGAAGACTATGGAGCGAATAGTCAACCACAGATTGAAATGGTATTTAGAGTCTGAGCAGATCCTGGTGCCGGAACAAGCTGGATTTAGAGAATGCTACAGTATAGAAGACCAAGTTACTTACTTGTCTCAAGCAATAGAAGATGCCTTCCAGGAGAAGAAAAAGGTCCTAACGATCTGGGTCGACTTCAAGCAGGCCTTTGACAAGGTGTGGAAAGATGGCCTCATTGCAAAACTTAGGAGAAGTGGAATCCAAGGCAACATGATGAAATGGATCCAGTCATACTTGCATAACAGGAGAACTAGAGTCACTCTTGACGGTCTGCAGAGCAGAAAAGTGTTGCTCCATCAGGGGGTACCTCAAGGAGGAGTAATTTCCCCAACACTCTTCCTTGTTTACATCAATGACCTGGTGAAAGATCTCCCTGCAGGAGTTAAAGCTGCCTTATATGCAGATGACCTAGTACTCTGGTGCGCTGATGAAAATGTCACCACAGCAAATTATAGAATGCAGCGGGCAGCAGACATGCTAGTGTCATGGGCAGAGAAATGGCTTATCACAATAAACACAGACAAAACCTCCACAACACTGTTCTCCCTCGCCCCCAAGGACAAATCAGCTAACATACACCTAGGGACAACCGTGATCAAGGAAGAAAGCTACCCCACCTATCTTGGGGTGACATTTGACCAAAGGCTTACATGGAATAAGCATATTGAAAATGCAGAAGGAAAGGCCCGAAGACGACTAGGCATACTCAGAAAATTAGCAGGTACCAACTGGGGAGCAAATGAACGAAATCTAAAGAAGATTTATAATGGAGTAATAAGACCACACTTAGAGTTTAGCTCAGCAGCATGGTCATCAGCTGCTAACTCACATCTGCAGTCTTTGGACAAGGTGCAAAATCAAGCTCTCAGGCTCATTACAGGAGCCATGAAAACTACACCAATAACAGAGATGCAGAAGGTTGCTGGATTACAGACATTGTCCCATAGAAGAGACACAAAAACCATGATCCAGATGGAAAAGTACAACAGTATGCCAATGCACCCAATGAAGGCAAGACTAGATGATCTGGCATTGGGACGTCTAAAGCGTAGCAGCTTTGTGCATCGGGGGAAAAGACTTATAAGACAGCATCAAGAAGACCTATCCATGAAGACAACACCACTGAAGCCCACCCTATACCCTGTACCATGGGAGCAGGCCAGCAGTGCCCTCCAAATTAATACAACAGTCAGTGGTCTCACAAGTGGATGTGAGTATAATGATCTGCAAAAACGAACTGCTACATTGAGTATGATCCAAGAAAGCTATCCCGATCAATCATGGATACATGCCTATACAGATGGATCAGCAACTAATGCTGTTAGGAATGGAGGTGCCGGTATCTTTATCTCATATCCTGACAACCACTATGAGACTAGGCACATTCCCACTGGTAAATTCTGTTCCAACTATACAGCTGAGGTTCAAGCTCTAGAGCAAGCTGCAAATATGATTTATAACACCAACTCTGACTGCCACCAGGTAGTCATCCTCACAGATGCACTGTCTGTCCTGCAAGCTCTCAAGGGTGGTAAACTCCCGCATCTGAGAAATGAACTAAACAAGGTAGCTGCCAAAAAGAGAACCATACTTCAGTGGGTACCATCTCATTGTGGTGTACCCGGAAATGAAAAGGCAGATAAACTTGCAAAAAAGGGAGGAGAATGTGAACAAGAAGATAATGAAGTCACATACTTTGAGAAAAAGAGAGCTATCCAGACTATCAGAAGAGAACAGAACCAACCCAAAGACGACTATCACACTCTCGACCGGCAGGGACAGACAACTATTTTTCGACTCAGGACAGGGCATAACAAACTGAATAAACACATGCACAAGCTACGATTGTCTGCTTCACCACTGTGCACATGTGGATTAAACGAACAAACTGCTGAGCATGTTCTACAGGACTGTCCTCTGTATGACCAGTTAAGAAAGATATACTGGCCCAATGACTCAACACTAAACTCAAAGCTATATGGAGTTAAAGAGGAACTTCAAACAACAGTCGAATTCATCATGAGAACTCGTCTGACGGTGTAATCATCAAAGATGCGATCGCAAGAAGAAGAAGAAGAAGACTTGAAAGCAGATCAAACCTTTAAAATAAGGGGACATCAATGCTTCAGATCCGACAGAAAAGATAGACGAAAAGAAGGAGTACTTACTCTTGTAAGGAATAACATTCATGCACACGAAAGGAAAACCTTCATGGATGGAGCAGAATATCAGCTGTTGCAGATAAAGGTAGACAAGTTGGAAATAGAACTCCTGAACTATTACTGTCCGAACAACAAACCCCTGAGTCTCAGCTCTATACAGGTACCAGCCACCAACTTTATAGCAGTTGGAGACTTTAATAGCCACTCCCAGAGCTGGGGCTATAACCATCTGGATCACAGAGGTGAAGAGGTTGAAACTTGGCAAGATGACCACTCCCTAATCCTAATCAATAATGCCACAGATACTCCTACCTTCTACTCCAGAGGATGGCACACAACTTCAACACCAGATCTTGCCTTCTCCACACCAGATATAGCTGGATCTATTAGTAGAGAAGTAGGAGACCAACTAGGGGGAAGCGACCATCGCCCAATCCTTCTTACTGTCCAGAGTGCAACTCTCAGTACAGGCCCAGCCATTACAAGATGGAACTACAAAAAAGCCAACTGGGGTTTATTCAGGCATCAGGTGAACACGCTGCTGTCTACCCTCAAGGTACAGAACAGAGACATTAATGAAGTGGTAAAAGACTTCAACAGATGCATACTACAAGCTGCAAAAGAAACCATTCCCAAAGGATGCCGGCGTAACTACATACCATACTGGTCCAGCACACTCCAAGAACGTCAGGAAGCTATGGACAGGGCTAGAAAGGATGCAGAGTCTCAGCCTTCACTTGAAACTCACAACAAATGGAAAAAGGCTGTAGCAGAGTTTCAGAGAACAAAGCTAGAAGAAAAACGGAAAAGCTGGAGAACTAAAACGGCATCGCTGAACCTTGAGAAAGACGGCAGGAAACTTTGGAGATTAGTCAAGTCTCTAAATGAAGAGCGTTCCTCACCAAGGCAGACTATCACATTGGATGAAGGTGGCAAACTTTTCAGAGGAAAACAAGCTGCAGACCTGTTTGCTAGAAGATACAGTTCAGAAAGCAACTTACCCATTAACATAGACCATCAGAGAGAGATAAGAAAAGAAATACTGGCAACCATGGGACAGACAGATACTCCTGCCCCAATGAGGGAACCCATCACACTAGGAGAACTACAGAAGGCTATTTCCAAGCTTAAGTTTCAAAAGTCACCCGGCCCAGACAAAATCAGCAACGAAATGCTAGTAAATCTGAGCTCAGCAGCAAAGACAAAACTGCTTGAGATATTCAACCACAGCTGGTTGAAAGGAACGGTACCCCAAGTATGGAGAGAAGCCATCACAATACCCATACTAAAGAAAGGAAAATGTAAGACCGAGGCTGCAAGTTACCGGCCAATCAGTCTCACAAGCTGTGTTGGGAAGACTATGGAGCGAATAGTCAACCACAGATTGAAATGGTATTTAGAGTCTGAGCAGATCCTGGTGCCGGAACAAGCTGGATTTAGAGAATGCTACAGTATAGAAGACCAAGTTACTTACTTGTCTCAAGCAATAGAAGATGCCTTCCAGGAGAAGAAAAAGGTCCTAACGATCTGGGTCGACTTCAAGCAGGCCTTTGACAAGGTGTGGAAAGATGGCCTCATTGCAAAACTTAGGAGAAGTGGAATCCAAGGCAACATGATGAAATGGATCCAGTCATACTTGCATAACAGGAGCACTAGAGTCACTCTTGACGGTCTGCAGAGCAGAAAAGTGTTGCTCCATCAGGGGGTACCTCAAGGAGGAGTAATTTCCCCAACACTCTTCCTTGTTTACATCAATGACCTGGTGAAAGATCTCCCTGCAGGAGTGAAAGCTGCCTTATATGCAGATGACCTAGTACTCTGGTGCGCTGATGAAAATGTCACCACAGCAAATTATAGAATGCAGCGGGCAGCAGACATGCTAGTGTCATGGGCAGAGAAATGGCTTATCACAATAAACACAGACAAAACCTCCACAACACTGTTCTCCCTCGCCCCCAAGGACAAATCAGCTAACATACACCTAGGGACAACCGTGATCAAGGAAGAAAGCTACCCCACCTATCCTGGGGTGACATTTGACCAAAGGCTTACATGGAATAAGCATATTGAAAATGCAGAAGGAAAGGCCCGAAGACGACTAGGCATACTCAGAAAATTAGCAGGTACCAACTGGGGAGCAAATGAACGAAATCTAAAGATTTATAATGGAGTAATAAGACCACACTTAGAGTTTAGCTCAGCAGCATGGTCATCAGCTGCTAACTCACATCTGCAGTCTTTGGACAAGGTGCAAAATCAAGCTCTCAGGCTCATTACAGGAGCCATGAAAACTACACCAATAACAGAGATGCAGAAGGTTGCTGGATTACAGACATTGTCCCATAGAAGCGACACAAAAACCATGATCCAGATGGAAAAGTACAACAGTATGCCAATGCACCCAATGAAGGCAAGACTAGATGATCTGGCATTGGGACGTCTAAAGCGTAGCAGCTTTGTGCATCGGGGAAAAAGACTTATAAGACAGCATCAAGAAGACCTATCCATGAAGACAACACCACTGAAGCCCACCCTATACCCTGTACCATGGGAGCAGGCCAGCAGTGCCCTCCAAATTAATACATCAGTCAGTGGTCTCACAAGTGGATGTGAGTATAATGATCTGCAAAAACGAACTGCTACATTGAGTATGATCCAAGAAAGCTATCCCGATCAATCATGGATACATGCCTATACAGATGGATCAGCAACTAATGCTGTTAGGAATGGAGGTGCCGGTATCTTTATCTCATATCCTGACAACCACTATGAGACTAGGCACATTCCCACTGGTAAATTCTGTTCCAACTATACAGCTGAGGTTCAAGCTATAGAGCAAGCTGCAAATATGATTTATAACACCAACTCTGACTGCCACCAGGTAGTCATCCTCACAGATGCACTGTCTGTCCTGCAAGCTCTCAAGGGTGGTAAACTCCCGCATCTGAGAAATGAGCTAAACAAGGTAGCTGCCAAAAAGAGAACCATACTTCAGTGGGTACCATCTCATTGTGGTGTACCCGGAAATGAAAAGGCAGATAAACTTGCAAAAAAGGGAGGAGAATGTGAACAAGAAGATAATAAAGTCACATACTTTGAGAAAAAGAGAGCTATCCAGACTATCAGAAGAGAACAGAACCAACCCAAAGACGACTATCACACTCTCGACCGGCAGGGACAGATAACTATTTTTCGACTCAGGACAGGGCATAACAAACTGAATAAACACATGCACAAGCTACGATTGTCTGCTTCACCACTGTGCACATGTGGATTAAACGAACAAACTGCTGAGCATGTTCTACAGGACTGTCCTCTGTATGACCAGTTAAGAAAGATATACTGGCCCAATGACTCAACACTAAACTCAAAGCTATATGGAGTTAAAGAGGAACTTCAAACAACAGTCGAATTCATCATGAGAACTCGTCTGACGGTGTAATCATCAAAGATGCCATCACAAGAAGAAGAATAATAACTGGTATCCTATCAGTATAATGGATACAAACAAAACAAGCCAGAATTGGCAATGGCTAACACTTCATATAGGAAGGTAGCATCATAAAAACAATATGAAGTCCTCCCACGACATGGGGGTCAAGACTTTCAATCAACTATGCTGATCGCACCAAGTTGTGCTCTTTAGTGTAATAATTGATACGTAATTAATTAAACATACATTTACTCAGATGCGCACACATAGTGCATCTAACCCAGTTAGACTGGCATCTAGCTATGTTACATCTCGCATGCTTAACACCTATGCGGAAAATGACTTAACAGTGTGCGCTTCTGCACTTCAATTCCTGCAAAGCAGTTTATGCTTTTTTAAAATCTCCTCCCTTACAGCTGATGATACAAGGCTTTCAAAACACTGGATTGGGGTAGATGATTCATTTAAATTTGCTGACTCTTTCATCTTTGGGTTGGAATCTAAAGCTGTTCCTTGTTAGTGCACCCACATTTGCCTCCTGCCATTCTATATTTCTGACACAAATCTGTTGTCACTTTTCCCCTTCTTGTAAAACTAAATTAGGTATTACTGGGTCTGATGTTGAAGAATTAATGTTATTTGATGGAACCAAGCCCACTCTTCCTGACATAACACCTTCATTCTCTGAATCCACATCACTGGAAGATGAACTAGACCAAGAATTATTAACAATAAAATCACTACTGCTGTACGCGTCTTCATCTTCACTGAAATTTTCTTTCAAACTAACAGCCTGCTGAGCACTAAGACAAGTAGGTCACTTGCGAGAAGATGAACTAGACGCCATCGAAAATAGGTAACACAAATTTTGTAAAACTTACACAAGATGGCTGATGTAAACGTGTTGAAAGAACTCGAAAGGGTGAAGCTAGAACTTTCCCGTGTTAGAAATAATAATAAAAAAGGCTATACTTCTGCTTCCCAGTCATCTAAAACTTCTAACTGGGATGAAACGAAACAAAAACTTATTTCAAAGAGCACGACCCTGAAAACTGGCCTCCCATCTTCTGAGCCTAGATTTATCAAACATAAAAACTCGCCGCTTGTCCATTAAGAGTTAATCCAGTATAACAAACAGCAGTATGCACGAGTAAATTAGTAACAACTACTTCATTTTAACTTCAGTGACATGGATGGGCCTGGTGTAGTGATATCAGCTTCTCAACATCAGGCTGAAAGTTACCCAGAAAGAGTCTCAGATTCCCATGTTCAGTAATTTGCAGTCTGTTTCTCTGCTTCAAAAAAAGTTGGACAACCACGCTGAAATCACGCTCTACTAAATACGAATTTTGAAAGTCAATACAGAACATCTTAACCTTTCCCAACACCGTAGAATAGCAATCAGAGATTTCTTTCTGCAACCAAAAGTCTTGATATGATTTTTTTAACATTTGCTTAAGCTCAATGTCATTTTGTAGCGAAATCAGTTTCTCTTCTACCCTTCCTAGTTCCTCACTGCACGTGTCCAGGAATGGATTTATTATCCAGTCTGGTATAGTAATCAAAAGAAGATTCTGAAACCTCTGAGACATGTCTTTATGCAGCATATCTAGGTGTGCAAAATATACTTGAAGATTATCCTCTGGTATTTTGTCTTTCTCTTACTTACTTACTTAGTCGTTCCCCTTCTACTGTGAGGTGTAGAGGTTTGGAAGAGAGAGCGCCAGACTATCCTATCGGCTGTCTTCCTCCTGGCCTGGTTCCATTCTAGTCCTCGATCCTTCAAAGATTGTCTAATGTTGTCCTCCCAGCGGACTCTGGGTCGTCTCGGGGTCTGGATCCTTGGCTCTTTGTTTCCCATGCTTGTCGTGGTATCCGATCTTCTCCCATTCTGCAGACATGGCCAAACCATCTTAATTGGGACTGTTCTACTTGGGTCTGCAGGGGGTAGGATTTTAGGCCTTGACGAATCGTCTGGTTGCGTACCATGTCTCTTCTTGTTACTTCAACCACCTTCCTCAGATACCTCATTTCTGAGGTTTGGATCTGGCTTTTATGGGTTGTAGTCATTGCCCATGACTCGCATCCGTATGTCAAGACTGGGACATAGGTGCAGCGGTATACAGCCATCTTCGTTTTCTTACCAACCTCTCTATTGCTGAGGAATCCTCGATTTATGGCCTGAAAAAGTCTCCCAGCTGCTGCTTTTCGAGTGGCCAACTCTTCTTTGATGCCTCCCTTTCGGTCTATAATAGCTCCGAGGTATTTAAAGTGGTCGACCTGCTCCAGGACCTGTTCTCCCAGCTTAATCTGGTGTTTTCTTTCTTCTCGTGATATCAACATGGATTTTGTTTTAGAGATTCTTATGACCATCCCTCTCTTCTCCAGCTCTTCTTTCCAGACTTGCAGGTTGGATTGGAGATGCGCCTCTGATTTAGCAATCAGGGCAACATCATCAGCAAATGCCAGCTCCGAAATATAGACCTGTCTCATCTTCCAGTACCCCACTGAATACTTTCTTGTTCTCTCCTTACATGCCTTGATGACATCGTCCATAAGGAGTATGAAGAGGTAAGTTGATAGGATATCACCTTGTCTTACACCAGTGGTGGTCCTGAACTCTTCTGACTTATGGTTTGCTGTCCTCACATAATTTCTGCAAGACTTGTAGAAGCTCTGTATAGCATGAATCAGAGGTGCTGGAATATTCTTCTTTGCCAAACAGTCCCAAGGTTTACTCCAGGGGACCCTGTCAAACGCCTTTTCCAGATCTATGAAACAAAGATGCATCTCACTCTTATACTCAAGGGCCTTTTCACTCAGCTGTCTGAGTGTGAAGATTAGGTCTTGAGTACTTCGGTTTGCTCGAAATCCGCACTGGACCTCATCCAATTGTGGCTCAGATAGGAGTCGGAGTCACTGCTCTAGGATTCTAGAGTAGATTTTTGTCTTTCTCTTTCAACTCTAAAAGGCTGGGAAATTGGATTAACTCGCGATGGCAAACTGTTGAGTCCTTTTTGGGTTCCTTAACAGTATTATAGTTGACATAGGTCTTACTACAGTTAAAAGTGTACGCATCAACAAATGTGGTAAGAATATATTTGTAAATTTAATTCATTGTGCACGGAAGCGCACATATTTGTGCGTAAGCATTTTGCGTTTTGTTGCTAAACACTAGATGACGTAGTGACCTCCAGAGAGAGAGATGTAATGGCTTTGATAGAAGTCAGACTTGTGTCTGTTTGTTCTAACCTCATATGGCAGGTTACCTACTGGTAAATTTGATTGTATACGGCCTTCCATACGGAAGCCATCGCCGTGAAGATTTTACAGTAAGTTCATTTATACTATGTAAATATATTTAAACCACAAAAAACTTCAACAAATATGGACAAGTCAAATAAAGAAAATAAAACACAGCCATCCAAGACAGGGGGAGGTCCTCTCGCAGAGAGGCGTATGATGCAACACAGAGAAAGCCGAAATGAGTCTGTGTTGCTGACTAACCTTCTTTCTTCTAGGAGAACTTCCAGATTTGGCACCTGGAATGTTCGGACATTAAACGAACAAGGGAAAGTGGCACAAGTAGCAGCAGAAATGAGGGAATACAAAATTGAGGTTCTGGGAATGTGTGAAACAAAGTGGAAGGGGGTAGACAGGAAGAAACTCATCACAGGTGAATTGGTGCTGTCCTCAGGACATGAAGACGAAAGTTCACACCACAGTGAAGGGGTAGCTCTTATGTTATCTAAAGAAGCAGAGAAAGCACTCATTGAATGGGAAGCTGTTGGACCCAGAATAATAACAGCTACCTTCAAAACAGCTAAAAAGAAAATTCAGGTAAATGTCATCCAATGTTATGCACCAACTAATGACAAAGAAGAGTCTGTGAAAGAAGCATTTTATACTAAACTACAGGAAATTATGGATAAAGTAAAAAGGAAAGACATCACAATTTTGATGGGTGACATGAATGCAAAGATAGGTACAGTCAATACCAGATTTGAAGAAGTCATGGGAAAACATGGGCTAGGAGTAATGAATGAAAATGGAGAACTATTCGCAAACTTCTGTGCCTCAAATCAACTGGCTATAGGAGGAAGCATGTTTCCACATAAGAGAATACACAAGGCAACATGGATATCACCAGACCATAGAACAGAAAATCAGATTGATCATATATGCATAAAGAAGAATTTTAGATCATCATTGCAGGATGTAAAGGTATATAGAGGAGCAGATGTGGCATCAGATCACCATCTTCTGATAGCCAAAGTAAAAATGAAACTCAAGAGATATGCAACAATGCAAAATTATAGACAACAGTTTAATGTAGGACAGCTAAGAAATCAAGAAACAAGAGACAAATTTGCGGTCACAGTATCCAACAAATTCCAAGTGCTCCAACAGCTGGAAGATGTAGAGAATACAGAAGACTATTGGCAGCAGGTCAAAACGGTATGGAAGGAGACATGTGAAGAAATACTGGGGAAAAGGGAAAGACAACAAAAAGCATGGATAACAACAGAAACCATCAATAAGATAAAAGACAGAAAAAACAAGAAAGCAGAGTTAAACACAAGCAAAACCAGAAG
This sequence comes from Oreohelix idahoensis, assembly GCA_024509875.1. Lineage (NCBI taxonomy): Eukaryota > Metazoa > Mollusca > Gastropoda > Stylommatophora > Oreohelicidae > Oreohelix > Oreohelix idahoensis. The sequence goes on from JAMPIV010000224.1 coordinate 232,096, forward strand.
TTCCAAAGCCAAGGCTCAAGAAGTGTACACAGAAGCAAACAAAGAAGTAAAAAGAAGTATCAAAAGAGACAAGAGGAAGTATATTGAGGAGTTGGCAAGAGAGGCAGAAGATGCTGCAGCCAAAGGAAATATGAGAGAACTGTATAGCAGCACAAAGAAGCTAACAGGGAAATACAAGCAAACAAGTTGCCTCATAAAAGACAAGAATGGGAAACTGCTCAGCAATATACAAGAGCAAATGAAGAGGTGGACAGAATATTTTGGGGACCTTCTCAATAGACCAGCTCCACAAAACCCGCCGGACATCCAGCCAGCAGAAGAAGAGCTACAAATTAACGGTGAAAGACCAACGAAGGAAGAAATAAAGAAAGCCATAAAGCTTCTAAGAGATGGAAAAGCGTCTGGACCTGATGGCATTCCAGCAGAGGCCATCAAAGCAGATATCGACATGGCTACAGAGATGTTATATAAATTACTTGGTAAAGTCTGGGAAAAGGAAGAGATACCAGCAGAATGGAAGGAAGGATATCTGGTTAAGTTGCCTAAGAAGGGAAATTTACAAGAGTGCACAAATTATAGAGGAATAATGTTACTATCAGTGCCAGGAAAAGTATTAAACAGGATTATCCTTGAGAGATTAAAAGAGTCCATAGACAAGAAACTGAGAGATGAACAAGCAGGTTTTCGACAAAACAGATCATGTACAGACCAGATAGCCACTTTGAGAATAATAGTTGAACAAAGTCTGGAATGGAATTCACCACTATACATCGGATTTGTGGACTACGAAAAGGCATTTGACAGTGTAGACAGAGAATCACTTTGGAAATTGATGAGGCATTATGGAGTTCCCCTGAAGATCATTAATTTAATAAAGAAAACCTATGAAGACATGACATGCAGACAGCTTACAGAACCATTTGGGATAAGAACAGGAGTGCGACAGGGATGCCTCTTGTCTCCATTTCTTTTCTTGCTGGCAATAGATTGGGTTATGAGATCATCGACAACATGCAACAGAAATGGAATCCAGTGGACTCTGACTAAGCAGTTGGATGATCTGGATTTTGCTGATGACTTGGCTCTTCTGTCCCATAGCCGTAATCAGATACAGGACAAATTGAAAACACTCGATGAGAGGTCACAGCAATTGGGTCTGAAAATACACAGGGAAAAGACAAAAGTAATGCAAATAAATGCAGGTAATGATAACAGGGTTGAACTTGAAGAAACACCAATACAAGATGTAGAATCATACACATATCTTGGCAGTAATATAGACAAAGTTGGAGGGACTGACAGCGATATCAAAACAAGAATACAAAAGGCAAGAGGAGCTTTCATTGCATTGGGAAATATATGGAGATCAAGAGAAATCGGATCCAACACGAAAATAAGAATCTTCAACTCAAATGTGAAGTCAGTCCTATTGTATGGCTCGGAGACATGGAGAACAACAAAGACAACAACCAAAAAGCTACAGACTTTCATAAATGGGTGCTTGCGTAGAATAGAGGGATTAAAATGGTATGACGAGGTTACTAACGTGGAACTGATGACAAGAACTAGACAAGTGCCAGTGGAACAAGAGATGAGAAGAAGACGATGGCGATGGATAGGACACACACTGAGGAAACCTGTTGATAGCATTACAAGGCAGTCCTTGTTCTGGAATCCCCAGGGCAAGAGAGGCAGAGGAAGACCAAGAAGTACATGGAGAAGAGAGTTGGAAACAGAGGTGAAAATGATGAGGAGAACATGGAAAGAACTTGAGATGATGGCACGTGACAGGAGGACTTGGCATGTGTTTGTTGAAGGCCTATGCTCCTTTGGGAGTGGAGGGTTATGAATGAATGAAATATATCCTACGTTTTTACATCATACTGAATCTAGTCAGTACATTCAATGGGAATCGTTGACCCTTCATTAGGATGTATTGAAATGGATAACATATAAAGGGAAGTCATTGAATCCAGCCTATTATTTTGAAGAAATTGTATTACAGAAACGAAAATACAAAGATAAAGTATTTGTTCACCATCCTAAGGATTACGGTACATAAGGAGAAGCCGTTCAAATTCAGAACTTAGGAATTTACATGTACATTGTATACTATGATGCCTCCAATGTGATGTTCAGAGATTCCAGATCTCTTACTTACGAGGCCACTGAAAAGACGAGATATTCGTGATGAATTACACTGGTATACACACATTTTGGTGCCTTAGATTTTATAGCTGTTCATGGGTAATTTTGGGTTGCTGATTCCAAAAATGTAATCAGATTTTTTCTATCAGCTCTAGTTTTTGAGATAACTAAGAATTACCATATTAGTAGGGCAATTGTTATGTACAATCCTAGAGTTAGGTGCTATCAGTGGCATTTTGACTTTAGTCTGCATTCATCATCATCATCATGTGACTTATTCTTTCCAGAACGTTGTCTCCATTACAGCTGCTCTGAACACATCACGATTCTGGGCAAGCCGATCTGCATCAGCCAAAGACAAGTTCAGACTCTCTGTGATGTCTTGGGTCCACCGTCGTCTAGGTCGACCCCTTCCCCTTTTTCCAGGGACCATGCCTTCCATCACTGTTTTTTCCAGACTATTATGTCTTTTTATATGACCAAAAAATTTCAGCTTCCTTATTGCGATGGTATTTAGGAGCCAATGTTCCTGTACGTTTAGTGAGTGCAGTACTTCTCTGTTGGTCTTTTTTTCTGTCCAGGGTATTCTCAACATCCTTCTGTAGCATTTCATTTCGAATGATGTAATCTTTTTTGCAACTGTTTTATTGAGTGTCCAAGTCTCGCAGCCGTATGTTGCTACTGGGAATATACATGCTCTGATCAGTTGTAACTTTGTTTCTTTGCTTGTGCCTTGCCATAGGTTTTTCATCTGTATTAGTTTATGTGTATATATTACCAAAAATGTAATAAAACTTTATCACTAGCACTTGTTTAGTCAACACGCAAAAAGGATCTTTACGAGGACTTCCTGGAATGTGATATGCCGGACAGTCACGCTTAAGGGTCCAACAGTAATCTGCCATCATGTGGGCATCCCAAAGTCCCTGGTATCTCTCTTCCATTGTTTTTATATCTTGGTGAAATCTTTCACCTTGCTCCTCACTAAAGTCGCCAAGATTCTCCGGAAATAAATGTAAATGGTTATGGAGGTAGTGCAATTTTATGCTCATGTTGCATCCAAGTTCACAAAAACTCAACAGCATGTTTCCAACTAATTCAGAATAATTGTCTGCTTTAAAGTTACCCAGAAAGTTTTGCACAACTAAAACAAATGATGACCAGGCTGTGGACTCTGTTTTGTTCATGGAATCAATAAAATTTGGATCAATTATTAACTTTCTAATTTGAGGTCCATCAAAAATTCCAGCTTTAAGTTTGTCTATGCTCAATTCTGGAAACTTTCTGCATAAGTAATTAAAACAGGTACCATCTTTGTTCAGTGCCTTAACAAATTGCTTCATCAAGCCAAGCTTTATATGTAATGGTGGCAGTAGAACTCTTTTTCGATCAATGAGAGGCTTATTGACAATATTTTTTTCTCCAACTTTAAATTCATCCCTCAACGGCCACTGTTTCTCTGTCCAGTGCATATCTTTTGCCCTGCTATCCCACAAACATATAAAGCATGTATATTTGGTGAATCCCATTTGCTGGCATGGCAAGAAGTTCATCATTTTAAGATCTACGCAAACCATCCAGTTATGTTCTAAATACTTCAATTTTTCCAGAACTGTGCTTATTGTAGCATACTCCTCCTTCATTGTAGTAGAATGAGCAATTGGAAATGAGCCATATTTGTTACCATTGTGTAAGAGAACACCCTTCAAACTTCTTTTAGAGCTGTCAATGAAAAGTCGCCACTCATCTGGTGTAAAACTTACACCCATTTTGTTAACAAGACCTCCTACATTAGTACAAAACAAAAGGTTGTTTTCTTTACAAAAGAATGGAATAAAACCTTGCTCTCTGCTGCGATAAAATGTAACCTTTGTTTCAGCAGTCAGTAATTTTTTTTCTTTCAATCTTGAAGCCAAAAGTTCTGAAGATTCCTTTGAGAGATATAGATCTCGGATTAGATCATTTAGTTCAAGCTGGTCGAAGCGTTGAGCATCTGAAAAATTATCTTTGAAATCACTATCACTGTCACTTGTCATTCCACATGCCACTCCTGTCTCATCTTCTAGCAGGGAATCCAAAATCTGACTGAAAGTTGGAATATTAATATTCACAACACAGAAATAACAGTCATCATAGTGGTTCTTCGGCTCTCTCCAAACCATTGGAATTCCAAATTTTAAACATTTTCTTTTCCCACAAGTCCACTGTCGCAGATGTTCAACACATGTTTTGCAAACAATATGAGGAGCCCAAGACTTGTCCTGGTCACCTAGTTTTACTTTAAAGTAAGCAAAGTATGCCTTTTTCACAAAAACAGTAATATGCTTCCTATGTTCTTCTTTGAAAGTGTACTCTCCACAAATATAACAAAATAAATGCGGTGAAAGAAAACATGCTCTTCTTGAAGATGATGCCATTCTCTGTTAGAAGTGTAATAAAATAAGTAGCATACTAACATGCATGCAGTGGCTTAAAATCTAAAAAAGGCAATTCTGGGAAGATTCTTGGAAAACTCAAACTGAGAGTAAACAAGCAGTTTTCTTTTGTAAAGGACTAGACAGCAATAGTTTTTTTACATAGCCTTATATAGAAAATATTGTAATAATACAGGGTGACCAAAAAAAAACGGGCCCGCGCGCGCACAAAACATACAAAAATGTCTGTATCTCAAAAACTAGAGCTGCTACAGACAAGTAAATGTGATATTTGAATTGAGCAAGCCTCATTTATGTACAATCAAGAGTAAAATGTTTGGCACGAAAAAAAATTTTTTTTTTGTAGGGCTGTGTTATATACCATTGATGATGATATGTATGTTTGCCCTTGAGAGGTCAGCCGTTATAGGAACTGATATCAAACAATCTCATGATCCAAACTGCATGATCATTCATGAACATTGATACGTTAACTAAGATGTCCTGTCATATGTTCACTACTATGACTATCATGAAACTATTCGATTTAAACAGTCATAATATATTTGGACATCTCCTCATGTTTATTTCTATGTCAACCGTCAATGTCAGAAGTCTTGTCCCGTTCAGCGTGATCATCAAATAAATTGAATCAACTTTATCCAAGAGTTTTCCAGTGTGCGTCATTTGCCACAGGCACTAGTTGACGTGCCCTGTTCGTATTACCATTACCGGTTCACTACTTAACCAAATAACATTCGCGTGATCAGCACTAGTAGTCAACCAGTCATCACCATCAAAACATGACTACAACATGACTACTACAATCATATTGCATTTGAATAGCGTTAATTTGGCTAGAAATGTGGAGACGGCAGATTTGACTTTTATAAGATTAATATCATGTCCTTGCAGTCATAGATTTATTTAATTAATCTTTGCGAATAAATATGCCAATTATGCAATGTCATGCATGATATTTGTTAGTTCTGTACTGAGCAAAGCATGCGAGTCTTTGAAGACTTTTACCACAATTTCAAAAAGAGCATAAAAGTAAGTACCACATACTGCTTGGATATTTCACTGGAAAAATGTCCTTTGCAGGGCAGAAAGGGGAAACTAGGTCTTCTTTATTGTTTTGCTGTTCTTGCATTTTGTATGTATTGTAATAACATTTTTATAAGATAATTATGTGTTTCTTTTTATCTCAAAATATGTAAACTTGAAAACAGAATGTATTTTGTAAATGATAGAAAAATTGCAATAAAAAACATCAGTATATCGGGGTTCTTGATTTGCCAGCAAACTCCGGAGTTACCCATTTGTCATTCAAACATACGTTGCTAAATCAAAACAAGAGCTCTTCTCTCCAAATTTATGACCAATGGAAAGAAGAGTTATTGAGCCTCAGATTCTTATAACACAAGCTCCAAGTGGTGTTGAATTAGTTGCACAAATTTCAAAGTAATGACAAAGTTGTCTTTTTAAGTATGCTTCCAAGAGACAGATCCCTGCTTGTGTTACATCCATAGATTTGCCATCTATTCGACTATCAGTGTGTAAATTCTTATCATTTTCTGAGATTTGTTGAAAGAGCAAGCTTTCAGGAATGACGAGCAACCCAACAAGTTTTTTTGTGCTTGTTGTCTGGTCATGGAGGCTGTTCCACCCGGGAAAGATCAACATCCCCCGAGCGTGATGCGAATGAGAGAAACTATCATTCTGATTCTACTGAGCACATAAATGAGAGAAACTACCCGTGTAAGTTAATATATATTTTTGAAAATTGATAACATTTAATTTATACTGAAGTAAGTACGACTGTGATAACTAAAATAAAACCAAGGGAATTAGCAAGGGGAGTGCAGGTAGAAGATTCAAGGTTGGAACAGCAAAAATGTCCTTCGTTCGATTTAGCTTTTGTTTTGGCAATTGATTTATTGATGGTGATTTTAATATCATTGGCAGCATTTGAAAAGCATCATGCACATTGAATGTGGTATTTAGGTACTTTTTAATCATGATTAATGCCCCACTCGCTCAAAAACTCAGTCAGTTTGGTGACCTCATTCAATGTAAACAATCACAGCAGTTGCACATGATTGGTTGTCTGCGAGACCGGACTGTAGGATTCTTTCTTAATGAGATTAGGAATAATAAGACATTTCTAAAAGGTGCCACATAAGTCACCAGAACAAATAATTAAAGCAATTCTGCTCAGCAATACCTTCGTTCAAAGAAGAATAGATGAAATGGCAGAGAATGTTGAAAACACATTGTGAGCATACATAGGACATTGCAGAATATGTCATATAAACATGGTTTATTTGAACTCCATTGCAAAGAGCTGTAAAAATGTGTTAACGTGATGTATGATTTATAAATGTACCTTAAATGGTTAATTGTTTTTTCAGTTTTGTGGGTGACAAGAAATATGAAAAATTGTGCATTGTCTTCAATAATATTATAATAATAATAATAGCCCCTTCAGTCATAACTGACTATGGGAATGCGCCCCTGAGGTGACAGCCCACAGCTGCTTATTTTCCTGGTGCTCCTTTCGACATTTTCTCTCCTCCTCTGCTTGTTGTGTGAGCCTCTTTTAGCCCAATCTGAGGTGGTGCCATAAATAACATCGCCACTTAGTGCGATCAGCAGCTTCATCCTCCCATGTTGCTGGATCCATGTCCAGTGCTCTCATATCTCTCTTGCACACATCTTTGAACCTCAGCTGTGGTCGCCCAACTGTTCTCTTGCCATCTGCTAATTGTTCGTAGAAGATATCTTTTGGGATGCGACCATCTTCCATGTTGTCTTCAAACAAGGCATCTTTGGGCCTAAACTTTGTTTAACAAGTCAAATTAAATGTGCTTATTTTCTGTACTCTTGGAAAGTGCTTGAAAAAAGCATTGCATGGATAATTCTGTTCTGTGTACACAGGTAGAAATCTTGACGAATTGCACGGTTTCTGTGGAAATCGATTTTTTGGCTTTCTTATCATTTTCAACTCATAATATCCTTGTTCAACACAATGTGACATGTTAAGAAAAAATTGGGCTTGCTTAGTATGACTATGACATTGGATATCATAGATGTTGAGTGTCTACAGTGCATAGATTTTGAGCATTGACACTTTAAAAATGTATGTCGAGCTGATTTTGTAAGCAAACACACACGACTAACCAGATTGTCTTTAAATTTGAAAAGAGCATATTGACCTATTTATGCCGTCCATGTCTTACATTTTAAAATGTCTTACAAGTAGTTTTTAACACAAACATGACCTTATACGTACTTATACATGTTATTTGTGATCCTTTGGTGATGTCAAAGATGGCCCATTTTCACTTTCAGACGGAGCGATAACATTTATAAGTAAAAAAAAAAATAAAAATTCATAACTATTTTATTTATTGACCGATTTTGCTTATGTTTTTTTTTGTTAATTTTTTTTTTGTATGTACTTTCTAAATATCTTATTGAATTGTCAATTTAACAAAAATGAAAAATCAGTTTGTGGTACCTAATAAAAGCATCTAAGACAATTTCCTTCTGAGAGCCACCTGACTTCTGTGTGCATCAGCAAATATTCATACTGTTCATCATTCTCAGTACAAAGCTCTCGAAATAGTAGAGAATTGAGAGCATGGGACTTAATTTGGTTAATTGCTGTAATAACAGGATTTTAATGATTTGTGAAGCCAATCAATTAGATTTTTTGCAAAAAGGTGATGTCTGTGAATTACAGTATATTGAAAATATACCAGGTACAGCTTCTTTTAAGAAAGCAATAAACAACCTATCATTGATGGTGCCCCATCTGTTGCACAAGCAAGAATGTTAGTAAGTGGAATGTCCTTCTCTTTGAAAAATTTCTCTACTACATGAAATATTGACTCCCTTTTTGTATCAGTTACTAGTTGCTTAGCAAATAACAACTCTTGAACCAAGCTTACATCTTTTATAAAGCGAACATAGGCAAGAAGCAAAGCTTCGTTGACCGGCAAAGTTGACTCATCCAACTGCAATGTTCTATGTATGCTCACAATGTGTTTTCAACATTCTCAGCCACTACATCTATTCTTCTTTGAACAGAGGTATTGCTGAGCAGAAGTGCTTTAATTATTTCTTCCGGTGACTTATGCTTAACTATACTCACAAACTCCCTTATAACTGGCAAAATCACATTTTCTTCAATTGTGTGAGGCTTTCATTTAGCTATCAGCAATGAAATGTTGTATGAAGCTCGCAAACCATCACAGCTTTGTTGTGAAGTGTTGTCAAACATGTCAGGTTGCCTGCTGCTCCCATGTATTTAACCATTTCTGGTGTTATACCATCATGCCCTGTTGCTTTGCCCATCTTGATTTTCTCCAGTGCTGCCTTCAGTTCTTCCACTTTGATATCATTTTCACCACCATTGGTTTTCTCTACTGTGCTAGTGGTTATCATTTCTGATGCTTGACCTTGCTCACCATCAAGGAGTTCTGAGAAATATTCTTTCCATTACTTCCTTCAAAGCAGTAAGCAATGTGCCTTGCTTGTCCTTTATAAATTTGAGAGGGCATTGTTTTTCCTTCCTCATGTTCTTTAGGGTCTTATAGAACAATTTCTGGTTTTCTTGCGCATCACTTTCTAGTTTTTCTCCAAATTCTTCCTAGGACTTCTGTTTTGCTGCTAGCACCTTGTTCTTTGCTTCTGTTCTGAGTATCACATATTCTCTATATTTCTCCATTGGTCCTGTTGTGTTTTTAGCTCCTAAGTATTGTTTCCATGCCATTTTCTTCTCTCTTATTTTCTCTTTGACTTCCTCTGTCCATCAAGGTGTCCTCTTTCTCTTGTTCACAAGTCGGACTTCACCACATGCTTCTGCAGCAGCTGTCTTTATGATGTCCTTGAATTTAAGCCAGAGGGTTTCCAAGTTATCAGGTTGTTCTTCTATATTTCTCACTGCTGCAGCAATAAGCCCCTGATATCTGGTCTTAATTTCTGGCTCTCTCATCTTGTAGGTCTTAATGCTCATTTCTCCCATTCATTAACTTCGTTTCTTGCGTGATGTTGGGCAGTTCCTAGACTGAGCAACTCTTTCAGTTGTTCTTTTGACTGTTAGCAGATAGTGACCACTTTCAATCTCTGGCCCCCTCCAGACTCTAGCATCCCGGACATACTTGAAGGAGCTCCTCCTAACTATGGCATAGTCGATCACTGACTTTTCATTACTTAGGTTTACATCTAGTGTATGCATGTATGCACTTATGGGGGAACTTTGTGTTGGTAATGATCAGATTCTGCTCACTGCAGAATCTAAGGAGTCGCTTTCCATTGTCATTGAGAGTATCTTCTCCATAACTCCACCCCATCTAGCATGGTCATTTCCAACTCTGGCATTGAAATTTCTGAGCATGATAATTTCATCTAGGCAGTCATCCACTGTCCTTTGAAGCAGCTCAGAGAATTCCTCCTTGACCTCTGCTCTCTCATCCTCATTTGGCCCAAACATTATACGGTTGACTATGGTTTCTCCTTCTTTTACTCTTACAACCATAATGTGCTTTGAGACAAAGTTCCATCCCTTGATACTCTCTTTTGGTTTTTGGCCACAATGCAACCCACGCCCCCTTTAGCTCTTTCAGATGTGGTTACACCACTGTAGAGCAGAGTGCTACCATCAAGATCCATGACTCTTTGTCCCCTTTTCATTTCCATTACAGCCTGGATTTCTAGTTTTGCTTTCCTCATCTCTTCTACCAGCTCCTCTTCTTTTCTATTTATACTTCTTGTGTTCCAAGTTCCATAAGTTGTAGTTCGTAGTCCGCTTCAGTTCGTCACCTTTAGAATGTCCAGTTTTCTCTCTTGTATTACTTGTAATCATGATTTAAAGCAAACAGGTGATTGGCCTGTTGTGCCTTTGCATGATGAAGGGGCTGCCTCCTTAAGGCCTCTATGCAGGCCACCCTCCTCCTTTTTCAGCAGGGCTTGGGAACAGCCTAGGCAGAGTTCCTCGTAAATACTGAGATAATAAAATCTGCAACAAAGCAAAGTTGTTAATTAATGAAACAGCAGCAGGTATCTAATTTCATCCATGCCATCAGAAAGTACACTTGGACACACCTGGCCAGAGCCAAACCTCATATTAAACACTATTTAGGAATGGTTTTCACCTTCTGTTTAAATATTAGTGAACCAACCACAGATTGTTTCTCTTTCTTCAGGAGTCAATGAAAGGACAATATGTGTTTAGTTAACCCCCTTTCCCAGCAGTTCCCAATTACAATTTATGGTCAGTGATGGTCACCTGAGTTCAGAATGGTACGTATAGATGAAACTATGCCTTGCTTAATGATCCTAGTTATTCAAACATCCACATTGTCCCCACCTCCCTGATGTTGTCTCTCAAATCCACAATTTCTTTCTCCCCCACATGTGCTGAATTTAGCCTGTCAATTCCTGAATCACCCCTTACTACTGAGCGCCCATGTTTACTACTGAACGCCCCCCTCTGGCCCTTTTTTTTCCATATCACCTCCTTGGATCCTTCTAACACCCCCAGGAGGGGGTGGTATCACCCACTTTGGGAACCACTGGTCTAAACAACTGAATACACAACATCCTACCTCAATTTTAGCATCAGGGGTGACAAGTTCAGGTTTATAGTTGGTTTGTTTGTCTCAACAACTGGATATACAATATCTTACCTCAATAATAGCATCAGGGGTGACAAGTTCAGGTTCATGATTTGTATAGTTTGTCTCAACAACTGGATATACAACATCTTACCTCAATATTAGCATCAAGGGTGACAAGTTCAGGTTCAAGATTGGTATAGTTTGTCTCAACAACTGGATATACAACATCTTACTTCAATATTAGCATTAAGGGTGACAAGTTCAGGTTTATGATTGGTATAGTTTGTTTCAACAACTGGATATACAACATCCTACCTCAATATTAGCATTAGGGGTGACAAGTTCAGGTTTATGGCAATCTCCAGTATACTCGGGTTTACATTCCTCACAACCTGGGTGATGATTATAGTACATAATACATTTTAAAGATGACATACATACTGGCCTATTCTCTAATGTATTTCTACAATCAGTTAGGACTATTATGATTGGCAAGATTGCTGGAATAAAAAATAGCTGCCACTATATACATTCAGTACTTACATCATCATGTTGCACTAATGACAACATTAAAAGACTCTATTCATTACAAAAACTTGCAGTGCTCCTAGTTTCAGACAAAAACCTCACACAGTGTGTAGACCCATTTACATATCTTAACATATAACAAATAAGAAAGCGCTTTCTATTCAACAAAGCCAAATTTATTCACAAAATCTTATCACAGAATGCTCCAACATATCTGTGGCCTCTTTTCAAATACAGCGGAAAACGCAGTCAACGCTTAAATAAATTACACATGCCCAAGCCTAGGCTCGACTTATTCAAGAAAAGTTTCGCTTTTTCTGCTGCTCATCTGTGGAATAATCTTCCACATGACCTAAGAAAGCATGCTTAGTTCATATTCATTCAATCACAGATTTTTCAAATACTTCATGAGTGCAGATTATATGCCACCCTAATTTAGTTAAGTTCTTACAAAATTATATAACATTATATGTAGGAAAGATAACTTTGCCCTGTTTAGGATTAATTAAGATAAGGTACTGTAAATCTGTGAAACTGTTATTGTACTGTTACAATGTTGGGATTTTATTTTGTTGTATTTTATTTTGTTATTTTATTATTTAAGTAATATTTAAGATACATGTGAGAATAAATTGATTCAGTATGGAATACGAGAGAAAGGAAGGGCAGAATGTTAGACGGGCCTGCGTGCCCAATTCTAAACCCTTTGACAATTAAGTTTGTTCATTCAATCCTTCGTTAGCATCATGTTTTACTTCAAGGCATACTAAGTGCCTTCCAAAATTACATCGCACATTTAAGGCTTTTTTAAATGTCATATTTTCCCATAACATAATTTTGTATGCTATTATATAATGTAACCTGTCTGATGTAACAGCACTCCAGATATACACCAGCATGCCATAGGACACTGACTGTTGAGCATTGATTTAAATGACAAACCACCTTTAAGAAGATTCTTTGACAATTTAGACAGATAAACACTTTGACAGATAAACACTTTGACAGGTTAGATACACACACACATTTTGACAGTTTAGATACAAACACTGTGACATTTTAGATGCACAAACACTTTGACAGTTTAGACACATAAACACTTTGACAGCTTAGACACATAAACACTTTGACAGTTTAGACACATAAACACTTTGACATTTGAGACACATAAACACTTTGACAGTTTAGACACATAAACACTTTTACAGTTTAGACCAGTATTTCCCAAACTTTTTTGGGTCACCGCCCCCTTGGCTCTCAGGGCATGTCCCCAGCACCCCCCTGCATTTCCCCACAGTACATAAAAAAATGCAAAGAGTGAAAAATAAGAGCAACTGTTATTACAGTAACAACTAAATGCTCAATTTATCACATTCTAATATAAAGCTACAGATACCCTTATTTATTAACTTAACACATTAACTACCGTAAGCCGCTGTCAGCGGCTCACAAAATAATCACATTTGGACTGCAAGCCGCTCAGAGTGCTAATCTAATTTTAGTAATAAAACGAATGAAAAATGTACTGAAACACTCTCTGATCTGGTTCGGGATTTTAAGTTGCCACCGGAAAACAAATTCCCAAAGCATGGTTGTTGTAGAACACTGGAAAATTGATATTATTTTCATATTTTTCAGCGTTTTGGGTTAGTTACCAAATCGTGTAAAACTGTTTACCGTGGCAACTAGTGATAGGACTACAAAAAATGTGTGTACATCTTGTCTAATGGCTGAATAGGATAGAAACGTGTTTCAACAATTGACTGATAGATCTAGCGACGAGGACAAGAGTGAAAACGGAGTGCACATTGATTGAAATTGTGATTTTGATAGAAATGGGGTGCAAGCAGTTATAATTGTGAAAATACTGCAAGTCCTCGGCCATCGGAGGGCCAATAAATAGCAACAACCTCTATTAGAGTTACAACCGGTGTTTATTGTAATAGTACATTCATTTATCTTTAAAATGACGTGTAATTCATAAAAATCTGTAAACAATTACGAAAACTACAGCTTACTTAGTGGTTAGTGCACTGGCTTCCTAGCGCAGTGGTCTATGGTTCGATCCCCAGATGAGGCGGAAAATTTTTAGGCCACAAACGGCTCCTGGGTCGACCCAGCCCCAAATGGGTACCAGAGCTACTCTGGGAAGGTTAAGGCGGCCGGCGTGATGCCGACCACATCACCCCACGTGTGCCGACGGTCAAGATAATATGGGCATAACACCATATTCCCAATATGCCTCAATGGGCGTGTAACGGGTTCCTTTACCTTTACCTTTTACAGCTTACTTTGTGAAAACACCTACAGGATGAAAATGGAAAAAAAATTTAATTCGGTCACAGTGTGTTTTTCAATTCGGTAGTTAATGTGTTAATTTAAAAAGAAAAACTTAATTATTTAATGCAGTAAAACAAACAGCAGTATGCGAAAATAAATTAGTAACAACCTTACTTCATTCTTAACTTCAGTGAGATGGATTTGCTTGGTGTAGTGAAATCAGCTTCTCACATCAGGCTGAAAGTTACTTAGAAGGAGTCTCCGATCCCCACGTTTAGTAATCTGCAGTCTGTTTCTCTGCTTCAAAAGAAGTTTGACAACCGTGCTGAAACCACGCTCTGCTAAATACGATGCTGGAAAGGCAATACAGAACATCTTAACCTTTCCCCACACTGCAGGGTAGTGTTCAGAGATTTCTTTCTGTAACCAAAAATCCTGATATGATTTTTTGAACATTGGCTTAAGCTCAATGTTATTTTGTAGCGATATCAGTTCCTCTTCCACCCTTCCTAGTTCCTCACTGCATGTATCCAGGAATGGATTTATTATCCAGTCTGGAATCATGATCAAAAGAAGATCCTAAAACCTCTGAGACATGTCTTTATGCAGCATATCTAGGTGTGCACAATATACTTGAATATTATCCTCTGGTATTTTGTCTTTCTCTTCCAACTCTAAGAGGCTGGGACATTGAATTAACTTGCAATGGCCAATATTATGTTTGAATAGCGTTAATTTGGCCAGAAACGTGGAGACGACAGATTTGACTTTTATAAGATTAATATTATTTCATCGCAGTTGTAGATTTATTTCGTTAAACTTTGTGAATAAATCTGACAAATATGCAGTGTCATGCTTGATATTCGTTAGTTCTGTACTGAGTGAAGCATGCAAGTCTTTGAAGAATTCTACCACAGTTTCAAAAAGAGCATGAAAGCGTCTCAGACAATTTCCTTTTGAGAGCCACCTGACATCTGTCTGTGTGCATCAGCAAACGTTCAAACTGTTCATCATTCTCAGTACAAAACTCTCGAAATAGTAGAGAATTGAGAGCATGGGACTTAATTTTGTTAATCGCTGTGATACCAGTATTTAATGATTTGTGAAGCCGATCACTTAGATTTTTTGCAAACAAGATGTTGTCTGTAAATTGCACAGTGTATTGTAAATATACCAGGTACAGCTTCTTTTAAGAAAGTGATAAACCCGTGATAACAACCTATCATTGATGGTGCCCCATCTGTTGCACAAGCAAGAATGTTAGTAAGCGGAATGTCCTTCTCTTTGAAAAATGTCTCTACTACATGAAATATTGACTCCCCTTTTGTATCAGTTACTAGTTGCTTAGCAAATAACCACTCTAGAACCAAGCTTTCATCTTTTACGAAGCGAACATACACAAGAAGCAAAGATTAGTTGCTTGGCAAAGTTGACTCATCCAACTGCAATGCAAATTCTGTCATCCTAAGTATGTTTCGCAATGTATTTTCAACATTCTCAGCCATTTCATCTATTCTTCTTTGAACAGAGGTATTGCTGAGCAGAATTGCTTTAATTACTTGTTCAGGTGACTTATGCATAACTGTACTCACAAACTCCCTTTTAGCTGGCAAAATCAAATTTTCTGCGATTGTGCGAGTCTTTCCAAATTAAGCTATCAGTAATGAAATTTTGCATGAAGCTCGCAAACCATCACAGCTTTGTTGTGAAGTGTTGACAAACATGTCATGGACAGTTTTACGTTTCTGAAAGTTTTCATGAAGTGACTGAAAATATGTCAAACTTTTATGTGTTTAATCAGGGTGACTTTTTTTCAAATGTTCAAGTAGTCTGGGAGGTTTCATCACCTCATTTGAAAAGGCCCTCTCACATAATAGACACATTGGTAGTTGTTGGTTATTTAGTGCTGGAATAAATCCATATTTCAGATATTCCACGCTGTATTGTCTGCACTTCTTTTTGGTTTGTTCTGCTTTTGCCATATTTGTTCTGAATTCTGGAACAAAGAATTGATTTTACAATTTTGCAGATAGAAAAATGTTCATCGAGTAAACAATTAAAAACTGATTTAAAAGTGGCTTTACAAAAATGCTGACACAGATGTTTTCACCAATTTACTCTTATATTTTATAAAGTTTCTTAACCATGAGCCATAAATAAATTAGAAAAATACAACAATCAGAAAAACAAACACAATTAGTAGCCAAATTACAAAGTGTGGAGATCCCAGTTACAAATTAAAAGGATGTAATATAATGGATAGAACAGCAATATTCAATATACGGCAAATCTGTATCAAAATGTATATGCTTAATTAATAATTAATGTTAGTAAAACTGATGCTAGCTCTGTGCAAACAAACAAAAAATATAAGTATGAAAACTTACCTTATCGACAGGATGAAAGTGTTTGATACCGATACACGCTTATTTGAAACCACTGTTCACAAGAAAAGCTGAGAAAGTTTGTTGGTTTTGCTCATAGCCAGCGCAAAGTTGAAATAGATGGGAAACGTACACTACGACAGTCGATTTATGAAAGTCTGAATGTAAGGTAGGAAAGCCGGTTCAGAGACTGACTTCTGCTGCCAAGTACCATTAAAAACTTGCTCCCTTGAACCTTTTCTCTTATTTATTACCAAACTGCAAATATCTAGGAGCCGCAATAGCACAGTGGTTAGTGCACTGGCTTCCTAGCTCAGTGGTCTATGCTTCGATCCCCAGATGAGGTGGGAATTTTTTAGGCCGCAAACGGTTCCTGGGTCAACCCAGCCCCAACTGTGTACCAGAGCAACTCTGGGAAGGTTAAGGCGGCTGGCGTGATGCTGACCACATCACCCCTAGTGTGCCAATGGTCAAGAAAAATATGAGCTTAACCCCATATTCCCAATATGCCTCAATGGGCATGTAATGGGATCCTTTACCTTTTTTTTTTTACTAGCCCCCGCAAATACTAAGACAATAAATTTCGCAACAAAGCAAAATTGGTACTTTCTGAATCACCAGCAGGTATCTAATTTCATCCAAGCCACCGGCATGGATCATTTTTCTTTCCTCAGGAGTGAACAAATGGACAATAGGTGTTTGGTTAACCCACTTTCCGAGCAGTTCCCAATTACCGTTTATGGTCAGCGATAGTTACCCGAGCTCAGAATGACATGCATAGATGAAACTATGCCTTGCTTAATGATCCTAGTAATACATCCATCCACATCGTCCCCGCTTCACTGATGCTGTCTCTCAAATCCACAATTCCTTTCTCCCCCGCACGTACTGAATTTAGCTTGTCAAATCCTGAACCCCCCTTACTACTAAATGTCCACTGTTTACTACTGAACACTACTGGCCCCTTTTTTCCATATCACCCCCTTGGATCCTTCCAAAGCCCCCAGGGGGGCGGTACCGACCACTTTGGGAACCACTGGTTTAGACAGATAAAGGCTTTGACAGATTTGATACATAAATACATTGAAAGTTTAGACACATGAACACTTTGACAGTTTAGACAGATAAACATTGATAGTTTAGACACATAATCACTTTGACAGTTTAAAAACATGAATACTATGACAGTTTAGTCACATGAACACTTTGATAGTGAAACATTTATAGTTTAGACAGATAAATACTTTGACAGTTTAGACAGATAAACACTTTGACAGTTTAGACAGATAAACTTTGAGCTCACAATAAGTCTAAAGAAAACAAATGTGATGAGTCAGGATGTGGATGTTCCACTAGCTATCACTATTGATAACTATGAATTAGCAGTGGGGCACAACTTCACATACCTGGGGTCTACCATCTACAACAACCTCTAGTGGGACACAGAAACTGAACGCTGAATAGGCAAAATTGCAGCCACTTTTGCCAACCTCACAAAACGTTTTTGGGGAAACTCCAAACTGACAACGCAGATCAAAGCTGCAATAGACAACACCTGCATCACCAGCACACTTCTATATGGCAACAAGACATGGACAACCTACGCTAAGCAAGACAGAAGGCTCAATACCTTCCATCTTGGGTGTTGTTGTTAATTAACTATGGCTGCTGAGCTTGTCACTCTTTAGCTGTCAATACCAAGATGAAGAATGTACATGTGTTCTGTAGCTACTGAGTGGTGCTGTACACAATGTTTGTGATTGTTGGGGAGCCAGGCATCAGCTTTTGTCTTTCTGTGAAGAGTCCTGGGCAAGTGAGCAGCACATGCTGAACTGTTTCATACGGATGGGTTCAGCTGCAGCAATTAGGCTCATGTGTGGGGTTTAATTTGTTTATGTGCTTGTTAAGTCTGGTGTGTTCTGTTCTTGGTTGTGAAAATTGTGCTCTGCTCAACATGCTGTAAGTTATTAATGTTGTCATTGTTGTTGGGTTAAGCCATTTCTTTATGCAAGGCATGTCCAGTAGACCTTTTTGCCCATCAGTTTAGCCATTCTTCTTTGAAGTTATTTAGGAGTATTCGATTTGCTGTCTGCATGTTTGCTGGAGTGTTTGTTTGAACCATGCATGCTCCTAGTTTTTCTAGTCTGTCTGCTTTATCATTGCCTGGTATTTCTGTGTGTCTTGGTATACACTGGAGAGTGACTAATGTATTTTGTCAGTAGGTTGTCCACTGTTTTGGCCAGATATATTATTTCTTTATTTTCAGTTTGGAGGTATTCATTCTTGTAAAGCCTGAAGTACTGATTTTGAATCAGTGAAGATCATGATACCTGAGAGCATATATATTTCTTGTCTGAATTGTCTGTCTATTCCTGTGAGGGTGTCATTTATTGCTGTTTTAAGTATTGTTGGGTTTGTGTCTCTTGTTGGTGTACTTTTCATAAGTGGAGTTTTTATTATTGGAAGTTTTAACTCCTTTCCAGCATAAATGTCTGGTTACTGTTCAATTATTTCTCATGTCTGTGGGAGGTGATGCTGTTCTACTATAGTTGTTGCTACTTGTAGTGGTGATTTTTGTTTTAGTTTGCTAATGAGCTTCCAATTTTCAACAAGCTGTCTGTTTGGGTGGTCTTTTCTCATTCTTCTATAGCATTCTTTTATTTCTATAACAGCATGTTTACGTTGAAGGTCCATAGGTTCTCTGTTTGCATCAATTTAACAAGCAGCTGGTGTGGTTCTCGTTCCCCCACATGTCAACCTTAGATCTTGGTTTTGGGCTTTGTCCAACTCTGCTTGAGAGGTTTTCCTAATTGCCAATAGCAACAATAGGTGGTTATCCATGACTGACCATGACTGATATCCCAAGTACAGCTGTCTGAGATTTTCTTTTTCTGCTCCCCAGCAGGTGCTTGCAAGATGTTTAACTAGGTTCAGATGTTTACTGGCCTTGTCTTTCATTTTGTGCATGAAAACTTTAAGGAGTAGCTTTCTGTCAAGTTCCACTCCTAAGTAAACTGGATTATCTTCTCTGGACAGGAGTAAACTGGATTATCTTCTCTGAACAGTAGTCGTCCATCCAGTTTTAGTCGGTACACTTTCTTGCTTTCATTGATGCTCCTGGTAAAAATTGTGTATACAGTTTTCTGGGTGATTATTTTTAGTTTCCAGAGCCTGCAATACACAGCTATTGTGAGTAGGGCTCTGTTTAGTTTTGCTTGTGCAATTTTTTGTATTTTTCTGCTGTCCAAATGAGCAGGCCACCTGCATACAGTGTTTCTGATACCTTCAAGAAGGGAGGAAGTGTCGTGAAATATTCTAATCCACATATATAAATTAAAAGGTAGATGCAAAGCCTAACAAATAAATTCTAATAAAGAAAAGAGCAATGGTAAAATAACAGTGCTGTCACAAGGAATGTACTCAAAATCCCCCTTTGTTTTATGCTTCGTCTGCAAATTGTAACGTTTCCACGTTAAATATAAGCCACTGCATAAATACAAGCGTTTCCACAACACATTAAAACGGGTATTGCATTTCTAAGAAAAACATTGAGAGGCAGACTGCGTAATGACCTAAATTAATCCTAACATTAATTATATTACGTTACCAAAACGAACGAACAGATGGACTCAAATAGAAAGAGAGAGGGAGGGCTGAAAATCAGGAACGCATGCAACACGCATCGCGCGATACACAATTACTACTATCACGCGTGTAAGGCCACATGCACTAACTTTTTTTTCAGACGGACAGTGATAAATTCACTACCCTTCCCAGAGTTAGGTTTTAAAATCCTGAAAAACGCTTATAAGGAAAGATGACAATAGATGGGTTTACGTTTGAAAACATTACAGTACCCAGACAGCACATCTTCGAAACAGGAGGTAGAAGAAATTGCATATTTTGAACGCAGCCACTTAGCTCTTTTAAATTTGTATATTTGGGTTCCTTAGGGCTTGCTGACAAAGAATATGTAAAACGTTACGCAAATAGTCTAGGAATTAACAAGTTATAACCAAAATAAAATAGTGGGGATGCCTGACAGCATGAAATCATTTCTGCTCATAAAATTTTTTATAACGTGTTTGAAAAAACCTTACGTACAGAAATAGCCTACCATGTAAACTCCAAATTGATTGGAGCGCAACAAATATAAGACTAAACACGATTGGTCGGACTATAAATACTATCTTTGGTTGTTAGGGGAGACGTAGGAAGGTAAAATTTTTTCAAACACTTGTCGAAACGTGGCTCCATTGGCCAGACTCGCTGATATAATCACTTAGGAGCGTTAGTTCGAGACCACTAGTTCAAATAAGCTTGATAAAGCAACAGTGCGTTGAAGCCAGCTCATATTTGTGCTAAATAAAAGCCTGGAACATAAGCAGATGGGAATTTGTGCCAGAATTCATTGCTAGTCAACGTATCTGTGTTTATTCTATGAATTGTGGTAAGCTTGAAACATTCAGTATCTTTTAATGAAAATTGAATGTGAATTGTTAATTTATGCCTGTATATATGTGTAGTTCAGTAGCAAACATGATGTAAAGCCTATAATGCTCCAGCCTAAACAGAAGGTGTCGGAGGAAAGTAAAACGGCATGGAATGGCCAAACAGTACACTGACACCTAGATGATTGACTAGAAAGAAATAATGCTGGAAGTGCAGAGGCGTAGTAACCATTAAGGAGGTTAATACTGGTATAAAGTATTTCAGATGAAGCTGACAGTTGGCCTAACGCTCTGAACTCAATGTTTGTGATGTATTGTGCTCAGTGTAGAACTAGAGTATCAATTAGTTATGAAGTAGAAGGTACATCCTTCTTGTTTTCAGGGACCGTGGTCTTGATGGTATTGAGCAGCACCTGGTCAGAGCTTTGCTGAATCCAGAGTCGGACAGCATACTCCTTGGTCCATTTAGCTATCAGTGAGGTGTCTCCAGAGCCCAGGGGAGAAATCGAGCAGAGGAGTCTTTTCCTGCCGCCATCACGCAAGATAAGCTGATGTGGCCAGCTGAGCTCAAAATTATGTACCCCCATCTTAAAATAACATTGTAACATAAACTTAAGAGGGGAAGTAAATTGTTTTAATATCAGGAACTGAGAACATCTCCAATACTAGTTCCAATAAAGACAAACTATTGAAGTCATGATGACAAATACCAACAGAGCTTGAACAAAACAAAACCAGTATTACCTCATATTACTACTACACAACTGACACACATAGGATACTTTTAATAATATATGTCACTACAATATTCATATTGATAAATTCTGTACATATAACTTGTAATTAAAATTGATTGTGATTCCTGGTTCCCTTTGTATTTGAATCAGGACACATATTCATTCATGACAGCAATGAATACATATTGTTATTTGAAAAGTTATCAGTGACTCCTTTAAGATATCCTTGTAGAGTGTTTTATGTATGTGAGTGTCACAGTGTTGTCAAGTGTGGTGGAATAAATTAAATTGTTTATCTGTCTGTTGTTGTTAAGACTTACACTTCATCATACACATACCCTAGACATACAACGTAGTCATCACACTATTCCAGAATAATTCTGACTGAGATATATATATATGTGGCAGCAAGTAAGGTTATCTATAATACACTACTCTTAATAGATAGATATAGATACCTTCACAGCTGATCTCAGTCAGTACACTAAGTCCCCTATAAATATTTATAACATCCCACTTCACCACATATATTGGGGTCTCGCTCTTGGGATTTTGAATCTTTACCTATTAAAAATAGTGGGGGTAATTCACTTCAGGGAATATAAGAATTAAAAGGTATCCTTGGGTGGAATTAAATAAGGTTGAGCTCACGGTGCCTGTGTTGTCCATTAGATATATATTTAGAGATTGAATTGTTGGTTAGACATTGTATAAATTTACCTGATAGACAATGGCGGACCTGGCCAAATTTCGATCTGCTGCTGTTCAGACTGCAAAAGAGTTAGGATTAGATGGGCAAGTTATGGTTGCCTATGTCACTACGGAATGTGACAAATTTATTGAACGCGAAGAAAGAAGGTTTGAAGCCGAAAGAAAGTTAGAGGCTGAAAAAGAAATTAAGAGGTTGCAGATTGAGGCTGAGGCTAAGAAATTGGAGGCAGAAAGAGAAGACAAAACATTGGCTGCAGAAAGGGAAGAGAAGAAATTGGCTGCAGAAAGGGAAGAGAAGAAATTAGCTGCAGAATTGGAAGCAGAAGAAAGAAGATTGACTGCAGAAAGGGAAGAGAAGAAATTAGCTGCAGAAAGGGAAGCAGAAGAAAGAAGATTGACTGCAGAGAGGGAAGCAGAAAAGGAGGAGAAGAGATTACAAAGGGAACATGAGTTACGACTAAGGGAGTTTGAGTTTCAAGGCCATGCTCCTGAAAATGGTGCCAGTCCCTTTGCCTCTGATGCCACTGCTAGCCAAGGAGCCTCAACCTCAGCTATGAATTTTCATTTAGATCATTTTGTTGAGAAAGACGATGATATAGAGAGCTACCTAAATAGGTATGAACTATTAGCTACCACGTATGGGTTAGAGAGAGAAAGGTGGAGCTTAAAGTTATCTCAAGGACTTCGTGGGGCAGCTTATGAAGTTTTTGCAAAAATGAGCAGAGGTGATCAGGAAAATTATGACATGCTAAAGCAGGCTCTTTTGTTAAGATATGAAAAGAATGCAGAATTTTATAGGAAAAAATTTAGGAATGCTAAACTACTGTCAGGTGAAACCTATCACCAGTTCTCTGCACGAATAGAGACATACTTGGAGAAATGGACTTCTCTGGGGAAAACCCAAGATCTTAAGGAAATGGTCCTTATAGAGCAATTAAGAGAGTCCATGGCTCCAGACCTGAGAAAGTTTCTCATGGAACAAGGTGCAGAGAGGCTGGGTGAGTTGCTAAATGTTGCTGAAAGGTATCAAGCAGCTCAAGCAGAGGTAACAGGTAATAAAAAGAAACAAGTGGATAACTTTAGGGCACCACAGAACTTTAATAAATTTGATCCTAAGGATCAAAATAAAGGTAAGCACCAATTTGATAGGCCACGGTATGAAAATAAAAATAAATTCCCACAATTCGATGAAAGGAAATATGATGAAAGAAAATCTTTCAACCAAGGAAAAAGGTGGTGTAAGAATTGTCAGATGGACAATCATGACACTGACCGTTGCAGAAGGAAACCTGTGTATATGGCAACCCTTCAGGTCAGGTCGACCTCAAGACAGGAGGAGGATATTATGTTAGATACCACTCCAGAAGAGATGAGGAAGGCACAGGCTGGGGATAAAACACTCAAGCCTTGTTTCAGAAAATTGTCAACTTGTCATACAACTCCAGGCAAGGGAGATTTTTACATGAAAAACAAGTTGATGTATAGGAAGACTGGAGCTAGATCCAAAGGTCAGGGACAGCTGGTACTTCCTAAAAGATATAGGGCAGACTTAATAAGGAGCCTACATGTGAAACCAGATGGGGACCATGAGAAGATAGGTACCATCATTCAAAAGGTGGCTCACAATTATTATTGGCCCAAAGCAAGATGGGACATTGAGAATTTTGTAGAAAGGTGTAGCATAGCACATGAGGGAACACCCACAAGTGGGAACATGGATCAGGACCTGGACACGCCACGGGGCAAAATTAGGCCTGATAATAAAAAGAAAAATAGATTTGATAAAGTGGACCAAATGGAATGGGAAGCCCCTTTTCACGGACAAGCTTCACTTAACTGTTTTACAATGGCCACTATGCGGAGAGTGCAAAAAGATGTCTTACCCCAGGATAAGCCGACAATCCCTCAATCGGACTTAAACAAACTGGAGGAAGAGGATGTAGAGAGGAAATCTCTCATCAAGAATTTTAAGTGGGGAGAAAGCCCCAAAAGAAAAATTGGTAGCGGTCGTTTTGTGAATGATAATTCTGGGAGGAAAAATCATCACTATAAAGCTTCAAGTGGAAGAGATCATACCGGTGCATGGACAAATAGGTCCACACAATTAAAGGTCCATATGTAGCTTTGTTAAGAACGTGGACTGATGAAAAGGCAGAGGAAAACATTACATCTTCATACCAATATGTGAATGAGCTGACCACTCGTTTAAAAACTGGCTGGAAACTTGCCAATGAAAATTTGAAACAAGCCAGGAAGAAACATGCTGCCTATTATAACAGGAAGGCGAAAGACAGAAATTTGGCTGTGGGAGAGAAAGTACTGCTTCTTTTGCCCGGGAGTCAGAATAAGTTACAAATTGGATGGCAGGGTCCATATACAGTTTTAGAGAAGGTGTCTAGAACAAATTATAAGATAGATAAGAAGGGGAAAGAAAAAATCTATCATGTGAATCTCCTGAAGAAATATTTGGAAAGAGAACATCAGGAAGAGACACACTTGTTGACCTTGTCCATCGCCATGGAGATGAAAAAGGAACCACTTTCATCATTTGAATATCCATTACACCCCTGTGAGACAGCAGCACAGGTGAAAATCAGTACACATTTAACGAAAACTCAGAAAGAGAGAGTGCAACAGGTTCTAAATAATCATGCAGAGGTGTTAACAGACCGACCAGGGCATACAAACCTATTGGAATATGATATGAAACTGATAGACCCCACACCTGTCTGTATGAAACCATATTCGATTCCGTTTGCTAAGGAGAAAGCTTTGAAGGAAGAGATAGACTATCTGTTGAAGGAAGGAATTATTTCGCACAGTGAATCTTCGTATAGTTCCGGTGTTGTACTCTTAAGGAAGCCCTCTGGAGAACATAGACTCTGTATAGATTACAGGAGACTGAATGCTATTACAGAAGGACAGGTGGATCCATTGCCGGATACAAATCAGCTGTTTGCCAGACTAAATAAAGCTAAATATTTCTCAAGGGTGGATCTGAGTAAAGGATAATATCAGATTACAGTAAAACCTGAGATCAGACAAAATTGTTGGATGTAAACATTTCGGAGGAACGTAATGAATCCCTGAGTTGCCTCTTTGATTGAGGATATTCCGAATGTTTCATACAGGATAATAAGAAGATTATGGGATCCACTACGAAAACTCTGCTATCACCAGGTATATGTTATCTCCTCATAACGTACATTTTGAGGGAAATATAATGTTCTCTGGACATGTCATTGCGCAGACTCAGAGAAGAGAAATGGTGAATACGGGTTGCGAAGCAGCATTAAGACAAGCATTCACACTTGCGGCTGTTCAGTAACATAACCGAAATATATTATTGGTTGTAGAAGTCTGAGGCAGATTTCATGAGTAGTGCCTACTCTGAATGGACCCAACTACATAAAACCATGATAGCACCACAGCAGAGTAAAGTCAAGTTGACTTACATTTATCTATGTGTATATAGAATAAAGGACTGACATGGGATGTCTGTTTTAAGAGGGGAGGTGTCGTGAAATATTCTAATCCACATATATAAATTAAAAGGTAAATATAAAGCCTAACAAATAAATTCTAATAAAGAAAAGAGCAATGGTAAAATAACAGTGCTGTCACAAGGAATGTACTCGAAATCCCCCTTTGTTTTATGCTTCGTCTGCAAATTGTAACGTTTCCACGTTAAATATAAGCCACTGCATAAATACAAGCGTTTCCACAACACATTAAAACGGGTATTGCATTTCTAAGAAAAACATTGAGAGGCAGACTGCGTAATGACCTAAATTAATCCTAACATTAATTATATTACGTTACCAAAACGAACGAACAGATGGACTCAAATAGAAAGAGAGAGGGAGGGCTGAAAATCAGGAACGCATGCAACACGCGTCGCGCGATACACAATTACTACTATCACGCGTGTAAGGCCACATGCACTAACTTTTTTTCAGACGGACAGTGATAAATTCACTACCCTTCCCAGAGTTAGGTTTTAAAATCCTGAAAAACGCTTATTAGGAAAGATGACAATAGATGGGTTTACGTTTGAAAACATTACAGTACCCAGACAGCACATCTTCGAAACAGGAGGTAGAAGAAATTGCATATTTTGAACGCAGCCACTTAGCTCTTTTAAATTTGTATATTTGGGTTCCTTAGGGCTTGCTGACAAAGAATATGTAAAACGTTACGCAAATAGTCTAGGAATTAACAAGTTATAACCAAAATAAAATAGTGGGGATGCCTGACAGCATGAAATCATTTCTGCTCATAAAATTTTTTTATAACGTGTTTGAAAAAACCTTACGTACAGAAATAGCCTACCATGTAAACTCCAAATTGATTGGAGCGCAACAAATATAAGACTAAACACGATTGGTCGGACTATAAATACTATCTTTGGTTGTTAGGGGAGACGTAGGAAGGTAAAATTTTTTCAAACACTTGTCGAAACGTGGCTCCATTGGCCAGACTCGCTGATATAATCACTTAGGAGCGTTAGTTCGAGACCACTAGTTCAAATAAGCTTGATAAAGCAACAGTGCGTTGAAGCCAGCTCATATTTTTGCTAAATAAAAGCCTGGAACATAAGCAGATGGGAATTTGTGCCAGAATTCATTGCTAGTCAACGTATCTGTGTTTATTCTATGAATTGTGGTAAGCTTGAAACATTCAGTATCTTTTAATGAAAATTGAATGTGAATTGTTAATTTATGCCTGTATATATGTGTAGTTCAGTAGCAAACATGATGTAAAGCCTATAATGCTCCAGCCTGAACAGAAGGTGTCGGAGGAAAGTAAAACGGCATGGAATGGCCAAACAGTACACTGACACCTAGATGATTGACTAGAAAGAAATAATGCTGGAAGTGCAGAGGCGTAGTAACCATTAAGGAGGTTAATACTGGTATAAAGTATTTCAGATGAAGCTGACAGTTGGCCTAACGCTCTGAACTCAATGTTTGTGATGTATTGTGCTCAGTGTAGAACTAGAGTATCAATTAGTTATGAAGTAGAAGGTACATCCTTCTTGTTTTCAGGGACCGTGGTCTTGATGGTATTGAGCAGCACCTGGTCAGAGCTTTGCTGAATCCAGAGTCGGACAGCATACTCCTTGGTCCATTTAGCTATCAGTGAGGTGTCTCCAGAGCACAGGGGAGAAATCGAGCAGAGGAGTCTTTTCCTGCCGCCATCACGCAAGATAAGCTGATGTGGCCAGCTGAGCTCAAAATTATGTACCCCCATCTTAAAATAACATTGTAACATAAACTTAAGAGGGGAAGTAAATTGTTTTAATATCAGGAACTGAGAACATCTCCAATACTAGTTCCAATAAAGACAAACTATTGAAGTCATGATGACAAATACCAACAGAGCTTGAACAAAACAAAACCAGTATTACCTCATATTACTACTACACAACTGACACACATAGGATACTTTTAATAATATATGTCACTACAATATTCATATTGATAAATTCTGTACATATAACTTGTAATTAAAATTGATTGTGATTCCTGGTTCCCTTTGTATTTGAATCAGGACACATATTCATTCATGACAGCAATGAATACATATTGTTATTTGAAAAGTTATCAGTGACTCCTTTAAGATATCCTTGTAGAGTGTTTTATGTATGTGAGTGTCACAGTGTTGTCAAGTGTGGTGGAATAAATTAAATTGTTTATCTGTCTGTTGTTGTTAAGACTTACACTTCATCATACACATACCCTAGACATACAACGTAGTCATCACACTATTCCAGAATAATTCTGACTGAGATATATATATATGTGGCAGCAAGTAAGGTTATCTATAATACACTACTCTTAATAGATATAGATACCTTCACAGCTGATCTCAGTCAGTACACTAAGTCCCCTATAAATATTTATAACATCCCACTTCACCACAGGAAGGTCATTTATGAAGATAAGGAAGAGAGTGTGACGTAGTGCTGACCCTTGCAGCAATCCCTCCTCAAGTGTTTTCTGGTATGATTTAGTGCCTTCTACCGTTGTCTGTATTGTTCTGTTACTTCTTCTTCTTCTTTGATCCATAACCACCAACCGTCAAAGCAGTCAGCGGCCATCACGCCTGGTGGCGTCTTGTAGGGCAGCAACAAATTGATTCCACCTTGCTCGGTTGGCGGCCATCCTTCGTACAGTGCCCCAACTGTAGTTCATTCTTTGCATCTCAGCTTCCACAGTTCTCCGCCAAGTTGTTTTTGGTCAGCCTCTCTTTCGCTTTCCCTCGGGGGTCCATAGCATGGCTGTTCTTGTGATGGTATCAGGGTCCCTTCTGAGGACGTGGCCAAACCAACGCCAGCGTCTGCCAGCTATGATGGTGTGCATGTCCTCCTGGTTACTCCGAATAAGTAGTTCTTGGTTGCTGATGGTGTTTGGCCAAAAGATTCGGAGAATTTTCCTTAGGCAGATTGTGTGGAAGGAGGACAGTTTTGATATTTCCTTCTCTGTTACTCTCCAACATTCCGCACCATAGAGAAGCACAGAAAGTACACAGCTCTCATACAGTCTTAATTTGGTATTTGTGCTGTACTGGGAAGACTTCCAAATGTTGTTGAGAACAGCAAAGGCTGTTCTCGCTTTAATCATTCTGTTGTTAATGTCCTTGCTTGTTCCGCCGTCAGGTGTTACTATGCTTCCTAGGTAAGTAAATGTGTCTGTCTGTTCTAACTTCTGGTTCCTTACTGTTATTGGCTCAGGATTGCCCACATTTAGTGTCATGACCTCTGTCTTCTTCAAATTGATGTTCAGGCCCACCTGCTGGCCATACTTATTCAGTCTATCGGTTTTGTCTTGAATGTGTTGATGTGAATGCGCGAGTAGTGCAATGTCATCTGCATATTCCAAATCTTCCAGTGTAGAAAACTTTGTCCATCTAATTCCTCTTGGACTGCCCTCTGTTGTCTGGCGCATAACCCAATCTATAACTGTCAAAAATAATGTTGTTGATAAGGGGCATCCCTGTCGTACTCCTGTTTTCACTTCGAAAGTTACATTACTCGATCCAACACTGCACGTAAAGTTAGAATAGAGGCTTTTTATAATGGAAACAATGCGGCTTGGAATTCCATAAGCCCTCAGAATTTTCCATAGGCTGTCCCTGTGTATGCTGTCGAAAGCCTTTTCAAAATCAACAAAGTTAATGTACAGCTGTCTCTGCCATTCTGAGCACTGCTCTATAATGTTCCTGACGGCAAATATATGATCTGCACATCTTCTGTTCTTTCTGAAGCCCGCTTGTTCTTTCCTCAGTTTATGGTCAACTGCTTTTGAAATTCTCTGGATGATTATCCTGCCTAGTATTTTGCTGGGAACTGAGAGGAGGGTAATTCCTCTCCAGTTGTTGCAGTCTGCAAGGTCGCCCTTTTTGGGCAATTTGACAATTATTCCACTCTGTTGGTGTTGTCTCAGTTTCCCAGACTTGTGCAAATAGTGGTTCTAATAGTTCTGCTGCTAGTTCAGGGTCTGTCTTGAATAGCTCAGCATTTAGATTGTCGTGACCAGGCGCTTTTCCATTTTTTTTTTTTTTTTTTTAGCCCTTTGATAGCTGTGATAATTTCTTCTTTTCGTGGAATGTCTGTATTTACGTCTAAGTCACTTTCAGCCTCAGGAACACTCAGCTGAGTCTCTGGTGGTTCCTTATTCAGTGTTTCTCTGAAGTGCTCTGCCCACCTTGTTTCCTGCCTCTGTGCTGTGGTGATGAGATTTCCTTGCTTGTCTCTTACTAACGTTATGTTGTTTGCACCTCGTTTTCCACTGATAGCTTTAGTTATTTTATAAACTGTGCTTTGTTCATTTCTCAGTGCTGCCTCTTCTGCCTGTCTTGCAAGGTCATCCAGAAATGTCATTTTGTTAGCACGGGTTTGACGTTTTACTTCCTTGTCCAGCTGACTGTACTGTACACTATGTATTGCCTTTAACCTGGGAGACTTAGCTTCTGTTTTCTTTCTTTTCATTTCCTTTCTCTTCGCTATGGTGTTTAGCATTTCTGGTGTTATTCAGTCTTGGCTCTTTCTTTCCTGGAATCCCAAGCATGACTTGCTGCTTTCTTTGTATATTGTTGAGATGGTGTAGAATTTCTGGTCAACATCGTCGGTCCCTGTTCTTTCCTGGTTTTTGGTAATCAGATATCGTCTCTTTACGTCGACCACGAACGCTTTTCTGGTGAGGGGGTCCTTAAGTTTTGTGATGTTATATCTTTTCTGTTTGACTGCAACTGGTCCAGCAGCTCTGAGTTTCACCTTCAGTCTTGCTACTA
Organism: Oreohelix idahoensis; assembly: GCA_024509875.1. NCBI lineage: Eukaryota > Metazoa > Mollusca > Gastropoda > Stylommatophora > Oreohelicidae > Oreohelix > Oreohelix idahoensis. The sequence goes on from JAMPIV010000224.1 coordinate 262,670, forward strand.
CTAGGTGATGATCACTTACCAGTTCTGTTACTTAGGAATGTTTTAATCCAGACATACATTTTTCAATGTATGCCAGTTTTTGTCATTTTAGCGAAAAGCCCCAGTCTCCATACTGTGTTGTATGCTTGCTGCAGATCACTTAATAAAGTTGTTGTGTGTTTACCCTCTTGAAATGTATCTAAGAATTTTTGCACAAAATGAAAGAGTTGGTCATCTGTTTTGCAAACTTTTCTGAAGCCTGCCTGCCTAACATTAATGACTTTATTACTTTCCAACCACCAGTAGAGCCTGTGAATAACCATTTTCTCTGCAAGTTTTCCAATTGCTGAGGTCGGTGAGACTGTCTGTAGCTTCCAGGTTCTTCAGTTGCCTTGGTTTTCTTTAGAATTGGTTTGATATTTGCAGTCAGCCAAGCTTTAGGGAGTGTGCTTTCTTTCCATGTTCTGTTAATGAAGTTTAAGAGTACTAACTTTGTTACTGGGCCTAGGTTTAGCATCATTTCATTGGTAATCTTGTCATAGTCCTGGAGCTTTCTTGGTCTTTAATTTTTGTAGTGTGCTATTCATGTCGTGGATGGTGTACTCAGTTTCAAATAGTGCAACGCTTGCTTTAGCAGCTCTCTGTTGTGTTTTTGTTATGGTCTTGATAGTTTTGTCTAGCAGTTTTCTGTCATTTGTTTTGCTGACATTTACATATTATTATTTAAACGTTTCTGCTTTTTTCTTGTTGTTAGTTAAGATGTTTCCTCCAGTTCTTAGTGGTTTTTTCTTGTTGTTAGTTAAGATGTTTCCTCCAGTTCTTAGTGGTTTTGGGTTGCTCTTCTTTCCTTTTCCATCAAGACAGTGCAGGAGCTTCCATGCTTTGCATCCAAATCTGGTTTTTAAGTTAGCAGTTGGGGGATAGATGAGGTGTATGCTGTGCATTCCCTGTCATCCTGGGAGGGAAGGGGGGTGTCTCCAAATATACAGAGCTTACATGAGGCTGTGCTCTGGTTCTGGGCTCTCCCTGTGAATGCTCAAGTCCTGCACACAGCGACTTCCCAACACCCATCACCTGCCATCTTTCCATTGTAGGATCCTCTTGCATTCAGCCATCCAGGTAAGAGCAGTTTTAAGTCTGGTGCTCATATGATTCCCCCAAGCTTAGTGTGTAATGCTGGGTTCTCAACACGCTGCTTGACAGGGGGAATTCTGATGCTGGGCCAATATGATGCTTCTTTAGGGTCCTGGGTAGGCTACTAGACTAGTAGACTGACCCTGGGATTTGCAAGAAACCATGGTGAAATCCTTAACATCTCCTTAGTTGTAATGATGGCGTGTCTGTGGGTTTCCTTCACACCCCAGAAAGAGGCCAGATAAGCACTGTTGTAGCACGTGGGAGGATAAGAGGTGTGTTTCTGTATCTCTCTGAATATGTAACCAAGCTTGGGTCCACACTGCTAAATCCTGGCCACCAAGTCCCCTGCTGGTTATGTCAAGTTCTCTTGGGCTCTTGGCATGTGACCAACAGTTCAAGGCAAAAGGATCATCACGTCCTGAGAATTTGTGCCTTTACAATGGGTTCCATTCATCAGAGAGCAGTGCAAGCTAGTTCCCAATACCATAAGTCTGTTCAGTATAGCTCTGGCTCCCTTCCAACTATAGACAGGTGTGTATGGTGTTAGTACATGAGGTTTATAATCAAGGTTTGCTCTTCTAAATCTGCTGTGTTCAGCCTGGGGATTCACATCCCTGTGACCAGAGCCACCTCCGGGAAGGTGTGGTTCTTCACCGTGCGCATTGATCTGTGAGTTTGAGAGGTTATGCCAGGTCAAGAGACTGATACCACAGTGGTGCTCCTTTCATGATAACATATTTCACTAGGTATAGGGTGAAGCAAGGGGAGTAGTCTGAGTAGTTTCTTATTACTGACAATATTATATTCCTTGCACTCTTGACATGTTTTTGCTGCAGCTTTGAAAAGCAGACATGCGGTTATCCCTTTAAAATTTTTATCCCAAGCATACTCCAGAAGGAAGGCAAAAGTGAGGCTGACCATAAACAACTTGGTGGAGAAGTATGAGCCAGAGTTGGGACACCACACAAAAGATAGAAGCCAACCAAGCAAAGTGGAGAGTTTGTTGCTGCCCTACAGGAAGCTATAAGGTGTGATGGCCACCGACTGCTTTGACAACCAGTGGCTAAGGATCCAAAAAGAAAGAAGATACAGAAGAAAACCTGATAAGAGAATTGGCATTGAGAGATTTTCTATCATTGATGGGTTACAGATACATCAAAGAAATATAAAACACACAAACTCACATAAACAGGACAGAAACCACAAAACAGTGGTGTTAGCAGAAAGTTTCCTTTACCCTTTAGTCATAGGTGACTGCTAATATTTCTACCCTGAATGACCAAGCAAAGGGAAATCTCTTTTTTTTCAAACTACTACTATTTTTACAAAATTATTTACAAAATATACAAAATCAAAATAAATAACAAGAAATATATTTGTATAGTAAAATGGATATACTTCAACCCCTGTATATTTAAGTGTAACATCATAACGTTTTTTGCATTTAAAAAAAAACTTCAAAAGTTAAAAAGAAACATTTTTTTGATGAATTTGTTTACATAGTCACGAATGACAAAATGTAAGTATACTTTATTTACAGGTGTTCATGAAACTGTCCATAACAGACACCTTTACATAGTCACGAATGACAAAATGTAAGTATACTTTATTTACAGGTGTTCATGAAACTGTCCATAACAGACACCTTTACATAAATGCAAAGAACAAAATTTACATCCAAAAACTGTCTCTGAAGCTCTACCAGTGTCAGTTTCTTTTAAATTTCTACTGCACTGGACACATCATTTTTTTCTACCCAAGAATCTGATAAGCCCAGGTAAAATCTACTCTAGAATCCTAGAGCAGAGACTCAGATGCCTAGCTGAGCTACAATTGGATGAGGTCCAATGTGGATTTCAACCAAACCGAAGTACTCAAGACCTAATCTTCGCACTCAGCTGAGTGAAAAGGCCCTTGAGAATAAGAGTGAGATCCATCTCTGTTTCATAGATCTGGAAAAGGCATTTGACAGGGTCCCCTGGAGCAAACTTTGGGAAATTTTGGCAAGGAAGAACATTCCAGCACCTCTGATTCATGCTATACAGATCTTCTACAAGTCTGGGAGACTTTTTCAGGCCATAAATCAAGGATTCCTCAGCTAGAGAGAAGTTGGTAAGAAAACGAAGATGGCTGTATACCACTCCACCTATGTGTACTTTAAACAGTACATTAAAGCTAAACCTTCTCCTTGGCGAATAAAAGTCTGGTGTATTGCTGACCCTCGCAATGGATACATGTGCAACTTTCAATTTTATACAGGAGAGAATCAAAGATCAATAGAGGTCACCCAGTTTTGTCACAGATACCCCCTTTCCTAAGAGATTTGTAGAACATCTAGCTATGGGCGGACACTTTTTGATATGTTCTACTGTCTCCCGGGTTCTCTCTCTCTCTCATAGAGTTGTCCTCTCTTCCTTTATCTTGGTGGTGAGTGACTGAGTTTCTCGCTTGGCAGTGTGTGCAGTTTTCAAAGTACTCATGCACATCTGCCCACCATCTAGACCAAAAGTAATCCTCCTTAAGGTTCCTCATGCTATTTCCTACTGAAACATGTTCTCTTGATGATGAAATGTGAGCTGATTTCATGACGGAAGGTCTTAAGGGGAGAGGCACCACGAGTTGCTTTCCTTGCCTCATCCATCAAAAAATAATCACATCCTCGTTGTGGAAAGTTCCAGCTGAAGTATGGTTTATTTTGAGCTGACTATGTTCCGAGTATGGCGCTAAAGTAATGTCTTCCATCTGCGCTCATCATAACTCTGCTTTATTACATATAAATGTTGAGTTGAAGTACGAGTTATCCAACTTTGGTTGTTTGTTACTCTGCTCAGACTCTTTCTTCGTAGTTTCATCCTTTTGGTTGTCCAGGCTATGGCTAACAGAGCAATCTCACACAAACTGTTGAACATCGTGTCGCAAGCCTGGCCAGAAGTAATTCAGGGAAATATGCCTTACCAGAGCATTTGAGCCTTTAAGGGGATGGGGTATGGTTAAATGCATTTCTTGCATGAGGCGGGTGTGAAAGGGGAGTGGGACAACTAACTGCCTCTTATTCCCCACCCCCCGTCTATAGACCAAACCTTTCTCCCTGTAATATGCTCCCTGAGGAGTATGGGAGTAATTACCAGACAATTTGGAAAAGCAAGGCCTTAGGGTTTGATCTGCCCTTTGTGCCTGCTTCAGCTCTGAAATGTTCAGGCTGTGTAAAAATGACAACTCAGGGGCCGCTGAGGCCTGTCCTGGGTTCTCTATCTTTTGTGTCGGTCTAGAGTCACCTGAGGGATCTCCAAGGAACACATATTTCCTCCCTAAAATGAGGGGATATACTAGGTCTTCTACCACTGCGGTGTTGATTTTACCCCGAACATATCGGGTGGAAACATCAATCTCCATGACCAGAAGTAGCATTGGCTTTTTCCTCTTTCGAGGCCCTTGTATTTTAGTTTCACCAGTGTATTGGTGGGCCTTCACCAGTGTAGTGGTGGGTCTTCACCAAAGATGGACAAACTAAAGCTGGTTTGGTTGCCAATGGTTACTTGCTCAGTAATGGAAGGGTAACTAGGATTTTGTTCATATGCCTAGGGGTCATGGTTCCCTATTGGCCTCCTGATCAGGCAAGCGACTTTATAAGGGCCGTATTCCGGCCTCTTACAATCTGATGTAAAATGCGTTTCAGTTTTGTATGATTTACAATATCATCTTCCAGTTCCCTGGGCTGAATAGCTCTGTTTCTGCCTCTTGTGATTGTTGTTGCTGTTGGTGGGCTGTTTTCTGTGTTGTCCGTACTCTTGGAATTTGTTGGTCAAAGTTGGATAATTGGGTATTAACTTTTATGAAAGGTTGTTTAAAGGGTTATCTTCTCTTTCTTTCAATCGTTGTCGTTGATCTGTCTGAACGATGTATCATCAAGGTGATCCTTCTGTTTGGGGTGACTATAGTGGTGGCGCCTTTTAGACAGATTCACTTCCGACTGGGCGCTCTGGTACCTATCAGTAAATAGTACCACCTGCTCAAGAGTTTCAGCCCCATGTTGAACCAGGAACCTCCTCATGTCAGGGGTGAGCAAGTCCTTGAACTGCTCCACGAGAATCATCTCCTGTGACTACCAAACAATCATCATCAATGTCAGCAATGTTTCAAAGTAGTTTGACACAATTATTTGCTTAGGAGACTTAGAAAATGTAAATATAAAGCTTGACATATTTCTCTAGCAATAACAATGAAAAACACAAACACGTCAATCGGCACACAAATTGTCATAATAACATCAAAACACGCACATGTGCTGCTTTACTACAGTCAAATTATTGTTTAAATAGTAGCGGAAGTCATTCTATGAGTTTTAAAATATGAACTGCATTAAACGAACGATTTTTGGGGGGTTTTTTGTGATAAACTAAAAACAACACTCTTGAGCGTTGCGCTGGTACGGTGCGTTGAATTTTGCAATGCTCAGAGCGTTGTTTTGGAGTCAAAGAGTTAATAAAGAAGACCTATGAAGACATGACATGCAGAGTTCTTCATGAAGGACAACTTACAGAACGGGAGTGAGACAGGGATGCCTCTTATCTCCATTTCGTTTCTTACTAGCAATAGATTGGGTTATGAAAACATCGACATCACACAACAGAAATGGAATCCAGTGGAATCTGACTAAACAGCTTGATGATCTGGATTTTGCAGATGACTTGGCTCTTGTCCCATAACCATTATCAGATGCAAGAGAAAATGAAAATTCTCGATGAGAGGTCACAACAAGTGGGCCTAAAAATACACAGGGAAAAGACAAAGATTATGAGAATAAATGCAAGAAATGATAACAGGATTGAACTTGAAACACAACTAAAAGATGTAGAATCATACACATTACTTGGTAGTAATATAGACAAAGTTGGAGGGACAGACAATGATATCAAAATAAGAATGCAAAAAGCAAGAGGCGCTTTCATTGCATTGGGAAACATATGGAGGTCAAGAGAAATCAGGTCCAACACTAAAATAAGAATCTTCAACTCAAATGTGAAGTCAGTCCTATTGTATGGCTATGAGACATGGAGAACAACAAAAACAACAACCAAAAAGCTACAGACTTTTATAAACAGGTGCTTGCATAGAATAGAAGGACTGAAATGGTATGACAAAGTCACAAATATGGAATTGCTGACAAGAACCAGACAAGTGCCAGTGGAACAAGAGTTGAGAAGAAGGCGCTGGCGATGGATAGGACACACATTGAGGAAACCTGTTGATAGCATTACAAGGCAGTCCTTGTTCTGGAATCCCCAGGACAAGAGAGGCAGAGGTAGACCAAGAAGCACATGGAGAAGAGAGCTGGAAACAGAGGTGAAAATGATGAGGAAAACATGGAAAGAACTTGAGCAGATGGCACAGGACAGGAAGACTTATCATGGGTTTGTTGAAGGCCTATGCTCCTCAGGGAGCTAAAGGGTATTGATGGATCAGCATAAAGGTTTGTCTGATCAACATAAAGGTTTGTCTGACCAGCATAAAGGTTTGTCTGATCAGCATAAAGGTTTGTCTGACCAGCATAAAGGTTTGTCTGACCAATATAAAGGTTTGTCTGATCAGCATAAAGGTTTGTCTGACCAGCATAAAGGTTTGTCTGACCAGCATAAAGGTTTGTCTGATCAACATAAGGGTTTGTCTGACCAGCATAAAGGTTTGTCTGACCAGCATAAAGGTTTGTCTGACCAGCATAAAGGTTTGTCTGATCAACATCAAGGTTTGTCTGATCAACATCAAGGTTTGTCTGATCAACATCAAGGTTTGTCTGCTCAACATAAAGGTTTGTCTGACCAGCATAAAGGTTTGTCTGACCAGCATAAAGGTTTGTCTGACCAACATAAAGGTTTGTCTGATCAGCATAAAGGTTTGTCTGATCAACATAAAGGTTTGTCTGATCAGCATAAAGGTTTGTCTGATCAGCATAAAGGTTTGTCTGATCAGCATAAAGGTTTGTCTGATCAGCATAAAGGTTTGTCTGATCAGCATAAAGGTTTGTCTGATCAACATAAAGGTCTGTCTGATCAACATAAAGGTTTGTCTGATCAACATAAAGGTTTGTCTGATCAGCAAAATGCTGATAAAATTTCTCAGGAATAAATAATGAGAAGAAATCATAAGCTACTGCATCTACAGACAGATTATGTCAAGATCCTGGGAGGTCATTGACCTGGAATAATTCCCCAGTAGTAAGAGTGTCTGTCCATCCAGTGTCTTCGACTGTTACAGTTTCTACAACAACTTCACTATCGATTTTATCACTTTTGCTATCGTTGATAACTGGTTCATTGTCCATGCTGATGTCATATAGATTTATTATCAGAGTTATTAGAAACTGCCGACCTATCCCCTCTCAGCTCACTCAACATCTCTTTGATCACTTAAAATGTCATTTTATGAATTATAATTTCAAACACATCACACAAAAATCAACCACCAAACGTAAAAACAAGTGCCTGATTTCAAAACAAACTTCAAAATGGCCTCTATCTGCCAGAAACATGCAAAATCTTGTATGTGTGGGACTTCCATTGTCGTTTAGCAATGACATAAGCAACCTGTTGCCGGGCACTTTTAGGTAAATTGGCTGGTACGATTTTTGGCAAATTGGACTGGAAAGGGTTAAATAAGTGTGTATCAACAATATTTAGTATGTTATATTTTAGTTTAAAGTGACAGCATTTTGAGCATTGACTGCATTTTTCTTTTAAAAAAAAAAAAAGCTGTGAAACATGATCAAGTAATCTTTCCCCAGTAGGACAAACAAATGTGAAACCGATCTTACCAAGTAAACTGTCCCCAGTAGGACAAACAAATGTGAAGCTGATCTTACCAAGTAAACTGTCCCAAACAAATGTGAAACTGATCTTACCAAGTAAACTGTCCCAAACAAATGTGAAACCGATCTTACCAAGTAAACTGTCCCAAGCAAATGTGAAACTGATCTTACCAAGTAAACTGTCCCAAACAAATGTGAAACCGATCTTACCAAGTAAACTGTCCCAAGCAAATGTGAAACTGATCTTACCAAGTAAACTGTCCCAAGCAAATGTGAAACTGATCTTACCAAGTAAACTGTCCCAAACAAATGTGAAACTGATCTTACCAAGTAAACTGTCCCAAGCAAATGTGAAACTGATCTTACCAAGTAAACTGTCCCAAGCAAATGTGAAACTGATCTTACCAAGTAAACTGTCCCAAACAAATATGAAACTGATCTTACCAAGTAAACTGTCCCAAGCAAATGTGAAACTGATCTTACCAAGTAAACTGTCCCAAACAAATGTGAAACCGATCTTACCAAGTAAACTGTCCCAAGCAAATGTGAAACTGATCTTACCAAGTAAACTGTCCCAAACAAATGTGAAACTGATCTTACCAAGTAAACTGTCCCAAGCAAATGTGAAACTGATCTTACCAAGTAAACTGTCCCAAGCAAATGTGAAACTGATTTTACCGAGTAAACTGTCCCAAACAAATGTGAAACCGATCTTACCAAGTAAACTGTCCCAAGCAAATGTGAAACTGATCTTACCAAGTAAACTGTCCCAAACAAATGTGAAACTGATCTTACCAAGTAAACTGTCCCAAGCAAATATGAAACCGATCTTACCAAGTAAACTGTCCACAGTAGGACAAACAAATGTGAAGCTGATCTTACCAAGTAAACTGTCCCAAGCAAATGTGAAACTGATCTTACCAAGTAAACTGTCCCAAGCAAATGTGAAACTGATCTTACCAAGAAACTGTCCACAGTAGGACAAACAAATGTGAAGCTGATCTTACCAAGTAAACTGTCCCAAGCAAATGTGAAACTGATCTTACCAAGTAAACTGTCCCAAGCAAATGTGAAACTGATCTTACCAAGTAAACTGTCCCAAACAAATGTGAAACCGATCTTACCAAGTAAACTGTCCCCAGTAGGACAAACAAATGTGAAGCTGATCTTACCAAGTAAACTGTCCCAAGCAAATGTGAAACTGATCTTACCAAGTAAACTGTCCCAAACAAATGTGAAACCGATCTTACCAAGTAAACTGTCCCAAGCAAATATGAAACTGATCTTACCAAGTAAACTGTCCCAAACAAATGTGAAACCGATCTTACCAAGTAAACTGTCCCCAGTAGGACAAACAAACGTGAAGCTGATCTTACCAAGTAAACTGTCCCAAGCAAATGTGAAACTGATCTTACCAAGTAAACTGTCCCAAGCAAATATGAAACTGATCTTACCAAGTAAACTGTCCCAAGCAAATGTGAAACTGATCTTACCAAGTAAACTGTCCTAAACAAATGTGAAACTGATCTTACCAAGTAAACTGTCCCAAGCAAATGTGAAACTGATCTTACCAAGTAAACTGTCCCTAGTAGGACAACACATGTCAAACTGATTTTACCAAGTAAACTGTCCCAAACAAATGTGAAACTGATCTTACCAAGTAAACTGTCCCAAGCAAATGTAAAACTGATCTTACCAAGTAAACTGTCCCCAGAAGGACAAACAAATGTCAAACTGATCTTACCAAATAAACTGTCCCCAGAAGGACAAACAAATGTCAAACTGATCTTACCAAATAAACTGTCCCCAGAAGGACAAACAAATGTCAAACTGATCTTACCAAATAAACTGTCCCTAGAAGGACAAACAAATGTCAAACTGATCTTCTTACCCTCCCTCACTGGAGAAACATCATCTTCCTTCTCATCTTTTTTCTCTGTCTTCACTGTGTTTACCTGGAAACAAAATATTGTACTCTCAAGTTTAAGACAAACCATTTCAATTTTAAACATGGCCACAATTTGATAACCATAATGTAAATTTATTAAGTAACAATAACGGACTCCTCATCTTAGTTATGATAGCTTATATCCACATGGTAAGTATATGATTTTTTTTATAACAAGTTCCATCTGAAGGAAACAAAAGTCATGAAAGTAAAGCTTGTCAATTATTTAAACATTCTCCTACCAAGTTTAGTTTTTAGTCATGCTAAATCTAAGGCATGTCACTAGGATGAATCCGTCTTTTACAGTCCTGTACAGCAGCCCCATAGTTTTTGTCTGAACTCAGCACCCTCATACCAGGTCTGACATCATAGTCATCGTGGAATGGGTAGTTGTGGAGAATGTGTTTAGGGCACTTGATTTCAGTTCTACATTGACATTCATTAGTATGAGACATTATGGTGTGACAGAAGTGGACTAGTAATCTATAGTGGCCAGTTGGGAGACAGAAAAGGACTGTCTGCTGGTGTGTAAGAAGCTGCAATATTGGGTTAGATCTATCATCTATATCCTCTTCATTTTTCCATTGGTAGTTGTACTGGTTGTGGATGATGGTTATGGAATCTTGATAGGGCAGTGGATGACTGAATTGCTCCACTAGATAAACCATCAGCTCTCACAGTACCCGTGATTTCAGGCCAGAAGGGTTACTACAGGAGAGCAACGGTGATGATCTTTGGATGATGTTAATCTTAGATCTGATCTCATGCAGCATGTTCTATTTCTGGTGTTTTGTACTGAGGCTAAAGATCACCATCTCAGCTAGTGATTGCTATTCTGATCTGACGAGTATTCTCAGAATATGTAGCGGTATGAAAGATTCTGTCTTGAAGTTGGTTGGTACAGATGATCCTCACATTGTTTAATCAAATAAAGAGGCCAACTCCTCTATTCTTAAATACCCATCTACAGATCCATCTGTATAAAAATGTGCATATAGTCCGTGGGCTTCTATTTGTCATCAGTCATCTCCTGGGCCAAAGTTTTTTAGTTGGGGTGAGGTCTGGTAGTCTTTCTTTCTTATTCTAGAGACTTCTATGATGACAGTGATAATCTTATGGCAGTATTTTGGCTTCTCAAAATCAATGAACATTTCCATCTCTGTAAGTTGGTGTCATAGTTATATTGAGCGAGGTACCAATTATTGTACCACTACAGTATGATGAGGATGGCTTATGGAATGTTGTCAAGAAGGTCCCTAGAAACTGGCTCGCTAAGAAAGGAAGAGCCGTATTGCATATTGATCGTGCCTTCTTTATGGTCGCTGGGTTTTGTACAGCATTGTTGTATATTCCAAGGGTAGTAGGACTTGCTGAGCCAGCCATATGGTTATTGCTGACAGTTTATTGATGTTGTTATTGAATTCGTACGTGTAGCAGTTATTATTAAAAACAGGGAGATTGTCAGCGTCGATCTAACCTGACTACTTCTGAGTGGCGGTCCTTGTCATCCCTTAAGAAGCGGGATGACATTATCATCAAACCTGCTGACAAAGGTGGTGCGGTGGTAGTTTGGCGAAAGGACTTGTACATTCAAGAAGGAGTCTCCCAGCTCGGCAACTCCACCTTTTACTCACCCAGTTCTGGGGATCCCACAGTCCGCCATAATCTTACTGTTCATGCTACTATCCGTGATCTCATCCAAGATAACCTCCTTCCTTCTAGTGCCATGTCTCTCCATATTCTTGATAGTAGTCTAGGTAAACCTTCCTTCTACATGCTTCCTAAGGTTCATAAAATTGACAATCCGGGTCGACTATTGTTTCAGCCTGCTCTTGTCCCACTGAACATATCTCTGATTTCCTGGATAGTATTTTGCAACCATTAGTGGCCAATCTACCTTCCTATCTTAAGGACACCACCCATGCTATCACTACTTTTGATTCCATCCCATTCACACCTGATCACACTTACCATCTTTTCCTTCTGGATGTTTGTTCGCTTTATACTTACATTCCACACTCTGACGGCCTTAAAGCACTACCATTTTTTCTCGACAGATGCACTGACCTTACTTTTGCACCGGCACTCTTCTTCGCCTTGCGGAATTGGTCCTCACTCTCAACTCTTTTGAATTCAATGGCCAGTTCTTTAATCAGATTAGTGGTGTTGCTATGGGCACCAAAATGGGCCCAAGTTATGCCTGCCTCTTCATGGGTCACTTTGAATATTTGGTGCTTCAAAGTTACGATGGACCATTACCCGAGTTTTACCGTTGCTATATCGATGATGGTATTGGTGTCACAGACATGACTGAAGCTAACCTCAAAAGATTCATTGACTATGTTGGCAATTTCCATCCTGCAATCAAATTCACTTCTCAGATTTCTACCACTTCAGTTAACTTCCTTGACCTCACTGTCAATATTACTCCTACTGGCCTTACCACCTCTGTCTTTTATAAACCTACTGATGCCCATGGTTTCCTTCTTTACACCTCTTCTCACCCTCCCAGCTGTAAAAATTCCATTCCCTACTCTCAACTTCTACGCTTATGTCGGATATGTCACGATGAAGATGATTTCTGTGAACGAGCTCAAGAAATGCTCGAGTTTTTTCGCCGACGTCACTATCCTGAAAGAGTCTTATCTGATGCCCTTAATCGCATTAGTCCCATTGCTCGCCAGGTTGCACTCACTGCTAAACCTGCTACTACATCTGACAGACTCAAACTTGTCTTAACTTTCCACCCTCACTGTTTGGCGGTGAAAAAAATTCTGTTCCGTCATCTGCCTATTCTCCACTCTGATCCTAATACTAGAGAGTTGTTTTGTGATACCCCTTTGTGGGCATATTGTAGGGATAAGAATTTTAGGGATATTCTTGTGCATAGTTGCTTGAGACAAACTAGTCCTTCTCACTTTGGTACTAAACCGTGCCAACGCCGCATATGTAAGACCTGTCCTTTTGTACTCCAAACGCAGTCAGTCTCCTTTCTGAACGGTAAATTTACCATTGGGGAGTCTTTTACGTGCGAATCCAGAAACCTGATTTATGCTATCATCTGCAAGAGGTGTGACATGACCTATATTGGTGAGACTGGCAGACGTTTGGCAGACAGGTTTCATGAACACTTGAATGACATCCATCATGGCAAACATTTACCAGTGGCCCTTCACTTCAACAGCCCTGACCATTCGGGTAACTCTGACATTCATGTCACTGCCCTCCGTTCATGTATCGGTGTAGTGAAATTGACAGAGATACAACGGTAAAATACCTCCAAAGATAACATGTAAGGATAAAAACATAATGCGTAGGCTGCTGATAGTACATGATCGCCCAGACCGCGGGTCATCACCCTCCATAAAAATTGACTTGCTAGACAGGAGGGGAACGGCGGATAAAAAGGAAAAAATATGACTGGAAAGATTGCGTGAGACTGGCAAGGCTAAGGAGACGCAATTGGGGGGGATGGAGGAGAGTAAAAATTCACGTCCCCCAAATTGACACGAGGTACGGAATGGACGCTTTTGCGATACCAAGCCCTTGATTTGAATTCAGCGGCTAAACGCAGATGTTCGAAATATTACAAAATTTAAAAAGTACTTTTTTCTTAATATTAATGTTAGGAATATAAAAATTAGCTGGCCGGATGGCCCATTCTGAGCAGTGAACTAATATGTTCTTAATTTTACAGACGGATAGATAATATTGAAGATAATGACAAAAGACAGTGTTGTTCACATCAGCGACATGACTGTATTGAATAAAAAGTGTCGCTATTTGCACAAAAAAACACGACCTCGAGACGCAGGTGTTCAAATCTACTTAGTATGGAAGAGAAGGGATATTGTGGTGGCTGTGTCTAAAAATAACTTTTAACGACAAAATTTTGGAGGGGAGAGAAAGGTTGGTTCAAAAATCAAGTACATTTTTGTAAAAAAACAAGTAGAGACGGACAGACTAACAGATAAACATCCATACTTGACTGAAGCATGACTGAAATGACTTTAGGGTAGGAAATTTGAATTTGAAATAAACCTAGGCAGTGATTGGCCACAGACAATCATTTTATCGGCGCTCAGACGAAAAGGGGGGCCATTCCTCAATAGTTGTTCGATGATAGACACAGTATTTTAAAGTGTGGTGATTTCCAAATGAAAGAAAGTGAAATAAGTTCAGGGACGCCATACTATAGCCAGCAGCTCAGCTGAGTTTTGCTAGCATTTCTGTGTTCTTTATTCATAATCTGAGCTGTGAGTTTCAGCTGTCAACAAGGCGGTGTCTATCCAGTTGGTGATTTTACTCGAGTGTATCTGTGCAGTACATTGTGACAGAGACCACTATTATTGCCCGCCAGCACGGAGAGGTGGGACCACCAGATTTCAGCACCAGAGCTACATAAGCAAGATGAGTGAGCCTCTGGTCTGCTGGAAATTCACCAACGCTTTTAGTTACTAATACCCCATAAAATTCCTGCAATTTACTGGACACTGTGTAGTCAATATAGACAGGTGTGATGAGACCACCCCAACAGCACAAATATTAACTATCCTCCCAAGTAGATGACTACTAGAACATTTTAATAAAACTAACTAGTCTAGTACTTATATATGTACACTCTTGCATTTATTATGTAACATTCCATGCATTTCTTTCATAATTTCTAAATCTCTTTTTTTAAAAGTTCTGGTCAACATAAAACTTGATCCAGAACAAAATAAATGTAATATAATTCTATCACAAATTGTACACACGTGAGTTAGTTCAGTGTATTTTAACATTTGATAATATTATTAGTCTTCTTAAATATCTGTGGGTGTATCTATAACTATCACACCACATTACATATCATTACCCTAGACATTTTACATAGATACATCCATTAAGAAAAAAAATTGAGTGTGAGGTCGTAGTGGTAGCAAGAAAGGCCTTCTGACAATTCACAACTACATTTTATCTCAGGAGCCTTCACAGCTGGCCTCATACATTACATTTAGTAATATCACCATCATACAATACCATCAAACCCACTACAATCGGCGACGACCGAACTCGCTTTTCGTTGGAGAATCGCCTCATTTTTCAAATGGGCGTTTTAGCTCCTGCTGGGATGAATGTCCAGCATCATTTTGCATAATTCTGGTGGCTTCTGTCGTTATTTTCCTATCTATCCTTGTTTTTGCTTTGGTTCGTCTCGTTTCCTCAATTTTCTGTTCTTAGCCGTCACTAGCTCCTACGTCACTTCCGCATGACGCCTTAGTTTTTCAGCCATTTTGAATGTTTCTTTCCTCGACACAGCTAAGTGATTTTTCACTCATTTTATTAGTGTTGTTCATTCCTGTCTTCGTTTCGTTGATTATTTACTTTCTTGTTTCGACATGTCTTTCTGGTTTTAACGATTTTCTTGCATTATTACTGTTATCGTTTCGCTCATCACCGTGGTTTCATCTGCTTGTATCGCTCATTTGATGTTTTCCTCATCATCACAGATCTTTGTAGTATCTATATGTAGTTCTTGTCCTATTCACCTGTTCGTAACTGTGGCTGACGAAGGGTAAAACCCGAAACGTCCCTTGTCTCATGTGTACCGTTTACTTGTAAAACTGATTTCATACCATATTATTTTTAAATTTATATATAGATTGTCAGCAAGCCTTCATGTATGCTTTGTGAATGGCGTTTACAAGTATGTTGATTGTGTGACCTCTCGCAGTTTGATACGAGCCTAGAGGATAATGTCATTATGGTGTAGTTATTATACTGTGACATATATATATATATATATATATATATATATATATATATATATATAATTTTGGTTCAACATTAGAGGAACTCAGCAAGGCCATTGATAGCTTGGCCTCTGGCAAAGCACCAGGCAGCGATGGGATTCCTCCTGATTTATTCAAATGCTGTAAAAGCACGCTATTACATCCCCTGCATAGGATGCTGTGCCAGTGCTGGGAAGAGACAACTATTCCTCAAGACATGCAAGATGCCAGGATTGTAACACTATAAAAATAAAGGAGACAGAAGTGACTGCAATAACTACAGAGGCATCTCTCTTCTTAGTATTGTTGGTAAGGTTTTTGCCAAAGTCATCTTAATGCGACTACACAAGTTAGCTGAGCGCATATATCCAGAGGCACAGTGTGGATTCCGAGCTGGTAGATCAACAACAGACATGATCTTCTCTGTCCGCCAGCTTCAGGAAAAATCAAAAGAGCAGAAAAGGCCTTTATATATCGCCTTTATAGACCTCACAAAAGCATTTGACCTGATTAGTAGGGATGGACTCTTCAAAATCCTCCTGAAAATAGGCTGCCCTTCTAAAATGCTGGAAATGATAAAGTCATTCCATGACGACATGAAGGGAACAGTCCAATATGCTGGAAGCACGTCACGGCCCTTTGACATACAAAGTGGCGTTAAACAAGGCTGTGTTCTGGCTCTGACCCTCTTTGGGATCTTCTTTGTCTTACTCTTGAAACATGTATTCAGAGATGCAACTGAAGGAGTATGACTTCACACTAGGTCAGATGGCCGTCTGTTTAATCTTTCAAGGCTGAAGGCAAAAACAAAAATCAGAAGGGTCACTATAAGAGACTTGTTGTTCGCTGATGCTGCTGCAGTCGTCCCTCAAAGCCAACAGGAGCTTCAGAACTTGATGAATCGCTTCACTAAAGCATGCAAGGACTTTGGCCTCACAATAAGTCTAAAGAAAACGAATGTGCTGAGTCAGGATATGGGTGCTGTACCAGTTATCACTATCAATAACTATGAATTGGCAGTGGTGCATCACTTCACATACCTAGGGTCTACCATCAATGACAAACTCTCACTGGATACAGAAATCGACAGCCGCATTGGCAAAGCTGCAGCTACCTTTGCCCGCCTCACATCGCGTGTTTGGGGAAACTCTAAACTCACAATGAAGACCAAAGCTGTGGTATATAATGCCTGCATCACCAGCACACTCCTATATGGCAGCGAGACCTGGACGACGTATGCTAAGCAAGAAAGAAGGGTCAATACCTTCCATTTACGGTGTCTACGCCACATCCTCGGCATCTAGTGTCGAGGTGTTGTCACATGCTAGCCTTCAAAGTATGTATACACTGCTTAGACAGCGCAGACTTCGCTGGCTTGGCCATGTTCGCCGCATGGAAGATGGTCGCATCCCAAAAGATATCTTCTATGGACAATTAGCAGATGGCAAGAGAACAGTTGGGCGACCACAGCTGAGGTTCAAAGATGTGTGCAAGAGAGATATGAGGGTACTGGACATGGATCCAGCAACATGGTAGGATGAAGCTGCCGATCGCACTAAGTGGCGATGCTATTTACGGCGCCACCTCAGATTGAGCGAAGAGAGGCTCACACAATAAGCAGAGGAGGGGAGAAAATATCGACAGGAGCACCAGGAAAATAAGCAGCTGAGGGCTGCAACCTCAGGGGTGCATTCCCATAGTCAGTTATGACTGAAGGGGCTATTATTATTATTATATATATAAACAAAGCAAAAAACCTAACTATAAATGATTGTTACATATGAAATGTTTTACTACATTTCTGTCAATAGTTTTTGCTGTATTAGTATTCTGATCAAGGATTAATAAGAAAACTCACTTCAGTTTTTATTTTCCAATCTAGGAATCTGAACTTCTTGTCCATCTCCAGCAGTCTGCAAAGAAAAATTAGTGATATATGCAAAAGCTGAACACAATCAGTAACATCTTGGTGTGATGAGATACTGCTACACAGAGATGCATCATTCAATGTTCTTTGTTATATGAAATAAACATGAAAGTCACAAAGTAGGAAGCCAGTTTGCTTAGCTGTAGTGTTGTGGTTAGTATGAGCAGTAGCTGAGTTAAGTTTCTTATCAGTGTGAAGTCATTTTACTTGGCTGTAGTCTTTTTGATTAATGTTATCAGTAGCTAAGTTAAGTTTAGTTTAGTTTGTTTTCAGTGTGAAGCCATTTAGCTTGGCTGTAGTGTTGTGATTAGTGTGAGCAATAGCTGAGTTAAGTTTAGTTTTCTTATCAGTGTGAAACCATTTAGTTTGGTTGTCTATCTTCTCTTTCTTGATCCTTAGCTGCTGACCATCAAAGCAGTTAGTGGCCATCACGCCTGGTGGTGTCTTGTAGGGCAACAACAACTTGATTCCACTTTGCTCGGTAGGTGGCCATCCTTCGTACAGTGCCTCAACTCTGTCATTTGTTGTCGTTTCCGTAACTTCATTTCTTTTTACATAGACAGGGGTGTCAGCCCTATGCTAAAACCCCCAACCTGGAGGACCAGGGTGTCTGCATTAGTCTGACCCCTGCCCGCGCAAACCTGTCCAGCTTAGTAGAACCTTCCAGGAGTAAAACTCCCGCTGGCATAGCTCTAGGGGTAATCAGGATACGCAAGATACCTCGACAAGGTATTGACACCGGTGATGGCAATAAGTTTGGTTGTAGTGTTGTGATTAGTGTCAGCAGTCACTGAGTTAAGTTTAGTTATCAATGGCCTTTAACTTTTCAAGGAGTAAAAGTCTTCAATAAACACAAGCCAAGTCTTCCTGTCATGTGACATCAGCACCTGTTCTGTCCACATCTTCACTATTTTTACTTCAGTCTCCAGTTCTCTTCTCCATGTGTTTGTTGGACTACCTCTGCCTCTCTTTACCTGGAGATTCCAGAATAAGGGCTGCCTTATAATGTTATCAACAGGTTTGCTCAATGTGTCTTATCCATTGTCAGCTAGTTACTCTAATATCTTGTTCCACTAGCACTTGTCTGGTTTTTGTTATCAGTTCCATGTAAGTGACATTGTCACTAACATAGAACTGATAACAAGAACCAGAATAATGATAGTGGAACAAGATATTAGAGCAACTAGCTGACAATGTCTCTAACATGGAACTGATAACAAGAAAAGGACTGCTAGCCGCGCCAGCGCTGCCCGTACCTCCTTAGTGTTCAGCAAACTGGCTTAACAAGAGAAGAACCAACGATTTCAATTTTCATAAAACTGTAGGCCTATCCATTTTGGTGAATGAGTCAAAAAAAAAAATATCTCACAGGATAGAAAGAGTTAGTCTATCGCCAATATGCCTACTGTTTCGAGCTTTGCCAAAAAAATAATAACGTCGACAAACACTGAGGTCACTTTGAAAATAAAATTACAAATCCAATATGGAGATCCCCATTAACACTGTCCTTTAACAGCGAAATTGATAAACAGCATCGAGCGAAATCAATTGTGAACCATCATGGTCACCTACGCCAGCGAGCACGGTACTTGAAGATGACAAAGGTAGGCTATATATTTTTCGTATCTGTTTATAAATAATGACAAATTTCAAAACTTACACAAGGATTCTTGGCGCCCTGCGTAAAGGTATTGTAGTTGTCAGTGTTGCCAACTTTTTAAATTTTTAGTAAAAAAAACAGTGATTTAAAAATGAATGTCGCCAATGAACTGTCAAGAATACATTCATATCGATTTTATGAGTAGCGTAATATGGCACTTTAGTTTAAAGCAAATTACGTTAACAGTAATTTATAACACACAAGGAAGGGAACCCCGAGGTTCCCGAGTAAGTAAATATTAGACAAACATAAAGGTCTGTTTTCAGGCACTCATAAGAAATAAAGAAGTAGAAAACTAAACAACATTTTTTTTAAATATTAATGACGAAAAATATCCCGTTCAACCTCTAATGGGTTATAATTAGGATATATTTTGTTTTCAATCCCAAATAATATGAACAACTGCCGATATTAGAAAGTGACATCACATTTGTCAAATCATTGTATTAAGGGACAATCACAATTATGCTTGCTTATACGTTAATTAAATTTTTTTTTAAATAATAATAAAAAAAATATAAAAAATCAAGAAGAAACTCTGAACAAGAATAATAAAGTGGAAGGGTGTAAAGGCCTGGTGGTTCCAGTTATATAACTGACTTTAACAGACATTTAATTGACTTTAATCTAATAAAAGTCAAATGCATTGTAAGAACAGCATCAGACCTTCACATTCCCAGCCACTATATATTAACATTTGTTCGTGTTAAATATTGTTTGACTATATTATGCAGTTCCCTAGGTCTGTCTATTCTTAAAACCTCATCTATATTTATACGTAAGTTGGATGCTTGCAAATAATCTAATATTGGTATTCTCATTTGTTCATACCTGTTACATTTTAACAAGAAATGTTCTATATTATTGTCTTGAGGACATCCTGCACAGTAAGGTTCTTCTATTCTGAAATAGCCCTGTCCCAGTTGTAGTCTGAGAAGTTTCTTATTACTGAGAATTTTCAATTCCCTAGATATCTGACATTTTCTTGTTGAAGCCTTCAACATCTTATATGCATGTCTTCCTTTCAGATTGTTATCCCACTCTGCTTTCCATTCATCTGTTATTAAATCTTTAATTAAGCTCTTAATCTCTGATTTAATCGTCCCTACATTTATTAGATTTTTATCAGATCTACCTTTCTTGGCTTCTTTATCTGCCTTTTCATTTCCTTCTATGCCAACATGTGAAGGTATCCAAGCAATTAAGACTGAACATCCTCTGTAATATAAGTATGTAGTAGCCAGAAATATCTCCTCTGCTATATCAGGTCTACTACATTCTCGTAAGTTTCTAAGTGCTTGAATTGTTGAAAGAGAGTCAGTTAAAACTGTTAGTTTTTTTGGGGGAGGGTTATTAGAGAATATTTCTAGTGCTTTTAGTATTGCCACCATCTCTGCAGGGAAAATGGATGTATTTTCCGTAATACTATATTCTTTTGCCATTTTCCATATTGGTCCAATTTTTGAAAGAATGTTTCTGTTTCTTTTCACCTCTTCATTGTATTTATTAATATTTAATTTGTATGCCTCGCTTAACTGTGAAGAAATATCTACTGTTCCCAGCATCTCCAATGCTACAACGTATCTAACGTGCACTGTGCTATTTTCGTGTTTCTGAAGATTGCTATGCAAATGTATCAGATCCGTTACGCCTGTCTTTGTCCATGTAGTATCACCGTTGAAAAGTAAACAAGGAAAATTAAATAATGCATTCTTTACACTACAGCCACACAACCAGTCATGGTGTTCATAAATTTCTCTGTTAAATTTTCTCTGGTATGTACTGTTCCTGCTAGTCGAGGTCTGGATAATTTTTAGATTTGGAAGAGGCCGACCTAGTGTTTTTACACGGCATTTTTCAGCCAACGACAATCCCGAAACAATTTCTTGTAAATATGTAACAGTTACTTCACTCATTTCTATAATAATTCAGCACAAAAGAAAATATGAGCATTAAATTAATCTCAAAACAATGCAATTGGCCAACGTTTTGCGGTATTGTGGTGAACGCGCACGTAAACAGTCGCTTTATATAGATAATTTCCACTTGAGCTGTGTTCTGTTGCAGCACTAGTTAAATAAATTCAACCCAATCGCAGCTGGCCTCTTGCTGTGTGTATAACAAGCATTCGCGTATAAGAGGTAAAGGTCACTTGAACTGTCATCGTTTGCAGCACTTTCCACAATACGGTGTTGGATTTTTTTTTTTTTTTTTTTTTTTTTTTTTTTTGTATTTAATCCTTCCGGTGTAACCTCAATTTTTTGTATTTTTCGGTCTGTCCGGATTATGTATTATAATGTAGTAGAGACAGTATGCAGTCATTTTTTTACAGGAGGTGCTGCAGCTCAACAGCTCATTAAAGAAAGTCGCCACTGATATTGGAATATATATTCCTATCCACAATTTGCTATCCTCTCCCTTGGATCCATATGTATATACAGTAATGCTGTCCTTTGATATTTGTTGTATATATTTATTGGCTGTGTTCTTAATATTTTCTATATTATTTGTTTTCCTTCTGGTCTAGTTTTCTACTTCTTTATTTCTTACGAGTGCCTGAAAGCATACCTTTATGTTTGTCTAATATTTATTAACAGTAATTTAGTTTGGAATCAGAATGTACCGTTTTCCAATAAGATTTTTTAATGCAATCGATTGCATAATTGATAATTACTTTATTTTTAATACATTTCACATGTCATTTTAAAAAAAAAGGTTTTCTAATATGCTCCAGCTGCCTCGGTAAATGTGTTAAACATCTCCCATCAAATTGTACAAAAAATGTACCGCACATCTGTATCTTTTGCCAAGTGTGTCAGTTTCTGACAACTAGTACCAATATGTCCTTCGAAAATGAACGTGTCCAGAGTGGCATATTGTTTTATACACGGTTTTAAACAGAATAGTCACTTCAATCCCTTTTCGTCTTGATTCCCGTATTAATGACGTATCTGAGAACTAGTGGCGTACTAAGGTGGGTGCGAGTGGACGGTCAACACCTGGTGACAGACTAGAAGGTACCATCATAAACTGTTATAATGATAGGCCTACTTACTGTTAAAAACATACTTGCAAGTGTATTTCTGTATGATGGTGGGTGCCAAATGTAGGATCCGCCCCATTGTTTCCATGGTAACTGAAGTACAACGTTTAAAACGTAGAACGTTCGAGGTTTGTTTGTTTGTGGCTGTATGTGCCATTCACGTACTTATTTTGAGGGCGGGGGAGAGTTTCAATGTTTTTGGGAAAGTATTTGAAAAGAAAGAAGAGTCACATTAAAAGGAAATGTTATATGAGGATCTAAACTGTTAACCGTATGACACTGTGTAGGATAATAGAGTAAATTACATGAGGTCGATTCATGACCTTGGGTAAATTTTGGCCAAAAGTGAAGACACAGTAAATCAGTACTAACTCGAAGAGGGGTCAGATTAAAGTGGAAAAGGTAGGTACAGACAAATTAATGTTGGGTATTAAGACCATATGGTTTGAGGTATCCAATTCGATGAATGAGGCATTGTTCAATATGGACTCGATTAGTAGTGTCAGAGGAGCAGGATCTGATCGCAGTCACCTGGATGTCCATAGGACAGTGGTGATCCAGCAATTGAAATTAATGTCAACTGGTGTGGATTCCTCCTGAGAGATGCTATAGAGGTGCTGGCAGAATATGTCCCCAAGTCGTTGACCTGTCTGGTCAATATATATTTTACTACAACATTTGCATATTATGATATAGATGACATTTCGTGGCTCGCATGTGAAGCCTTCGGTGATGGTGATCAAGGCCTTGGGAAATGACACCTTGCGAGTTTAAATGTCATGTTCGCACATATTGTATCATGCTGGGCCACAAGGTCGTGTGTCAACGTCAACTGTACTCTCAGTTGTGACAGGGCTGTCAACAAGAAGATCATTTAAGTTCTTGTCACGTCTATAGGCCACGAGATTGGTCTAAATAAACACTTCTCTTGTCACAGAATCCCCTTGGAGAATAGGTAAGTGACGGAAGAAGATATTTATAACTGCAGTGCTGTGTGGGTGATAGGTAAAGATTTATTTGATTCTGGCGGATGTGGTATTGTGGATGCAGTTAAGGGCAACCTGGTGGTAGACTAAGAGAACACGTTGTATAGGAAAGGTAAGGACGTATTTTGTATAAAGTCTATCGCGAAAGAAATCCAAAACCTCATTAGCTCGACCATGGAAGTCTTCATCGTTTCAGCATAGACAATGGAGGCAGAGAAGTGGGAAAAAAATGTTACGGACTCACGACAAGCCTGCAGATGGGAAGAAATGTACAAAAGGTAGCTTTTTGCATAAGTAGATTTGTAGTACACTGAGATATTGAGGCAAGGGGGCGAGATGAAAATGGTAATGTCAAGAAAGTTAACACAAACAGTGGAGAAAACGGAGCCGAACTTGATGGTAGGATGAAAGTGGTTAACAAATTCAATAAAGAAGGATGTCATCTTCAGACATATCATTGAATCCTATGCTATCATGGATATATAAGCGATACATCATGGGGAAAAGACCAGAGTACTGTTGCCAATTATGATGCTCTAAATGCTTATTGAAAGGGTACGCATAATTTAGACCTATCTTAGAACCCACAGCAACACCACTGATGTAGTTGAAGAAATGACTTAACGTTGAAGGAATTAAGTTCAAGAGCCAGTTCTGCAAGACAGATACGAGTGTCTGTGGCTATGAAGTGATGCGTGCGCTGGTCGAGAAAGAACCAAAAAGCATGTAGCCCATCACAGTGGGGAACGGAGGTATACAAAGAACACATTTCTAGCAAAAAGATAAGAAACGTACTGTCCTCTGAGAGTCAGACAGAGGCAAAGATTACGAGAGTATTGTTCGTGTTCTTTAAGGAGGGAAGGTTCTCGACGAGAGGCTGGAAAATGCTATTTAGGAAGTCAGAGATGTGTTCAATGGGCAATACTCAAGCCGAGTCTATGAGTCTGCCGGGGTTGTCAGAGTTATGGATTTTGGGAAACATATAGAATATAGGCGTACCCACAGCACTTTCGTGAATCTGAAGAAGAAATACGCTGGAGGGTAAAGACTTACAGGTGATCAGATGCTTGATGGTGTTGTGTACATGGCAATTGTTACAGACCGTGGCATTTTAGTCTTAGGTCTGTAGAAAGATCCATTGGTCAGCTGATTAAACCTTTTTCTCAGGCTCAGTACCTTTCGCCAGACAACAATGGCTGCTCATATATCAGCAGGCTTGGTGACGATGTATTTCTACGGAGAAGTAAGAAGAAATCACTTGACTCTACAGATGTCAGTTTGAAATATTGCAGTCTCCGAGGGCAGAGTTGTTGACAATCGAGGATGGTGTTCTGGGTGTACAGATTAATGATGTGAGAAGCACGGGAGAGGGTTTAGAGGAGGAGCAGCTAAATGTCTGAAGACGGCATGAGATTCAGCCTGAGATTGCTCGGTGTCATCCTCATTTCTGAAGCAAAAGCTTCCGTCGCATGTGTCAGTGAAACTTATGAACATCCTGGACTAGATTATAATGGTCTAAGGTAGGACAAAGAGGAACTAAGTGAAGGCCCTTGCTGAGGAGAGAGAGAGAGCTCACCCTCAGAGAGTAGAAGATCATAGGGAATGTAGACAACCCGAGTAAGGGATGGAGTGGAGGATGGAAGGGCAGCTGTAGAGTTAGGATTGACACGGGAAAGTTTGCGTTGTTCGTATTTGGATCAACAGCTTGATCTCCGTGTAACTGTGCCCAAGCTCGCGTACTGGAGAAGACACTCCAGCTTCACCCTATCTTCTTCTTTGATCCTTAGCCGCCGACCGTCAAAGCAGTCAGTAGCTATCACGCCTGGTGGCGTCTTGTAGGGCGACAACAAATAGATTCCACTTTGCTCGGTCGGTGGCCATCCTTCGTACAGTGCCCCAATTCTGGTTCATACCTCGCATCTCAGCCTCCACAGTCCTCCCCCAAGTTTTTTATGGTCGGCCTCTCTTTTGTTTTCATTCAGGGGTCCATAGCATAGCTGTTCTTGTGATGGCATTGGGGTCTCTTCTGAGGACATGGCCAACCCAGCTCCAGCGTCTGCAAGCTGTGATGGTGTACATGTCCTCTTGCTTACTCCGAGTAAGCAGATCTTGGTTGGTGATGGTATTCGGCCAAAAGATTCGGAGAATTTTTTTTAGGCATGTTGTGTGAAAAAAGGATAATTTCGACATTTCCTTCTCTGTAACTCTTCAGCTGTCCGCGCCATAGAGAAGCACAGAAAGCACACAGCTCTGATATATTCCTAATTTTGTGCTTGTGCCGTACTGAGAGGACTTCCAGATGTTATTTAGACTAAAAAAAAGGCTGTTCTTGCTTTGTTCATTCTGTTGTTGATGTCTTTGCTTTCTCCGCTGTCTGGTGTTACTATAGGTGTCGGCAAAACACGGAAAGTAGCAGTTACCGGTTATAAGCATTTTGCCCAATTAACTTAGAGCATGGCGCCAGGGGCTACTTCTATTAGTGGGAGTGGTTCTAGGATCTCACTGAACAGCTGCCGCCCGCTTCAAGCTGGCCAGTATTCAGTCAATTTGGTGTTGTCCCGCCATTGTCTGCTTAACCCATTGGGTGCATGGGGTTTAGAGTCAAACCCGAACTGTGGACATAAAAGTGTGCACCAAGGAATTACCACAAATCAAGAAGTAATAGAAATTAACAAACTCTCAGACTGAGATGCTGGAACGTCCGGACTATGTTGACTGGACCATCAGAAAACCTGCAGGACATAAACGATGTCAGGCAGACAGCCATGATCAATGACGAGCCTAAACGACTTAGGTGGACATAACTGCACTTCAGGAAATACGCCTGTTAGGCTCTGGAATTGTGAGCGAGTAGGACTACACATTTTATTGGCAAGGGAAAGACCTTTATAAAACTATAGAAAACGGAGTTGGTGTTGCGGTCAAAAAATTGCTAACTAAAATGGTTGAACCAGGTGAGAATGGATCAGAACGCCTGTTCACGCTCCGTCTGCAAACTAGCGTTGGTCACATCATTCTTGTCCGTGTGTATGGTCCTACTATGTACTCTGCCTCAGACGCTAAAGACGAGTTTTTCGAGAATCTAGCAGCAGTCTTCAAAAGCATTCCTAGGTAAAAACAGCTTGTTGTCCTTGGTGACTACAACGCTAGAGTTGGTGACGATAATGTTTCATGGCCTTCATGTCTGGCAGGTTTGGCCTTGACAAGATGAATAAAAATAGATAACCGTTCTTCGAGTTGTGTGTCCATCATGACCACTGCGTGACCAATCTACTTTCAGACAAAAACCCCAGCATAAGGTGTCATGGAGACACCCACGATCCAAGCACTGGCCCCAACTGGACCTGATTCTCGTCAGAAAGCCACTTCTTAAGTATGCGCTCTCTACGTGCTCATACCACAGTGCAGACTGTGATACAGATCACTCCTTGGTTTGCTACAAAATCAGGACAAAATCAAGAAAACTACTGTACGTCGTGTCAGACATGAAGGAAAAACACGCACTGATACCAGCAAGATGTCTACCCTGTCATGATTGTTCAATTTAACGCGGCCTTCAAGAAAGTGTTCCGTACCCTCAGCATGGTGATACTGTTACAGAGAACTGTGGAACACCATTCGTAGTACTGCACTTGCCACATCTGGTAAGAAAACAACGAACTCAAATGACTTGTTTAATACTTCATCAGATGTGATGTTACATGTCATTGAAGCTAAGCGCAGTGCTGCGATTGAATACAAATGTTCACAGGTGATAGAACTCTACAGATCCTGAAGGTTATGAGAAGCAAAGTTCAACAAACTGCTCGACGCTGAAGCAAATGACTATTGGAGCCAGCTCAGTGAGACCATCCAAACTACAGCGCAAACAGTCAACATTAGACAAGTGTATATCGGTATAAAGAAAGGGCGTGGTCCCCAAAATATTAAGAAGGCATTGCAAGAAACCAATGTCACGGACTGCTTCCCCTGCTTTGCAATATTGGTCCAACTGTTACCAAAACTCAAGAGTATTCATTATTGACTTCCAATGTATCTACCTGCGTGCCAGACCACTCTTGGCAGAGATGTAGAAAGAAGGTTAATAACACTTCTTCCTGAAGGGAGCTTTCACAAGATATTTCCAGAAGTCACGAACAAAGTTGCATTGGACTGAACAATTGTTAACGCATTATATCTGGTCCGTCGCCTTTTCTGAAGGATTTATAAATGGTTTAGCCCGTTCAAGCCCCCCAGTTGGTGTAATCCAACGAATTCCCTCTTATAAGGTATAGCTCTGTATAGAGATAACAATATGTCTAAGAATGATAGAATGAGATAAACGTGTTACCGCTGACCTGTGATAATAACCGGGTGTTGTTACGATAATCCCATCGTTCACTTGCTGGAACGTAAATACGTCTGAGGAGTGGTAAACAAGGTAAAGACAGTCCTATAGCAAATACTTCAGTAGTGGAGAATATGTTAGATACTTTCCCCAACTAGGTTCAGAATTGAGAATCAAGTAATGGTGCATAAAATATGCCACATAATAATGACAGGGGAGAGAAAAATAAGAAAATATCACTCGCACAGGAATGTAGTGCACTCCTGCCGGAGTGGACTTAAGATTGCATAACCATATCGTCGCAACCAACAGCGGAAAAAGCTAACCGATAAAGCTAAGCAGATGGAGAGGTGGGTCGATGTGACGGTATTGCCTCTCCTGCTTTGCAGTAGTGGTCCAATAGTGGCCAAAACTCAAGAGTATTTATTATAGTCTTCAATGGAGTTTATATTTACACAAGATTACTCTTGGCAGAAATGATGATAAAAGAGTAGTAAAGCTTCTATCACATGGGAGTCTTCACAAGATATTTAGATAAGTGAAAACATAGCTGGCTGTTGCTGAGCACGTTAATTCTGTAATATGCCGACAACTTTTATGAAGAATTTAAGCAATGGTTTATTATAGCTCGTTACGCTCCCATCTCTGAGTTACTCAGTGGAATTACTTTTATAATGTAGCTCTGTTTTGAGTGTATGTTTAGTAAATTTGACTGCGACAAACATGTAGTACATTTAAAATGATTGAATCGAAGTTAAATTGGTATAATTACAAATAACAAAATGTAATTATCACTTTAAGTTTAACAGTTTAAAAGACAGGAGTAACAGATAGTTACAAAATGAAGTTTTCATTACTCGGGTGATGGGTTTTGGATAAGAGCTTCAAGTGGCAGCATATACGTTAACTTAGCTGCCAATGGTGATTCTAATCCTCCTCCTGATGGGTAGGTTCTTTTCACTCTGCTCGCGCTCGTCTCTGGTCAAAGTTCAGGCGCCGCACGTTCACGGAACGTCAAGGAGTAAGACTAAACTGGTTCTGCATCTGTCTATAAAACCCTCATGATGGCGTCTCGCACAACGTCAGTCCACTTCTACCGTCACTTGGTTCCAGAGATAGTACTTTCTGCTGGTACCACCAATAACTGTGATAGAAGAATAGAAACGAATGCTCTTCTGAGTATTGCGCTTTCCAACCCATAGTTATGGGTTCCTATCTTCCCATAGCACTATCCCATGTCAGAATTTACCCTCGATGAGAATTAAATTTAATCCCTCAGGATACAACTTTCTTTACATTTAAACTGAATAGCGGGACCTAAGACGTGTCAACAGTGAGGATTGCAGTTAGCGACCCATAGCTTGACTGCTTGCGTCAGGGTCAGCGAACCAGAGCTAACCAACACCCTACTCCACCTCCAAGTGGTGGTCCTGGAAACAGTAGGGATCGATGAGGGAAGGCTAACCCGGTCCCAAAAATGCCGTGCTGAAGACGGATGTGTCGGAAGAAAGGTGCAAATATCGCAACTTCGCTGTAAACGAACACAACGCAAAAAACGTCCTTTTCAGGACGAACGAAGAAGAAGAAGAAACTGAAAAGCTTTAGCTTTACATTACATTTAAATGAAAAGGCTAAACATACAGATATACTATGTTTTACATTTCCACCTCCACTGTTTAAAAAGTGTTCACAATATAAATTCATTTATGTTTCATATTTACACTTATGGAAAAATTTGAATTTTCTATTAATTTAAAATGAATATTTTAACATGGACATTTACATTGGTTTAAGCTTGAAAACTTACATTTATTTTGGGAAGTGAATATTTTTATAGGGACATTTACACTGCTTTGAAAATGTAAATATTATACTTAGAATGTACATCATTTCCTTCAATTTTCCCTCCCTGCTCCATATGGAACCTGGAACTACGTTATGCTTTTAGTTCTCTTTACGAAACTATCAATAAAGCAATTACTAGCCCGCGCAGTGGTGGTTCATGAATCATCATTCTATACGCTGAGGTTGCCAGCCTCAAATGACTTTGACATCCAATAGCGAGTTTCACACATTACATTATGTATATGTGTGTATATATATATATATATATATATATATATATATATATATATATATATATATATATATATATATATATATATATGTGTGTGTGTGTGTGTGTGTGTTATTTCACATGTTATTAATGAAACATAGAATAAAAATGCACTACTTACACCAATCTTGGCTACAGACTTGTTGCTCATATGAATAATAGAGACGAGCCGATCTTTAATTCTACAATTGATTTCCTCTTTGACTCCATGTTTCTTCAGTTTCCTAGTCCCTGTGTTCCTTATTAAAATGTAGAGATTTCCGTGCTTCTTGTTTAAGATGATCGGAATGGCAAACACAGAACATTATAATAGGCGGTGATCTAGTCAATAAAATAAATCTCATCAGTCATTACTAATATATCAACAGTTCATATCTACATTCTGGGTGTATTGTGCATGACTGGATCTTATTCAATGCAAGGAAGTTAGTGGTTAACTTAACATTTAGAATTTACTTATTATTTTTTAATTAAGTAACGAGAAAAGGACACTGTAAACGATTTTAATAAAGTCTATGGATCTTTCCATTTGCGAAACTACTTGAAACAGACCTTAAGAGTTTATTCAATACATAGATTGACATTGTGAATAAGATTGCGGGCTTGCTCGTTAGTCCGTGCTTGTCAATTATGAAAAGCACGAGATTTTCCTCCTATTTTGAGCGATTCACACAAATGTATCCGTAAATAAATGTATCCGTTCTTAGTAAAAGTGAGTTGTTTCTCATTGAAGACATGTCTGCAAGTTCGACATAAATAGTCTACAATAAATTCTTTATCAGAAATCCTACAAAAGGACTATGTAGAGTACATCAAGTTGAGAAAGGAGATTTAGTATCCAGTCCACATTAAATAAAATATCCCGACCCACTGGCAGTTATTATAATTACGGCTCTGCCCCTAGGGTGTAGATTTATGTTTAAGAAACAAAATACAGCCCAGTTAAAAACAAGGAAAAACATAACAACAGATTATGTTGAATTATTTTTTAAAAATGAGGTAAGATTCTCATAACTTTAAAAAATTTACAAATTAAAAAAAAAAACGGAAAAAAACCTGTATTGCTCGTCTGCTTAGCAAATTAAGGTAATCACATGAACCATGTGAGATTGTTATAGTAGTTTTGCTGGTGTCGCCACGTGCAGAGCACGAGCGACTTTATTGATGTTTATTAATATTGACGATACTGTGGAAGCTGAGATGCAAAGAATGAACCACAGTTGGGGCACTGTACGAAGGATGGCCGCCGACCGAGCAAAGTGGAATCAATTTGTTGCTGCCCTACAAGACGCCACCAGGCGTGATGGCCGCTGACTGCTTTGACGGTTGGCGGTTATGGATCAAAGAAGAGAAGAAGAAGAATATTGACGATAAGAAAATATATGACATAAATTGACAATTATCTGTTTTTGTTAGTGGTTATGTCAACAACAACAAAATAGATCAACGTGAGCAGATAACAATTGACTTTTTATACTAAGGTAAAATAAAATAGTTTTAATGTTCTTTTGGTAACAGTAGTTAATAAATAAGTAATATTCATATTTTTAACAGATTAGACGCAAACTGATTTTCATTGGTTAGATCTATGTTTCGAAGGAAAATCATCTGTCCAGTTTTACTTTATTAATACTCTTTATTTATACACTGCCAAGTAGAAAAAAATGTATTTGTCATGTATTACTGACTTGGTTTTACTGGCACATCCATTTCTCAATACACACAATAAAGTACCGTATTAATTATATTTATGTACAGGTTTTCAATCTGTTTTCACGTTGAACATTTTTAAGTCATTCCTTCCCAGGTTAAGTGCTTCCTACTTAGCAGGTAAGACAACTCCTGGCTCTCATTGCAGATTGACACTTCCATTTCTGATACTCCCGCAAACATTATGGTCCATTTCCCAGCCTTACTCTTGTCTATCACTTAACAACACTAAGAGTTCATTTCCTTCAATTACGAGCTTTGAGCTGTCAAGTATCTCTTCACTCTACTTTGTCTTATTGCTTATCCTACATGCTGGTGTCCAAAGGGGCCTATGATTCTTCATTTCTTTAGATATGGCAAGGGACAGGAAACCTTGACATCAATTTTGTTGAAGGCTTATGCCCTTTAGAAAGCTTAACAGTGATGAATTAGTTTTAAAAAAAGTATTACAAATTATTTTGTGACAATGTAGGATGAGCGTCATATTGACAGATGGTTAGAGCGCTGGTCTGTCGCAGCAATCATGCCAAATTTAAGTCACGATTTCGAGACGCTCTGGTACCCAGCTGTTAATGGGTACCTGACTTCGCTTTTGAGTTAGGGAAGCAAAAGGCAGCGAGGAAGGGAACTGATCACCCCATCTCTGGATGCTGGACCTTGTAAAGTTAAATCTCTAACACTTGACTCCCCTATGTTAGTATCTGTGATGGAACTAACTTTACGATGACGTCATGACAGTTCTCGATTTTCACACTTTGTCCCTGATCTTTTAAGAGGCCAAATATGAGGTGTCCCATACTGGGGACTGGGAAATCTGATCACCTCACTTCCTTTACCTTTTTTAACTTAAAGATTCAAATAATTTGTGATGTCATCTGCTTGAATTAATAAATGAACCATCTCACTGACCAGGAACGTAACTCATTGAGGCATGGGCAAGTGAGATGAGAGGACACCAGCACATGACAGTTCTCTATACATAAGATATGAGTAATTAAGTTGTCGCTGCAATTTTTTTGTTGAAAACTTACTTACTTAGTCTTCCTCTTCTACCGTAAGGTGTAGAGATGTGGAAAAGAGAGCGCCATACAATGCTATCGGCCTGGTTCCAATCTAGTCCTTGGTCCTTCAGAGAATGTATAATATTGTCTTCCTAGCAAAGTCTGAGTCATCCTGAAGGTCTAGATCGCTGGCTCTTAGTTCCACCATACCTGTCATGGTAGCTGATCTTTCCATATTCTGCAGTCATGGCTAAACTATCGTAGTTGGGACTGTTCTACTTGGGTCTGTAGTGGCTGGGATTTGAGGCTCTGCCATGTCATGTGGTTGCAAACAATGTCTCTTCTTGTTATTTCAACCACCTTCTTCACATACCTCATTTCTGAGGTTAGGAGCTGGCTTTTGTGAGTTGTAGCCATTACCCATGATTCACATACATACATCAAGAAATCAGATTACAAGTAATGCAAGAGAGAAAATCAGATAAATCTTAAAGGTGAGAAATTGGAAAAGATTACGGATTAAGACTTATGGAACAAGTAATATTATGGCGACACAATGCTCTATAGTGGAGTCCCAAAAACTGAAAGAGCTAAAGGGGGTGTAGGTTGTATTTGGGGCTAGAAACAAAAAGGTTAGCACCAAAGGATGGAGCTTTGTCTTGGAGCACATTATGGTGCTAAAGCTAAAAGAGGGAGAAAACATTGTTTGAAACTCCAGTTTTAAAGTGGCTTTTAGTCATAATTGGTATGTTAC
Organism: Oreohelix idahoensis; assembly: GCA_024509875.1. Lineage (NCBI taxonomy): Eukaryota > Metazoa > Mollusca > Gastropoda > Stylommatophora > Oreohelicidae > Oreohelix > Oreohelix idahoensis. The sequence goes on from JAMPIV010000224.1 coordinate 295,834, forward strand.
TCCAAGTTGCTGTTTAAAAATGAACATTGTACTATAATTACAACAGAAGATATGAGAGTCTGAAAAACTGCAAAAAATAATTTCACATTTTAATATGTCATCCTTGTTAAGAAATGACTTTAACAGTATTGATAACATGTACACAGTTTATACATTGATAACAAATAGAAATGCACTAATAAATGCACATTGCTTACATTCTTGAGCAGCAAATTCCTCAAAATGGAATTATCAAAACATAAATTGACAATTAATTAATCATGGTTAAATTCATGAATCTTATGTTTCTATTATTTGTACTATACAGAGCACATGAGCATTTAATGAAACTGGTCAATTTTTAAAAAGTAACACTGTTGATGCTGTACATTGTAAATAAAAGTGTGGAAATATTGTGTTAATGTATGTTATAATATGAATCAGATATGACTATTAACATTGACAACATTATGCACACAAACACTTGTACAACTGGGTCAGTCACTATCTAACAGACAAAACAGCAAGAGTGCAGGTACATGGACAGATTAGCAGAAAGACAACAATGGAGCAGGGAGTACCACAATGTGGGGTTCTCTCCACTATACTCTTCTTTATTTAAACAAATGACATCAAAGACACAGAAAACATCCACAAGAATGTCCACAATTCCCTCTATGCTGATGACCTGTGACATCAGAAGAATACATCACCACAGCAAGAGTGTGTATGTAGGATTCACTGCTAGCCCTTGAAAGTTGGTCCAGAAAGTGGCTGCTCAAAATCAATGAAAAACAACAACACACACTATATTTACCGTGTCAAACAAACTACAGCAAGCAAAACTACAACTAAAATGGGCAGGCAATATGAGAAGAAGAAACACCAATGGGCTTAGGTATGACACTAGACAGCTGCATGACATTGACCACACAGATAACATTGAGCACACAAATAATACACGCACAGTTTTGCCCTTAGCTGTGTATAGCAGTGAATTCCGTTCTTGACTTTGTTCAACTATTATTCTCAATGTGGCTCTCTGGTCTGTACAGGATCTGTTTTGTCACAATCCTGCTTATTTATCTCTGTTGCTTGTCTATGGTATCTTTTAATCTCTCAAGAGGAGCCGCGCTAGCGTAGTGGTTACAACACCGGTCTGGCGACCGGGTGATTCAGGATCAAACCCGGGCGACGGCATTTGAGGATTTTTCGTCGACCGGGAATTGGACTGGATTAACTCGAGACCTGGCGAGAACATTTGAAGGAGTGTCATCGACCAGGCATTGGCGGCTCCTGAGCCGACCCAGCTCTAATGGGTACCTCCAAAATCAGCGAGTATCTGCCTGAATGGCGAGGGACACCTGTCTCTGTACAAGAAATGGGATACTCATGTAAAATCAATGTCAGGTTAGACATTAACAATAACCTGAGATTTCGCCTCGAGTATTAGCGGGCGTACGAAAAAAAAAAAAAAATCATTCAAGGATTGTTATTGTTGGTCAGAATCAATGTCACTGCACTCAGGGCAAACCCATAGGTGCTCAGTCTCCCTCAGTAAATGCCAAAGTGCATGAATGCTAATTGTTTTTGTTGCACGCTGGTTGTGTACACACCGGATGCATCCACCTCATACATTCATCCCTGTTGGCTTACGTTTGATAGCAAATTACAGCAGACGTTACCTTAAAGATTCACCAATTACAATGTCATTCTCTAACAGGCAATCATTCATTGCCCTCAGTATCTTGCCCTTATACATATACAATGTGCTGTCTATGGGTGCTCTTAAAGCTAGTCAGTCAGCTCTTTCATTGCCTGTACCACTGCATAAGCAAGACAGTAGATCTACACCAATTATTGAAGATTTGATGCTTCTGTGAAGGTTTTCCATTCATGTTGAAGCCATACACTTTAGACTTTCTGAAGCATGGATTGTGAGTATTTTTCAAGGATAATTCTGTTTAACACATTAACTACCGAATTAAAAAACACTGTGGCCGAATTAAATTTTTTTCCCATTTTCATCCTGTAGGTGCTTGCACAAAGTAAGCTGTAGTTTTCGTAATTGTTTACATATTTTTATGAATTACACGTCATTTTAAAGATAAATGAATGTACTATTACAATAAACACCGGTTGTAACTCTAATAGAGGTTGTTGCTATTTCAAGGCCCTCCGATGGCCGAGGACTTGCAATATTTTCACAATTATAACTGCTTGTGCCCCATCTCTATCAAAATCTCAATTTCAATCAATGTGCACACCGTTTTCACTCGTCCTCGTTGCTAGATTTATCAGTCAATTGTTGAAACACGTTTCTATCCTATTCAGCCGTTAGACGAGATGTACACGCATTTTTTGTAGTCCTATCACTAGTTTCCACGGTAAACAGTTTTACACGATTTGGTAACTAACCCAAAACGCTGAAAAATATGAACATAACATCAATTTTCCAGTGTTCTACAACAACCATGCTTTGGGAATTTGTTTTCCGGTGGCAACTTGAAATCTCGAACCAGATCAAAAAGTGTTTCAGTACATTTTTCATTAGTTTTATTACTAAAATTAGATTGCCGCTTTGAGCGGCTTGCGGTCCAAATGTGATTATTTTGTGAGCCGCTGACAGCGGCTTGTGGTAGTTAATGTGTTAATACTTTTCCAGGGGCTTATAGTAACATTATTCCTCAATAGTTTTGTGCACTCATGTAAATTTCCTTTCTTGGGCAAAGACCATCCTTCCATTCTCCATGTATTTCTTCTCTCTCCCAGACTTTGTCAAGTAGTGTCTATAACATCACTGTAGAGGTCTTAATATCTGTTTTGATGGCGTCTGCTGGAGTGTCATCTGGACCTGCGGTTTTCATCTTTCAGAAGCTTTAAGGTTTTCTTTATTTTTTTTCTCTACTTGGTCATTCATAATTGATTTGTAGCTCCTTTTTTTCCTAGCCAGATGTCTTTTGGATTTGTTGGAGCTGGTCTATTGAGAAGTTGCTGTGGTGCCCAGTTGGAAGGGAGGATAGTGAGATTTGATTTTGTAGCTAAGTGATGGTGTCATTTATGTTTATGGGTTTGATTCTCCAGTAAGCCTCACACTTCTGATATTTTTCTGTTGTCTGGTTTTTGACTTCTTTATTTCTCATGAGAGCCAAAAACATCTAATTGTAGGCTGCCACTGTTAGTGAATTCTGCACAACAAACATCTCTCCAATATGTGCTCATTTATGAATTTTTAGATTACCGCTCACATGGAATCTGCACCACAAACATCATGCACTTGTAAGGTTTCTCTCCTGTATATATTCTATTATGTTTTGTGTGGAATATCTCTCTGTGTAAATGCTGATCCAAACAAAATGTCATAATTGTAAGGCTCTCTTCTGTTTGTCTTCTTATATCATTTTGTTGCCAACCTCTTTGAGTAAATGCTGCCCCACAGACATCACATTTGTAATGATTTCTACATGTAAGTATTCTTTTTTATTTTTGTAAGTTACCTCTCTCAGTAAATGCTGCCCCACAGACATCACATTTGTAATGATTTCTACATGTAAGTATTCTCTTTTATTTTTGTAAGTTACCTCTCTCAGTAAATGCTGCCCCACAGACATCACATTTGTAATGATTTCTACATGTAAGTATTCTCTTTTATTTTTGTAAGTTACCTCTCTCAGTAAATGCTGCACCAAAAACATCACTTTTGTAAGGTATCTCTCCTTTTATGTTTTTGTAGACTGCTTCTCACAGTAAATGCTCTACTACAAACATCACACTCGTAACGTATCTCTCCTGTATGCTGTTAAGTCATACCGTATTTTAATCAAGGGGAGTTAAACGTTAAAAGACTTGTGTGCACAGGTCAGATTTTGGTTAACACGCTCTGATAATGATTTTTTACTGGGGTAATTTTTGAACACAGCGCTATTGTTTAGCTGTTGTTTTGTTTCTAAAAATATGATAGGAGAATCTGCTCGAATGTTCTGGATACGTTTTGAGCTGTGAGCGATAGTCTCTCGTGGTTAGCCCGCGCATGTGTTGTTGACTGGGTGGTACGGAGCTGTTTTCTTAGCGGGACGGGGAGACGATTATTTTTTCATGACAGTGTGTCCTGGTAGAGCTTCAGAATGGGTGCTCTGTCTTGTTAGTGTGTCCAGAAGAGATTATTAAAGGAATATATATATATATATATATATATATATATATATATATATATATATATATATATATATATATATATATATATATATATATATATAATATATATATATATATATATATATATATATATATATATATATATATATATTATATATATATATATATATATATATATATATATATATAATATATATATATATATATATATATATATATATATATATATATATATAATATATATATATATATATATTATATATATATATATATATATATATATATATATATATATATATATATATATATATATATATATATATATATATATATATATATATATATATATATATATATCGAAGTGAATATGGAGTATACTGTTTGTTTGATGAATACTTATTCCTATGGATTTACTGTACTCAGAGTTGCTGTTTATGCAAGTGATTGATGGATATTTATTCCTAAAGATTTACTATACTCAGAGTTGCTGTTCATGCAACTGATTGAAGGATGTTTATTCCTAAAGATTTACTGTACTCAGAGTTGCGGTGGGTGCAACCAATTTGATGAATATTTAAGATGCTGTGAGTTACTGTATTCTTCAACTTATTTGAGATGAATTTCGTACCTGTAGTAACCTGTGACAATGTGCTGTTCCTTCGTGTTACTGTGGAGTTAATAAACAGTGTAGAACATACTAGGAGTTATAACGTTTCTTCCTGACTCCTATATGTGCTATGGTGTGTGTGATGCCTATTGACTCTATCTTGTACTACATGACATTTGTGTTCATTGCTATCAACACACCCACACACCTGTTGGCCATCCGTAAGCCCGACATATGCTGATTGCCTATATCAGCGATAATATTAACATTTGTCTACCTGAACCTCCACCAATAACTAAAGTCTTACTTACTTACTTAGTCGTTCCCCATCTACCGTGAGGTGTAGAGGTTTGGAAGAGAGAGCGCCAGACTATCCTATCGGCTGTCTTCCTCCTGGCCTGGTTCCATTCTAGTCCTCGTTCCTTCAAAGATTGTCTAATGTTGTCCTCCCAGCAGACTCTGGGTCATCCTGGGGGTCTGGATTCCTGGCTCTTTGTTTCCCATGCTTGTCATGGTAGCCGATCTTCTCCCATTCTGCAGACATGGCCAAACCATCTTAGTTTGGACTGTTCTACTTGGGTCTGCAGCGGGTGGCATTTTAGGCCTTGACGTATCGTCTGGTATAACTACAGTCTTAACAACAACACTCTGTCTTTAACAGTGGTCGCCAGTGATATGGGGCTTTAGATAACCAATAACATTGTGCTTACTACAAGGAGTTACTGTGCAATGCTTCCAGCTCTTGTTTCCTGTGCAGCTTCATAACATGGAGTATTATGCCATATAGCAGAAATTCAACGGAATTTACAGTGTTGACTTTTGTGCACAAATTATTCGAGTCAAGAGTTGCAGTGTTCCAGTCCTTCTTCTCGTGCGCCAACTTAGGATGCCAGCACTTGATGTCAGGAATTACGCTTGAAAGCCGCTATCACCTTGGAGTTACAGTATCGATCATCATTGGATTTCTTCAGACGGTGTTAACTACGTACATCATTGTTGTTGTTACGGAGGCCAGGATTTTTTCATTTTGAAGATAAGTGGCTGTCTTGTATGTGTAAACTGTACCACTGTTTGGTGTAACATTGAGCCTTCCTCAGAACATAAGCTATTTATTCTTTCTCATATTCCATGTTATATGTTTCATATTTCTGCGGGTTTGGTTGGGTGGAGACTTTCGTTAGGGTATATCCCACTTCACCGAGGGCCTACGAAAGCGTTCTATAGGGACTGTTTGACTTAGTTCGTTTTGTAAAAGATCCCTTGACATAATTCTGGGCATACTCTGTTTACGCCGGATTCAGTCATCATTATATATAAGTGTTTAGGTGTGACGAAACATCTCAGTGTTATTTTCGTTACATTTTTCTCTGTTCCTCAGTTTTTTGGATGAATTTGTTTGTGAGTGTCTTCCTTCCTTTCTTATCTTTTATTTCTATACACATTTTTCATTTATACACTGTACTGTCGTTTGTCCTGTCTTTCTATTCGCAGCTGTCGTTGCAAGCTTTGCAATATTTTTGCTTTATTTCTGCTTTCTTACTTTAGTTGATTCTTGCGAACGTGGTCATCTATTCTTTATATCTTGTCTTTGTCTCTCTTGTTTGTATTATCTATTGTGTCATACACTGTCAATATTATAATGCACAATATATATAAAGGTGATTAATTATGCTATTAATAGTTAAGGTAATTATACACGTTCTTAAGCAAGGACTTGTTACCCACTGAGTTGGGATAGAGTGAGTTTCTTTAAGAATATATTTACATAAGTTATCTATATCAAATAATTAGACATAATGTCTAGTTTAGATTATTTCATTATACAAGGGAAATCTCTTGGTATGACTACTGAGGAAGTAAGAGAATTCGCTCTTGTTGAATATGCCAAGGCGCAGAAGGCTGAAGAAAAGAGACAGAAAAATGAAAGCTGAAGATAGGAGATTGCAGATGCAAGCAGAAGAGAGAAAATTTCAAATGGAACTGGAAAAACAGAAATTAGAAGCTGAAGAGAAAAAAAATTCAACAGCAAATGGAAGAGAAAAAGATTTAAATGCAAATGGAGGCTGAAAAACAGAAATTAGAAGCTGAAGAGAGAAAAGTCCAACAGCAAATGCAAATGGAGGCTGAAAAACAAAAATTAGAAGCTGAAGAGAGAAAAATTCAACAGCAATTAGAGGCTGAAGAAAGAAAAATGCAAATGCAAAATGGAGGAGAAAAAGCTTCAGATGCAAGCTGAAGAAAACCAAAGACTCCACGACCAAAAGTTGTAAGCTATGGAGCTGGAGAAAATGAAGGTAGTGAATGTGATTAAGACACAGAGTACTACAGACACACAATCTACTTCCCATAAGACAAATAGTCATTATTTTAAGCTCGGATTAGATCCAAACCTCAGAAATGAGGTATCTGAGGAAAGTGGTTGAAGTAACAAGAAGAGACATGGTCCGCAACCAGACGATCCGTCAAGGCCTAAAATCCCATCCGCTGCAGACCCAAATAGAACAGTCCCAACTAAGATGGTTTGGCCATGTCTGCAGAATGGGAGAAGATCGGCTACCACGACAAGCATGGGAAACAAAGAGTCAGGGATCCAGACCTCCAGGACGACCCAGAGTCCGCTGGGAGGACAACATTAGACAATCTTTGAAGGACCGAGGACTAGAATGGAACCAGGCCAGGAAGAAGACAGCTGATAGAATGGTCTGGCGCTCTCTCTTCCAAACCTCTACACCTCACGATAGAAGAGGAACGACTAAGTAAGTAAGTAAGTTAAGCTCGGATTACCTCAGTTTAAACCTACTTTGATTGATGATGTCGTATTTTACCTAAGTAGATTTGAACTTAAATGTGAATCTCAGAAAATAGACAAGTCAGAATATTGTGCACGACTTTTGGATCTACTTACGGGTGATGCAGTGGACGTTATGGGTAGGTTGGAGGGGCCTGACAAGAACAATTATGATATTGTCAGGGCTGCCTTACTGAAGAAATACCAACTTAAAGAAGATGGTTATCGTCTGCACTTTAAGACTCTGTTACTGGAGACTGGGGTAGATTTTTCATAGTTCATAGCAAATATACGTCTTACGTTCTCACGTTGGATTGAACTCTCAAAAACTGAACACACATACGAAGCTCTTATGGACTTATTGCTTCGTGACAAAGTCATGTCATCAGTTAATGAGTCTTTCCTTTCCTTTTTACATGAGCGAAAGCCTACGAACTTGAAAGATATGGAACAATACTGTTGCCAATATGTCACGGCTCATCCAAATGTAACTGTTAGCAATTCTCAGGTAAAAGAAGGTTTACCCATGGCTTCAGCAATACCATATGGTCCTAATTGGCAACATTGATCTCAAAGTGCTGAATGCAATTTCGGTAGGAGAGATAATCGTAATTTTAGACAGAACCAAGGGGGTCCATCACATAGTGATTCTCCTTCCTCAAGAAATTGGAGACAATTTAACAGTCCTCAATTCTTTAGTTCCAACAATTATGGAAATTTTGGAAAGGGTAACTACAATAGAGATTATCAACCTTACAATAATTTTTCTCAGAGACAACAGAACCCGTGTAATAGAGATTTGATCAAAGGGGAAATAACAATCGCAACTTTGCTAACTGGGGTTCAAATCAGAACAATAGTTTCAATAGAGGAAACAACAATGGTTCCAATAGAGATAATAGTCGTGATAGACCGCGATATGACGGTTGATCTCAAAATGATAGATCGTATCGCCATGCTAACTCTGCTCAACAAGAGCCCCAGGCTGTTAATGATCAAGGAAACAATGATAATAGTGTCTCTAATGCTACTGCTTGCTCTGCTTTCGATTTTGAGAGAGCATCTCAGTGCCCGGAGTGCACAACTTTGTTCCAAACTACAGCTATAACTACCTTGAAATGCGGTCATCCTCTACCCACTCTTCCTGCCTTAGCTGCGTATGACGGAAGAGGGTCTCTTACTCTACATAAGGGATTTATGAATAATAATCCAGTCTCAGTTCTTTTTGATTTAGGATGCGCAACTGTTGGAATTAGACAGTCTTTAGTTCATCCATCTTGCACGACAGGTAATATGGTGAAATGTGTGACATTCAATGGGACAGTTGAGACTTTTCTGACTGCCATAGTCCACATTGCCACACCATTTTTCACTGGATATATACACGCATGTTTGCTCAGAGCACCTATAGCCGACCTTACTGTCAGACAGATACATGGTGTAAAGGTTTGTACGCCGGTACAAATTGCTGCTTGGGAACGGCAACATAACCTTACTGCTTCCACCTTAGGGGCTATACCAAAATCTTTTCACCAGGTGCATTCTACTGACGTGATACATTCTACTAATCTGGTGAAATCTTGCAGTATTGATGATACGATTGTTCATCATACTAATTTTGGTGCTTGTTTTAGCCCAGTTCGACATACTTCAGTACGTTGCAACCCTAACTTCCACTCTTCTTTAACTACTATTGTAGAAGAAGATCCTTCGATTTTGTCTGACACTGACACTAACTTCATTGCTACGACTGAGTCTATATCCAGTCACGTTGATTGCAACTTCTTTACTGCAATGACTAGTGTTTTCTCTGCTACATGTATGAACTTAATTGTTAGTACATATTTATACCTTATGAGTTTCTTTACCTTTTTTGTTGGGCCGATTGGCTCAGTGTCTTCGTCCTTTGCGATTTTTTGTCGCACTCACTGCTTTTCTTTTGAACTTTGACGTGGGTCCAAGTTTGCTATTTGCTGCTTTTGCATCTTTGTTCTATGTTTCTTGCTTTTTTCCTTGCCCAGTGTACAGGCTATGGCTTCATTTGGGCCTGTGGGATATACGCCTTTGTCAACCTCGTTTCCTTCATCTTGCGCAAAGTCTCAGATTGTCAGCCATGGTTGCACTCTTGCTCATCATTACACTCAACATGACGTTAGTGTCATTTCTATATTCGCGACTTTTCTCTACATGGGTTGCATGCTGCTGTTTTTCTCGGATACTTTTGTGGCCCTATTTGATTTGAGACTCCAGTTTGCTCTGTGCTGCTTTCTCTGTTGCTCTTTCTTGTGTGATGGAGGAAGGTTTGGTTGTCACCATGCGGGGGTTGGAGGTTTACACGGCCACATGTGATAAATTAAGGTTGATTGTTGCATGTCATGAAATCTTACCTTTACCAAGCATAGATTTTCATTTGTGTTTTTTCACAGCAAATGCTTTTCCATGAGAGTCAGAGCTACTGTATTGTATGTTCGAGCTGTTTACCAATGGTATTTTCGCAAGATTTGCAAGAATGGGGCCACTCAACAGTTTATCGCCATACTAGATGTTTTGTGCCTTCTTGCTTACAGGATGTTCCGAGATCACTAGAATTTGTCGTTAATATGTAATTTATTTGAGATAGTAGATAATATTGTATATGTATTTTAGTATAGTATAGTGTATTAGAGAGTATTGTATTAAGATATGATGTAACTTCTTTTTGATAATATGTTGGTTCACCTTTATGCACCATTGCATTACTATGTTGCTCGTATACTACTGTGTTTTGAAATGATGAACGTATGTGAATTGTAATGATTATACTATTTTGATTTAACTGATCATAACGATACATTTCGGTATTGTACTTTTTGAGAAGAATATGAAGACAGGAGAAAAAGTATTTTTTCTGACATTATGATGTATTTTTTCTTTGCCCAGCGCTTGATTGTGCGCTAGGGGTAACTATGTATAGCGATATTAGTACATTGAGAAAGTGTTTTGTCTGAAGTTGTGATGTATTTTTTTTTACCCGGCGCTTGATTGTGCGCCAGGAATAGCTATGTATAATGGTATTGTCAATTTTGATATTAATATGGGTTCATCATTGGTACTCCATGAGCTTATTAACTTGGTTATCATGCACATTAGGCTATTTTTTTTAGATGATAGCTAGTTAGTTGTACTTTGATTTAGATATGCATTGTTTTTGTAATGCATGCTGTTGTGCTAAAATGGTGTTTATTTATATAATGCATTCTTCATGTAATTGTTTACCATGATATATCAATGTTTTCTTTATTTGTATTGCTTTGCTTTCTTTCATTTATTTTTACTCTTCTTGTATTTCATCTGGTCTTTTCTTTTTTTCACTTATGATGTCTTAGCTAGTCTATACTTGATATATCTCATATTTCTTTGAAGTTGTTGATCGTCGTATGCTTATCTCATTATCTGTCTTTACTTTACTCCTTTTGTACTTTACACTTGCTTTTATCCCTCTTTTGTTCATTTTTGTTAACATGACTTAACATAGAGTATCCTTATGTGTAGGTATTAGAATGCTATCGACCTTAGATTTTTTGTTTGATGTATTTTTTTCAACAACAAAAAATGATAAAATCATTTTTTTCCCCCGGAGGTCTGTGTAGTATGTTAAGTCATATTTTAATCAAGGGGAGTTAAATGTTAAAAGACTTGATGCACAGGTCAGATTTTGGTTAACATGCTCTGATGATGATGATTTTTAGTGGGGATCTGTATACCCAGTAATTTTTGAACACAGCGCTATTGTTTAGCTGTTGTTTTGTTTCTTAAAATATGATAGGAGAATCTGCTCGAATGTTCTGGAAATGTTTTGAGCTGTGAGCGATAGTCTCTCGCAGTTAGCCCGCGCATGTGTTGTTCACTGGGTGGTACTAAGCTGTTTTTTGAGCGGTACGGGGAGACGATTATTTTTTCGTGGCAGTGTGTCCTGGTAGAGCTTCAAGATGGGTGTTCCGTCTTGTTAGTGTGTCCAGAAGAGATTATTAAAGGGATATTGATATATATATATATTTCAAAGTGAATATGGAGTATACTGTTTGTTTGATGAATACTTATTCCTATGGATTTACTGTACTCAGAGTTGCTGTTTATGCAACTGATTGATGGATATTTATTCCTAAAGATTTACTATATTCAGAGTTGCTGTTTATGCAACTGATTGATGGATATTTATTCTTAAAGATTTACTGTACTCAGAGTTGCTGTTTATGCAACTGATTGATGGGTATTTATTCCTAAAGATTTACTGTACTCAGAGTTGTGGTGGGTGCAACCAATTTGATGAATATTTAAGATGCTGTGAGTTACTGTATTCTTCAACTTATTTGAGATGAATTTCGTACCTGTAGTAACTTGTGAAAAATGTGCTGTTCCTTCGTGTACTTTGCGATGTTACTGTGGAGTTAATAAACAGTGTAGAACGTACTAGGAGTTATAACGTTTCTTCCTGACTCCTATATGTGTTATGGTGTGTGTGATGCCTATTGACTCTATTTTGTACTTCATGACATTCACGTTCATTGATATCAACACACCCACACACCTGTCGGCCATCCGTAAGCCCGACATATGCTGATTGCCTATATCAGCAATAATACTAACATTTGTCTACGTGAACCTCCACCAATAACTATAGTCTTTAACAACAACATATGCATTTAAAAAATGTTTTTGTAGACTACCTCTCTCAGTAAATGCTGTACCACAAACATTACACTTCCACTGCATGTATTCTTTCATGTAATTGTAGGCCACTACTTTGAGTAATGTGCCTAAGGACATTTTTTAAAATTTTCTGGCTGAACACCATCACCAACACCATCACCAGCCAAGAACTGTCAATGCAGAGCCACCAAGAAGACATGCACACCATCGTAGCGGGCAGATGCTGGAACAGGGTAGGTCACATCCTCAGAAGAGATCCTGACACCATTCCCAGAACTGTCATGCTATGGACTCCAGATGGAAAGTAAAAGCACGGACGGCAAAAAGAACCTGATGGAGAACTGTGGAGGCTGAAATGTTAAGCATGAACCAGAGCTGGGGCACCACATGAAAGATGGCTGTTGACCGAGTAAAGTGGAGACAGTTTGTTGCTGCCCTACAAGGCACCACCAGGCATGTTGGTCACTGATTGCTTTGTCAGTCAGCACCAAGGACCAAACAAGAAGAAGACACTGAATAAATTCTTCATCACAAACATAAAGCCAGTAAGGATTCTCTCCTGTATGTATTCTTTTATGTTGTTGTAGGTTATCTTTCTCAATAAATGATACATCACAAACATTACACCAGTAAGGATTCTCTCCTGTATGTATTCTTTTATGTTGTTGTAGGTTATCTTTCTCAATAAATGATATATCACAAACATTACACCAGTAAGGATTCTCTCCTGTATGTATTCTTTTATGTTGTTGTAGGTTATCTTTCTCAATAAATGATATATCACAAACATCAAGCCAGTAAGGATTCTCTCCTGTATGTATTCTTTTATGTTGTTGTAGGTTATCTTTCTCAATAAATGATATATCACAAACATCACACAAGTAAGGATTCTCTCCTGTATGTATTCTTTTGTTGTTGTAGGTTATCTTTCTCAATAAATGATATATCACAAACATCACACCAGTATGGATTCTCTCCTGTATGTATTCTTTTATGTTGTTGTAGGTTATCTTTCTCAATAAATGATACACCATAAATATCACACTTGTAGGATTAGTCTTCCTCTATTATTTTGTGAGACTGAATGATTAAATCACTGTAAGCAGCAGCAGCAGCACTATCACTCACACTAAGCTATGTATACTTTTATATCTTTGTAGACTACCACTCTCAGTAAATGTAGCATCACAAACATCACACTTGTACAGCTTTTTTTCTGTATGTATTTTTTGTCTTTTTAGGGAACCCATCGCAGTAAATGCAGTACCACAGACATCACACTTGTAAGGCTTCTCTCCTGTATGTATTATTTTATGTCATTTTAGGTGATCTATCTGAGCAAATGATCCACCACAAATATGACACTCGTAAGGCCTCTTTGCATTCTTCTGTGCTTTTTTATTTTACCACTCTCAGTTAATGCTGCACCACAGGCATCATACTTGTAAGGTTTCTCTCTTGTATGTATTAATTTATGAATTTGTAGTTGACCTTTGTCAGTATATGCTGCCCCACAAACATCACACATGTAAGGCTTCTCTCCTGTATGTATTCTTTTAAATCTATTTTAGGTGATCTATCTGAGCGAATGATCCACCACAAACATCACACTTGTAAGGCTTCTCTCCTGTATGTATGCTTATGTGTTTTTGTAGGTTACCTACAACAGTAAATGCAGGACCACAGATATCACACTTGAAAGGCTATTTTACCTGTATGCATTATTTTGTCTTTGTAGACTACCACTCTCAGTAAATGCTGCCCCACAGACATCACACTTTAAGGCTTCTCTCCTGAATGAATCCTTTTATGTTTACAGAGGGTGTATGTCTCATTAAATGCTGCCTCACAGATATCACACTTGTAAGGCTTATCACCTGTATGTATTCTGCTATGTCTTTGTAGACTACCACTCTCAGTAAATGCTGCCCCACAGACATCACACTTGTAAGGTTTCTCTCCTGTATGTATTCTTTTATGTTTTTTTAGATTGCTGCTTAGATTAAATGCAGCACCACGCTTGTAAGGTTTATTACCTGTATGTATTATTTTATGTCTTTGTAGACTACCATTCTCAATAAATGCTGCCACACAGACATTACACGTGTAAGGTTTCTTTTATGTCTTTGTAGACTACTACTCCCAGTAAATGCTACACAAAAGGCATCACACTTGTAAGACTTCTCTGCTGTATGTATTCTTTTATGTCTTTGTAGACTACTACTCTCAGTAAATGCTGCACCACAGACATCACACATGTAAGGTTTCTCTCCTGTATGTATTTTTTATGTTGTTGGAGACTACGACTAATAGTAAATGCTGCTTTACAGACATCACACTTGTAAGGTTTATTTCCTGTACGTGTTCTTTCATGTAGTTGTAGGTCAAATTTCTGACTAAATGCTGCACCACAAACGTCACACATGTAAGGCTTCTCTTTTGTATGTATTCTTTTATGTCTTTTTAGGTGATGTGTCTGAGTAAATCCTGCACCACAAACATCACACATGTAAGGTTTCTCTCCTGTGTGTATTCTTCTGTGCTGTTTTAGTTCACCACTTGCAGTAAATACTGCACCACAGACATCACACAAGTAAGGTTTCTCTCCTGTATGTATTCTTTCATGGAATTGTAGGTTACCTTTCTGACTAAATGCTGCACCACAAACATCACACATGTAAGGCTTCTCTCCTGTATGTATTCTTTTATGTTTTTTTAGATTGCTGCTTAGACTAAATGCAGCACCACAGACATCACACTTGTAAGGCTTATTACCTGTATGTATTATTTTATGTCTTTGTAGATTACCATTCTCAATAAATGCTGCCACACAGACATTACACGTGTAAGGTTTCTCTCCTGTATGTATTCTTTTATGTCTTTGTAGACTACTACTCCCAGTAAATGCTACACCACAGACATCACACTTGTAAGACTTCTCTGCTGTATGTATTCTCTTATGTCTTTGTAGACTACTACTCTCAGTAAATGCTGCACCACAGACATCACACATGTAAGGTTTCTTTCCTGTATGTATTCTTTTATGTCTTTGTTGACTAGTCCACTCAGTAAATGCTACCCCACAGACATCACACTTGTACAGTTTCTCTCCTGTATGTATTCTTTTATGTCTTTGTAGATTACTACTCCAAGTAAATGCTGCCCCACAGACATCACACGTGTAATGTTTCTCTCCTGTATGTATTCTTTTATGTCTTTGTAGACTACTACTCCCAGTAAATGCTACACCACAGACATCACACTTGTAAGACTTCTCTGCTGTATGTATTCTCTTATGTCTTTGTAGACTACTACTCTCAGTAAATGCTGCACCACAGACATCACACATGTAAGGTTTCTTTCCTGTATGTATTCTTTTATGTCTTTGTTGACTAGTCCACTCAGTAAATGCTACCCCACAGACATCACACTTGTACAGTTTCTCTCCTGTATGTATTCTTTTATGTCTTTGTAGATTACTACTCCAAGTAAATGCTGCCCCACAGATATCACACTTTAAGGCTTCTCTCCTGAATGTATCCTTTTATGTTTTCGGAGGGTGTATGTCTCATTAAATGCTGCCCCACAGACATCACACTTGTAAGGTTTCTCTCCTGTATGTATTCTTTTATGTTGTTGGAGACTATGACTAATAGTAAATGCTGCTTTACAGACATCACACTTGTAAGGTTTATTTCCTGTATGTGTTCTTTTATGTCTTTGTAGATTACCATTCTGACTAAATGCTGCACCACAAACATCACACTTGTAAGGCTTCTCTCCTGTATGTATTTTTTTATGTTTTTGTAGATTACCACTAACAGTAAATGCTGCCGCACAGACATCACACTTGTAAGGTTTCTCTCCTGTATGTATTCTTTTATGTTGTTGGAGACTACGACTAATAGTAAATGCTGCTTTACAGACATCACACTTGTAAGGTTTATTTCCTGCATGTGTTCTTTCATGTAGTTGTAGGTCAAATTTCTGACTAAATGCTGCACCACAAACATCACACATGTAAGGCTTCTCTCCTGTATGTATTCTTTTATGTCTTTTTAGGTGATGTGTCTGAGTAAATCCAGCACCACAAACATCACACATGTAAGGTTTCTCTCCTGTGTGTATTCTTCTGTGCTGTTTTAGTTCACCACTTGCAGTAAATACTGCACCACAGACATCACACAAGTAAGGTTTCTCTCCTGTATGTATTCTTTCATGGAATTGTAGGTTACCTTTCTGACTAAATGCTGCACCACAAACATCACACATGTAAGGCTTCTCTCCTGTATGTATTCTTTTATGTTTTTTTAGATTGCTGCTTAGACTAAATGCAGCACCACAGACATCACACTTGTAAGGCTTATTACCTGTATGTATTATTTTATGTCTTTGTAGATTACCATTCTCAATAAATGCTGCCACACAGACATTACACGTGTAAGGTTTCTCTCCTGTATGTATTCTTTTATGTCTTTGTAGACTACTACTCCCAGTAAATGCTACACCACAGACATCACACTTGTAAGACTTCTCTGCTGTATGTATTCTCTTATGTCTTTGTAGACTACTACTCTCAGTAAATGCTGCACCACAGACATCACACATGTAAGGTTTCTTTCCTGTATGTATTCTTTTATGTCTTTGTTGACTAGTCCACTCAGTAAATGCTACCCCACAGACATCACACTTGTACAGTTTCTCTCCTGTATGTATTCTTTTATGTCTTTGTAGATTACTACTCCAAGTAAATGCTGCCCCACAGACATCACACGTGTAATGTTTCTCTCCTGTATGTATTCTTTTATGTCTTTGTAGACTACTACTCCCAGTAAATGCTACACCACAGACATCACACTTGTAAGACTTCTCTGCTGTATGTATTCTCTTATGTCTTTGTAGACTACTACTCTCAGTAAATGCTGCACCACAGACATCACACATGTAAGGTTTCTTTCCTGTATGTATTCTTTTATGTCTTTGTTGACTAGTCCACTCAGTAAATGCTACCCCACAGACATCACACTTGTACAGTTTCTCTCCTGTATGTATTCTTTTATGTCTTTGTAGATTACTACTCCAAGTAAATGCTGCCCCACAGACATCACACTTGTACAGTTTCTCTCCTGTATGTATTCTTTTATGTCTTTGTAGATTACTACTCCAAGTAAATGCTGCCCCACAGATATCACACTTTAAGGCTTCTCTCCTGAATGTATCCTTTTATGTTTTCGGAGGGTGTATGTCTCATTAAATGCTGCCCCACAGACATCACACTTGTAAGGTTTCTCTCCTGTATGTATTCTTTTATGTTGTTGGAGACTATGACTAATAGTAAATGCTGCTTTACAGACATCACACTTGTAAGGTTTATTTCCTGTATGTGTTCTTTTATGTCTTTGTAGATTACCATTCTGACTAAATGCTGCACCACAAACATCACACTTGTAAGGCTTCTCTCCTGTATGTATTTTTTTATGTTTTTGTAGATTACCACTAACAGTAAATGCTGCCGCACAGACATCACACTTGTAAGGTTTCTCTCCTGTATGTATTCTTTTATGTTGTTGGAGACTACGACTAATAGTAAATGCTGCTTTACAGACATCACACTTGTAAGGTTTATTTCCTGTATGTGTTCTTTCATGTAGTTGTAGGTCAAATTTCTGACTAAATGCTGCACCACAAACATCACACATGTAAGGCTTCTCTCCTGTATGTATTCTTTTATGTCTTTTTAGGTGATGTGTCTGAGTAAATCCAGCACCACAAACATCACACATGTAAGGTTTCTCTCCTGTGTGTATTCTTATGTGCTGTTTTAGTTCACCACTTGCAGTAAATACTGCACCACAAACATCACACAAATAAAGTTTCTCTCCTGTATGTATTCTTTCATGTAATTGTAGGTTACGTTTCTGACTAAATGCTGCACCACAAACATCACACATGTAAGGCTTCTCTCCTGTATGTATTCTTTTATGTTCTTTTAGATTGCTTCTTAGATTAAATGCAGCACCACAGACATCACACGTGTAAGGCTTATTACCTGTATGTATTATTTTATGTCTTTGTAGACTACCATTCTCAATAAATGCTGCCACACAGACATTACACTTGTAAGGTTTCTCTCCTGTATGTATTCTTTTATGTCTCTGTAGACTACTACTCCCAGTAAATGCTGCCCCACAGACATCACACTTGTAAGACTTCTCTGCTGTATGTATTCTTTTATGTCTTTGTAGACTACTATTATCAGTAAATGCTGCCCCACAGACATCACACTTGTAAGGTTTCTCTCCTGTATGTATTCTTTTATGTCTTTGTAGATTAGTGCACACAGTAAATGCTGCCCCACATACATCACACTTGTAAGGTTTCTCTCCTGTATGTACTCTTTTATGTTTTTGTAGACTACCACTCACAGTAAATGCTGCTCCACAGACATCACACTTGTAAGGTTTATGTCCTGTATGTGTTTTTTTATGTGACTGTAGGTTAGCTTTCTTAGTAAATGCTGTACCACCAACATCACACATGTAAGGCTTCTCTCCTGTATGTATTCTTTTATGATTTTTTAGATTACAGCTCTGAGTAAATGCTGCTCCAGAAACATCACACTTGTAAGGCTTCTCTCTTGTATGTATTCTTTTATGTTGTTGTAGATTACAGCTCCGAGTAAATGCTGCAACACAGACACCACACTTGTAAGGCTTATTTCCTGTATATATTCTTTTATGACTTTGAAGGGTACTTGTGTGAGTACATTCTGCAACACAAACATGTAACCTGTAAGGCTTCTCTCCTGTATGTATTCTTTTATGACTGTGTAGTTTACCTGTCTGAGTAAATGCTACTCCACAAACATCACACTTGTAAGGCTTCTGTCCTGTATGTATTCTTTCACGTAATTTTAGGCTTCTACTTTGATTAAATTCTGCATCACAAACATCACACTTGTAAGGCTTCTCTTGTGTATATATTCTGTTATGTTGCTGTATGTTATCTTTCACAGTAAATAATACACCACAAATATCACACTTGTAGGATGTACCTTCCTCTATTTTCATGTGAGATTGAATGCTTAAATCACTGCAAGTAGCAACAGCTCTGTCACTCACACAAAGTTGTACATTTATCTCACTGTCAGAAAATGGTTTACTACAATTTATGTTACAGACTTGATTTTTACAAACTGGCGTATTACTGTTTAGGTTGTCAAACATTGTAGCTGTCCTTTCCTGACTGTTGATGAAGTTGACTGATGCTTCATATCCAGTGAGTCTCAGGTTGATGCTATCTACTCTTGCTACATCAGTAAAAGTGGCATCTCCAATCTTATTCACTGCTTCATTCATGTTATTTCCACTGTCCTGTGGTAACACATTCTGAAGATCACTGCATTTATTATCAAACTCCCAGCCTCCATCTCTGTGTACTGTTTTCATATGCTTATCCAGAACATCAAGTTGGAAGAAATGAGTGTTGCACAGGTGACAAGAATAAACACCTGTAATAATAAAAATAATGAGCAAAGATAAATAATGAAGTGCATGTCTTATATGTTTAGTTAAAATCTGTTAGGAAAGTGTAGTTACAAACACATTAGCACAATATCCTGATAATTATGTGATTGTTATTCAGGATCAGCATCATTGTAATCCAGACAAACCCATTGGTGCCAAATCTCCCTCAGCAAATATTGAAGTGTATGAATGCTTACTGTACTGTAGCATTCTGACTGTATACATGTAGGATACATCCTCTCATACGTCATACCTGCTAGTCTTATGTTTGGTGCCACATTCCAGCTATCTTAGCCTTGTTGATTCATCTATTGCAGTGTTGTTTTTTAACAGATGATCATTAACTGTCCTCAGTATCTCTCCCTTGTGCAGGACCAGTGTCCCCACTATGAGTGTGCACGAAGCTAGTCAGCACTTTTATTGCCGTGTCATACACCTGAATGACTTGTACAGTAGATTCACACCAGCTTCTGAAGATTCAAGCTCTCTATAAATGCAACAGACATCCATTTTGAACTTTTAAAAGCATGGACTGAGAGTGTGACACAATAACTGCCCTGGTTACTGCAGTAACAGCTTCTATCTCCATTATGTATACATTAAGTAAGTTTAATTAAAATTTGTAAATAGATTTAATTCTCTATCAAAGGCCCTCTCACTGCATAGTATTAAATGTCATACTGTGTAGATATTAAATAATGTAAACTTATGTAGCCAATACATGAATTTAAAATAATAAGATTGCTATTATACATACCTTTCTCATCTCCAAATAAGCATAACTGTTGTTGACTTTCTGGCATGTCCAAGAAGTCAGTATACTGTATCTCAGTTTTAGTACAGCTGTTGTCACAATCAGCCTGAAACAAATTCTGATTAATCCTGGCATTTATGACACATTGTCGCATAGACATTTATGATCAATAAATTTTCTATATTCTTTCTTTTCTACCCGTGACCTCTACTTTATTATCGCTCTTTCATCCTTTTCATGTTTTTTGCATTCGTTCGTTTGCAACAAAATTTACTTTCCCATTCTGACGTTTACCTGTTTCTTTTCTCTTACTGGTAACACATGTTATTACATCAGATGTCAGTCCCTGCAGAGACGGAATGTGTTTATCCCCATTTTCGTTTGCTGTTCCGCTGCCTCATTTCTCCATTATTCTTTCATTATATGTATTGTGTGTACCAACTTTCGCATTGAGGTCTCCCATTACTATAATAAGATCATATCTAGGTGTGTCTTCCATTACATTAGTAAGAGATAAGCAAAGAAATCTCATCATGACAGCAGAAGGACAGGAAACAAGATGGGCAGAGCACTTAGAGAAACTCTGAACAAGGAACCACCAGAGACACAAATTGAATGTTCCTGAGGCAAAAAACGATCTAGATGTAAATACAGACACTCCACAAAAAGAAGAAATCATCACAGCAATCAAAGGGTTAAAGAATGGAAAAGCTCCTGGCCAAGATAACTTAAATGCAGAGCTATTTAAGACAGACCCTGAGCTAGCAGCAGAACTATTAGAACCACTATTTGCACAAGTCTGGAAAACAGGGACAACACCATCAGAGTGGAACAAAGGAATAATTGTCAAATTGCCCAAGAAGGGAGATCTTGCAGACTGCAATAATTGGAGAGGAATCACTCTTCTCTCAGTTCCCAGCAAAATACTAGGCAGGATAATTATACAGAGAATTTCAAAAACAGTAGACTACAAACTGAGGAAAGAACAAGCACGATTTAGAAAGAACAGAAGATGAGTGGATCATATATTCACTCTCAGGAACATTATAGAGCAGTGCTCAGAATGGCAAAGACAGCTAGCTGTACATTAATTTCGAACAGGCTTTTGACAGCATACATAGGGACATTTATGGAAAATACTGAGGGCTTATGGCATTCCAAGCTGCATAGTGTCAATCATAAAAAGCCTCTATGCCAACTTTACATGTAGTGTTGGGCAGAGCAACCTAACCTTTGAGGTGAAGACAGGAGTATGACAGGGATGCCCCTTATCAACAACTCTATTTTTAACAGTCATAGACTGGGTGATGCGCTAGACAACAGAGGGCAGTCCAAGAGGAATAAGATGGACTACATTTTCTACATTGGAAGATCTGGAATATGCAGATGATATTGCACTACTAGCACATTCACATCAACACATCCAGGAAAAAATGGATAGGCTTAATAAGTATAGCCAGCTGGTGGGCTTGAACATAAATTTAAAGAAGTCAGAGGTCATGACGCTCAGTGTGAGCAACCCTGAGCCCATATCAGTAAGGAATCAGCAACTGGTACAGACACTTTCACATACCTAGGATGCATAGTAACACCAGATGGCAGGGCAGGCAAAGACATCAACATCAGAATGAATAAAGCAAGAACAGCCTTTTTTAGCCTAAACAACATCTGGAAGTCCTCTTAATACAGCTCAAGCACAAAATTAACTCTTTCCGTACGTAATTATTTTCAGCTCTGGACGGAATTATTTTTAAGCCCCAAAAATTTACACATACATAATTTACGTTTACTGACAATGTGTGTCTAATCATGAGTTAAGTATAACATATTATATATCAAATTAAAGTACATTGGATGAACAATATAAATCCATATGCCTTTCTAGCTAATATTATGTTATGTTTATGTTATAACAGATAACATGTACACGGAAAAAAGATAACTTGAAATTTTGAACAAAAATTTTTGACTTACGTAAGGCTTGTAACATAAATTGTTATCACAATACAGTTTCACTGCTCTCTTTGTGCAGGTAATCCATTTAGAAACACAGAAAATGTAAGAAAGTTATGGTTGATCACACAGTTTGTTCACTGTTCACATATTAGTAACATATCCTGTGTGTTTTTCGGCCATTATGGCGATACGACAAAACACGATTAAAGATGAAGATAAATGTGAAAAAATCTGTTCAAACGCAAATAAAAGACGTTGAAGCTTGTTGAAATTTGCCCAGTTTTGTGTTTACTTCCGTTCGAGATAAATTCCGGGCAGTATAAAATATCAGAATAGAAAGAAACAATGAAATAAATCAGCGTCTTTTAAAAGATCTTACATCTACAGCGTTCGGCCTTTGCATCTATTATTAGATCTTGCGTACGGAATCAGTTAAAATTATATCAGAGCTGTGTGCTCTGTGTGCTTCTCTATGGTGCAGAATGCTGGAGAGTTACAAAGAAGGAAATGTCGAAATTGTCCTCTTTTCACACAACATGCCTAAGAAAAATTCACCGCATCTTTTGGCCGAATACCATCACCAACCAAGATCTGCTTACTCGGAGCAAGCAGGAGGACATGCATACCATCATAGCTGGCAGACGCTGGAGCTGGGTTGGCCATGTCCTCAGAAGAGACCCCGATGCCATCACAAGAACAGCTATGCTTTGGACCCCTGAAGGAAAACGAAAGAGAGGACGACCAAAAACAACCTGGCGGAGGACTGTGGAGGCTGAGATGCAAAGAATGAACCAGAGTTGGGGCACTGTACAAAGGATGGCCACTGACCGAGCAAAGTGGAATCAATTTGTTGTTGCCTTACAAGATGCCACTAGGCGTGATGGCCACTGACTGCTTTGACGGTCAGTGGTTAAGGATCTAAGAAGAAGAAACAATGGTACATACAACATATGTCTAATTAACTGTCTGATATAGTTTGTCTAAACAATTGGTACATACGACATATAAGGCTATTAACTAGCTGATATAGTTTGTGTAAACAATGGTACATACAACATATACGTCTACTAACTGTCTGATATAGTTTGTCTAAACAATGGTACAGACAACATATAAAGTTAATTAACTAGCTGACATAGTTTGTCTAATTCATTCCACCCTGAAGGTCTGCGCCATATTTGTTGCCCAACCCTAACCAAGGGGATGTAACTCTGTTTACCAAATGACATGTAATCTTTGAAAGCGTATTTGAGCATGCAAATATTCACCAATTTCATTGAAATAAAAGAGCTAGAACGAAAAATGAATGAACTTTCAAGAAATGTAAACATTTATATGACTTTAATGGGAATTTATTTTTAGGAAAATAAAAAATCTGAGAAAAGAATGCAAATGTGCTATGGACCCCTTGTAGAATGTGGTAGTTTGACTGGCCACTACTGTAAAGTCCACTGTAGTGTACTGAGTTGATGATACCAGGCATGCTCCAGTCTACCCAGCTGTAAATGGGTAGCTCACTCTAATCCTGAGTTAGGGAAGGCAAAGACAGCGAGGCAGTGTCTGCTATGGAATTACTGTCACGTAATCGTTCCCCAGGTGGTACTGGTGGTCATCACTGTAAAGGGTAGAGTATTCTTCCTGCTCGTTACACATGAGACAGGCAAGTACAACAAAGGTCAACTCAACCGACGCAGGATTGTGTATGTATGGAGTGAGAGTGGAAACTACGCGAATGGTGTACTGTTCGATGTAGTTGACACTTGATACTATTTCACTCACACTCTTAGGCAAGTCAAAGATGTTAGGAACCGCTGTTGTCGTTTCTATGCTTTTAATAATGACGCACACACTTGGACAGCACGGAATACAGTCATGAGTATGTTGACCTAGCAAATCATTAGATAGTAGAATAGTAGTACATTTCATGCAGCATTCAATATCAAATAAAGTCATTCAATGTTCTGGCGGACTATTGCCATATCCCCTAACTGACTGAACGCATCAGTGGGTATGTGTGTGTAAACATACAAAGGGGTTCACTGGAGGAACCTTTTCCTTGGCTAAGTTCTCCAGCTGTATATGTCAAATATTTAAATAACAAAGTTAAACCACAGTAGGGGTTTTCATCTTAATGAGATCTCCGTGCCACTGTCTGAATAGTAAGATTCATGATCCGTTCTTTGGACAGTGATCCATAATGATGACAGGAATACAAAATGGCCTCCTTCCCTGAGTTTTCGCTCACTCGCCCAGCAGAAGGATAATCATAAGCCAGAGTTCATTCATAACTTGAATATATAGGATTTCCTATAGTTTCCATACAGTCCCTTAGTCAGAAGGTTGCTTCATAAAGACATAAGCGCTGATGGAACCTGTCATCTTCATCAATCTATATTAAAGCGACCAACGATGCTCGAAAATACGATGTTTCATCTAGGTCTAACCATAAGGAGATCATCAAAGGAAAAACGGGTCTGGCTTTACCTGGAGTCCGAATTTAAACATAATGAAATACATGAGAAGAGTCTCTGACATCACACTCTTGCAGAGACATTCCTTCCTTATGGAAAAATCATCCATAAATCACTTTAAACCTTTAACAGGACCAGCCCTTACAAAATACACAACCGGCCATTACGACCGTCTTCTTCGGAACTCACTACAACTCTCTAGGACAACGGATACCTCTGCCAGAGTTCGCTATAGTCCGACCTTAGCATACGAAGATATACAATATAAAACTGAATCTTCTTGTACTAGACAAGTAATACATATAAATTCAGGCCATAAACATATTGAACAAGATAAATCTATTTCTGGCCCTAACAAATGAGAACTAACATGACTTCAAAATTCATACGCCGAATCAAACGTATAAATCAATCATGGATTATCTCGCTTTCCCCAAGGGAAGCATTTTCGTACACAAATAAATTATTAAATAGACATATCGCATTTTTGTAATCCGTGCATACAAAAATATGTATGCAACAGATTACCACACCCCCCGGGAAAAAAAAATGGTACATTTTTTTTTTGAAATACATCCAGGAGCAACATACAATAGGCTCACAATGCACGAATAACAATGCGCAGATGATAAGCATTCCAAACAAATGTAACGCCTAATATAAGGCTAAGTCATCCTATGGTACGACAAGTGAGAATATATCTCAGGAACCAGAGAAAGTTTTTTCTCTGAGTATAAATATTTCCAGAGAGGTGTCACCAACGCATACTACAATACTGGCAATGCCACAATTTCTACACTAGTTTATCCAAAAATTTCATCTTAGGTATTTTAACATCATGATTATCAAAGACGAAACAAAATATCAAAAGATCAGCGGTGAATATACATCAATGAGCCGCTACGTAGTGATACAATCAATATATATGATACATTACGCATGTATACACATTTTAGTATAGAAACAATGTAGTAGAGTTAGATCTGTAAAAATATCAGGATCTAACGGTTAAGTGGAATCATGTGGGCATCTAGATAAGATATCTGCCATCACATTTTCTGATCCACGGATAGCTCGCACCGAAAAATAAAAAGGCTGAAGAGCAATCGCGTATCGCGTTGATCTCGCGCTCTTCAGATTTTTACTCTGAATAGCAGTAAGAGCTTTCTGGTCAGTTTCCACAATGAAATGCGCGCCAAGAAGAAATCTTTGCAGTTTAAGGTTTGACCAAACCATAGCCAATAATTCACGGTCTAGGACGGAGTAATTATTCTCTGCGGCATTTAATTTTCGAGAAATATACATCACAGGATGCAGAGTTCCAGAGTACTCTTGCATTAGTGCTGCTCCAATCCCTGTGGATGAAGCGTCACTACGAAGAACAAATGTCTTATCCTTAGTAGGTAATACCAAGATAGGTGAAGTAGAAAACATAGTTTTAACCTTATCCAAAGAGGATTGACATTCTTGAGTCCAATGGACTATATTAGGAGACCCTTTCTTTAGCAAGGAAGAAAGAGGTGACATAATGGAGGACAGATTCGGAATGAATCGTCCATAAAATTGTATTAGACCTAAGAGACTTCGCACTTGCTTTTTAGTCTTAGGAATAGAAATGTTAAGTATCTTACTTGTATTATGGTCTTCTGTTTTTAGGAAACCATGACCAACACGGTGACCTAAGAAAGATATTTCGCTAAAACCAATACATGCTTTCGATGGTTTCGCTGTCAGGTTATGCTCGCGTAAGATAGACAATAGTTCATTTATCCCATTATAGTGATCGTTCCAAGTATCACTGAAAAGACAGATGTCATCAAGATATGCAATGACATCTGAGCGATGAGATAGGATTCGACGCATCATGCGTACGAATGTTGCAGGGGCGTTCATAAGGCCGAAAGGCATGAAATTCCATTGGAATAGACCCCTAGGTGTCGAAAAAGCAGTAAACGGTTTGGCGTGTTCGGATAGTGGAACTTGCCAATATCCCTTAGACAAATCAAGTTTAGTGAAGAAATGAGAATTCGATAGTCTCGTAAGTAGCTCTTCTAGTAAAGGCATAGGTTCAGCATCAAATTTCGTCACTTGGTTCAATTTGCGATAATCAACGCAAAGACGTATGTTATTGTCTTTTTTCCGTACAATAACCATCGGCGAAGAATATGCTGATGTGGATGGTTCAATTATTTTTAACTCTATCATCTCATCCAACTCTTTCTCAACCTGTGCTTGAAAATGTATCGGGATAGGATACGGTCTGACTCTTATAGGACTATGGTCAGTAAGAATAATGTCATGTTGAATGACATCAGTTTGACCAGGAATGTCAGTAAGGACATCCTGAAATTGTTCTAACATAGTAGAAACTTGTTTCTGCTCTCCTGGAGATAATTCGGGAGAAATTGCAACATCTTTCCATGATTCATTAGAGTGAAGAGGAATCATTGGAAAAGGAAAATTTACATCCGAGAAACTCGTTTCCTCATCCTGTATTACTGACAGAGATGAGTACTGTCCATGTTGGACTGGAAAATCGTCCGTTGCCTGGAAAACAGGTTGTAAATAATCCGGACGTTCATGGAATTCCGTAAGCATGTTGATGTGGAAGGTTTTACGCTTCCCGTCAATATCGACGATATAGTCAACATCGGAAACTTTTGATATTATATCGTACGGACCTTTCCAAGAAATAAGAAGTCTGTTTTCCCTACAAGGTAGCAAGACAAATGCTTTGTCACCTGGACAAAGTTGTCGCAAGCATCTCTTTTTATTGGCAAATTGTCTTGCCTTCTGTTTCGCAAATTCAGAAGAAGCAGTTGCCAATTTGCATGCTTCAATAATCTTGTGTCTAAGTGCGATGACATATTCATAAGAGGATTTTGTGTCATCGACAATATTATCAGCAGTTATAAGATCATGAAGTAAGGACATAGGACCTCGCGGTTTCGCGCCAAAGACAAGTTCAAAGGGAGAAAATCCTGTATGTTCGTTGGCGACCTCTCTATATGCAAAGAGAGCCGCGGGTAAAACCCTATCCCAATCCTGAGGATGATCTTCTGTTATCTTACCTAGTAGGTTTTTCAGAGTTCTATTCAGACGTTCTACCATCCCATTGGACATAGGATGATAAATACTACTCAGCGATCTCTCTATCTTAAGAGTCGACATTACTTGAGACATGGTATCCGATATGAGTTGGGTACCATGGTCTGATAATATTTCTGCTGGAAATCCCAGACGAGAAAATATTAGCCAAAGAGCATCTGCAATATCAGCAGTAGTTATGCTCTTTAGAGGAACAGCCTCTGGCCAACGTGTGCACATGTCAACACACGTCAAGATAAATTGGTGTCCTCTAGCAGACTTTATTTTAAATGGACCAATGATATCTATCGCCATTTTTTGAAATGGTCGAATTGGAATATCTGCAGCCTGAATAGGTGCAGCATGGCGTGGACCTTTGGATTTAACCTCTTGACATACCTTACAAGATCGACAATAGATCCGTATGTCCTTGTTCACAAAAGGCCAAAAGAAAGACGCAAGAACTCTAGATTTAGTACGGGAAAAACCCATATGCCCAGCACACTGAGAATCATGAGCGTGCTGTAAGATTTTAACTCTCATATTTTTGGGCACAAGAATTTGAGAATGAATGGACTTAGCGGAGTCTTGTACCATACGTACAAGTACGCCATTCTTCATCGTAATCCAAGATTTACGATTTGTATCTTTATTCGGATCACCTTTTGTTGCTAACGTGAAGAATTTTTTAAGAGTAGGATCATCTTCCTGCTGTTTCATAAATGAATCACGAGAAATTTCCAAGGGATCATCTTGGATCTGCGCATCATTATCTTCAGAAGGCGAAGATTGCAGAATGTTAAGAGCTTGAGCCCTAGTAACTACTGCATTAGCAGTTTGCATATTGTTATTTTCCCAATCAGAAATTTGTTGTGGAGTGCATTCTTTCACTCCATGAATGCGACCGATGATAAGATCAGCGATCGGATTCGGCAGAAGACATGCGTGCACATCTCCTGTAAAGAAGGGAGTAGCAATGTTGACAATGGCAGTAGAGTACTTCTCCAATGTGCCACCAAATGTTACGCATTTGATTACTTTGCCAGTGGCTCGAGAAGGATCTATGAGTGACTGCCTCACTCCAATGGTTGTGCACCCCGAATCGAAAAGAATTGATACCGGAGTACCATCTACTAGACCTCTATTGAAGACAAGAGCACCTCTTCCATCATGCGCGACTGACGCAGGAAGAGCAGGAAGAGGATGACCACAGCTTAAAGTAGAAACTGTGGTTGGATCGAATAATGTTTTGCATTGGGAGCACTGAGATGCTCTACCAAAATCAAAAGCAGAACATCCTACATTATTAGAGTCTTTTTTATCATTATTCTGATTACCGGCTTCATTGAACTCTTGTTGTGCAGAGTTAGCCTGGTAATGAGATTTACCATGTCTTTTGTGTTGTGATCTACCTCGGTTATAATTGCCTCTGTAATTATTATTTCCTCTGTTATAACCCCTATTTGGGTTTGAATCATAATATTCATGATCGTAATCATCATACTCATTATAATGAGTATCCCTGTAATGTTGGTTTTATTGTTTCCATGAAGAACTTGGGTAGTTCCTATAGTTACTCCCTTTGCGGAAATTTCTATAATTATGGGCACCACTGTATCGAGGACTATCAGCCCGATTCCAGTTCTTCGAAGAACCTTGATTTGCGTGGTTACCTTGGTTTTGATAACCATTCCAATTAACCTTTTTGTGAGATTTATCTTGAGCTCCCTGGGACTTGTGTGAGTAATTATTATTATATTGAGTTGCTGACGCAACTGGCATACCCTCTTTAATGTTAGTGTTGCTAAGAGTTACGTCAGGGTGTGCCGTGGCATATTGGTCACAATATTCTTCCATTTGTTTTAATGTACTTGGTTTACGCTCATGTAAAAATTCTAGAAATGGTTTATTCACCGAAGACATGATCTTGTCTCTGAGTAATAAATCCGTAAGAGCCTCAAATGTTTTCTGTGTTTTGGATAATTCAATCCAACGTGAAAATGTAAGACGTGCATTTGCAATGAATTCTGAGAATTCTACACCTGTCTCAGGTCTCATTGTTTTAAACAAAAGACGGTAACCTTCCTCTGACAACTGATACTTCCTTATCAAGGCTGACCTGATAACATCATAGTTATCCTTGTCGGCCTCTTCAACCAACCATAACTTATTCAGAGAATCCCCTTTTAGATTTTCAGACAACTGATTCACATACTGTGATTTATCCACATTATGAGCTCGACAAGCACGTTCAAATCTCTCAAGCCAGAATGTTATATCGTCACTGGCAGAGTTGAACGCTGGTACCTTGACCTTGTAAACAAAGGGTTTACCACTACCACTAGATGCCTGATTAACATTACTCATACTTGTCAATTTCAATTTCTCTAATTCAAACTCATGTTCTCTTATTGCTTTTCTCTCTTCAGCTTCTCTGTCTAATCTTTTTTGCTCTACAGCAGCAGCAGCTTCTCTGTCTAGTCTTTTTTGCTCTGCCTCAAATCTCCTTTCTTCCACCTGCATCTGCAATTTCTTTTGTTCAGCAGCAGCATCAGCTTCTCTGTCTAGTCTTTTTTGTTCAGCAGCAGCTTTTTTCTCCTCAGCAGCAGCTTTTCTTTCCTCAGCAGCAGCTTTTCTTTCCTCAGCAGCTAATGCTTTGTCATATTGAGCAACTGCCCATTCTTCTAAGTCTTTACCTGTCTTATCAAGGGATTTCCCTTGTGTAATAAAGTAATCTAATGTAGACATCCTGTCTTATTAAATCAGTACCCTGAAAAAGTAAATAAATTACCTTATCCCACTTTAATGGGAGACAAGTCTATACTATAGACTTAGTCTTAGTTAAAACCTTGTATGGTTATTTTGTTTATAATATAACCAATGATAACTTGAGTACCTGTGGAAAACAATATCTGTATATCCCAAACACTGTGGGAGACAAGCCTTACAAAGGTCTTGTATACTTCCTTAATGTAATCAATGATCACTTGAGTACCTGTGGAAAATAATATTTTCTATCCCAATCACTGTGGGAGACAAGCCTTACAAAGGTCTTGTACACTTTCTTAATGTAATCAATGATCATAAAGTACTGGTCTGTACTATAATATAAGTGTATTCAACTATACCTCATATATCATCTGTCAACTCAAGACATTCACAAAGGACAAACAAGAAAAGACAATATGAAAACAATTGCAGAAAACAAATTAAATTAATATAAAAAACTGAAGTAAATAACTGCAATGAAATCAACAAGACAAATAACGCCACAGTGTATAAACATAAGGGTGTAAAGAAATGAAATGAAAGGAAAGATGAGACCTACAATTACAAACAAATCAAAACAAAACTAAAGAACAGAAAAATATTACAAAAACAAATATGAACACAGTCATCACAACTAACAGAAATAGCAGCAAATTGTTGCTAACAAATTTCCAATTAAGAAAATTTGTACCTATAGAATACTAGTACCAGACCAATGTCACTCGGCATAACTCGTACTAGTCACATAGAACATAAACTACTTAATACATAACAAATAACATGTAAACATAAATACATGTAAAACATAAATGCATATAATACAATATATGTGTTGTGGAAAGAATGTGTTGCAAAGTATGTTTAGCTTTCACTTTAATGGCACAGCTTTTAATCACAATAAACTGGCTCTTTTAATCAATCTTAAATTATTGAACTATCTTATTACATTGTTCAATTTTTTTTTTGAGCATGAGAAGATCCACCGATGAAATAACAACACTTATGTTCTTCTTCAGTAAGGTAATCACACACTGTAATAACCGAACAGTTTATGTTCCTCAAAGTTTTCAGCTCTGTACTGCAAAAAATTGTCAACAAGCATTGACCCAGATTCATTTCACTTGTCAGAACAGGTCAAGCTGACATCGACTGTATAGTTCCTACTGGTGTTGATGTGTGTCACATTTTGCCAAAATTCACGTTCTTGTTATACTTGGTGACTTCAATCATCAAGACTGCGAAGGCTGGACCCAGGAAACTGGCCTACCACTGTAGAATGTCGTTGTTTGACTGGCCACTACTGTAAAGTCCACTGTAGTGTACTGAGTTGATGATACCAGGCATGCTCCAGTCTACCCAGCTGTAAATGGGTAACTCACTCTAATCCTGAGTTAGGGAAGGCAAAGACAGCGAGGCAGTGTCTGCTATGGGATTACTGTCAAGTAATCGTTCCTCAGGTGGTACTGGTGGTCATCAATGTAAAGGGTAGAGTATTCTTCCTGCTCGTTACACATGAGACAGGCAAGTACAACAAAGGTCAACTCAACCGACGCAGGATTGTGTATGTATGGAGTGAGAGTGGAAAACACGCGAATGGTGTACTGTTCGATGTAGTTGACACTTGATACTATTTCACTCACACTCTTAGGCAAGTCAAAGATGTTAGGAACCGCTGTTGACGTTTCTATGCTTTTAATAATGACGCACACACTTGGACAGCACGGAATACAGTCATGAGTATGTTGACATAGCAAAATCATTAGGTAGTAGAATAGTAGTACATTTTATGCAGCATTCAATATAATAAAGTCATACAAAGTTCTGGCGTACTACTGGCACATCCCAAACTGACTGAACGCATCAGTGGGTAGGTGTGTGTAAACATACAAAGGGTTCACTGGAGGAACCTTTTCCTTGGCTAAGTTCTCCAGCTGTATATGTCAAATATTTAAATAACAAAGTTAAACCACAGTAGGGGTTTTCATCTTAATGAGATCTCCGTGCCACTGTCTGAATAGTAAGATTCATGATCCGTTCTTTGGACAGTGATCCAATGATGACAGGAATACAAAATGGCCTCCTTCCCTGAGTTTTCGCTCACTCGCCCAGCAGAAGGATAATCATAAGCCAGAGTTCATTCATAACTTGAATATATAGGATTTCCTATAGTTTCCATACAGTCCCTTAGTCAGAAGGTTGCTTCATAAAGACATAAGCGCTGATGGAACCTGTCATCTTCATCAATCTATATTAAAGCGACCAACGATGCTCGAAAATACGATGTTTCATCTAGGTCTAACCATAAGGAGATCATCAAAGGAAAAACGGGTCTGGCTTTACCTGGAGTCCGAATTCAAACATAATGAAATACATGAGAAGAGTCTCTGACATCACACACTTGCAGAGACATTCCTTCCTTATGGAAAAATCATCCATCACTCACTTTAAACCTTTAACAGGACCAGCCCTAATAAACACACCCGGCCATTACGACCGTCTTCTTCGGAACTCCCTACAACTCTCTAGGACAACGGATACCTCCGCCAGAGTTCGCTATAGTCCGACCTTAGCATACGAAGATATACAATATAAAACTGAATCTTCTTGTACTAGACAAGTAATACATATAAATTCAGGCCATAAACATATTGAACAAGATCAATCTATTTTCTGGCCCTAACAAACGAGAACTAACATGACGTCAATATTCATACGCTGAATCAAACGTATAAATCAATCATGGATTATCTCGCTTTCCCCACGGGAAGAATTTTCGTACACAAATAAATTATTAAATAGACATATCGTAATTTTTGAAATCCGTGCATTTAAAAATATGTATGCAACAGATTACCACACCCCCCGAGGAATAACATGGTACATTTTTTTTGAAATACATCCAGGAGCAACATACAATAGGCTCACAACGCACGAATAACAATGCGCAGATGATAAGCATTCCAAACAAATGTAACGCCTAATATAAGGCTAAGTCGTCCTATGGTACGACAAGTGAGAATATATCTCAGGAACCAGAGAAAGTTTTTTTCTCTGAGTATAAATATTTCCAGAGAGGTGTCACCAACGCATACTACAATACTGGCAATGCCACAATTTCTACACTAGTTTATCCAAAAATTTCATCTTAGGTATTTTAACATCATGATTATCAAAGACGAAACAAAATATCAAAAGATCAGCGGTGAATATACATCAATGAACCGCTACGTAGTGATACAATCAATATATATGATACATTACGCATGTATACACATTTTAGTATAGAAACAATGTAGTAGAGTTAGATCTGTAAAAATATCAGGATCTAACGGTTAAGTGGAATCATGTGGGCATCTAGATAAGATATCTGCCATCACATTTTCTGATCCACGGATAGCTCGCACCGAAAAATGAAAAGGCTGAAGAGCAATCGCGTATCGCGTTGATCTCGCGCTCTTCAGATTTTTAGTCTGAATAGCAGTAAGAGCTTTCTGGTCAGTTTCCACAATGAAATGCGCGCCAAGAAGAAATCTTTGAAGTTTAAGGATTGACCAAACCATAGCCAATAATTCACGGTCTAGGACCGAGTAATTCTTCTCTGCGGCATTTAATTTTCGAGAAATATACATCACAGGATGCAGAGTTCCAGAGTACTCTTGCATTAGTGCTGCTCCAATCCCTGTGGATGAAGCGTCACTACGAAGAACAAATGTCTTATCCTTAGTAGGTAATACCAAGATAGGTGAAGTAGAAAACATAGTTTTAACCTTATCCAAAGAGGATTGACATTCTTGAGTCCAATGGACTATATTAGGAGACCCTTTCTTTAGCAAGGAAGAAAGAGGTGACATAATGGAGGACAGATTCGGAATGAATCGTCCATAAAATTGTATTAGACCTAAGAGACTTCGCACTTGCTTTTTAGTCTTAGGAATAGAAATGTTAAGTATCTTACTTGTATTATGGTCTTCTGTTTTTAGGAAACCATGACCAACACGGTGACCTAAGAAAGATATTTCGCTAAAACCAATACACGCTTTCGATGGTTTCGCTGTCAGGTTATGCTCGCGTAAGATAGACAATAGTTCATTTATCCCATTATAGTGATCGTTCCAAGTATCACTGAAAAGACAGATGTCATCAAGATATGCAATGACATCTGAGCGATGAGATAGGATTCGACGCATCATGCGTACGAATGTCGCAGGGGCGTTCATAAGGCCGAAAGGCATGAAATTCCATTGGAATAGACCCCTAGGTGTCGAAAAAGCAGTAAACGGCTTGGCATGTTCGGATAGTGGAACTTGCCAATATCCCTTAGACAAATCAAGTTTAGTGAAGAAATGAGATTTCGATAGTCTTGTAAGTAGCTCTTCTAGTAAAGGCATAGGTTCAGCATCAAATTTCGTCACTTGGTTCAATTTGCGATAATCAACGCAAAGACGTATGTTATTGTCTTTTTTCCGTACAATAACCATCGGCGAAGAATATGCTGATGTGGATGGTTCAATTATTTTTAAATCTATCATCTCATCCAACTCTTTCTCAACCTGTGCTTGAAAATGTATCGGGATAGGATACGGTCTGACTCTTATAGGATTATGGTCAGTAAGAATAATGTCATGTTCAATGACATCAGTTTGACCAGGAATGTCAGTAAGGACATCCTGAAATTGTTGTAACATAGTAGAAACTTGTTTCTGCTCTCCTAGAGGTAAGTCGGGAGAAACCGTAACATCTTTCCATGATTCATTAGAATGAAGAGGAATCATCGGAAAAGGAAGATTCACATCCGAGAAACTCGTTTCCTCATCCTGTATTACTGACAGTGATGAGTAATGTCCGTGTTGGACTGGAGAATCGTCCGTTGCCTGGAAAACAGGTTGTAAATAATCCGGACGTTCATGGAATTCCGTAAGCATGTTGATATGGAAGGTTTTATGCTTCCCGTCAATATCAACGATATAGTCAACATCGGAAACTTTTGATATTACATCGTACGGACCTTTCCAAGAAATAAGAAGTCTGTTTTCCCTACAAGGTAGCAAGACAAATGCTTTGTCACCTGGACAAAGTTGTCGCAAGCATCTCTTTTTATTGGCAAATTGTCTTGCCTTCTGTTTCGCAAATTCAGAAGAAGCAGTTGCCAATTTGCATGCTTCAATAATCTTGTGTCTAAGTGCGATGACATATTCATAAGAGGATTTTGTGTCATCGACAATATTATCAGCAGTTATAAGATCATGAAGTAAGGACATAGGACCTCGCGGTTTCGCGCCAAAGACAAGTTCAAAGGGAGAAAATCCTGTATGTTCGTTGGCGACCTCTCTATATGCAAAGAGAGCCGCGGGTAAAACCCTATCCCAATCCTGAGGGTGATCTTCAGTTATCTTACCTAGTAGGTTTTTCAGAGTTCTATTCAGACGTTCTACCATCCCATTGGACATAGGATGATAAATACTACTCAGCGATCTCTCTATCTTAAGAGTCGACATCACTTGAGACATGGTATTCGATATGAGTTGGGTACCATGGTCTGATAATATTTCTGCTGGAAATCCCAGACGAGAAAATATTAGCCAAAGAGCATCTGCAATATCAGCAGTAGTTATGCTCTTTAGAGGAACAGCCTCTGGCCAACGTGTGCACATGTCAACACACGTCAAGATAAATTGGTGTCCTCTAGCAGACTTTATTTTAAATGGACCAATGATATCTATCGCCATTTTTTGAAATGGTCGAATTGGAATATCTGCAGCCTGAATAGGTGCAGCATGGCGTGGACCTTTTGGATTTAACCTCTTGACATACCTTACAAGATTGACAATAGATCCGTATGTCCTTGTTCACAAAAGGCCAAAAGAAAGAAGCCAGAACTCTCGATTTAGTACGGGAAAAACCCATATGCCCAGCACACTGAGAATCATGAGCGTGCTGTAAGATTTTAACTCATATTTTTGGGCACAAGAATTTGAGAATGAATGGACTTAGCGGAGTCTTGTACGATACGTACAAGTACGCCATTCTTCATCGTAATCCAAGATTTACGATTTGTATCTTTATTTGGATCACCTTTTGTTGCTAACGTGAAGAATTTTTTAAGAGTAGGATCATCTTCCTGCTGTTTCATAAATGAATCACGAGAAATTTCCAAGGGATCATCTTGGATCTGCGCATCATTATCTTCAGAAGGCGAAGATTGCAGAATGTTAAGAGCTTGAGCCCTAGTAACTACTGCATTAGCAGTTTGCATATTGTTATTTTCCCAATCAGAAATTTGTTGTGGAGTGCATTCTCTCACTCCATGAATGCGACCGATGATAAGATCAGCGATCGGATTCGGCAGAAGACATGCGTGCACATCTCCTGTAAAGAAGGGAGTAGCAATGCTGACAATGGCAGTAGAGTACTTCTCCAATGTGCCACCAAATGTTACGCATTTGATTACTTTGCCAGTGGCTCGAGAAGGATCTATGAGTGACTGCCTCACTCCAATGGTTGTGCACCCCGAATCGAAAAGAATTGATACCGGAGTACCATCTACTAGACCTCTATTCAAGACAAGAGCACCTCTTCCATCATGCGCGACTGACGCAGGAAGAGCAGGAAGAGGATGACCACAGCTTAAAGTAGAGACTGTGGTTGGATCGAATAATGTTTTGCATTGGGAGCACTGAGATGCTCTACCAAAATCAAAAGCAGAACATCCTACATTATTAGAGTCTTTTTTATCATTATTCTGATTACCGGCTTCATTGAACTCTTGTTGTGCAGAGTTAGCCTGGTAATGAGATTTACCATGTCTTTTGTGTTGTGATCTACCTCGGTTATAATTGCCTCTGTAATTATTATTTCCTCTGTTATAACCCCTATTTGGGTTTGAATCATAATATTCATGATCGTAATCATCATACTCATTATAATGAGTATCCCTGTAATGTTGGTTTTGTTGTTTCCATGAAGAACTTGGGTAGTTCCTATAGTTACTCCCTTTGCGGAAATTTCTATAATTATGGGCACCCCTGTATCGAGGACTGTCAGCCCGATTCCAGTTCTTCAAAGAAGAACCTTGATTTGAGTGGTTACCTTGGTTTTGATAACCATTCCAATTAACCTTTTTGTGAGATTTATCTTGAGCTCCCTGGGACTTGTGTGAGTAATTGTTATTGTATTGTGTTGCTGAAGCAACTGGCATACCCTCTTTAATGTCAGTGTTGCTAAGAGTTACATCAGGGTGTGCCATGGCATATTGGTCACAATATTCTTCCATTTGTTTTAATGTACTTGGTTTACGCTCATGTAAAAATTCTAGAAATGGTTTATTCACCGAAGACATGATCTTGTCTCTGAGTAATAAATCCGTAAGAGCCTCAAATGTTTTCTGTGTTTTGGATAATTCAATCCAACGTGAAAATGTAAGACGTGCATTTGCAATGAATTCTGAGAATTCTACACCTGTCTCAGGTCTCATTGTTTTAAACAAAAGACGGTAACCTTCCTCTGACAACTGATACTTCCTTATCAAGGCTGACCTGATAACATCATAGTTATCCTTGTCGGCCTCTTCAACCAACCATAACTTATTCAGAGAATCCCCTTTTAGATTTTCAGACAACTGATTCACATACTGTGATTTATCCACATTATGAGCTCGACAAGCACGTTCAAATCTCTCAAGCCAGAATGTTATATCGTCACTGGCAGAGTTGAACGCTGGTACCTTGACCTTGTAAACAAAGGGTTTACCACTACCACTAGATGCCTGATTAACATTACTCATACTTGTCAATTTCAATTTCTCTAATTCAAACTCATGTTCTCTTATTGCTTTTCTCTCTTCAGCTTCTCTGTCTAATCTTTTTTGCTCTACAGCAGCAGCAGCTTCTCTGTCTAGTCTTTTTTGCTCTGCCTCAAATCTCCTTTCTTCCACCTGCATCTGCAATTTCTTTTGTTCAGCAGCAGCATCAGCTTCTCTGTCTAGTCTTTTTTGTTAAGCAGCAGCTTTTTTCTCCTCAGCAACAGCTTTTCTTTCCTCAGCAGCAATTTTTTTCTCTTCAACAGCTAATGCTTTGTCATATTGAGCAATTGTCCATTCTTCTAAGTCTTTACCAGTCTTATCAAGGGATTTTCCTTGTGTAATAAAGTAATCTAATGTAGACATCCTGTCTTATTAAATCAGTAACCTGAAAAAGTAAATAAATTACCTTATCCCACTTTAATGGGAGACAAGTCTATACTATAGACTTAGTCTTAGTGAAAAACTTGTATGGTTATCTTGTTTATAATATAACCAATGATAACTTGAGTACCTGTGGAAAACAATATCTGTATATCCCAAACACTGTGGGAGACAAGCCTTACAAAGGTCTTGTATACTTCCTTAATGTAATCAATGATCACTTGAGTACCTGTGGAAAATAATATTTTCTATCCCAATCACTGTGGGAGACAAGCCTTACAAAGGTCTTGTACACTTTCTTAATGTAATCAATGATCATAAAGTACTGGTCTGTACTATAATATAAGTGTATTCAACTATACCTCATATATCATCTGTCAACTCAAGACATTCACAAAGGACAAACAAGAAAAGACAATATGAACACAATTGCAGAAATCAAATTAAATTAATATAAGGAACTGAAGTAAATAACTGCAATGAAATCAACAAGACAAATAACGCCACAGTGTATAAACATAAGGGTGTAAAGAACTGAAATGAAAGGAAAGATGAGATCTACAATTACACGAACAAATCAAAACAAAACTAAAGAACAGAAAAAATATTACAAAAACAAATATGAACACAGTCGTCACAGCTAACAGAAATAGCAGCAAATTGTTGCTAACAAATTTCCAATTAAGAAAATTTGTACCTATAGAATACTAGTACCAGACCAATGTCACTCGGCATACCTCGTACTAGTCACACAGAACATAAACTACTTAATACATAACAAATAACATGTAAGCATAAATACATGTAAAACATAAATGCATATAATACAATATATGTGTTGTGGAAAGAATGTGTTGCAAAGTATGTTTAGCTTTCACTTTAATGGCACAGCTTTTAATCAAAATAAACTGGCACTTTTAATCAATTTAAAGTTATTGAACTATCTTATTACATTGTTCAATTTTTTTTTTGAGCATGAGAAGATCCACCGATGAAATAACAACACTTATGTTCTTCTTTAGTAAGGTAATCACACACTGTAACAACCGAACAGTTTATATTCCTCAAAGTTTTCAGCTCTGTACTGCAAAAAATGTCAACAAACATTGACCCAGATTCATTTCACTTGTCAGAACAGGTCAAGCTGACATCGACTGTATAGTTCCTACTGGTGTTGATGTGTGTCACATTTTGCCAAAATACACGTTCTT
Organism: Oreohelix idahoensis; assembly: GCA_024509875.1. Classification (NCBI taxonomy): domain Eukaryota; kingdom Metazoa; phylum Mollusca; class Gastropoda; order Stylommatophora; family Oreohelicidae; genus Oreohelix; species Oreohelix idahoensis. The sequence goes on from JAMPIV010000224.1 coordinate 336,005, forward strand.
GTTATACTTGGTGACTTCAATCATCAAGACTGCGAAGGCTGGACCCAGGAAACTGGCCTACCACTGTAGAATGTGGTAGTTTGACTGGCCACTACTGTAAAGTCCACTGTAGTGTACTGAGTTGATGATACCAGGCATGCTCCAGTCTACCCAGCTGTAAATGGGTAGCTCACTCTAATCCTGAGTTAGGGAAGGCAAAGACAGCGAGGCAGTGTCTGCTATGGAATTACTGTCAAGTAATCGTTCCCCAGGTGGTACTGGTGGTCATCACTGTAAAGGGTAGAGTATTCTTCCTGCTCGTTACACATGAGACAGGCAAGTACAACAAAGGTCAACTCAACCGACGCAGGATTGTGTATGTATGGAGTGAGAGTGGAAACTACGCGAATGGTGTACTGTTCGATGTAGTTGACACTTGATACTATTTCACTCACACTCTTAGGCAAGTCAAAGATGTTAGGAACCGCTGTTGTCGTTTCTATGCTTTTAATAATGACGCACACACTTGGACAGCACGGAATACAGTCATGAGTATGTTGACCTAGCAAATCATTAGATAGTAGAATAGTAGTACATTTCATGCAGCATTCAATATCAAATAAAGTCATTCAATGTTCTGGCGGACTATTGCCATATCCCCTAACTGACTGAACGCATCAGTGGGTATGTGTGTGTAAACATACAAAGGGGTTCACTGGAGGAACCTTTTCCTTGGCTAAGTTCTCCAGCTGTATATGTCAAATATTTAAATAACAAAGTTAAACCACAGTAGGGGTTTTCATCTTAATGAGATCTCCGTGCCACTGTCTGAATAGTAAGATTCATGATCCGTTCTTTGGACAGTGATCCAATGATGACAGGAATACAAAATGGCCTCCTTCCCTGAGTTTTCGCTCACTCGCCCAACAGAAGGATAATCATAAGCCAGAGTTCATTCATAACTTGAATATATAGGATTTCCTATAGTTTCCATACAGTCCCTTAGTCAGAAGGTTGCTTCATAAAGACATAAGCGCTGATGGAACCTGTCATCTTCATCAATCTATATTAAAGCGACCAACGATGCTCGAAAATACGATGTTTCATCTAGGTCTAACCATAAGGAGATCATCAAAGGAAAAACGGGTCTGGCTTTACCTGGAGTCCGAATTTAAACATAATGAAATACATGAGAAGAGTCTCTGACATCACACTCTTGCAGAGACATTCCTTCCTTATGGAAAAATCATCCATAAATCACTTTAAACCTTTAACAGGACCAGCCCTTACAAAATACACAACCGGCCATTATGACCGTCTTCTTCGGAACTCACTACAACTCTCTAGGACAACGGATACCTCCGCCAGAGTTCGCTATAGTCCGACCTTAGCATACGAAGATATACAATATAAAACTGAAATCTTCTTGTACTAGACAAGTAATACATATAAATTCAGGCCATAAACATATTGAACAAGATAAATCTATTTTCTGGCCCTAACAAACGAGAACTAACATGACTTCAAAATTCATACGCCGAATCAAACGTATAAATCAATCATGGATTATCTCGCTTTCCCCAAGGGAAGCATTTTCGTACACAAATAAATTATTAAATAGACATATCGCATTTTTGTAATCCGTGCATACAAAAATATGTATGCAACAGATTACCACACCCCCCGGGAAAAAAAATGGTACATTTTTTTTTGAAATACATCCAGGAGCAACATACAATAGGCTCACAATGCACGAATAACAATGCGCAGATGATAAGCATTCCAAACAAATGTAACGCCTAATATAAGGCTAAGTCGTCCTATGGTACGACAAGTGAGAATATATCTCAGGAACCAGAGAAAGTTTTTTTCTCTGAGTATAAATATTTCCAGAGAGGTGTCACCAACGCATACTACAATACTGGCAATGCCACAATTTCTACACTAGTTTATCCAAAAATTTCATCTTAGGTATTTTAACATCATGATTATCAAAGACGAAACAAAATATCAAAAGATCAGCGGTGAATATACATCAATGAACCGCTACGTAGTGATACAATCAATATATATGATACATTACGCATGTATACACATTTTAGTATAGAAACAATGTAGTAGAGTTAGATCTGTAAAAATATCAGGATCTAACGGTTAAGTGGAATCATGTGGGCATCTAGATAAGATATCTGCCATCACATTTTCTGATCCACGGATCCACGGCTCGCACCGAAAAATAAAAAGGCTGAAGAGCAATCGCGTATCGCGTTGATCTCGCGCTCTTCAGATTTTTACTCTGAATAGCAGTAAGAGCTTTCTGGTCAGTTTCCACAATGAAATGCGCGCCAAGAAGAAATCTTTGCAGTTTAAGGTTTGACCAAACCATAGCCAATAATTCACGGTCTAGGACCGAGTAATTCTTCTCTGCGGCATTTAATTTTCGAGAAATATACATCACAGGATGCAGAGTTCCAGAGTACTCTTGCATTAGTGCTGCTCCAATCCCTGTGGATGAAGCGTCACTACGAAGAACAAATGTCTTATCCTTAGTAGGTAATACCAAGATAGGTGAAGTAGAAAACATAGTTTTAACCTTATCCAAAGAGGATTGACATTCTTGAGTCCAATGGACTATATTAGGAGACCCTTTCTTTAGCAAGGAAGAAAGAGGTGACATAATGGAGGACAGATTCGGAATGAATCGTCCATAAAATTGTATTAGACCTAAGAGACTTCGCACTTGCTTTTTAGTCTTAGGAATAGAAATGTTAAGTATCTTACTTGTATTATGGTCTTCTGTTTTTAGGAAACCATGACCAACACGGTGACCTAAGAAAGATATTTCGCTAAAACCAATACACGCTTTCGATGGTTTCGCTGTCAGGTTATGCTCGCGTAAGATAGACAATAGTTCATTTATCCCATTATAGTGATCGTTCCAAGTATCACTGAAAAGACAGATGTCATCAAGATATGCAATGACATCTGAGCGATGAGATAGGATTCGACGCATCATGCGTACGAATGTCGCAGGGGCGTTCATAAGGCCGAAAGGCATGAAATTCCATTGGAATAGACCCCTAGGTGTCGAAAAAGCAGTAAACGGCTTGGCGTGTTCGGATAGTGGAACTTGCCAATATCCCTTAGACAAATCAAGTTTAGTGAAGAAATGAGATTTCGATAGTCTTGTAAGTAGCTCTTCTAGTAAAGGCATAGGTTCAGCATCAAATTTCGTCACTTGGTTCAATTTGCGATAATCAACGCAAAGACGTATGTTATTGTCTTTTTTCCGTACAATAACCATCGGCGAAGAATATGCTGATGTGGATGGTTCAATTATTTTTAAATCTATCATCTCATCCAACTCTTTCTCAACCTGTGCTTGAAAATGTATCGGGATAGGATACGGTCTGACTCTTATAGGATTATGGTCAGTAAGAATAATGTCATGTTCAATGACATCAGTTTGACCAGGAATGTCAGTAAGGACATCCTGAAATTGTTGTAACATAGTAGAAACTTGTTTCTGCTCTCCTAGAGGTAAGTCGGGAGAAACCGTAACATCTTTCCATGATTCATTAGAATGAAGAGGAATCATCGGAAAAGGAAGATTCACATCCGAGAAACTCGTTTCCTCATCCTGTATTACTGACAGTGATGAGTAATGTCCGTGTTGGACTGGAGAATCGTCCGTTGCCTGGAAAACAGGTTGTAAATAATCCGGACGTTCATGGAATTCCGTAAGCATGTTGATATGGAAGGTTTTATGCTTCCCGTCAATATCGACGATATAGTCAACATCGGAAACTTTTGATATTACATCGTACGGACCTTTCCAAGAAATAAGAAGTCTGTTTTCCCTACAAGGTAGCAAGACAAATGCTTTGTCACCTGGACAAAGTTGTCGCAAGCATCTCTTTTTATTGGCAAATTGTCTTGCCTTCTGTTTCGCAAATTCAGAAGAAGCAGTTGCCAATTTGCATGCTTCAATAATCTTGTGTCTAAGTGCGATGACATATTCATAAGAGGATTTTGTGTCATCGACAATATTATCAGCAGTTATAAGATCATGAAGTAAGGACATAGGACCTCGCGGTTTCGCGCCAAAGACAAGTTCAAAGGGAGAAAATCCTGTATGTTCGTTGGCGACCTCTCTGTATGCAAAGAGAGCCGCGGGTAAAACCCTATCCCAATCCTGAGGATGATCTTCAGTTATCTTACCTAGTAGGTTTTTCAGAGTTCTATTCAGACGTTCTACCATCCCATTGGACATAGGATGATAAATACTACTCAGCGATCTCTCTATCTTAAGAGTCGACATTACTTGAGACATGGTATCCGATATGAGTTGGGTACCATGGTCTGATAATATTTCTGCTGGAAATCCCAGACGAGAAAATATTAGCCAAAGAGCATCTGCAATATCAGCAGTAGTTATGCTCTTTAGAGGAACAGCCTCTGGCCAACGTGTGCACATGTCAACACACGTCAAGATAAATTGGTGTCCTCTAGCAGACTTTATTTTAAATGGACCAATGATATCTATCGCCATTTTTTGAAATGGTCGAATTGGAATATCTGCAGCCTGAATAGGTGCAGCATGGCGTGGACCTTTGGATTTAACCTCTTGACATACCTTACAAGATCGACAATAGATCCGTATGTCCTTGTTCACAAAAGGCCAAAAGAAAGAAGCCAGAACTCTCGATTTAGTACGGGAAAAACCCATATGCCCAGCACACTGAGAATCATGAGCGTGCTGTAAGATTTTAACTCATATTTTTGGGCACAAGAATTTGAGAATGAATGGACTTAGCGGAGTCTTGTACGATACGTACAAGTACGCCATTCTTCATCGTAATCCAAGATTTACGATTTGTATCTTTATTTGGATCACCTTTTGTTGCTAACGTGAAGAATTTTTTAAGAGTAGGATCATCTTCCTGCTGTTTCATAAATGAATCACGAGAAATTTCCAAGGGATCATCTTGGATCTGCGCATCATTATCTTCAGAAGGCGAAGATTGCAGAATGTTAAGAGCTTGAGCCCTAGTAACTACTGCATTAGCAGTTTGCATATTGTTATTTTCCCAATCAGAAATTTGTTGTGGAGTGCATTCTCTCACTCCATGAATGCGACCGATGATAAGATCAGCGATCGGATTCGGCAGAAGACATGCGTGCATATCTCCTGTAAAGAAGGGAGTAGCAATGCTGACAATGGCAGTAGAGTACTTCTCCAATGTGCCACCAAATGTTACGCATTTGATTACTTTGCCAGTGGCTCGAGAAGGATCTATGAGTGACTGCCTCACTCCAATGGTTGTGCACCCCGAATCGAAAAGAATTGAGACCGGAGTACCATCTACTAGACCTCTATTCAAGACAAGAGCACCTCTTCCATTATGCGCGACTGACGCAGGAAGAGCAGGAAGAGGATGACCACAGCTTAAAGTAGAGACTGTGGTTGGATCGAATAATGTTTTGCATTGGGAGCACTGAGATGCTCTACCAAAATCAAAAGCAGAACATCCTACATTATTAGAGTCTTTTTTATCATTATTCTGATTACCGGCTTCATTGAACTCTTGTTGTGCAGAGTTAGCCTGGTAATGAGATTTACCATGTCTTTTGTGTTGTGATCTACCTCGGTTATAATTGCCTCTGTAATTATTATTACCTCTGTTATAACCCCTATTTGGGTTTGAATCATAATATTCCTGATCATAATCATCATACTCATTATAATGAGTATCCCTGTAATGTTGGTTTTGTTGTTTCCATGAAGAACTTGGGTAGTTCCTATAGTTACTCCCTTTGCGGAAATTTCTATAAATATGGGCACCCCTGTATCTAGGACTGTCAGCCCGATTCCAGTTCTTCGAAGAAGAACCTTGATTTGAGTGGTTATCTTGGCTTTGATAACCATTCCAATTAACCTTTTTGTGAGATTTATCTTGAGCTCCCTGGGACTTGTGTGAGTAATTGTTATTGTATTGTGTTGCTGAAGCAACTGGCATACCCTCTTTAATGTCAGTGTTGCTAAGAGTTACATCAGGGTGTGCCATGGCATATTGGTCACAATATTCTTCCATTTGTTTTAATGTACTTGGTTTACGCTCATGTAAAAATTCTAGAAATGGTTTATTCACCGAAGACATGATCTTGTCTCGGAGTAATAAATCCGTAAGAGCCTCAAATGTTTTCTGTGTTTTGGATAATTCAATCCAACGTGAAAATGTAAGACGTGCATTTGCAATGAATTCTGAGAATTCTACACCTGTCTCAGGTCTCATTGTTTTAAACAAAAGACGGTAACCTTCCTCTGACAACTGATACTTCCTTATCAAGGCTGACCTGATAACATCATAGTTATCCTTGTCGGCCTCTTCAACCAACCATAACTTATTCAGAGAATCACCTTTTAGATTTTCAGACAACTGATTCACATACTGTGATTTATCCACATTATGAGCTCGACAAGCACGTTCAAATCTCTCAAGCCAGAATGTTATATCGTCACTGGCAGAGTTGAACGCTGGTACCTTGACCTTGTAAACAAAGGGTTTACCACTACCACTAGATGCCTGATTAACATTACTCATACTTGTCAATTTCAATTTCTCTAATTCAAACTCATGTTCTCTTATTGCTTTTCTCTCTTCAGCTTCTCTGTCTAACCTTTTTTGCTCTACAGCAGCAGCAGCTTCTCTGTCTAGTCTTTTTTGCTCTGCCTCAAATCTCCTTTCTTCCACCTGCATCTGCAATTTCTTTTGTTCAGCAGCAGCATCAGCTTCTCTGTCTAGTCTTTTTTGTTCAGCAGCAGCTTTTTTCTCCTCAGCAGCAGCTTTTCTTTCCTCAGCAGCAGCTTTTCTTTCCTCAGCAGCTAATGCTTTGTCATATTGAGCAACTGCCCATTCTTCTAAGTCTTTACCTGTCTTATCAAGGGATTTCCCTTGTGTAATAAAGTAATCTAATGTAGACATCCTGTCTTATTAAATCAGTACCCTGAAAAAGTAAATAAATTACCTTATCCCACTTTAATGGGAGACAAGTCTATACTATAGACTTAGTCTTAGTTAAAACCTTGTATGGTTATTTTGTTTATAATATAACCAATGATAACTTGAGTACCTGTGGAAAACAATATATGTATATCCCAAACACTGTGGGAGACAAGCCTTACAAAGGTCTTGTATACTTCTTTAATGTAATCAATGATCACTTGAGTACCTGTGGAAAATAATATTTTCTATCCCAATCACTGTGGGAGACAAGCCTTACAAAGGTCTTGTACACTTTCTTAATGTAATCAATGATCATAAAGTACTGGTCTGTACTATAATATAAGTGTATTCAACTATACCTCATATATCATCTGTCAACTCAAGACATTCACAAAGGACAAACAAGAAAAGACAATATGAACACAATTGCAGAAATCAAATTAAATTAATATAAGGAACTGAAGTAAATAACTGCAATGAAATCAACAAGACAAATAACGCCACAGTGTATAAACATAAGGGTGTAAAGAACTGAAATGAAAGGAAAGATGAGATCTACAATTACACGAACAAATCAAAACAAAACTAAAGAACAGAAAAAATATTACAAAAACAAATATGAACACAGTCGTCACAGCTAACAGAAATAGCAGCAAATTGTTGCTAACAAATTTCCAATTAAGAAAATTTGTACCTATAGAATACTAGTACCAGACCAATGTCACTCGGCATACCTCATACTAGTCACACAGAACATAAACTACTTAATACATAACAAATAACATGTAAGCATAAATACATGTAAAACATAAATGCATATAATACAATATATGTGTTGTGGAAAGAATGTGTTGCAAAGTATGTTTAGCTTTCACTTTAATGGCACAGCTTTTAATCAAAATAAACTGGCACTTTTAATCAATTTAAAGTTATTGAACTATCTTATTACATTGTTCAATTTTTTTTTTTTGAGCATGAGAAGATCCACCGATGAAATAACAACACTTATGTTCTTCTTTAGTAAGGTAATCACACACTGTAACAACCGAACAGTTTATATTCCTCAAAGTTTTCAGCTCTGTACTGCAAAAAATGTCAACAAACATTGACCCAGATTCATTTCACTTGTCAGAACAGGTCAAGCTGACATCGACTGTATAGTTCCTACTGGTGTTGATGTGTGTCACATTTTGCCAAAATACACGTTCTTGTTATACTTGGTGACTTCAATCATCAAGACTGCGAAGGCTGGACCCAGGAAACTGGCCTACCACTGTAGAATGTGGTAGTTTGACTGGCCACTACTGTAAAGTCCACTGTAGTGTACTGAGTTGATGATACCAGGCATGCTCCAGTCTACCCAGCTGTAAATGGGTAGCTCACTCTAATCCTGAGTTAGGGAAGGCAAAGACAGCGAGGCAGTGTCTGCTATGGAATTACTGTCAAGTAATCGTTCCCCAGGTGGTACTGGTGGTCATCACTGTAAAGGGTAGAGTATTCTTCCTGCTCGTTACACATGAGACAGGCAAGTACAACAAAGGTCAACTCAACCGACGCAGGATTGTGTATGTATGGAGTGAGAGTGGAAACTACGCGAATGGTGTACTGTTCGATGTAGTTGACACTTGATACTATTTCACTCACACTCTTAGGCAAGTCAAAGATGTTAGGAACCGCTGTTGTCGTTTCTATGCTTTTAATAATGACGCACACACTTGGACAGCACGGAATACAGTCATGAGTATGTTGACATAGCAAATCATTAGATAGTAGAATAGTAGTACATTTCATGCAGCATTCAATATCAAATAAAGTCATTCAATGTTCTGGCGGACTATTGCCATATCCCCTAACTGACTGAACGCATCAGTGGGTATGTGTGTGTAAACATACAAAGGGGTTCACTGGAGGAACCTTTTCCTTGGCTAAGTTCTCCAGCTGTATATGTCAAATATTTAAATAACAAAGTTAAACCACAGTAGGGGTTTTCATCTTAATGAGATCTCCGTGCCACTGTCTGAATAGTAAGATTCATGATCCGTTCTTTGGACAGTGATCCAATGATGACAGGAATACAAAATGGCCTCCTTCCCTGAGTTTTCGCTCACTCGCCCAGCAGAAGGATAATCATAAGCCAGAGTTCATTCATAACTTGAATATATAGGATTTCCTATAGTTTCCATACAGTCCCTTAGTCAGAAGGTTGCTTCATAAAGACATAAGCGCTGATGGAACCTGTCATCTTCATCAATCTATATTAAAGCGACCAACGATGCTCGAAAATACGATGTTTCATCTAGGTCTAACCATAAGGAGATCATCAAAGGAAAAACGGGTCTGGCTTTACCTGGAGTCCGAATTTAAACATAATGAAATACATGAGAAGAGTCTCTGACATCACACTCTTGCAGAGACATTCCTTCCTTATAGAAAAATCATCCATAAATCACTTTAAACCTTTAACAGGACCAGCCCTTACAAAATACACAACCGGCCATTACGACCGTCTTCTTCGGAACTCACTACAACTCTCTAGGACAACGGATACCTCCGCCAGAGTTCGCTATAGTCCGACCTTAGCATACGAAGATATACAATATAAAACTGAATCTTCTTGTACTAGACAAGTAATACATATAAATTCAGGCCATAAACATATTGAACAAGATCAATCTATTTTCTGGCCCTAACAAACGAGAACTAACATGACTTCAAAATTCATACGCCGAATCAAACGTATAAATCAATCATGGATTATCTCGCTTTCCCCAAGGGAAGCATTTTCGTACACAAATAAATTATTAAATAGACATATCGCATTTTTGTAATCCGTGCATACAAAAATATGTATGCAACACCCCTGAAGGAGAACGAAAGAGAGTCCGACCAAAAACAACTTGGCGGAGGACTGTGGAGGCTGAGATGCAAAGAATGAACCAGAGTTGGGGCACTGTACGAAGGTTGGCCACTGACCGAGCAAAGTGGAATCAATTTGTTGTTGCCCTACAAGACGCCACCAGGCGTAATGGCCACTGACTGCTTTGACAGTCGGCGACTAAGGATCAAAGAAGAAGAAGTGAAACAAAAATAGAAAGAAAACATACACTTACTCAGATTTTGATGAGTGTTGTTTCAGTTCTTTAAGGTCTCATGAAATCTACTGTAACAATATGCTTTGTGGAGATGCACCTGGCAGAGATGGCATCCTGTGGTGGTCTCTCTGGTTATGCCACTAGCCATTTTCACAGTCTTTTAAACACTGAAAACAGCATTGCTTTCAGCCTGGCATGGGACTCAGCAGATGTTGAGCACTGTATAGCTGAAACCTTCCTGTACGGTGAATGTGTTCAGCCATTTGCTATTTTTTGTTGAGAAACTGAGCATCCACTTAAGGATCTCCATCCTGAACTTAAGATTGTTCTGCGCTGGTGTGTCATGTGCTGCCACTGGGTTAGCTAGTTTCATTAGCAAGTGGCTGTTGATGATGGTCACCTGTACAAGGTATCACATGAGGTATCTCCACCACTTGATGCTGGATCTGCCCACAGGATAGTAGGCTCTATGCTGGTCACTGAGATCCACGCCTAACATGCCGGATTTATAGGCGAGCCCTGGTTATGGAATCTCGATGATGCTGTTTTTCTACCTCCTGTCTACCATCATTATCCCAGGGTCACAGTTGGTAGACAAGATGTTGACTTGCCTTTTATCTGTCCATTGTGTCACCACCATTATCCCCTTCTGCTTTATCACCACCTCACCTTTTATCTGTTTCACTTTGGCATAAGGCCAGCTGTCACGAGACAATAAGGTGCTTATTTGCACACCTTTGTCGCTGACAGCAGTGACACTCTCACTGTTACCACCCATCTCACACAATCATAAACAATAACAACGGCAACGTAGTCTGAAGGACAAGTTTCCACACTGTACATAGCACTAAATAAGTGAACTCGAAGACTGTGTCAATCTTGACATAATATAATAACAACTTATATAAGCTATATTTATGAGGTACTCAAAAAGCACAAGAAATTACCAATTTATCTCGACAACCTACCAGTATTCAAATAATACTAATATCACTTCTGGGACTACAATAACTTCCACCATTATATAAAACATCGGTCCTAGCAACAACTAAAACCACACAACAAACTCCAGCTCTTCTACACAAGAGCAACAACTAAAACCACACAACAAACACCAGCTCTTCTACACAAGAGCAACAATGGGACACATCCGTTCCCTTCTACAACGTCTGTCAACTCCCTTTGGACAACCTTGTAACCTTTTCACCTTCCATTCCTCAGGCTAACTCTAGCCAATAATAACTACTACTTTAGTCACATGTCATAACAATTAAATTTCATCTGCTTGTGCAAACATCACATGCAACTCACAAACGTTTAACTCGACTTACATTGCAATCACGTTTGCCACAACAATGTACTCAATAAACCTTGCTCACCAAGGAGCATATGACCAGAGCAACTTCTCAAAATTGCATCTTGACACCAGCCCTTTTGATTGGGTCATATTGTTGCGCAGCAGTAGGTATTCCCGGCAAGCAAACTTTCAGCAAGCTTTGGTGAGGAGAAGAAATTGTCAAAAAAAGCTTCATCGTGTTTATCTAAAAAGAGGCCTGCATTGAAATGACCATTTGATGGCCTAGGCTGTGAGGGGCATTCTTCTGTCACCCTGTGAACACATGAAAGTTTAGAATGTAGCCAGTTTTTTTCCTCGGCACAGAACCAGACTTTCATCCCCCATGAGGTTGGCTTGTTCTTGAAATACTGCTTGAAGCTTAAGCACCCACGAAAACCAATCATGGCTTCATCTACACTCAGCTGTCTCTGGGGTTTGTAAACAGCTGAGCAGACATGTCGTACATGGTTCAGGAGAGGCCTAACTTTGTAGAGTGGGTTATAATTGTTCGTTCCATGACCTGGTTGGTGAGCACTGTCCTTTACGTGAAAATAATGATAGATCTTTTGAAATCTTTCTCTCCCTAGGACATCGGCTACAGCAGGAACCCTCCATAGAGGATCTGTAGACCAGTATAATTTGGTCTCTGGCATATGATGGAGTCAAAACATTTTATTTATGTACAGGTAACGGTACATGTCCTCTTTGTTCACTGGTTTCCAGTAGGAGTCTCGCACACCTTTAGTTTCCTGCTGCTGCTCAGCATAATTGTTTGTCTGTGTAGCAGGGTGCCAGTTATTGTTAGTAATAAAATGTTTGTTGTTGGTAAAGTTTTGTTGACTTGTCTGTTGTTTAATTGTTCAACATTGTTCGATCTATTTTAAATGTTTATTTCTCGCGTTGTATATTAAATTGTCATTTAAGTGGCCAGGCACATGTTTTGATGATATAGTGTTTTTATTCGAACTGTAGGCTTCTTGCATTGTGTGTGCCTGCGACAACCCCAGGTGGGTTCTTCCAGGTGAGAATGTGGCTATGTGTTCTTCTTCTTCCATCCTTAGCCACCAACCGGCAAAGCAGTGTGTGGCCAGTACGCCTAGTGGCGTCTTAGGGCAACAACAAATTGATCAATCTATTGCTGTTTCCACCACGCCTAGTGGCGTCTTTGTGGAACAAAAACAGACCAAACAATCTATCATTGTTTCCGTAATCAGATTGGTTGGCAAGCAGGTGATCAGCCCACTGTGCGAAGTTTTTACGGGATGGGGTAAACAGCCCCATGCCCAACCCTCCTTAGTCGCTTTTTTGTAGGGTGCAGTGTTACTATTCTTTGCTCCCCTTTCGGGCCTCGGTAACACACGGGTGGTGGCTATGTGTAGGTAAAAGTAATAGATAGAATCGTTAGATGATGTGATGTGCAAACTCACAACTGATTATCAGCACTGATCACAAAATGAAAGCTTTAACGATCACAAGAATGTCCACAAATAATATCTATTACAAATGAGACTTCTAAGACATGTATGGCCACACTTCACAAGCAGATCAATTTTTTGAAGGCAGAATATTTTTCTTTGAATGATTTTTCTTGTCTGCCTTAAAAATGTCTTTTACATGCATACAATAAATATTTCCTCCTTGCTTTCCAGTTCTTTACAATTTCAATGCAAGGAAATTCATGATAGGTTACAATTAGTGACAGATGGCTTCGTTACTGTTGTATAGTCAATAAAATACACTTGCACTGGATTTCTCTGTCAAATATGGAAATTTCCACTAACTTTATAGTCCGGTCAAGGAAAATGAACTGTCCAAATTTCTCTTTCAGCAGCATTCTATGGCCGGGTTATCTCCCCGTTAATGTGGGCTATTGGCGTTTCTACTAAACTTGCAATACTTAAAGGATGAATCTGTCACGATTTCAAATTTCTATCCACAAAATTTGCTTTTGAGTATATGCACTTAGTAATATGCAGACACTGCTTACCTGTCCTTTCAAATGAATAACGTATATTGAGGGTGTCTAGAACTTGATTGTTAAAGTGCTGTAATCTTGGGGGAAAACCTCTTGATTTGTTACGTTTCTATCTCTAACAAATTTTGAAAGGCTGGGGTCTAAAAGAAGCTATTCTAATCTAAAGGAACCCTGGCATCTGCTTTCCCCTCTGGTTTTTGCTAATCTGCCTCTACAGCACTTTAGTTTTGTTCATTTTGCATTTGCTAACGTTTGTCACGGGATGTTTCAAAAAGTGACAGATATTCTATTTTGGGCAATTGTTGCTGACAATTTGCTTATAGTGTTCAGTGCGTTGAAAGGTTTCTAAAGTTATTGTAGGTACTAACCTCTAAATTAGTGAGGGAACAGCGACATATATTCCACAAATTGTTTGATTATTGTAACTGGAAAGAAGAGAGTAAAATAACCAAATGGTGAGCTATTTAGGTCCAGATTATGAAGGGCGCCTTGTGTTTCAGTGAATGCACCCATTTTGTCACTGACAGTGTTCAGCGTGTCAGACCACTCCAGGTCTACTTCTGTTTCATCAATGCCCGAACCAATGCTGTCACTAGTTTCACTGTTATCATCAAATAAATCGACTGCCTGATCATGTCAACATCGGACTCGTCCTCCTGGTTGCTATCATTGGGATTGCCATTATCAATCAATGATTGAAGAAATTGAAAGGCCATTCTGCTGTGGATTGTTGATTAAAGAAAAGCCTCAATACACCGCAGACACTGGTCTGACTTCAAACAGCTATAAAATCAGAACGAAACCACATAAAAAGATCCAGTTTTCACGGTATCGGAAATGAAACTCATAAGTTTTTTTCTAGTTCTCATCGGATATCACTCGATACAAGAGTTCCACTGCTAGATGCTTACTAAGAGGGCCAGTCGCGTTTGTCACTTTATGTCACATCAGCATGGAATGAGTAATAGTGCTTTTAATTGCAACAGGGTGGAATGAGCTAAACAGCACTGCATACAACATATAAGGCTAATTAACTGGCTGATATAGTTTGTCTAAACAATGGTACATACAACATATAAGGTTAATTAACTGTCTGATATAGTTTGTCTAAACAGTGGTACATACAACATATAAAGCTAATTAACTGTCTGATATAGTTTGTCTAAACAGTGGTACATACAACATATAAGGCTAATTAACTGGCTGATATAGTTTGTCTAAACAGTGGTACATACAACATATAAGGCTAATTAACTGGCTGATATAGTTTGTCTAAACAGTGGTACATACAACATATAAGGCTAATTAACTGTCTGATATAGTTTGTCTAAACAGCAGTACATACAACATCCCACCTCAATATTAGTATCAAGATTCTGGAAGTCTCCATTATACTCCTGCTTACATTCATCAGAACCTGGATTTTGATTAGAGTAGATGATATACTTTAATTAATACACACATTCTGACCAATTCTTTAATGCATTTTGACAAGCAGTTATGGCTATTATAAATTACACGAATGTTTGAAAAAAAAAACAATATTGTCTACAGTTGTATAAACTCAGTAAAATACGTACTGACATAACAATAATCTTACAAGAGGAGTCTTTGAAAGTTTAGACTAGTTCTTCTTAACAAGATTTTGTTGTTGTTGATAAACAAGGGTTGTTGAGCTTGTCACCTTTAACAGCCAATGCCAAGTTGAAGAATTTGTATGTGTTCTGAGGCTGCTAAATGGTGACTGATTAAAGTGTTTGTGATTGGTGGTCAATAATCAATATACCCTTTATCTCCCCAAGGAGCATAAGCCTTAAAAAAACACATGACAAGTCCTCCTGTCACATGACAACAGCTCAAGTCCTCCTGTCACATGACAACAGCTCAAGTCCTCCTGTCACATGACAACAGCTCAAGTCCACCTGTCACATGACAACAGCTCAAGTTCTTTCCACATTTTCTTCATCAGTTTCATTTGTCTCCAGTTCTCTTCTCCACAGGTTTTTTAGTCTACCTCTGCCTTTCTTTCCCAGGGGATTTCAGAACAAGGACCACCTTGTAATGCTATCAACAGGTTTTTTAGTCTACCTCTGCCTTTCTTTCCATGGGGATTTCAGAACAAGGACCACCTTGTAATGCTATCAACAGGTTTTTTAGTCTACCTCTGTCTTTCTTTCCCAGGGGATTTCAGAACAAGGACCACCTTGTAATGCTATCAACAGGTTTTTTAGTCTACCTCTGTCTTTCTTTCCCAGGGGATTTCAGAACAAGGACCACCTTGTAATGCTATCAACAGGTTTTTTAGTCTACCTCTGTCTTTCTTTCCCAGGGGATTTCAGAACAAGGACCACCTTGTAATGCTATCAACAGGTTTTTTAGTCTACCTCTGTCTTTCTTTCTCTGGGGATTTCAGAACAAGGACCACCTTGTAATGCTATCAACAGGTTTTTTAGTCTACCTCTGCCTTTCTTTCCCAGGGGATTTCAAAACAAGGACCACCTTGTAATGCTATCAACAGGTTTTTTAGTCTACCTCTGCCTTTCTTTCCATGGGGATTTCAGAACAAGGACCACCTTGTAATGCTATCAACAGGTTTTTTAGTCTACCTCTGTCTTTCTTTCCCAAGGGATTTCAGAACAAGGACCACCTTGTAATGCTATCAACAGGTTTTTTAGTCTACCTCTGTCTTTCTTTCCCAAGGGATTTCAGAACAAGGACCACCTTGTAATGCTATCAACAGGTTTTTTAGTCTACCTCTGTCTTTCTTTCCCAGGGGATTTCAGAACAAGGACCACCTTGTAATGCTATCAACAGGTTTTTTAGTCTACCTCTGTCTTTCTTTCTCTGGGGATTTCAGAACAAGGACCACCTTGTAATGCTATCAACAGGTTTTTTAGTCTACCTCTGCCTTTCTTTCCCTGGGGATTTCAGAACAAGGACCACCTTGTAATGCTATCAACAGGTTTTTTAGTCTACCTCTGTCTTTCTTTCTCTGGGGATTTCAGAACAAGGACTACCTTGTAATGCTATCAACAGGTTTTTTAGTCTACCTCTGTCTTTCTTTCTCTGGGGATTTCAGAACAAGGACCACCTTGTAATGCTATCAACAGGTTTTTTAGTCTACCTCTGCCTTTCTTTCCCTGGGGATTTCAGAACAAGGACCACCTTGTAATGCTATCAACAGGTTTTTTAGTCTACCTCTGTCTTTCTTTCCCTGGGGATTTCAGAACAAGGACCACCTTGTAATGCTATCAACAGGTTTTTTAGTCTACCTGTCTTTCTTTCCCTAGGGATTTCAGAACAAGGACCACCTTGTAATGCTATCAACAGGTTTCCTCAATGTGTGTCCTATCCATCGCCAGCATCTTTTTCTCATCTCTTGTTCCACTGGCATTTGTTTGGTTCTACCATCTGTTTCATATTTGTAATACCCTTTCAAACCTTATATTCCATGCAACCACCCATTTATGAAAGTCTGTAACTTTTTATTGTTCTCCATCATTCAGAGCCATTCAATAGGATTGACTTGACAGAGCCATTCAATATGATTGACTTGACATTTGAGTTGAAGTTTCTTATTTTCATATCAGTCATGATTTCTTTTGACCTCCATATGTTTCCTAATGCAATAAAAACTCTTCTTACATTTTGTATTCTTAATTTCACATATTATTTCTGTCCCCCCAATGTTTGATTTATTGCTGCCAAGATATGTCTATGATTCTACCATCTTTTAGTTGTGTTTCTTCATGTTCAACCTCGTCATCATTTCTTACATTTAGTCTCATAATCTTTGTCTTTTCCCAGCGTATTTTCAGACCAACTTGTTGTGACCTCTCATCGGGTATTTTCATTTTGTCTTGCACCTGATTATGGTTATGAGACGGAAGAGCCAAATCATCTGCAAAATCTAGATCAAAGCTGTTTAGTCAGATTACACTGGATTGCATTTCTGTTGTGTGATGGTGATGTTTCCATAACCCCATTTATTGCTAGTAAGTAAAGAAATGGAGGCTAAAGGCATCACTGTCACATTCCCATTCTAATCGCAAATGGTTCTGTAAGTTATCCTTCATGAAGAACTCTGCATGTAAAGTCTTTTTTATTAAATAAATGATCTTCATAGGAACTCCATAATGCTCCTTCACTTTCCAAAGTGATTGTCTGTCTACATTGCCAAATGCCTTTTCATAGTGCACAAATTTGATGTATAGCAGTGAATTCTATTCCAGAATTTGTTCAACTATTATTTTAATATGGCTATCAGGCCTGTACATGATCTGTTTTGCTGAAAACATACTTGATCATCTCTCAATTGTTTGTCTATGGACTCTTTTAATATCCCAAGGATGACTCTGTTTAATACTTTTCCTGACCAAAAAGTATTCAGTGGGGTACTGGAAGATGAGACAGGTTTGTATTTCTGAGCTGGCATTTGCTGACGATATTGCTCTGCTTGCTAAATCAAAAGCACATCTTCAATCCAACTTGCAAGTCTAGAAGGAAGAGCTGTAGAAGAGAGAGATGGTCATCAGCAGCTCCAAACCCAAAACCATGGTGACAACATGAGAGGAAAGAAGACATGAGATTAATCTGGGAGAACATGTCCTGGAGCAGGTCAACCTGTTTAAATACCTTGGAACTGTTATAGACTGGCAGGGAGGCATCACAGAAGAGTTAGCTACCCAAAGGACAGACTTTTTCAAGCCATAAATTGAGGATTCTTCAGTAGAAGAAAAGTTAGCAAGAAGATGAAGATGGCTGTATACCGCTCCATCTATATTCCAGTCTTGACATTTGGATGTGAGACATGGGCAATGACTACAACAACAAAAATGCCAGCTCTAAACCTCAGAAATGAGGTGTGTGGGGGAGGTGGTTGAAACACCAAGAAGAGATACAGTCAGCAATCAGACAATATGGCAAGGCCTCAAAGCCCAGCCACTGCAGACTCAACTAGGATAGACCCAACTATTATGGTTTAGACATGTCTGCAGAATGGAAGAAGATTGGCTACCATGACAAGTATGGGAAACTGAGAGCCAGGGATCCAGACCTCCAGGACAACCCAGAGTCCACTGGGAAGACAACATTAGACAATCTCTAGATTTGAACCAGGCCAGGATGGAGACAGCCAATAGGATAGTTTGATACTCTCTCTTCCAAACCTCTACACTTCACAGTAGAAGAGGAATGACTAAGTAAGTAAGTATTTTTCCTGGCCCTGATAGTAACATTATTCTTCTATAATGTGTACACTCTTGTAAATTTCCTGGCCCTGATAGTAACATTATTCTTCTATAATGTGTACACTCTTGTAAATTTCCTGGCCCTGATAGTAACATTATTCTTCTATAATGTGTACACTCTTGTAAATTTCCTGGCCCTGATAGTAACATTATTCTTCTATAATGTGTACACTCTTGTAAATTTCCTGGCCCTGATAGTAACATTATTCTTCTATAATGTGTACACTCTTGTAAATTTCCTGGCCCTGATAGTAACATTATTCTTCTATAATGTGTACACTCTTGTAAATTTCCTGGCACCAATAGTAACATTATTCTTCTATAATGTGTACACTCTTGTAAATTTCCTGGCACTGATAGTAACATTATTCTTCTATAATGTGTGCACTCTTGTAAATTTCCTGGCACTGATAGTAACATTATTCTTCTATAATGTGTACACTCTTGTAAATTTCCTGGCACTGATAGTAACATTATTCATCTATAATGTGTACACTCTTGTAAATTTCCTGGCCCTGATAGTAACATTATTCTTCTATAATGTGTGCACTCTTGTAAATTTCCTGGCACTGATAGTAACATTATTCTTCTATAATGTGTACACTCTTGTAAATTTCCTGGCACTGATAGTACCATTATTCTTCTATAATGTGTACACTCTTGTAAATTTCCTGGCACTGATAGTAACATTATTCTTCTATAATGTGTGCACTCTTGTAAATTTCCTGGCACTGATAGTACCATTATTCTTCTATAATGTGTACACTCTTGTAAATTTCCTGGCCCTGATAGTAACATTATTCTTCTATAATGTGTGCACTCTTGTAAATTTCCTGGCACTGATAGTACCATTATTCTTCTATAATGTGTACACTCTTGTAAATTTCCTGGCCCTGATAGTAACATTATTCTTCTATAATGTGTACACTCTTGTAAATTTCCTGGCCCTGATAGTAACATTATTCTTCTATAATGTGTACACTCTTGTAAATTTCCTGGCCCTGATAGTAACATTATTCTTCTATAATGTGTACACTCTTGTAAATTTCCTGGCCCTGATAGTAACATTATTCTTCTATAATGTGTACACTCTTGTAAATTTCCTGGCCCTGATAGTAACATTATTCTTCTATAATGTGTACACTCTTGTAAATTTCCTGGCCCTGATAGTAACATTATTCTTCTATAATGTGTACACTCTTGTAAATTTCCTGGCCCTGATAGTAACATTATTCTTCTATAATGTGTGCACTCTTGTAAATTTCCTGGCCCTGATAGTAACATTATTCTTCTATAATGTGTGCACTCTTGTAAATTTCCTGGCACTGATAGTACCATTATTCTTCTATAATGTGTACACTCTTGTAAATTTCCTGGCCCTGATAGTAACATTATTCTTCTATAATGTGTACACTCTTGTAAATTTCCTGGCCCTGATAGTAACATTATTCTTCTATAATGTGTACACTCTTGTAAATTTCCTGGCCCTGATAGTAACATTATTCTTCTATAATGTGTACACTCTTGTAAATTTCCTGGCCCTGATAGTAACATTATTCTTCTATAATGTGTACACTCTTGTAAATTTCCTGGCCCTGATAGTAACATTATTCTTCTATAATGTGTACACTCTTGTAAATTTCCTGGCACCAATAGTAACATTATTCTTCTATAATGTGTACACTCTTGTAAATTTCCTGGCACTGATAGTAACATTATTCTTCTATAATGTGTGCACTCTTGTAAATTTCCTGGCACTGATAGTAACATTATTCTTCTATAATGTGTACACTCTTGTAAATTTCCTGGCACTGATAGTAACATTATTCTTCTATAATGTGTACACTCTTGTAAATTTCCTGGCCCTGATAGTAACATTATTCTTCTATAATGTGTGCACTCTTGTAAATTTCCTGGCACTGATAGTACCATTATTCTTCTATAATGTGTACACTCTTGTAAATTTCCTGGCCCTGATAGTAACATTATTCTTCTATAATGTGTACACTCTTGTAAATTTCCTGGCCCTGATAGTAACATTATTCTTCTATAATGTGTACACTCTTGTAAATTTCCTGGCCCTGATAGTAACATTATTCTTCTATAATGTGTGCACTCTTGTAAATTTCCTGGCACTGATAGTAACATTATTCTTCTATAATGTGTGCACTCTTGTAAATTTCCTGGCACTGATAGTACCATTATTCTTCTATAATGTGTGCACTCTTGTAAATTTCCTGGCACTGATAGTACCATTATTCTTCTATAATGTGTACACTCTTGTAAATTTCCTGGCCCTGATAGTAACATTATTCTTCTATAATGTGTGCACTCTTGTAAATTTCCTGGCACTGATAGTACCATTATTCTTCTATAATGTGTACACTCTTGTAAATTTCCTGGCCCTGATAGTAACATTATTCTTCTATAATGTGTGCACTCTTGTAAATTTCCTGGCACTGATAGTAACATTATTCTTCTATAATGTGTGCACTCTTGTAAATTTCCTGGCCCTGATAGTAACATTATTCTTCTATAATGTGTGCACTCTTGTAAATTTCCTGGCACTGATAGTAACATTATTCTTCTATAATGTGTACACTCTTGTAAATTTCCTGGCCCTGATAGTAACATTATTCTTCTATAATGTGTGCACTCTTGTAAATTTCCTGGCACTGATAGTAACATTATTCTTCTATAATGTGTGCACTCTTGTAAATTTCCTGGCCCTGATAGTAACATTATTCTTCTATAATGTGTACACTCTTGTAAATTTCCTGGCACTGATAGTAACATTATTCTTCTATAATGTGTACACTCTTGTAAATTTCCTGGCACTGATAGTACCATTATTCTTCTATAATGTGTGCACTCTTGTAAATTTCCTGGCCCTGATAGTAACATTATTCTTCTATAATGTGTGCACTCTTGTAAATTTCCTGGCCCTGATAGTACCATTATTCTTCTATAATGTGTGCACTCTTGTAAATTTCCTGGCCCTGATAGTACCATTATTCTTCTATAATGTGTGCACTCTTGTAAATTTCCTGGCCCTGACAGTAACATTATTCTTCTATAATGTGTGCACTCTTGTAAATTTCCTGGCACTGATAGTACCATTATTCTTCTATAATGTGTGCACTCTTGTAAATTTCCTGGCCCTGATAGTAACATTATTCTTCTATAATGTGTGCACTCTTGTAAATTTCCTGGCCCTGATAGTAACATTATTCTTCTATAATGTGTGCACTCTTGTAAATTTCCTGGCACTGATAGTAACATTATTCTTCTATAATGTGTACACTCTTATAAATTTCTTTTCTTAGGTAACTTTACTAGATAACCTTCCTTCTATTCTGCTGGTATTTCTTCTCTCGGCAGCAGCGGTGGCAATTGCCTCTCTGGTGCAAGCCGCTCCTGACACAAATAAAGCACTCCGTGTCAGTTGGGCAAACCTCAGAGGTTTTTGCAGACTGACGATGACGCAGCATGCATTTAAGGCCAAAGAGATCACAATGCGATCTGCTAAAAGCCTAAAGCCATTGTCTAATTTACTGTATGAATGGTTTTGGATTTTGTTTGTTTGTCTTTTTTCCTCTTTTATTTATTTACTTTTTTTTTTCTAAACATACTTACATTTTATTAGGATTGGATATTACAAATGTATACTATTATTTGACCTTGATAATGTTGCAAGCCTAAATAATGATCAAAGTACATGTATGAATGACAGGATACAGATTGCAAAATGAGAGAGAGAGAGGAAGGGCAGAATGTTAGATGAGCCTGCATGTCCAATTCTTAACCCTTTGAAAATAAAGTTTGTTCATTCTCTCTCCCAGACTTTGCCAAGTAGTTTGTATAATATCTCTGTAAAGGTATCAATATATGTTTTGATGGTCTCTGCTGGAATGCCATCTACACCAGCTGCTTTTCCATATTTCAGAAGCTTTATGGCTTTCTTTATTTCTTCTCTACTTGGTCGTTCACAGTTGATGTGTAGCTCCTCTACTGCTGGCTAGATGTCTGGGGGCTTTGTTGGAGCCAGTATATTGAGAAATTCATCAAAATGTTCTGTCCATCTCTACATTTGTTCTTGTATATTACAAAGAAATTTGCCATTCACATCTTTGATGAGGCTGTTTTCTTGATTATATTTCCCTCTTACCTTCTTGGTGTTGTTGTACAGGTTCTTCATATTTCTCTTGGTGTTGTTGTACAGGTTCTTCATATTTCTCTTGGTGTTGTTGTACAGGTTCTTCATATTTCCTTTGGCTGAAGCTTTCTCTGCTTCCCTTGCCAACTCTTTGATATACTTTTTCTTGTCTCTTTTGATGTTTCTTATGACTTCTTTATTTTATTCTAGGTACACTTCATGAGCCTTGACTTTATTTTATTCTAGGTACACTTCATGAGCCTTGACTTTATTTTATTCTAGGTACACTTCATGAGCCTTGACTTTATTTTATTCTAGGTACACTTCATGAGCCTTGACTTTATTTTATTCTAGGTACACTTCATGAGCCTTGACTTTATTTTATTCTAGGTACACTTCATGAACCTTGACTTTATTTTATTCTAGGTACACTTCATGAGCCTTGACTTTATTTTATTCTAGGTACACTTCATGAGCCTTGACTTTATTTTATTCTAGGTACACTTCATGAACCTTGACTTTATTTTATTCTAGGTACACTTCATGAACCTTGGCTTTATTTTATTCTAGGTACACTTCTTGAGCAACACAGAAGAACAACCTGATGACTTGGAAACCCTCTGGCTTAAAGTCAAGGACATCATAAAGACAGCTGCTGCAGAAGCATGCGGTGAAGTCCGACTTGGGAACCAGAGAAAGAGGACACCTTGGTGGACAGAGGAAGTCAAAGAGAAAATAAGAGAGAAGAAAATGGCATGGAAACAATACTTAGGAGCTAAAAACACAACAGGACAAATGGAGAAATATAGAGAATATGTGACACTCAGAACAGAAGCAAAGAACAAGGTGCTAGCAGCAAAACAGAAGTCCTGGGAAGAATTTGGAGAAAACTAGAAAAGATGTGCAAGAAAACCAGAAATTGTTCTATAAGACACTAACGAACATGTGGAAGGAAAAACAGTGCCCTCTCAAATTTATAAAGGACAAGCAAGGCAAATTGCTTACTGCCCTGAAGGAAGTAATGGAAAGATGGAAAGAATATTTCATAGAACTCGTGGACTCAGTGGCATGGTGAAGCATCAGAAATGATAACCACTAGCACAGAAGAGAAAACCAATGATGGTGAAGATGACATAAAGATGGAAGAACTGAAGGCAGCACTGGAGAAAATCAAGATGGGCAAAGCAGCAGGGCATGATGGTATATCACCAGAAATGATTAAGTACATGGGTGCATCAGACGACCTATTACTCTTAAGGGTCCTACAGGCAGCGTGGTGCAACAAGACCATACCAAAAAGGACTGTGAGATTGCCATTATAACACCAATTTTCAAACAAATAAGGTGACAATCGACAATGTGAAAACCATAGAGGCATATCCCTTCTCAGTGTCCCTGTTAAAATCTACTCTAGAATTCTAGAGAAAGAGACTCCAATGCCTAGCTGAGCCACAATTGGATGAGGTCCAGTGCGGATTCCGAGCAAACCGAAGTACTCAAGACCTAATCTTCACACTCAGACATCTGAATGAAAAGGCCCTTGAGTATAAGAGTGAGATACATCTTTGTTTCATAGATCTGGAAAAGGCATTTGACAGGGTCCCCTGGAGCAAACTTTGGGACTGTTTGGCAAGGAAGAACATTCCAGCATCTCTGATTCATGATATACGGAGCTTCTACAAGTCTTGCAGAAATTATGTGAGGACAGCAAACCATAAGTCAGAAGAGTTCAGGACCACCACTGGTGTAAGACAAGGTTATATCCTGTCACCTTATCTGTTCATACTCCTCATGGGCGATGTCAACAAGGGATGTAAGGAGAGAACAAGAAAGTATTCAGTGGGGTACTGGAAGATGAGACAGGTATGTATTTCAGAGCTGGCATTTGCTGATGATGTTGCCCTGATTGCTAAATCAGAGGCACATCTCCAATCCAACCTGCAAGTCTGAAAGGAAGAGCAGGAGAAGAGAGGGATGGTCATAAGCAGCCCTAAAACGAAATCCATGGTGATATCATGGGAAGAAAAAAGATATCAGATTAAGCTGGGAGAACAGGTCCTGGAGCAGGTCGACCACTTTAAAATACCTCGGAGTTATTACAGACCGAAAGGGAGGCATCAAAGAAGAGTTGGCCACTCAAAATGCAGCAGCTGGAAGACTTTTTCAGGCCATAAATTGAGGATTCCTCAGCAAGAGAGAGGTTGGTAAGAAAATGAAGATGGCTGTATACCGCTCCAACTATGTCCCAGTGTTGACATACAGATGCAAGTCATGGGCAATGGCTACAATCCACATAAGCCAGATCCAAACCTCAGAAATGAGGTATCTGAGGAAGGTGGTTGAAGTAACAAGAAGAGACATGGTCCGCAACCAGATGATATGTCAAGGCCTAAAATCCCACACCCTCCAGACCCAAGTAGAACAGTCCCAATTAAGATGGTTTGGCCATGTCTACAGAATGAGAGAAGATTGGCTACCATGACAAGCATGGGAAACAAAGAGCTAGGGATCCAGACCCCAGGATGACCCAGAGTCTGCTGGGAGGACAACATTAGACAATCTTTGAAGGACCGAGGACTAGAATGGAACCAGGCCAGGAGGAAGACAGCTGATAGGATAGTCTGGCACTCTCTCTTCCAAATCTCTACACCTCACGGTAGAAGGGGAATGACTATGTAAGTATCTATGCTTTGTAATGATGTTCTTTTTTTCCCAGTAACTCTCTACATGTATCGTTCCATATATTTTTTAGCCGTTGCCAGTGGTCTTCCGTATCTGCTTCATCATCCAGTTGTTGGAGTAATTGGTATGTGTTGGACACTGTGGTTGAAACTTTGTCTCTTATTTCTTGATTTCTTAGGTATTCCACATTATACACAATTTTTTTAGTTTTATTTTTCCTAGCAGAAGTTGGTGATCCAATGCAACATCTGCTCCTCTATATACCTTTACATCAAGTAATCATGACCTTTATTCTTATCTATGGTCTGGTGATATCCATGTTGCTTTGTGTTCTTTCAAGTGGAAATATGCTTTTCCATATAGCCAGTTGATTTGAAGCACAGACATTTATTAATAGCTTCCCATTCTTGTTCATCATACTAATCCATGTTTTCCCATAATTTCTCCAAAGCTGGTGTTGTCTGTTCCTATTTTTGTGTTTAGGTCTGTGGTAAAGTGGGATGATATAAATAGTTATAGGGGACTTAGTGTATTGACTGAGATCAGCTGTGAAGGTATCTGTATCTAATAAGTGTGGTGTATTACAGATGACCTTACTTGCTACCACATTTATACCTCAGTCAGAATTATTCTGGAATATTGTGATGACTACGTTGAATGTCTAGGGTTATGATAATGATGAAGTGTAAGTCACAACAACAACAGACAGATAAACAATTTAATTTATTCCACAACACTTTACAACACTGTGACACTCACACACATATAACACTCTATAAGACTATCTTAAATGAGTCAAGTGTTAAAGTTTAAAAATATATGTATTAATTCCTTTCAATAATAGATATCCTGATTCAACTACACAGTGAACCAGGAATCACAATCAAATGTAATTACAAGTTGTATGTACACAAGTTATAGATATGATCTTTGTATTGACATATTTTATTATTATTATTCTATGTGTGTAAGTTGTGAAGTAGTACTATGAGGTAATACTGGCTTTTCAAGCTAGGTTGTTGTTTGTCATCATGACTTCAAGTGTTTGCTTATGGTGGAAATCGTATTGGGAAAAGTTCACAGTTCCTGTCATGTGAAACAATTTATTGTCCCTCGTTTCTTAATATACTGTCAATTTTAAAGGGGCACATAGGATTGAGCTGCTCTGGCCACAGAATCTTATCTTCTGTGATGGCGGCAGGAAACAGTCTCCTCTGCTTGCTTGCTTCACTGTGTTCTCGAGACCTCTCACTGGTCGCTATCTGGACCAAGGGGTATGCTATCAGCCTCTGGATTCAGCAAAACTCAGACCAGGTGCTGCTTCAATAAGTTAGGACCACGGTCCCTGAAACAAGAAGGTTGTACCTCCTACTTCAGAACTAATTTATAATCTATTTCCACACTGAACACAATACATAACAAACACTGAGTTCAGAGTGGTAGGCCAACTGCTAGCATCATCTGAAACAATTTACACCAGTATTCTTCTCCCTAATGGTTACTACGCCTCTGCAATTCCAGCAATAGTTCCTTCTAGTCAATAAGATAGGTATCAGTGTACTATTTGGCGATCCCATGCAGATATACTTCTCTCCGACAAGTTTTGTTCAGGTTGGAGCAATATCTAGACTTTGCCTCATGTTTGCTACTGAACCACACACATATACAGACATAAATTATCAATTCACATTCAATTTTCATCAAAAAGATATCAAATATGTCAATCTTACCACAATTCATGGAAATAATAAACAAATACGTTGACTGGCGATGAATTTTGGCACAAATTCCGATCTGCCTCTGTCCCAGGCTTTTATTTAGAAAAATATGAGCTGGATCTCAACGCACTGTTTCTTAGTAAGTTTTTTTTAAAATGTGGCACTGAACAGACGCTCATAATTGACTACATTAACTGGTCTAGCCAATAAGACCATGTTTACGAAAGCTTTTTGATAAAATTTATCCTTCCTACGTTTCCCCTAACAACCAAAAATAGTATTTGCAGTCCGACTAATCATGTCTCGCCTTACATATACTTCCCGCCAATCAAATAGGATGTAACATGGTGGCCTATTTCCCGTAAAATGGTGGTTTCAAAACATGCCACTGTGCAATTCTTATTTGGTGCTGTCCAACATCCTCACTATTTTCTTTTGGCTATAATTTGATAATTCCTAGACTATTTGCGTAACACTTAACATATTCTTTGTCAGCAAGTCCTAAGGAACCCAAATATATAATTTTAATGGGGCTAAGGAGCTGCGTTCAAAATATGCATTTTCTTCTACCTCCCGTTCACTTCGATACGATGTGGTGTCTCGGTACTGTCAGGCTTTCAGACATAAAACAGTATAATGTCATGTTTACTAATAAGCATTAAACAGGTTTTTAAACCTAACCCTCGTATTGGTAGTGTTTTTTATCACTGTCTATTTGAAAAAAAGTTAGTGCTTCATGCCTTACGCTTGGGGTGGCATTAATTTTATATCGCGAGACGCGTGTTAGTGTTGCCGGCGTTCCTCCATTCAGCCCTCTCTCTTTCTATTCTACGTCCATCTGTCTTTTCATTACGCAGTGTATAAAATGAAATTAATGCTAGTATTAATCTAGGTCATTAAGCAGCTTGCGTATCTCAAGGTTTTCTAAGAAATACAGTACACGTTTTATTGCTTTGTTGAAACGCGTGTATGCTGCTGTAGGCTTTACTAGTAAACGTGAAAGCGTGAGAATATGCAGACGAAACAGAAAAAGGGGGATCTCGAGTACAGTCATTGTGACAGCACTCTTCTTTACCATTCTTCTTTACCTTTTATTGAATTTATGTGTTAGGCTTTACATTTACCTTTTAATTTATATATGTGGATTTAGAATGTTTCACGACAAGGTCCCACATCAAAATTGTGGTTGTTGGGGAGCCAAGTAATAGCTTTCTTGTTTCTGTAGAAAGTCCAGGGCAAGTGAGCAGCACAATCTGGGCTACCTCAGTGGATGGGTACAATAGTGGCTATTAGGTTTAAGTGTTGGGGTTTAATTATTGTATGTGCTGGGTGAGTCTGGTGTATTCTGTTCTTAGTTGGAAGACCCAATATTTGGGGGTGGGAGACATGCAAGATATTTTAGAAAGCAAATTATTGTAAACCCAGTATAATAAGCAGGACTCAAATGTATTTGTATGAAAAATAAGACTAATATTGTAAATTTAGTGTATATATTGTACTTCATGCATTAACCTTGATAATTGGTGCAAATTATATTTTAAAATTAATGTTAATATGTTGACAGCTGTATGAAATAATGCTAGACACTAAGCATAAAAGAACTCATGTTTTCTGTATCTGGTTGAAAATGACATCACAGACATACAATCAGCAAATATGTGTAACTCTTCACTACATTTTCAGATTCTGCCAACAATGGTACCTATACCTTGTAGTGGTATGGCAGCTAGTGTACTCTGACAACTCCCAGAGCTATACCAGTGGGAGTTTTAATCCTGTTAGGTTCAACCAAGCTGGACATGTATGCACAGGTAGGGATCAGACAAAAGCTGGTACCCTGTTCACACAGGTTGGGGGTTTTAGATGGAAACAGCAACAAATGTAAAAGAAATTGATGCGGGATGGACATCTGGAATATCAGGCTCGTATGACTGTCAGTGGTGAAAGCTAACAGGAAGCCACTGGCAAGAAAACAGATGCCCTGACTGCAAAACAAGAATGGACGCTTTGTGGTGTGCAAAAAGAGGTGCAACAAGTCAAAGTTGAAGGTCGACATGTGATGGCCAGTGAACTAGCAAAAGACATTACACTTACGATGAGATTACACTAGTGATAAGGTGCATCCTAGGCAGACTACAGCTGGAAATGTCAACACTTTTCAGTCAACTGAAGAATATAAACATGGAATTTGAATTCCTCCTTAACACTGATACTCTTATCAAGACAGATAATGCTTAAGAGATTTGTCAGAAGTGCACTGACCTGGCAAGCTTTTATGTCACAGACATTGATGGCAAGGTCTTGCTTTCAGAGATAAGCAACTGCAGGATGCTACTGCAATCATGAACTGACTTTGTTGCAACAACTGCTATGGGTTTACTTTCATTCATGATGTCTTATGGAAATGATGTATTCCCAAAGTTACACATAGCACTGTAAATTCTGATAACGATTTCTACATCAGTAGCCAGCTGTGATCGTTTTTTTAGTGCACTAAAGCTAATTCTTTTGTATTTACAAGTGTCTATGGGACAGGAAAGTCTGAGTAGTCTGGTGCTTCTTAGTATTGAAAGAGAAACTCTTAACAACATTCATTTTGGTAACATAATTGATCAATTTGCAGGATTGAAGGTACTAAAGATCAATATGTAGCATAAAAACAAAATGGACATTTGTGATGTACTGTTTATGCTGTTAAAATAAAAAAACTTATTAGAAAGAGCGGTTTATTTATTTTCTTTTGTGTTTAACTAATTCTTAAATTTCATATTTTCCCAATAATTCATCCTGATAATCTTAATAGAATTTAAATGGCACGACAGTGATTAATATATTCCTTTAAACTTTCTTTTGATTTGCCTACAAAATAAACATGTATTTTATCTGGAGGTGACCATGGGCACATTTTTTCCTGTCTCACCTCATCGCTAAAAACTCTTCTACACCACTGCCCCAAACAAGTAAAATTTGCCATAAGGGATTTTCTGTCTGGACTAAAGATACCCGAAAAAGAACAAAATAATTGAAATTTAAAAAAAACTAACAAAAAAAAAACACACATGTCCATAAAGGGTAGAAACCTTAAAAAATTATTATGTTTGTGGTGGATGTGTATAAATAACTTATTATGTTACATATTTGTTGATAGTGGTAACATATTGAGCACAAGTTACATTTATGTTAAAAAGTTGTAAAGCATTACTGAGTAAAATGTCCCCAGCAGGATATACAGATGTGGAACTGGTCCTCATACTCTCTCTCCCTGCAGAAACATGACCATCTTCCTCACCTTCAATTTCTATCTTCACTGTGCGTCCCTGAAAACAAAGTATTGAACTTATTCAAGTTTGAAACAAACCGCTTCAGTCTTAAACACTGCTCCAGTTTGACAACTACATGATAATTTTTTAATGTATTTAAATTGCTTTCTGTTCTCTACTATTTTATGCATCTGTCCCTCATGAAGACCTTACATTACATTTACATATATTTCAGAGTTACAGAAAAAAAAAACACAAAAAAAACCCAGCAATAAGTAATAACTTGTTTAAATGGAAAATTTTTTAACAGATATCTCAGTTTAAATCCCTTTGGCTGTATAAAAATTGGTTATCAAGAATTAAAAAAGGAAAATTACCTTAAAATCTGTACTGATGTCCTGTTTAATTTTTTGATCCAAGAATGGGATCTTCTGTTCCATATTTTGTTGCAATCTGAAAAGAAAAATGAATTATATGCAACAATATCTTAGATAATTAGTTACATGCTGGTTATTTGAGATATTCATATCACAAGAAATTTCACTCAAAGTTTGTTTTTTTAAAATAATGGTGAAAAAAATATAACAACTTGAAAATATAAGGAAGAGTGATACATGTTTAATGGTAGTATGTCCAATGTCACATTCAACAGTCTTTGCCATAATGATTTTCTTCTGGATGATTCACAGCTGTCAAGTGTAAGCAAAATGCATATATTTCATTAATTCATAACCCTCCACTCCCAAAGGAGCATAGGCCTTCAACAAACACATGCCAAGTCCTCCTGTCACGTGCCATCATCTCAAGTTCTTTCCATGTTCTCCTCATCATTTTCACCTCTGTTTCCAGCTCTCTTCTCCATGTGCTTCTTGGTTTACCTCTGCCTCTCTTGCCCTGGGGGTTCCAGAACAAGGACTACCTTGTAATGCTATCAACAGGTTTCCTCAGTGTATGTCCTATTCATCGCCATCGTCTTCTTCTTATCTCTTGTTCCACTGGCACATGTCTAGTTCTTGAGTACCATTTTAATCCCTCTATTCTATGCAAGCATCCATTTATGAAAGTCTGTAGCTTTTTGGTTGTTGTCTTTATTGTTCTCCATGTCTCAGAGCCATACAATAGGACTGACTTCACATTTGAGTTGAAGATTCTTATTTTCCTGTTGGATCCGATTTCTCTTGATCTATATATATTTCCCAATGCAATGAAAGCACCTCTTGCTTTTTGTATTCTTAGTTTAATATCAATGTCTGTCCCTCCAACTTTGTCTATATTGCTGCCACGATATGTACGATTCTACATCTTGTATTGGTGCTTCTTCAAGTTCAACCCTGTTATCATTACCTGCATTTATTTTCATTATCTTTGTCTTTTCTCTTTGTATTTTCAGACCCAATTGCTGTGACCTCTCATCGAGTGTTTTCAATTTGTCCTGCATCTGATTACGATTATGGGACAGAAGAGCCAAGTCATCAGCAAAATCCAGATCATCCAACTGCTTAGTCAGAGTCCACTGGATTCCATTTCTGTTGTGTGTTGTTGATGTTCTCATAACCCAGTCTATTGCTGGTAAGAAAAGAAATGGAGACAAGAGGCATCCCTG
This sequence comes from Oreohelix idahoensis, assembly GCA_024509875.1. Lineage (NCBI taxonomy): Eukaryota > Metazoa > Mollusca > Gastropoda > Stylommatophora > Oreohelicidae > Oreohelix > Oreohelix idahoensis. The sequence goes on from JAMPIV010000224.1 coordinate 368,062, forward strand.
TCACACTCCTGTTCTTATCCCAAACAGTTCCGTAAGCTGCCCTTCGTGAAGAACTCTGCATGTCATGTCTTCATATGTTTTCTTTATTAAATTGATGATCTTCAGGGGAACTCCATAATGCCTCATCAATTTCCAAAGTGATCTCTGTCTACACTGTCAAATGCCTTTTCATAGTCCACAAATCCAATGTATAGTGGTGAATTCCATTCCAGACTTTGTTCAACTATTATTCTCAAAGTGGATATCTGGTCTGTACATGATCTGTTTTGTCGAAAACCTGCTTGTTCATCTCTCAGTTTCTTGTCTATGGACTCTTTTAGTCTCTCAAGGATAATCCTGGCACTGATAATAACATTATTCCTCTATAATTTGTGCACTCTTGTAAATTTCCTTTCTTAGGCAACTTAACCAGATATCCTCCTTTCCATTCTGCTGGTATCTCTTCCTTTTCCCAGACTTTACCAAGTAATTTATATAACATCTCTGTAGCCGTGTCGATATCTGCTTTGATGGCCTCAGCTGGAATGTCATCAGGTCTAGACACTTTTCCATCTCTTAGAAGCTTTATGGCTTACTTTATTTCTTCCTTTGTTGGTCTTTCACCATTAATTTGTAGCTCTTTTTCTGCTGGCTGCATGTCCGGCGGGTTTTGTGGAGCTGGTCTATTGAGAAGGTCCTCAAAATATTCTGTCCACCTCTTCATTTGCTCTTGTATATTGCTGAGCAGTTTTCCATTCTTGTCTTTTATGAGACAACTTGTTTGCTTGTATTTCCCTGTTAGCTTCTTTGTGCTGCTATACAGTTCTCTCATATTTCCTTTGGCTGCAGCATCTTCTGCCTCTCTTCAATATACTTCCTCTTGTCTCTTTTGATACTTCTTTGTTTGCTTCTGTATACACTTCTTGAGCCTTGGCTTTGGAACTTCTGGTTTTGCTTGTGTTTAAAACTGCTTTCTTGTTTTTTCTGTCTTTTATCTTATTGATGGTTTCTGTTGTTATCAATGCTTTTTGTTGTCGTTCCCTTTTCCCCAGTATTTCTTCACATGTCTCATTCCATACAGTTTTGACCTGCTGCCAATAGTCTTATGTATTCTCGACATCTTCCAGCTGTTGGAGCACTTGGAATTTGTTGGATACTGTGACCGCAAATTTGTCTCTTGTTTCTTGATTTCTTAGATGTCCTACATTAAATTGTTGCCTATAATTTTGCATTGTTGCATATCTCTTGAGTTTCATATTTACTTTGGCTATCAGAAGGTGGTGATCTGATGCCACATCTGCTCCTCTATATACCTTTACATCCTGCAATGATGATCTAAACTTCTTGTTTATGCATATATGATCAATCTGATTTTCTGTTCTATGGTCTGGTGATATCCATGTTGCCTTGTGTATTCTCTTATGTGGAAACATGCTTCCTCCTATAGCCAGTTGATGTGAAGCACAGAAGTTTGAGAATAGTTCCCCATTTTCATTCATTATTCCTAGCCCATGTTTTCCCATGACTTCTTCAAATGTGGTGTTGACTGTACCTATCTTTGCATTCATGTCACCCATCAAAATTGTGATGTCTCTTCTTTTTACTTTATCCATAATTTCCTGTAGTCTAGTATAAAATGCTTTTTTCACAGACTCTTCTTTGTCATTAGTTGGTGCATAACATTGGATGACATTTACATGTATTTTCTTTTTAGCTGTTTTAAAAGTAGCTGTTATTATTCTGGGTCCAACAGCTTCCCATTCAATGAGTGCTTTCTGTGCTTCTTTAGATAACATAAGAGCTACCCCTTCACTGTGGTGTGAACTTTTGTCTTCATGCCCTGAGGACAGCACCAATTCACCTGTGATGAGTTTCTTCCTGTCTACCCCCTTCCATTTTGTTTCACACATTCCCAGAACCTCGATTTTATATTCCCTCATTTTTGCTGCTACCTGTGCCACTTTTCCTTGTTCGTTTAATGTTGAACATTCCAGGTGCAAAATCTAGAAGTTCTCCTAGAAGAAAGAAGGTTAGTCAGCAACACAGACTCCTTTTGGCTTTCTCTGTGTTGCATCATATACCTCCCTGCAAGAGGACCTTCCCCTGTCTTGGATGGCTGTGTTTTATTTTCTTTATTTGACTTGTCCATATTTGTTGAAGTTTTTTGTGTTTTAAATTTTTTACAGGAAGGGGTAACCAGCCCCATGCCCAACCCTCCTTAGCCGCTTTCTACGACATGCCTGGCAGGGAACAGTGTTACTATTCTTTGCTCCCCTTTCAAGCCCCGGTAACACACGGGTGAGATAGTGTATATACTTAATAAATAAGGAAATTGTATTTGAACGACTTGTCAATTTTATAACTGTTAAGTGAAATCTGTTTCCTTGTTTTAATATCACAGTTAGTTACACAGCGGGGTGGCATTTTATGATTGTCTCCACTCTACTAATTTTTCGAGATCAGATCATTCACAGCCGCAACTAATTTGTGATACCAGTAGTTCTCTCATACACTGGGACTTCACCATTTTCCTGCAGAAATTCTATTTCTGTATTGTCAGTACTATACTGATCCTAGAGTCAATAAAAACCTCACGCTACAAGACGTAAACCCAACCACACCCTCCACCCCAAAAATACCATCAAGAAATGAAAATACAGACACAGACCTAACCTCAATTTCCCCCCCCCCCCCCCCCCGCACTAGCTGCCACCCCTAGACGCTCACTGGTACCCACCCCCCATAATACCATCAAAAATTGTCCCAACTATATACCTTCGCGTTTACTATCAAATCATGTCATGTCATAGGTAACCATGTAAATGCCTCAATTATGTACATTAGGCAAGGGTGACCATACGTCCAGATTGGTCCAGATTTGTCTGGGTGTCTACAGCAAAATTTAGCATCCGGCAGTCTTTTTTTTTTTAAATGTGTGATTTTTTTCCGGCTGTTTAACAAAATTAGAAATAGAAGAAAAAAACTGATTTTTTTTCCCAAGCGAAAAAAACTTCTGAAACAAATTGAATTGTTGTTCATTGAGTAAGAAATACTTTAGTAAACTTTTAAAAGATTTTGTATTTCATGTTAACACAATACAATTATCAAATTTTAATCATTATTGTTTAGTAATAGTATTATATACAATTATAATATCTTTACTATTCATGGCCCTGGTTTATTATACATATTATAAGCAGTGTACATTTGTTCAAATTCAATTCAAAGTTAATTAATTTAGTTTATGGTTAAAGACTAAATGAATTAAATATAAAAGGGATCAAAAAAAAAGTTAGTTTTTTTGCCACTTAAACAAAGAATTACAGAACCATTTAGGATTAGAACAGGAGTGAGACAGGGACGCCTCTTGTCTCCATTTCTTTTCTTACTAGCAATAGATTGGGTTATGAAAACATTGACATCACACAACAGAAATGGAACCCAGTGGAATCTGACTAAACAGCTTGATGATCTGGATTTTGCAGATGACTTGGCTCTTCTGTCCCATAACCATAACCAGATGCAAGAGAAAATTAAAATTCTCGATGAGAGGTCACAACAAAAGGGCCTGAAAATACACAGGGAAAAGACAAAGATTATGAGAATAAATGCAAGAAATGATAACATGGTTGAACTTGAAGATACACTATTATAGGATGTAGAATCATACACATATCTTGGTAGTAATATAGACAAAGTTGGAGAGACAGACAATGATATCAAAAAGAGAATACAAAAAGCAAGAGGAGCTTTCATTGCACTGGGAAACATATGGAGAATAAGAGAAATCAAGGCCAACAAAAAAGTAAGAATCTTCAACTCAAATGTCAAGTCAGTCATGTTGTATGGCTCTGAAAGCAACAAAAACAACCACTAAAAAGCTTACTTACTTACTTAGTCGTTCCCCTTCTACCGTGAGGTGTAGAGATTTGGAAGAGAGAGCGCCAGACCATTCTATCAGCTGTCTTTTCCCTGGCCTGGTTCCATTCTAGTCCTCGGTCCTTCAAAGATTGTCTAATGTTGTCCTCCCAGCGGACTCTGGGTCGTCCTGGAGGTCTGGATCCCTGGCTCTTTGTTTCCCATGCTTGTCGTGGTAGCCGATCTTCTCCCATTCTGCAGACATGGCCAAACCATCTGTCGTGGATTTGATGGTATTGTATGGTTGTGATGTACCTAGTGTGATGCATGAGGTCAGCTGTGAAGGCTCCTGAGATAAATGTAGCTGTGAATTTACAGAAGGCCCTTCTTGCTACCACTTACGGCCTCACGCATATCTTTTTTACTAATGAATGTGGCTACGTTAAAATTCTAGGGTACTGATATATAAGGTGTTGTGATAGATTACATACACACACACAGATATTTAATAAGTCTAATAATATTAGGCGTCTGTGGCCTAATGGATATGAACGCAGTTTCATAATCCAGATATACCAGGTTCGAAACCTGCTGCAGGCGGTTTGGTAGCAGATCGCTTTGTGTGGATTTTTAACAATGGTATAAGCGCCGTACCGTTCAGAAAGCAATGGCAAACTACTGAATGAAAAAATTGCCTAGAAAAATCACAAACAGCCAATAAAAGCTGGGGTTGATTGCCACGTCCTGTAAAGGATAAGCAACTAACTTAATAATATTAATAAAATTTAAAACACACTGAACTAACTCAAGCTGTGTAAAATTTTGATAGTAAATTTTCTTTAAATTTATTTGTTCTGAACCAAGGTTTTATTTTGGTCAGAACATATGAAAGGTTTTGAAATTATTAATGATATGCATGAATATATGGCATAATAAATGAAAAGTGTGTACATAGGTATTTTACAAGACTAGTTAATATTACTACTGTTTATCGTTGTAATTTATCTGGGAGAACACTTAATGGATGTGCTGTTGGGGTGACTTCATCACTCCCTGTCTATGGCTATTAAACATTGTCCCTTTATTGATGGAATATAGTTGGTGTGTATTTATAAAATAAGTTAAGTTGGTGAATGTCCAGCAGGCCAGACGCTCACGTATCTTGAATGAGTAGTTCTGGTGCTGGAATCGGGTGGCCCCACCTCTCCGTGCTTGGGGGCAATATCAGGAGTCTGGTGGCCCCACCTCTCCGTGCTTGGGGGCAATTAAAGGCTGCACTGCCAAAATAACCAGACTGCACTGGTCCACACTTGTATGTTTCAACAGATCATTTGACACCACTTTGGTGCCAAATAAAAAAAACTCACAGTTCTGAAATAAAAGTATTGGGTCATGTGTCAGAACTCTACCTCCTGAACCACTTCTACACTCAACATTACACAACAACATCACATAGACAGGGTCAGATCTCTCTGACCATACAGCACATCTTACCAAGTTGGTTTCACATAGTATAAGTTTCCCCAGATTACATATTCTGAAATATGTTCATTAGCTTCCTGCCATTGAATAGGAGAGGTGATATGTTCCACTGATCTCAACTCTTGATCCGCCCTTCTTAATCCTTGCTGGCGTTTATGTATTTTGTTTATCTCTAGACCCTGAACTGGGGCTGGGGATCTAGAGCGAATCCTTACTTGTTGTAAGGGATAGATTTTGATATTGTAGTATCAATTCACTCGAAACCTTAAACAATATTAAAATATACAAAGAAATACTTTCAGTCTTACCAGAATTATGAATAGAGAACACAGTTATCTGCTAGCAAAACTCAGCTGAGCTGCTGGCTCTAGTATGGCGTCCCTCTAAATATTTCAATTAGCTTTTGGGAAATACACCACTGAAGAATTTCTGTGTCTACTACTTGGACAGTTTATGTTAAATGGCAAAAATGCGCGTCTGAGCGCCGATAATATGATTATCGGTGGCCAATCACCGCCCTTCCCCTTTTCAAATTCAAACCTCCTACCAAAAGTCAATTCAGTCATACCTCAGTCAAGTATGTATTATTGTCTGTTGGTCCGTCTGTCTCTACTTGCGTTTTCACAAAAAACACACTTGTTTTTTGAACCAACTCTGCCGTCCCCTACACAATTTGGCCTTTAAAGTAATTTTTAGCCACAACCGTCCACTAATTCCCCATTCTCTTTCATTCTAACTAGATTTTAGCACTTGAGTCTCAAGGCCGCAATGTTTTGAAAATTAGTGACATTTTTTGTTTCAATGCAGTCGCTCGTTGATATGAACAAGTCTTTTGTCAATATCTTCATTATTATCTATCCGTCTGTATAAATGAAAGCATATTATTTCTCTGCTCAAGATGGGCCATCAGGCCAGCTAGGTTTTATATTCCTAACATTATTATTAAGAAAAATTTACTTTTCAAGGTTAGTTGTTTTTTTTAAAAATATGTTCGAGCATCTTCTGTAAGGCGTTTGCCGCTGAATTCAAATAAAGGACGAAGTGTCGCAAAAGTGTCCAAGAAATGACTGTTTCGTATCATAGCTAAGGTCCTTTTTGTCCATTTCTTTACCTTTTGTCAACTTGGGGACGTGAATTTTTTCCTTTCCCCACCAATTGCGTCTTTTTAGCCTTGCTAGTTTCAAGCACGCGTTCAGTCATATTTTTTCCTTTGATCTCCGTTCTCATCCCGTCTACAAGGGTAAACGTTTTGCCTTCACGTCTAACAAGTTAATTTCCATGGCGGGTGGTGACCCGCGGCGTGGGCGATCATGCCTTCTAGTAACTTACGCATTCTTTTTATCCCTACATTTTATCCTTTGGAGATATTTTAACGTTGTATCACGGTTAATTTTATCACGCCATCTTAGTTGGGACTGTTCTATTTGGGTCTGCAGCGGATGGGATTTTAGGCCTTGATGGATCGTCTGGTTGCGGACCATGTCTCTTCTTGTTACTTCAACCACTTTCCTCAGATACCTCATTTCTGAGGTTTGGATCTGGCTTTTGTGGGTTGTAGTCATTGCCCACGACTCGCATCCATATGTCAAGACTGGGATATAGGTGGAGCGGTATACAGCCATCTTCGTTTTCTTACCAACCTCTTTCTTGCTGAGGAATCCACGATTTATGGCCTGAAAAAGTCTCCCAGCTGCTGCTTTTCGAGTGGCCAACTCTTCTTTGATGCCTCCCTTTCGGTCTATAATAGCTCAGAGATATTTAAAGTGGTCGACCTGCTCCAGGACCTGTTCTCCCAACTTAATCTGATGTTTTCTTTCTTCTCGTGAAGATTTTGTTTTAGAGCTACTTATGACCATCCCTCTCTTCTCCAGCTCTTCCTTCCAGACTTGCAGGTTGGATTGGAGATGTGCATCAGATTTAGCAATCAGGGCAACATCATCAGCAAATGCCAGCTCCGAAATATAGACCTGTCTCATCTTCCAGTACCCCACTGAATACTTTCTTGTTCTCTCCTTACGTGCCTTGATGACATCGTCCATAAGGAGTATGAAGAGGTAAGGTGATAGGATATCACCTTGTCTTACACCAGTGGTGGTCCTGAACTCTTCTGACTTATGGTTTGCTGTCCTCACATAATTTCTGCAAGACTTGTAGAAGCTCTGTACAGCATGAATCAGAGGTGCTGGAATATTCTTCCTTGCCAAACAGTCCCAAAGTTTGCTCCAGGGGACCCTGTCAAACGCCTTTTCCAGATCTATGAAACATAGATGGATCTCACTCTTATACTCAAGGGCCTTTTCACTCAGCTGTCTGAGTGTGAAGATTAGGTCTTGAGTACTTCGGTTTGCTCGGAATCCGCACTGGACCTCATCCAATTGTGGCTCAGCTAGGCGTCGGAGTCTCTGCGACAACGTGGAATCTTGATTGTGGAGTTCTGAAATCTTTCCATATCTCTGCCAACAACGTCCTTCACGCACATCTCCAACCACGCTTTTATTAGGATTAAACTTATGACCAATTCTTCAGTTCGCTGTCTGTTAGCCATTTCTCACAAAAAGCCTCCTGATACCATGGCTTCACTTTTTAAGCGGTGGCGTGTGTGTCGTAATGCTGCTACAACTACCTAGCGTACCTTCATCATCGCTCATTGTATAATCTTATTTTTAAAAAAACATGCTGTTTATCTGCTTAAGACTAAAATTTAAAAAGAATACTTTAAAACACATCGCAAAAATGACTGAGTATTGTAGACGACAGCCATTAACAGAATAACAGGAAATAGATAGTTGATGTATATGAGTAAAAAAAAATAACGCCATTGGTGTGGTTAAAATACAAGAATTAAATTTAAGTTTAATAAAAAATATATAGCACATACTATTTTACATTTAATTATAATATAAATATAATATATAATGCTCAGTGCACAGAATATACATACATTGTAAATGTCAATATTAAAATAAACCCAGATTAATGCAGATTTGGAAAAACAATACCCAGATGGAAGCCAAAAACCCAGATCTAGTAAAAAATACCCAGCTGTGGCAACTCTGATTACCGCAGAAAGCAGATATAACAGGAATGAAGCTCCGTTCTAAACTTAAACAGTTCCTCCCCAGCAATTAAGAGCTAGGATTGAATCTGACAACTGGTCTTCGTTGTCTTTGAGATCTTCGTGGTGGTATTATAACATCCACACTTCTGTCTTCTGTAATAGGCTCTAGGGCGTCAAGCTGTAGATCAGGTGCTGCCTTTGTAACTTGATCCATGATGGCTTTCTTGGGTAAACAGTCATCATAGCTATCGTCGGTGGGTTGTCTGGTCTTCATAAGACTTTCTGGTCTTAACTGGTTCTGATGCTTTCGTACATTCATGTTGTTACTTAGACGAACTGTATACATCATACAACCGATAATTCTTGTGATCTGACCATGCGTCCGAGGATCACTTTTTGAGGAATAGTTCCTAACCCTCACAGGGTTTCAAATTATGAATCTTGAGCCTTTAACTCCAGCTAGTGTACTTCATTGTTCTTGCTGAGGCATTAGCAATGACAATTGCATTCTTGGCTGACGGCCATGTAACAACTCGGTAGGGGACTTGCCAGTCATAGAACTTGTTATTGTCCGGTTTGCGAATATAAGTTCATCCAGAGCTCGATGTCGTGTCTTTCCTCCACAGCAAATCTTGGCCATTGAAGTTTTGAAGGTATGGACAAAGCGTGTTGCCTCTCCGTTTAAAGCTGGATGAAATTGAGCTGTCATGAGATGCTCAATTCCATGTAGTGAACAGAATTGTTGAAACTTGACCGAAGTAAACTGTGTTCCATTATCTGAAACAATTGTGCCAGGAAAACATTCGTGAAGGAAGATCTTAGTTAGAGCTTTTATTGTTGCCTCAGTTGTCAAGGAATTCATCGCAACAATATGGATATTTAGAGTATGCATCGATAACTACCAGCCATTGTTCCTCCATAAAAGGACCTGCGAAATCGATGTTGATTAACTCCCACGGACGTTCAGCTATTGACCATGACTGATAATGTTGATGAGGATTACTCTGATTTGCTCTGCATGCATTACAGTTTGCTGATAAAGATTGTATTTCCTTGTTGATGGTGGACCACCAAAAATGTCGTCGAGCCAGTTGTTTCATTCAGATTATGCCGATGTGTTCTTGATGCAGAAGTGAAGAACTTTTTCACGAAATGAAGTGGGTACAATAACTCGGGTAGACTCCTCCTGCCATAACAGAATGCCTTTGTGAATCGATAAATTAAGACTCCGATCAAAATAAGGTTTTATGTCGCTGTGAATTCGTGACAGTGATTCTGGTTATCCACTGAGCACAAAATGTTTGACTTGAATAAGAATCTTATCTTTACTAGTTTCAGATTCTATCAAAACAGAGTCCTGCGGAATATCAGCTATAGCATCATCATTTTCAATGCTGAAATTATAGCATAATGATTCAGACTTGTCAAATGCAGGATCTGATCTCATTTGTAATTTTGACAGTGCATCAACATTAGCATGTTTCGTTGATGGCCTATGTTTGATTGCAAAGTTGTATGACATCAATATAATGGCCCACCGCTGCAATCGCTGCATGGGAATATAGCCTACGGTAATCTGACAGTCTTTGTAATCCCGTTAGCGTGCTATGATTTGCTAGCAAAACCATGCATTTTTCTGCCTGTCTTACTCACACAAGCTTATTTTTCATCCACGCCTCTTTTCCTTGAACATAAACAAACGAAGCGTTTACAAACTTTTGTGACCTGCCAGTCATAACAGGTAGCGAATCAGGTTTGTTTATCGAGTCTTCTCACGCGAGCTTATCTATCAATCATACGATACCTGACAGACCGCACAAGAAGAACTAAAGTCCCTTTGAAGTTCGTACTCAGGGCCTGGGCTCTTTGATCTTCAGAAGCGGGCATTCGTATGGGCAAAATCTTCGAGAGACCCGTATTCCACGCTAAGGCTTGAAGACCTGATTTTTTTTTTCAAATGAACAGTGATAAAAAAAAACCTGTTTAATGCTTATTAGGAAACATGACATTCTACTGTTTTATGTCTAAAATCCTGACATTAGTCTGACAGTGTAGAAGACACCCCATAGTATGGAAGTGAGCGGTGGTAACAGCACGACTATCCTGGAAGAAAATACATATTTTGAACGAAGCCACTTGGCCTCATTAAACTTATATATTTGCGTGCCTTAGGACTTGCTGACAAAGAATATGTTAGGTTTTAAGCAATTAGTCTAATAATTAACAAATTATAGCCAAAATACTATACTGGTGTTGTCTGACAACACAGGATCATATTTGCTCATAAAGGCGCGTTTGGACACTGCTTTAGAAGAAATGAGGCCACCACGTTAAATCTGTTTTGATTGGCTAGAATAATATGTAAGGCGAAACATGATTAGTCGATTGCAAATACTATTTTTGGTTGTTAATAGAAACGATTGGAAGGGTACATTTTTTTCAAAAGCTTTTGTAAACATGGTCTCATTGGCTAGACCATTTGATATAGTTAATTAGGAGCGTCTGTTCAGTGCCATTTTTTTGAAATAAAACTTTGTAGAAGCAAGTGCGTTGAGAACCAGCTCATATTTTTTCTAAATAAAAGCCTGGGACAGAGGCAGATCGAAATTGTGCCAAAATTCATCGCCAGTCAACGTTCTTGTTTAAATATTTCCTTGAATTGTGGTAAGCTAGACCTACTTGATATCGTGTTGATGAAAATTGAATGTGAATTGATAATTTATGTCTGTATGTGTGTGGTTCAGTAATAAACAAGAGGCAAAACCTAATCATTGCTCCACCATAAACAAAACTTGTCGGAAAGGAGTATAACTGCATGGGATTGCCAAATAGTACTATGACACCTATCTTATTGAATAGAAGGACATAATGCTGGAATTGCAGAGGCGTTGTAACCATTAGGGAGAGGAATACTGGTGTATATTGTTTCATGAGAAGCTAGCAGTTGGCCTACCGCGCTGAACTCGGTGTTTGTTGTGTATTGTGCTTCAGTGTGGAAATAGATTATAAATTAGTTATGAAGTAGGAGGTACAGCCTTCTTGTTTCAGGGACCGTGGTACTAAAACATTAAAGCAGCACCTGGACTGAGTTGTGCTGAATCCAGAGGCTGGTAGCATACTCCTTGGTCAAGATTTCGACCAGTGCTGTTTCTCAAGAATACGGTGAAGCAAGCGAGCAGAGGAGTCAGTTATCCTGCCGCCCACACAGAAGTTAAGATTTCGTTGGCCAGAGCAGCTCAATCTTGTGTATACCCCCCTCTCTAAAATTGACTGTACATTAAATCAAGAGGGGCACTTAGTTGTTTCAAATAAAAGAAACTGTGCTCCTTTCCAATACTATTTCCACCAGAAACAAACACTTGAAGTCATGATGACAAACAACAACCTAGCTTGAACAGCCAGTATTACCTCATAGTACTACATCACAACTTACACACATATTGTGATAATAATATATGTCAATACAAAGATCCTACCTATAAATTGTGTACATACAACTTGTGATTACATTTGATTGTGATTCCTGGTTCACTTTGTAGTTGAATCAGGATATCTATTATTGAAAGGAATTAATACATATTTTAAAAGTTAACACTTGACTTATTGAGATAGTCTTATAGAGTGTTTTATGTATGTGAGTGTCACAGTCTTGTAAAGTATTGTGGATTAAAGTAAATTGTTTATCTGTCTGTTGGTTGTTGTGAACATACAATTCATCACTATCATAACCCTAGACATTCAACGTAGTCATCACAATATTCCAGAATAATTATGACTGAGGTCTAAATGTTGTAGCAAAGTAAGGTCATCTGTAATACACCACACTTATTAGATACAGATACCTTCACAGCTGATCTCAGTCATTACACTAAGTCCCCTATAAATATTTATATTATCCCACTTTACCACATTTACAAATTTGAATAAGGCAGGATAGGAAATATATGTTATGCGAAGCAGTATAGAAATAAAAACGATACTAGTGAATAGAAATAAGTTCAAATATAATTTATGTAACGACTGTGTGACAGAAAGCAACAAGATCAATAATATTTTAAAATAAGTTAAAACTGTTAAGAAATACAGAAGATAATAACAGAAGACAGAGAGACGGACGGACTTGAATCTTTCTCAGTTTGCCCGGTAGGGGGATAGAGGGGAAGTAGTCTAAGATTTGAAAATTAAGGTCAATTTTGAATAAAGAACGCTAGAAGCCAAACGGTCCCTGATTGGCTGTGGCCTAATATACTAACCAAGGGATAAAACTAATTTGAACTTAGTATTCGATGCCACTTGTGAATATTTTTCAGACACTGAAGTTGTTTTAAGTCAAGAAGATAGTACATTCTTGGTTGCTTATTGTGCACAAGCAGCGATCTGGATTTATTTCCATATTATCGCCTATTCAACTTACTAGTGTTTATATTTCACTGATGCGCGTTCCATCTATGACTCCAAGTGAGCCCAGATTAACAAACACCTGAGTATTCTTCTGTATGTGAAGCTGTGAGGCTGTATTTGTTGGGTGTCTCTACATTTATACATTGCAAGATCAGATTCCTGACTTGAAAGTGGAAACTGACAGTGTGAACTTAAGACAGCTCGTTACCAGCAATCCCCAGATAAGAATTTGTGTTGGGGCTTTCGATATTTCAAACTCAAGACTCTCAATTTCCAAAAGTGTAATGAACTGATTCAGACCATGATGAATAAAAGCGTTCTATAAATCATTACCCTGTTCAAAGGATCAAACATAATTGACACTGTTCCATAGTGACACATCTACATATAATTTTGTGAATAACAAACGCAGTTATATTTTGTGAATTACTTTAATGTAAATATATTGCATATCATTTGAGTTTTCGTTATTCCTGTGTCTACAAATAGATCAAGATACAGGAAAATAAATTGTAAAAAAAATATTCAAAGTTAAAACTTAACCAGTGACTTGTTTAATCATTGTTCAATATTATTAGGTGTGGTTGTTGTCCTGTTCTTACACTTCATTACATTGCATATACCCTAGACACGTGCTAGACAACATAGTTACACCAATACACATCAGTAGGGGAAGATATAGGATCGGGTGAGGTCATTAGTGGTAGCAGACAGATCCCTGTAAACGTATCTGAATTTAATAAACTTCAGGGGCTTGCACAGCTGATCTCACACCAGATACCATTAATAAAATATATAATTCTAGAATTAACACCTAACCCACCGCAGACACTAAATAATAGAACAATTTCAAAGTGAAATGCAAGAAACATCACACATAATCAGCGGAAGATTCTGAAGTTTTTCTTACTTGTGTGAAGTCGGGCAAAGCTTGTACAATATAAACGACAGTAGAAGACACTAAATAATAGAACAATTTAAACGACAGTACAAGACACTAAATAATAGAACAATATAAACGACAGTAGAAGACACTAAATAATAGAACAATATAAATGACAGTAGAAGACACTAAATAATAGAACAATATAAACGACAGTAAAAGACACTAAATAATAGAACAATATAAACGACAGTAGAAGACACTAAATAATAGAACAATATAAATGACAGTAGAAGACACTAAATAATAGAACAATATAAACAACAGTAGAAGACACTAAATAATAGAACAATATAAACGACAGTAAAAGATACTAAATAGTAGAACAATATAAACAACAGTAGAAGACACTAAATCATTCACAAATTAACACTGGAGGGGGAGTACCATAATGGTCAGCATAAAGTTGCTCCCTCTTTTTCATAACTGACCTAGTAAAATCTTGAAGGTATCAAAAGCTCTGTATACAGAAGACCTTTTCATTTGGACATCAGAAATATACAACAAACTGGCACCAGCTAAAATAATAGAGTCCTAGCTACAATAGCTATGTCTTACAAGCTCTGGAAGCTAAAAATAAACATGCAAAACAAGTATACAGCTTTTTTCACTTGGAGCAGCCAGGAAAGCAAGAAGGTGTACCAACTAAAACTCTACGGACATCTACTTTGGAGAAGAAAATCCGGCTTACTTAGGAGTGGAGCTTGACAGACAAGCTACTCCTCAAAACCGTCATGCACAAAATAAAGATAGGTCATTCGGCGCCTGAACATTGTGACACAATTTGTAAGCACCAGCTGGGGAGTAGGAAAAGTAAATCTGAGACAGCTGTGCCTGGGATATGTCCAATCAGTCATGAGTAATAACCTACTCAACTGCATTTGACAATGAACAAAATCACGAGGCAGAAAAAGACCAAAACCAAGCTCTTATGTTCATATGTGGGGGTATCAGAACCACGACAATATCACAGAACCACGACAATATCAGAACCACGACAATAGCTGACTGTGACACTGACACAAAAATGGAACTTATGAACAACGACGTAAACGTGCTGTCATGGAAACAGAACGCCACGGAAGATTAAGAAAAGAACACAAAACCAGACAGTTAGTTAAAAACTAGAAGCAGATTAAATCGAAAATCAATCCTGCCAGTAGCAACAACTATAGTAGAACAACACCCCCTCCAGGGCCGGCTCAACCGACGGTGCAACACGTGCATTTGCACGGGGCGGCAAGCTTTGGGGGGGGGGGGGCAACATTTTTTTTAACTTATGTTTACGATCCCGCCAAATATTCCGTCTTGAGATGCCTTTGTACATCCCTGGGAGAATGTTTTCTTGTGACCAGAGATCACGTGATATACACTGTCTCGGGATTCCCAGCCAGTTCAGTGAGCAGTTTCCCACACATCTTAATATGATGCAGCTTATTTAATTCAACCAATGACAATCTTGCATGACCCAGATTAGGCAATCATAGGCTACTTTAGTATTGATTTTTTTATCGACCGTTCTATGTTGGCGGCTCGAATGTTTCAGTTGTTTTCGAGTGTGTATTCAAGGAAGTTGATGTTGCTCATTGTTAGTGTGCTATGTGTTACAGTGATAAATAAGTTTTTTTAACGTTTTATGGAAATTAGTACAGTGCTTCAGCCTCCATTCATTACTAAATAATACATTTTATTGTAGGGTTTATTTAAAACAGTTTTAATATTCAAAAAGATATGATGTCCGATAAAAGAGAAAAACTATCAGGTGCCGAATATCGGAAACGGAAACTGGAAAAAGAACGCGAAATTAAAAACATAGCGGGGCTTTACATAAATATCTAAAAACTGAATCAGCTGATGTAGGACAGAAGAAAATAAGCAAATGTACCGAAACAAATTATTCTGAGTTCATGGCAAGTACTTCTAACTCGGACCCCAGCAACGTAGATATTACTAACAATGTCGAAAATGAGACTGATTTGACCGTTTCCAATTCCAGAGATTTCAGTGATGAACTTGAGAGGTACACTGATCCGACAAGATGGAATCCTTCTTTAAGCGATATCGAAAGACTGGAAATCGTAAAAAAAAAGGCCTGCCAGAGAGACCAAAAAAAGATTTCGTTTTTCCGCGCAGCTCTAATGGTCGGAAATTTTCACTAAATTTTTACACTAGGGAGCTAAGCAATGGAGAACATATTAATCGATCATTGTTAGTGTATTCAAAAGAAAAAGATTCTGTATTTTGTTTCTGCTGTAAGTTGTTTTCCTGTAATAAAATGGCCCTCAACACTGATGGCTATAATGATTGGGGTCATTTGTATGTGTATCTTAGTGAACACGAAAAATTTATAAACCACTTAGAGTCCCATACAAAGTGGATTGAATTATCCTCCAGGCTTAAATCAGTACAGACAATTGATTCAATGCAACAAAAGTTATTAAATTCAGAAGTTCGACACTGGAGGAGCATAATAGAACGCCTAATTGCTATTGTCCAGTTCTTGAGCCAACAATGCTTGCCATTTCGTGGAACATCTGATAAATTATATGACCCTAACAATGGACATTTGTTAAAGCTTGTTGAACTGATTGCCAGATTTGATAGTGTTATGTGTGAACATTTAATGAGAGTAGCTCGTGGATCGACCCAACATTACCTTGGGAAAAACATTCACAATGAATTGATTGCTCTTCTCTCTGGAATCATAAAAAAGAAATAATTTCTATGGTGGAGGAAGCTAAATATTATAACATAGTTGCAGACTGTACTCCCGATGTAAGTCACATTGAACAATTAACACTAATTGTAAGATTTGTTAATACGAATCCAGATGATATAAACATTCATGAGCATTTTCTTGGTTTCATTGCTGTAGAAGCCAACACAGGCTCAGCGTTAACCGAATGCATTCTAAGAAAATTGTCAGACATAGATATTCCAATCGCAAAAATGCGTGGCCAGGTGTATGACAATGGATCAAATATGAAAAGAAAACATTCAGGAGTTCAACAACGTATTAGGGACTTGAACCCGAGAGCTTTTTATATCCCTTGCTGTTCTCATTCTCTCAACTTGGTGATGATGCCGCGATGTCATTTAGAGAAGTGGTTTTATTTTTTGAAACGGTTCAGAAATTGTATGTGTTTTTCTCAGCGTCAACACTGCGTTGGGGAATCCTTGAGAAACATATTACAACTCTAACGCCCAAGCCACTAAGAACAACTCACTGGAAATCTAGAGTCGAGGCCATTCGTCCTTTAAGATATTATATTGAGGAATTGTATGATGCATTGATAGAAATTGCTGATGACGAGTCAATAGACAAAATGGCGAAACATGAAGCTGAAACCCTTGCCCTAAAACTCAAAAGATTTTAAATGTGTATGTTGTCTGGTTTTATAGCACTATGTTTTAAACGAAATTAATGTTGCTAGTAAACTGTTGCAAAGCATAAAAATGGAATTGACTAGTGCCATAACAACTTTGAGAAATGTTCTCCAAAGCCTTAAGAATCTCAGAAATGATGAATCATTTCAAAATTTTCTTGTTGATGCTACAACATTAGCTGAGAAAGTTGAAGCTGATCCTGATTTGATACCAACGTTTGAATGTACTAGAGTGCGTCGGCAGAAAAAGCAACACAACTATGAAGCAAGAGATGAACCTATTTTGGATCCCAAAACTAAATTCAAAATTGAATTTTTCTTTTTTATTATTGATGTTGCAACCAATTCTATTGAAGAAAGATTCGAGCAATTGGAACATCACAGTTCTTCTTCTTCTTCTTCGTACACTCTCAGACGTCCACTTGAATATTCTCAAAGAAAGCAGTAGTCAATTTGAGGTTATTTGAATCCCCGTAAAGCTTTTCCACGAAAGGAGCTGGCGATGGCCATATGCACTTTCTCTGTACCACATATAACGGGCAACTTTGAAGCAGATGTTCAGCAGTCATTTTATCAGTGCCACAGTTACACTGATCGGTAGTTCCTATCTTTAGCTTGTTGAATAGATGGTATCTCAATCTGTTGTGGCCAGTGCGGAGTCTGAAGATTACCACTTGTTCTCTTCTGTGGAGCTGGTAGTAAGCATCATTCTGTGTGTGCCCTGGATGTTCTACATTCCATTTGTTTCTGTATCACAGTTCACATTTTTCCTTTTTATATAACATCCCTAAATTTAAATCTGAGACGACAAATGAGCTCGTAAACGAATGTAAAAACATAGAAGGCGTTTTAACACATCAAGAAAATAGAGGCATTGATGCCATTGAGCTATGTGATGAACTGAAAGTAGTATCCAAATTAGTAACAGAAAATACACCGCCAATTGAAGTTCTTCGTTATGTTATTGAAAATACCATTGCTCCTAATGTCGCTATAGCCTTAAGAATATTACTAACTTTGCCAGTAACGGTGGCAAGTGGTGAGCGTAGTTTTTCAAAACTGAAGCTTATTAAAATTTATTTACGCTCAACAATGGCCGAAACTAGATTGGAAGGACTTGCTATGATTTCAATTTAATGCGAAATCGGTCAAAAATTAGACAACGCAGACCTTATTTCTGATTGTGCAAATATGAAAGCAAGAAAAGTGTCTTTGTAAGCAGTAGATACTTCAGACAATATCAATTCAAATATGGTGAAAATTGTGTTAAAATCTATAACATGTACATACTATAGTTAAGTGTTTGTGACTCAGCAGTTCATCGTTCCACAAGAGAAGAGCATCCCCTATATGTAAGAACAGAAAGCACACAGCTCTAATATAATCTTAATTTTGTGCTTGTGCTGTACTGAGAGGACTTCCAGATGTTGTTTAGACTATAAAAGGCTGTTCTTGCTTTGTTCATTCTGATGTTGCTGTCTTTGCTTGCTCCACCATCTGTTGTTACTATGCATCCTAGGTATGTGAAGGTGTCTGTCTGTTTCAGTTGTTGATTCCTTACTGTTATGGGTTTGGGGTTGCTCACATTGAGTGTCATGACCTCTGTCTTCTTTAGATTGATGTTCTGGCCCATCTGCTGGCGATACTTATTAAGTCTATCCATTTTTTCCTGGATGTGTTGATGTGAATGTGCTGCTAGTGCAATGTCATCTGCATATTCCAGATCTTCTAATGTAGAAAATGTAGTTCATCTTATTCCTCTTGGACTGCCCTCTGTTGTCTGTCACATCACCCAGTCTATGACTGTTAAAAATAGTGATAAGGGGCATCCCTGTTGCACTCCTGTCTTCACCTCAAAGGTTAGGTTGCTCTGCCCTACGCTACATGTAAAGTTGGCATAAAGGCTTTTTTATGATTGACACTATGCAGCTTGGAATCCCATAAGCCCTCAGTATTTCCGTAAACTGTCCCTATGTATACTGTCAAAAACCTTTTGACATGTGAGTAACCACAGACAGAAGGCACCCTCTGCATGAGAACATAACTGACATTAAGGCAGTGAAAATAAAGAGGTTATAAATGGATGGCACAGGCAAGGATTAAGCAGGTGACCATAGACAGTTCAAATCATATTCAAAGTGGAAGAGTGGAGTAAGTCAGATGAGAACTTGACAAACTACAAGCAAGTCATTATTAGCCTTGGCAGAGAGAGAGCAGAACTTGATGAACTACAAGCAAGTCATTATTAGCCTTGACAGAGAGAGCAGAACTTGATGAACTACAAGCAAGTCATTATTAGCCATGACAGAGAGAGAGCAGAACTTGATGAACTACAAGCAAGTCATCATTAGCCTTGACAGAGAGAGCAGAACTTGATGAACTACAAGCAAGTCATTATTAGCCTTGACAGAGAGAGCAGAACTTGATGAACTACAAGCAAGTCATTATTAGCCTTGACAGAGAGAGCAGAACTTGATGAACTACAAGCAAGTCATTATTAGCCTTGACAGAGAGAGCAGAACTTGATGAACTACAAGCAAGTCATTATTAGCCTTGACAGAGAGAGTAGAACTTGATGAACTACAAGCAAGTCATTATTAGCCTTGACAGAGAGAGTAGAACTTGATGAACTACAAGCAAGTCATCATTAGCCTTGACAGAGAGAGCAGAACTTGATGAACTACAAGCAAGTCATTATTAGCCTTGACAGAGAGAGTAGAACTTGATGAACTACAAGCAAGTCATTATTAGCCTTGACAGAGAGAGTAGAACTTGATGAACTACAAGCAAGTCATCATTAGCCTTGACAGAGAGAGCAGAACTTGATGAACTACAAGCAAGTCATCATTAGCCTTGACAGAGAGAGCAGAACTTGATGAACTACAAGCAAGTCATTATTAGCCTTGACAGAGAGAGTAGAACTTGATGAACTACAAGCAAGTCATTATTAGCCTTGACAGAGAGAGTAGAACTTGATGAACTACAAGCAAGTCATTATTAGCCTTGACAGAGAGAGTAGAACTTGATGAACTACAAGCAAGTCATTATTAGCATTCGCAGAGAGAGCAGAACTTGATGAACTACAAGCAAGTCATCATTAGCCATGACAGAGAGAGCAAAACTTGGGGCAATGGGACAACAGAGCTGGAAATTAATCAACGTATGACAATGCTGGAGATGATGATGCCATTGTGTACACTGATGGGTCTTTAATCCGTGATGAGAAATTAAGATGGGGCTTCTCAGCTAGAGTAAAGGGCAGAGCAGTCGCTGAACATAAGAGTTTCCATAAAAGCCTCAAATCTTCAGGAATTGGCATGGATCAACTGTCCTGGTCATGTAGAGACATACGGCCATGAAAAAGCTGACAGAGTAGCTTCAAGAGCACCAATAGTGGGTACACTGAATTTGGATAAGGGGGAGACAATAAGGACAATTATTGATCATCTTAGAGAATGACACAACAATTGATGGACAATCAAGGCTAAGATTGCTGGAATTTTGTATCAAACATGAGACCAGCAGAGATGGATGTATGACAGGAAGCATCAGTGTGTATGTATGTATATGTATATGTATATAACCAGGAACAAATAACATTCATATCTGTCAACATTTGCTAAGGGAAACTGAGCACCTATGGGTTTGCCCTGAGTGCAGTAATGTTGATTCTTATTTACAATAACATGTGTTTTTCTAATGGTAAGGACAGTGACGAGATCAGATAAATGGGCCTATTGTTACCAAAGCTACTGAGAGAGAGAGAGAGAGAGAGAGAGAGAGAGAGAGAGAGAGAGAGAGAGGACTGTGAGATTAGTGAGAAAGCTTGAGAGAAAGAGAGAGAAGATTGTGTGGTTAGTGAGAAAAACTGAGAGAGAGAGAGAGGATTCTAAAGTTAGTGATAATATTAGAGATAGAGACAACTGGGAGGTTAGTGCAATAGTTTGAAAGAGAGTGGACTGTGAGATTAATGAGAATGTTTTCTGTAGGCTAAACTATCTAAGTAATTGGTAGGCTAACTATCTAAGTAATTGGTAGGCTAACTATCTATAGGTACCACAAAGTGCCCGCTTCGAGCTGTTGAAAACGGACGAAAGTGGAGAAAACTGAGGGAAATTCGTCAAGTTTAAGTCGTCACTGTCCCTTTGCTATTAAGCGAATTGTAATAAAATTTATATCACGATACTCTTTATCTACTTCTCTTTTGAAATGTATTAATTAAATAAAAATAAAAGCTATTAAAGTATTTTTTTACTAATAAAAACGAACAGCAACGTTACGCGTAGTTTGCCCCGGCGTGCTTCATCTCCGAACGTTTTCGTCTCACCCCGCTTCATTCAAATAAGGGTCTCTTGACTGCCAAACCACCAATTTGCACACTGTTTTCACAATTTTTAGGGGAAAAAGTGTATCTTTAGTATCATATATTGTAAACTAGAAAATAAAGTGTAAAATGTCGATATCTCAAAGTGAAGTTGAAATTTTACCAAATTTGACATTTTAAATGGTGTTATAATTGTTTGCAATGTATGAGAAGATTTGGGACCCATTTTCCTTTATTTGTGTGAAATTTTAAAGACTTCTGATATTTGGCGGTCGAGAGAATTGACTTTGAGTAAGTTCTGTATCGCTCAAGTTAGGCCTAGAATTTTAGCAAAGGATAGAGAGCGAGGCTGTTCCATTGGCCGTGATAACTCCTGATGTCGATCAAGATCGAGACACCACTTATATTGGCTCATGTTCAAACATCATCACATCATCTGATTTGAGGTTGACTATACGTAAGTATATCACTTATTAACAATGTTTTGAACTTCAAATGTAAAATTTACAATAGTTTTAATATTATTTAGCAATTTAACATGATCACACAGTTTTTGTGTAACAACGTGGATTGAATTGTTATCACCACTTCAGACATTCGCACATCAATCTAATTTTTTCAAGAGCTTGAAAAGCTAAGAAAGTTACCAATTTGAATAAAAAAATGCATGTTTTGATTAATTGGTAATTAAATGAAGGTTTCTTTTGCAACATAATAGGGTGAATTATGATCTCAAAAGCGAATGATATCGCAAGGCCCAATGCCAATGGCCGGCATATCGAGTCAAGGCTAGGAAACCGGACAATGTCATAATTAAAGTAGCTGATGCTGTACTGAAATGTCCGGACTAGCAGGCACTAGTTGATAGTCTTAAAATTCCCAGAAAAGAAGATATATATATATAAATATATATTTTAAATTAAGGAGGAAAAATATCCCGTTCAACCTCTGATGGGTTATAATTAGGATACATATTGTTTTCAATTCCAAATAATATGAAAAAAAAAAAAAAATCAAGAAGAAACTCTGAACAAGAACAAACCATTAATAATAATAGTACATGTAATTCTCTATACATGTAAAAAAAAAAAAAAATAACTTCTGGAATTTTATTGTTCCAGATGACTCCTACTACGATGCTATGAAAAACCATTTTTAATGACTGGGAAGGGTTGCAGTCCAAAGGTGCCAGCTGTCAATCTGACAAACAAGGTTCTTGCACAACTTTATTATCTGAAGGAGGATGGGAATGCAACATGGCTTAAGGTAGACTGCTTGTAGTTTTTTTTTTTTTTTTCATAAAGCTACAGACCACAAAGTAACACACTACAAACAGATAAAAAGTGAAATGGAGAAGAGGAAGGAGCAGATAAAATAAAAGTAGAGAATGCAAGAGTGACGACGAAGAACCCAAAACATAGACTGGAATGGAAAAAAACGGAGTAAAGAGTCAGAGAGGGCAGTCATAGAAAAAATTAAACAGCGAATAACTGACAACAATAGGAGGAAAAAAGAGAAAGATATTAAAAAATGCAAAGAAGATAGAGTTATATAACACAATCATAAGCCAAGGGGGTCTGTGCACCACAAAGGAGGATGTGGATAAAATTTGTAAAGGACGAAATGCCCTTAGAAATCTGAAGGCTCAGTTAAGATACTTACTTACTTAGTCGTTCCCCTTCTACCATGAGGTGTAGAGGTAAGATACAGATAACACTGACTAACAAAAAAAAAACTTTTTTTTTCTTTCTCTAACATTTCTATGTTTTTCTGGTCAATTTTAATGCGCTGTTTTTAAATCTGCAAACCGTTTTTCTCTATCAGGTCGGGATCTCTAGAAATACGCAATTGAAGTTTTTTAACAAGGCATAAAGTATTATAACATCATTCATACAAGAAGTGTAACAGTTATGTAGGCTTGAATTTCTTTGCAGTCGACTTTCGTCGGTGAATGGCATGTGGTACATCGCGATGAAGCATCCAACAATAATCGGCAAGCATGGTCACACTCCACCGTCCTTGATAGCGTGATTCCATTACGGCGATATCTTGATGGAATCGTTCTCCATGTTCATCGCTGACTTCGCCAAGTTTGTCAGGGAAAAAGTCAAGATGCGAATCAAGCAAATGGATTTTGAGGGACATGTTACAGCCCATAATTCTGTATGCATCTATGCACTGCTTAACAATATGCACATAGTCGACAGATTTGTGATTTCACAGAAAGTTATCGACGATCGATTTGAATGCCATCCATGCGCGAAGTTCACTACCATGTAACAAGTTCTCGAATTGTTTGTCTGCAATAACTTTCCTAATCTGAGGTCCTACAAAGATACCTTCCTTTATCTTTGCATCGCTAACTTGCGGAAACTTTTCTCGAAGATAAGTGAAAGCTTTTCTCGTTTTATCTAACGCTTTTACGAAATTCTTCATGAGCCCCAACTTTATATGTAACGGTGGTAAAATGATGCCGTCTTTGTTAACTAATGGCTCATGTATTATATTTTTATGCCAGAGCTGCATACGATCCCTGATAGGCCACACCTTTCTTGCATAATGTTCCTGTCTGTTGCGGCTGTCCCATTCACATAGGAAGCAACAAAATTTAGTATACCCAGTCTGCATGCCCGTGAGAATTGCAATGACCTTTAGGTCTCCACAAATCCGCCATTGGTAGTCATTGTACTTTATTTTTGCCAAAAGTATAGCCATATTGTCATAAGTTTCTTTCATATGAACAGAGTAGGCGACTGGAATTGATGAAAATAAATTTCCGTTATGCAATAACACGGCTTTTAGACTAGTCTTGGAAGAATCGATGAAAAGTCGCCATTCGTTGACTATGTGCTCACGACCGAGGTGCACCATTAGACCGTTTACATCTTTGCAATAGCAAATGCCATCATCCATCTCAAAGTATTGAACAAGTTCTCTGTGTCTATGACGAAATTTAGATATCGAAGTATTGGGCGCTAAAAGATTCCATTCTTTGAGTCGCGAACCGAGTAATTCCGCTTGTCCTTTGGTAAGAGCGAGATCATGTATTAGATCTGAAAGTTCTGAATGGTTAATTAAGTGAACACCATCATTCACCGGTATATAATCCGAGTCAGAATTAGTTTCTAAAGCAGGTAAACTATCACTTTCTGATGGTTCATTCACGTCCAACGGATATTGTTATGGTGGAACTGGGATAGGACACGTGATTGGATCATGAGGCACTGGTTTCGATACCGATTCTACAACTTCTAGAAGCCATATTTCGCTCAGAATTATTTCAAAATACAGTAACTATTTGAAAAATAGCGTAACATATGTCATGCATCTTTTAGCAGTATAAAAAGTAGAATTATTTTGCATTTTATTAATTTTTAATAAGTTATATAGTAAAAATGAAACGGAGCAAATAACGGTTTCCCAAAAATATATTTATTCACAAATATCTTAAGAACCCGACGTGATAGAGATAAACGGATTTCAGATTTGAAATCAGCGCAAGAAACTGACCTAAGAACACTTATTCTTATATAAGAAAGAAAAATGTTGTTTGTCAGTGTAATTAATATTGAATGATAAGGACATTAATATTGAATGATAAGGACATTAAAATATCAGGAAATATCAAAGAATTGTATTTTGGACTTCTGAAGCATTTAGGTTGTGAGGCGTCATTGCCCTCTCTCAGGGAAAGAGTGGGCCATGATCATTCTTCTCCAGTTAAAAAATGTCTTTTTAAATGCTAATAACCAGTTGTTTTAAAAAAATATAGCGTTTAGATGTTGTTAATTATTGTTTAGATGTTGTTAATTATTGCCTACAATTTTTTTTTTAAATGAAATATGGACAGTATCTTAAAAAAAAAAAATTTTCTTCATTTTCACATTTTTTTCTTCCCCTGCAACAAATAGGCCTCTAGACACATTTTAAAAAATTATACAAGAACAAATAGATGTTGAAATCCTCTGAAAAAAAAATGAGATTTATTTGTGTAGTATGCAGATTAATATGTACAAATTTAAAGCTTGTACATTTTATACTTTTTGAAATATGATGTTGTGAATATTGACTTTCAATCAACAAACTATATTTTTCGGTAATGTGTTTTGCAGATTTGCAATTTTTGATGAATATGGACTCGACATTAATATTGAGAAAACAAAAACTATGATAATTAGCAAAACAGATGATAAACCCACATTAAAGATAAGCGTAAATTGGAAAATCCTGGAACAAGTCAAGAGCTACGTATATCTTGGTCATATAATAACAGAAGATGGCAGATGTGAAACAGAAATCAAGAAGAGTATAGGAATGGCCAAAGCTACTTTCAACATCATGAAACATATACTCACATTTAAACAGTTATCTCACAAATTAAAACTGAGAATCATAAAGTGTTATATATATTCTGCATTTCTGTATGGTGCAGAAACATGGACGATGAATAAGCATTTGGAAGAAAGAATTGAGGCTCTTGAAATGTGGATATATAGAAGAATGGGGCGTATCTCATGGAAAGAGATGAAAACAAATAAGGAGGTCCTAGAAAATCTAGGTATGAAAAGAGAACTAATGAGGGAGGTCAAAGTTCGGCAGCTAAAATACTTTGGCCACATAAAAAGGCATAACACCTTGCAGAAGACCATAACAGAAGGGAGAGTTGAAGGCAAACATGCAAGGGGAAGACAGCGCTATATAAGTGGGAAGATAACATCAAGAGATGGACAGGAAAGAGTCTATCAGAGTGCACCACCAAGACAAGAGACAGAAGACGTTGGAGATCCATTACAGCCAACCTTCGTTGTGGAGATGGCAACTGATGATGATGATGAATTTTTGGTCTCAAATATATTGATAATTATTCATGATGTAGCCCTATAGTTTCTTTGTGTGATCAGTATATTCCAGACTATATGCTATTTGTCAGAGAAAGTTGTAAGATTACATTTAAGAAGATGGCAGTGTTCTGAAGTTGGTGTGATGTAACTGTTTCAATGTTGCAAAGTCCCCACACTTTTTAAAATGTTATAACTTTTTTATTTGTTGTCCTATTTAAAAAAAAATAAAGTACCAAATTTCATGATTTACCAAGGGCTTCAAAACTACATTGTTTTCTCTGGTGTTTCTGTGCAAACAAAAATCACTTTGTGGTATCTTCTATCTAAGTAATTGGTAGGCTAACTATCTAAGTAATTGGTAGGCTAACTATCTAAGTAGTTGGTAGGCTAACTATCTAAGTAATTGGTAGGCTAACTATCTAAGTAATTGGTAGGCTAACTATCTAAGTAATTGGTAGGCTAACTATCTAAGTAATTGGTAGGCTAACTATCTAAGTAATTGGTGGGCTAACTATCTAAGTAATTGGTAGGCTAACTATCTAAGTAATTGGTAGGCTAACTATCTAAGTAATTGGTAGGCTAACTATCTAAGTAATTGGTAGGCTAACTATCTAAGTAATTGGTAGGCTAACTATCTAAGTAATTGGTAGGCTAACTATCTAAGTAATTAGTAGGCTAACTATCTAAGTAAATGGTAGGCTAACTATCTAAGTAATTGGTAGGCTAACTATCTAAGTAATTGGTAGGCTAACTATCTAAGTAATTGGTAGGCTAACTATCTAAGTAATTGGTAGGCTAACTATCTATGTTATGTAGGATAAAGAGAGAGGGATAGTACCTCACGGTGAGAGACAGCCATGTCCTTTTTAGGATAGTCAGGATCCTATTTGGTTCTCCTCTCTTTGTCTAGCTCATGTATGGCTCCTAGAATACCGCTTGTGTACGGCGGTGGCCACATCCCGGGCAACAGTCTTGGCTGACTGGCTAAACTACATGGGTGGAGTAGGAGCAATCTTACTCAAGGGAATGTCCATCCCTAGTACACAAAGACTGAGACGGTGAGTGAAGCGGAGGAATCTGAGAAGATCAACGGCTCGCAAAGCGAAACAGCAAAGTGTGTGGCGCACTAGAGGCATGTCGGACACAGAAAAAGACAATGGCTAGCCACCGTGGAAGAGATTGGGGCCTTACCACGTACTTCCTACAGAAAGTAATGGAATCACAACAACAAGATAAGAACCGATATGTAGAGAACTCTCTGTCCCCTGGGGAAGAATCTACTGTACAAATTAACAGGGAAGAGGCAACTCCTCTAATGAGTAAGGAAGTACATAATGACGAGTGTTCCTTAAATTCTGTTGAAAGGGAGCATTCTGAGAAAGACCATCTAAAAACTAGTAGGAGAAGCCTAAAAATAGGAACATGGAATGTTAGAACTTTAAACGGAGAAGGAAAGGTGGACAATCTTATATTAGAGGCAACCGACATGAAACTCGATATACTGGGAGTTGCAGAGGCAAGACTTTTGGATACAGGCTACATAACAAGAGACCAGTACATGCTTATACACTCAGGAGGAGAAAAACACGAAAGAGGGGTAGGAATGTTGATAAAGAAGGAGTTAGAAAAATACGTATGTGGATACTGGACACACAATGACAGAATGATGTTACTAAAGATGAGAGCAAAGCCATTCGACATATCAATCTTACAAACTTATGCACCAACTAAAGATTACAGCGAGGAAGAAATAGAAGAATACTATGAAGAGCTACAACACACACTTAAACCAGTCAAATCTACAGATGTGTTGATAGTAATGGGTGATATGAATGCAAAAGTAGGAAAAGGAAAATACAAGAAAATAGTAGGACAGTATGGATTAGGGACAAGAAATGATAGAGGAGACAGACTTATCCAGTTCTGTGAAGAAAACCAGCTGGTCATATGTAACACCTTTTTTGAACATCACCCAAGGAAATTATACACATGGAAAAGCCCAGGAGATGTAACACGTAATCAAATCGACTATATCATGATAAAACATAGATTTAAGAACAGTGTCACAAGTGCAAAGACACATCCTGCGCCGACATAAATTCAGATCACAATCCAGTTGTCATCAAAGTAAATATAAAGCTGAAAAGAGCAGGAAACAGAAGACAGGAGGAACCCCAGATAGAAATATCAGCGCTGAAACAACCAGATATAAAACAGAAATATTTAATCGAAGTCAAAAATAAATACCAACAGTTATTGACAGAAAGCATGGAGCAGTATAGAAGAGAAAACCCAGAAGAAAAAGCAACCGCAAAATGGGAATGCTTAAAAACAAGCATACAATCAGCAAATGCAAATTTACCTAAAAAGGAGTCTAAGAAAAATCAAATTTGGATGACAGATGACATCTTGAATAAAATGGCAGAAAGAAAGAAAGCAAAAAATACTCCAGAATATAAAACAATAGACAATGACATACGTACTATGTGTAGAGAAGCAAAAGAACGGTGGATAGAAACAAAATGTAAGGAAATAGAAGACTTGGAAGCGAAGCACATGACAAGAGATATGCATGAAGAAATAAAGAAATTATCAAATCGGTCGCGGTTTGCACAAGGAGGAAGCTGTATCAAGAACAAAAATGGTGTAATATTACTTGATGAGAAAGACATATCAAACAGATGGGCAGAATACGTAAAAGAACTATTCGAGGACAACAGAGGTAAAAAACCATCACCAGATTCTAATGAAGGCCCACACATTCTCAGATCAGAAGTAGAGAATGCCATTCATATGATACAAAAAGGAAGATCAGCAGGCATGGATAACATAAACATTGAAATGATAGAAGCTCTGGAGAGCTTTGGTATAGATACAATCACAGAAATATGCAATGATATATACAATACAGGATATTTACCACACGACATGAAGACATCAGTTTTTATAACATTGCCCAAAAAACCAAATGCAACAGAATGTTCAGACTTCAGAACAATCAGCCTGATGAGTCATGCAATTAAGATACTGCTCAAAATCATACAGGAAAGAATAAAAAGTAAAGTAGACAGCGAAATCCAAGAAGAACAGTTTGGTTTTAGACGGAACAGTGGAACAAGAGAGGCAATATTTTGCCTAAGAAGATTAGCAGAAAAATATACAGAGGTCCAAAAAAGTATGTATATGTGCTTCATTGACTATAAGAAGGCTTTTGACAGAATCCATCATGAGAAAATAATTGAATGCCTCAAAGACATAGGTATTGATGGAAAAGATATAAGAATACTCAGTAACCTTTATTGGGAGCAAACTGCCACAGTAAGATCGGGAAGGAATTATTCACCATACATAGACATAAAAAGAGGTGTCAGACAAGGTTGTGTGCTGTCCCCCTGCCTATTTAATTTATACACCGAAAAAATTTTCAAACAGATACAGGAAATACCAGGACTGAACATCAGTGGAAGATCAATAAACAACCTTAGATATGCAGATGATACCGTGTTGTTAGCTGAAAGCGAACAGGAGTTACAAGAACTAGTGAAGCAAGTGAACAGTATAAGTCATGAATATGGACTCGACATTAATATTGAGAAAACTAAAACTATGATAATTAGCAAAACAGACGATAAACCCACATTAAAGATAAGCGTAAATGGGAAAATCCTGGAACAAGTCAAGAGCTACGTATATCTTGGTCATATAATAACAGAAGATGGCAGATGTGAAACAGAAATCAAGAAGAGAATAGGAATGGCCAAAGCTACATTCAACAACATGAAACATATACTGACATCCAAACAGTTATCTCATAAATTAAAACTGAGAATCATAAAGTGTTATATATATTCTGCATTTCTGTATGGTGCAGAAACATGGACGATGAATAAGCATTTGGAAGAAAGAATTGAGGCTCTTGAAATGTGGATATATAGAAGAATGGGGCGTATCTCATGGAAAGAGATGAAAACAAATAAGGAGGTCCTAGAAAATCTAGGTATGAAAAGAGAACTAATGAGAGAGGTCAAAGTTCGGCAGCTAAAATACTTTGGC
Source organism: Oreohelix idahoensis (assembly GCA_024509875.1). Lineage (NCBI taxonomy): Eukaryota > Metazoa > Mollusca > Gastropoda > Stylommatophora > Oreohelicidae > Oreohelix > Oreohelix idahoensis. The sequence continues at coordinate 398,387 of JAMPIV010000224.1, forward strand.
CACATAAAAAGGCATAACACCTTGCAGAAGACCATAACAGAAGGGAGAGTTGAAGGTAAACGTGCAAGGGGAAGACAGCGCTATAAGTGGGAAGATAACATCAAGAGATGGACGGGAAAGAGTCTATCAGAGTGTACCACCAAGACAAGAGACAGAAGACGTTGGAGATCCATTACAGCCAACCTCCGTTGTGGAGATGGCAACTGATGATGATGAACTATCTAAGTAATTGGTAGGCTAACTATCTAAGTAATTGGTAGGCTAACTATCTAAGTAATTGGTAGGCTAACTATCTAAGTAATTGGTAGGCTAACTATCTAAGTAATTGGTAGGCTAACTATCTAAGTAATTGGTAGGCTAACTATCCAAGTAATTGGTAGGCTAACTATCTAAGTAATTGGTAGGCTAACTATCTAAGTAATTGCGGCACAAAAGAAAAGAAAAAAACAGCATTTGTATGGATTATCTCCCATATGTATTCTGGTATGGTTTTGTAGGCTACCTGTATGAATAAATGCACAACCATAACACCACACTTGTGGGGCAAACATCCTGCATGTGTTCTTTCATGTTCTTTGTGCACATGCTGCACCACAAACATCACACTTGTAAGGATTCTCTCCTGTATGTGCACTTTTATGTACTTCTAGATCACTTTTTTGAGTAAATGCTGCACCACAAACATCACAATTGTAAGGCTTCTCCCCTGTATGTAATCTTTTTGTATATGTAAGCTATATTTCATTTTAAATGCTGCACCACAAACATCACACTTGTAAGGTGTTTCACCTTTATGCACTACAAACATCACACTTCTAAGGCTTCTCTCCTGTATGTTTTACTTTATGCTGTTGTAGGTGACCTTTCTGAGTAAATGCTGCACTACAAACATCACACTTGTAAGGCTTCTCTCCTGTATGTATTCTGTTATGTTGTTGTAGGTGACCTTTTTCAGTAAATACATCACTACAAACATCACACTTGTAAGGCTTCTCTCCTGTGTGTATTCTTTTATGTCCTTGTAAGCTACTTTTCATAGTAAATGCCATACCACAAACATCACACTTCCACAGCTTCTCTCCTGTATGTATTCTTTTATGTTGTTGTAGGTGACTTTTCCGAGTAAATGCAGCACCACAAACATCACTTTTGTAAGGCTTCTCTACTGTGTGTAGTATTGTATGTTGTTGTAGGCTTCTTTTCTGAGTAAATGTTGCACTACAAACATCACACTTGTAAGGCTTCTTTCATTAATGTTTTAATTTATGTCTTTGTAGGTGACCTTTCTGAGTAAATGCCATACCACAAACATCACACTTGTAAGGCTTCTCTCCAGTATGTATTCTTTAATGTCCTTGTAAGCTACTTTTCATAGTAAATGCCATACCACAAACATCACACTTGTAAGTCTTCTCTCCTGTACATATTCTTTTATGTTGTTGTAGGTGACCTTTTTGAGTAAATGCCTCACTACAAACATCACACTTGTAAGGCTTATCTCCTGTATGTATTCTTTTATGTCCGTGTAAGCTACTTTTCATAGTAAATCAAATACCACAAACATCACTGATATGAGTAAATATCATATCATGTTTTGTATTCGATCACTTCCTGATATATATTGTTTACACACGGTATCCCGTGGTTGCAGGAAGTGACGTCTTGACTCCTGCTTTGAATTGACAGCAGACGTGAGTTTTGATTTGGGACAAGCTAGCGTCTCTAACCGGCAGTCTGCTTGTGTCGTTTGACCAGTATGCAAGGAATGTGTCCAGTAGGACCTGCTTTTAAAATGTGTTAATTGCCTTTGGGCATCTTTATATTTCACCTGCAAGATCGATTACCATCACTGCCTTATGCTTTCATTAACAGTATAATGTCAGATTAGTCTTAGCAGTGTGTATGGAATTCTTGGGCACGTAAGTTGACTGTTCCATTAAAACTGAGAGTATCAGAATCAAGGACAGTAGAGACATGTGCTAGTAAAAGCTACGATGTCATATCATACTCAAATGGAGTAATGTGTTAATAAATATTTGTGAATCGTGCCAAGAAGTTAGGCCTTGTTAATGAGTACCTGAGGTGCGGGCCAGGGAGATTGTGTGTGACTGGCCATATCTTAAATATACACTATAATTCCTCAAACGGAATATGCAAGGAGAACCCTGGAGGGTACTCAGCAGGCCACAGTAATACGGAGTGTCAAGCCTGAAGTCTAATGCACTCTTACCACAGGACGTCGGGAGGACGGTTCCTGAAATAATAAACATTCTTAAAATTTACCCGTACCAGTTTCTGGGGGCCAAGCCGGGATACCGTGTGTAAACAATATATATCAGGAAGTGATCGAATACAAAACATGATATGATATTTACTCAACTTGTAGTCAAACGACACAAGCAGACTGCCAGTTAGAGACGCTAGCTTGTCCCAAATCAAAACTCACGTCTGCTGTCAATTCAAAGCAGGAGTCAAGACGTCACTTCCTGCAACCACGGGATACCGTGGATGGAAAATGGATTTTCTTCAATGAACATTTTCTTTCCGCCATATATACTTAACTAAGGATCAATAACAATGTTGTGCGAAATGATGATGATGAATTACTGTCCATCCAAAATCAAGATATATATTCAAGCGTTCGTCATATGATGTCTAATGCAATTGCTCAAGAACAATACTTCGTTACTTCATACACGTTGTACAATGACTTTTGGCAGTATAACAATCCAAGTCGGTGCAATTCAGATACTTTGCTACAATTTCCAAAACTTTTTGCACTAATTAACTATCTCAAACGTTGTGTAAAAAGGGAAGTAACTAAAATTACTGACTACAAAGTTCAAAAAGGGACATGACCAAGAAATTACATTTCATCATATACGTATGAAATTCTCAAATACAGAATGAACAATAGTATCTGTGCTGTATATGCATTTACTTGTAAGGCTTCTCTCCTGTATGTATTCTTTTGTGTTGTTGTAGGTGACTTCTCCAAGTAAATGAAGCACCACAAACATCACACTTGTAAGGCTTCTCTCCTGTATGTTTTCTTTTGTGTTGTTGTAGGTGACCTTTCTCAGTAAATGCATCACTACAAACATCACACTTGTAAGGCTTCTCTCCTGTGTGTATTCTTTTATGTCCTTGTAAGCTACTTTTCATAGTAAATGCCATACCACAAATATCACACTTGTAAGGCTTCTCTCTTGTATGTATTCTTTTATGTTGCTGTAGGTGACTTTTCTGACTAAATGCAGCACCACAAACATCATACTTGAAAGGCTTCTCTCCTGTATGATTTATTTTATGTTGTTGTAGATGACTTCTCCAAGTAAATGAAGCACCACAAACATCACACTTATAAGGCATCTCTCCTGTATGTATTCTTTTATGTCGTTGTAGGTGACCTGTCTGAGTAAATGCCATACCACAAACATCACACTTGTAAGGCTTCTCTCCTGTGTGTATTCTTTTATGTCCTTGTAAGCTACTTTTCTGAGTAAATGTTGCACCACAAACATCACACTTGTAAGGCTTCTCTCCTGTATGTATTCTTTTGTGCATTTGTAGGTGACCTTTCTCAGTAAATGCATCACTACAAACATCACACTTGAAAGGCTTCTCTCCTGTGTGTATTCTTTTATGTCCTTGTAAGCTACTTTTCATAGTAAATGCCATACCACAAACATCACACTTGTAAGGCTTCTCTCTTGTGTGTATTCTTTTATGTTGCTGTAGGTGACTTTTCTGAGTAAATGCAGCACCACAAACATCACACTTGAAAGGCTTCTCTCCTGTATGTTTTATTTTATGTTGTTGTAGGTGACGTTTCTGTGTAAATGCTGCACTACAAACATCACACTTGTAAGGCTTCTCTCCTGTATGTATTCTTATATGTCCTTGTAAGCTACTTTTCATAGTAAATGCCATACCACAAATATCACACTTGTAAGGCTTCTCTCCTGTATGTTTTATTTTATGTTGTTGCAGGCTACTTTTCTGAGTAAATGCTGCACTACAAACATCACACTTGAAAGGCTTCTCTCCTGTATGTATTCTTTTATGTCGTTGTAGGTGACCTATCTGAGTAAATGCCATACCACAAACATCACACTTGTAAGGCTTCTCTCCTGTGTGTATTCTTTTATGTCCTAGTAAGCTACTTTTCTGAGTAAATCTTGCACCACAAACATCACACTTGTAAGGCTTCTCTCCTGTATGTATTCTTTTGTGTTTTTGTAGGTGACCTTTCTCAGTAAATGCATCACTACAAACATCACACTTGTAAGGCTTCTCTCCTGTGTGTATTCTTTTATGTCCTTGTAAGCTACTTTTCATAGTAAATGCCATACCACAAACATCACACTTGTAAGGCTTCTCTCCTGTATGTTTTATTTTATGTTGTTGCAGGCTACTTTTCTGAGTAAATGCTGCACTACAAACATCACACTTGAAAGGCTTCTCTCCTGTATGTTTTATTTTATGTTGTTGTAGGTGACGTTTCTGTGTAAATGCTGCACTACAAACATCACACTTGTAAGGCTTCTCTCCTGTATGTATTCTTATATGTCCTTGTAAGCTACTTTTCATAGTAAATGCCATACCACAAATATCACACTTGTAAGGCTTCTCTCCTGTATGTTTTATTTTATGTTGTTGCAGGCTACTTTTCTGAGTAAATGCTGCACTACAAACATCACACTTGAAAGGCTTCTCTCCTGTATGTATTCTTTTATGTCGTTGTAGGTGACCTATCTGAGTAAATGCCATACCACAAACATCACACGTGTAAGGCTTCTCTCCTGTGTGTATTCTTTTATGTCCTAGTAAGCTACTTTTCTGAGTAAATGTTGCACCACAAACATCACACTTGTAAGGCTTCTCTCCTGTATGTATTCTTTTGTGTTTTTGTAGGTGACCTTTCTCAGTAAATGCATCACTACAAACATCACACTTGTAAGGCTTCTCTCCTGTGTGTATTCTTTTATGTCCTTGTAAGCTACTTTTCATAGTAAATGCCATACCACAAACATCACACTTGTAAGGCTTCTCTCCTGTATGTTTTATTTTATGTTGTTGCAGGCTACTTTTCTGAGTAAATGCTGCACTACAAACATCACACTTGAAAGGCTTCTCTCCTGTATGTTTTATTTTATGCTGTTGTAGGTGACGTTTCTGTGTAAATTCTGCACTACAAACATCACACTTGAAAGGCTTCTCTCCTGTATGTTTTATTTTATGTTGTTGTAGGTGATCTTTCTGAGTAAATGCCATACCACAAACATCACACTTGTAAGGCTTCTCTCCTGTATGTTTTATTTTATGCTGTTGTAGGTGACCTTTTTCAGTAAATGCTGCACTACAAACATCACACTTGTAAGGCTTCTCTCCTGTGTGTAGTATTTTATGCTGTTGTAGGCTACTTTTCTGAGTAAATGCACCACCACAAACATCACACTTGTAAGGCGTCTCTCCTGTATGTATTCTTTTATGTTCTTGTAAGCTATGTTTCATAGTAAATGATAAACCACAAACATCACATTTGAATGGATTCTCTCCTGCATGTATTCTTTCATGTTTTTTTAGGTTACTTCTTTCAGTAAATGCTGCACCCCTAACATCACACTTGTAAGGTTTTGACTTTGTATGTGTTCTCTGATGTACTCGTAGTTGACCTCTCCTAGCAAATGCTAAATCACAAACATCACAACTGAAAGATTTCTCTCCTGTATGTTTTCTGCTATGCTGCAGTAGGTTATCTTTCACAGTAAATAATACACCACAAATATCACACTTGTAGGATTTATCTTCCTCTATTTTCATGTGAAACTGAATACTTAAATCACTGCATGTCTCAACAGCTCTGTCACTCACACAAATACTTAAATCACTGCATGTATCAACAGCTCTGTCACTCACACAAATACTTAAATCACTGCATGTATCAACAGCTCTGTCACTCACACAAATACTTAAATCACTGCATGTATCAACAGCTCTGTCACTCACACAAAGCTGAACATTTATCTCACTGACAGAAAATATTTGACTAAAATTTATGTTACAGACTTTAGTTTTTAAAGCTGATGTATTTAGGTTGTCACAAATTTTAGCTGGCTTTTCCTGACTATAGATCAAGTTCAGTAATGATTCATTGTCCTTGAGTCTCACTTTGAGGTTATCTTCTCTTACTGCATCAGCAGAAGTATGATCTTCTATTTTACTTAATGTTTCATTCATTTTATTTCTACTGCCCTGTGGTAACACATCCTGAAGATCATCATGTTTATTATCAAACTCCCAGAGTCCAGTGTTGTGTACTGTTTTCATATGCTCATCCAACATATCAAATTGGTGGAAACCAATGTTGCACAGGGCACAGGAATGTATGTCTGAAATGTTGAAAACAATGAGCACAGATAAATTATGAAATGTATGTTCTATATGTAAACAAAATGTGATAACATTAATTTAACCACAATGCCATGGTAATTATATAATATGTATATATCACACATATTTATTGAGAATTTTCAAACACTTTGAAGTCTCTGTGAAAGGCCTAATGACTGCTTGGTATAACATGTTATATAGTACAAATAGTTAAATCACTTCTTCTTCTTCTTTGATCCATAACCACCAACCGTCAAAGCAGTCAGCGGCCATCACGCCTGGTGGCGTCTTGTAGGGCAGCAACAAATTGACTTCGTACAGTGCCCCAACTGTGGTTCATTCTTTGCATCTCAGCTTCCACAGTTCTCCGCCAAGTTGTTTTTGGTCGGCCTCTCTTTCGCTTTCACTCGGGGGTCCATAGCATGGCTGTTCTTGTGATGGTATCAGGGTCCCTTCTGAGGACGTGGCCAACCCAACTCCAGCGTCTGCCAGCTATGATGGTGTGCATGTCCTCCTGGTTACTCCGAATAAGTAGTTCTTGGTTGCTGATGGTGTTTGGCCAAAAGATTCGGAGAATTTTCCTTAGGCAGATTGTGTGGAAGGAGGACAGTTTCGACATTTCCTTCTCTGTTACTCTCCTACATTCCGCACCATAGAGAAGCACAGAAAGTACACAGCTCTCATACAGTCTTAATTTGGTGTTTGTGCTGTACTGGGAAGACTTCCAAATGTTGTTGAGAACAGCAAAGGCTGTTCTCGCTTTATTCATTCTGTTGTTAATGTCCTTGCTTGTTCTGCCGTCAGGTGTTACTATGCTTCCTAGGTAAGTAAATGTGTCTGTCTGTTCTAACTTCTGGTTCCTTACTGTTATTGGCTCAGGATTGCCCACATTTAGTATCATGACCTCTGTCTTCTTCAAATTGATGTTCAGGCCAACCTGCTGGCCATACTTATTCAGTCTATCAGTTTTGTCCTGAATGTGTTGATGTGAATGCGCAAGTAGTGCAATGTCATCTGCATATTCCAAATCTTCCAGTGTAGAAAACGTTGTCCATCTAATTCCTCTTGGACTGCCCTCTGTTGTCTGGCACATCACCCAATCTATGACTGTCAAAAATAATGTTGTTGATAAGGGGCATCCCTGTCGCACTCCTGTTTTCACTTCGAAAGTTACATTACTCAATCCAACACTGCACGTAAAGTTAGAGTAGAGGCTTTTTATAATGGAAACAATGCGGCTGGGAATTCCATAAGCCCTCAGAATTTTCCATAGGCTGTCCCTGTGTATGCTGTCAAAAGCCTTTTCAAAATCAACAAAGTTAATGTACAGCTGTCTCTGCCATTCTGAGCACTGCTCTATAATGTTCCTGAGGGCAAATATATGATCTGCACATCTTCTGCTCTTTCTGAAGCCCGCTTGTTCTTTCCTCAGTTTATGGTCAACTGCTTTTGAAATTCTCTGGATGATTATCCTGCCTAGTATTTTGCTGGGAACTGAGAGGAGGGTAATTCCTCTCCAGTTGTTGCAGTCTGCAAGGTCGCCCTTCTTGGGCAATTTGACAATTATTCCTTTACTCCACTCTGTTGGTGTTGTCTCAGTTTCCCAGACTTGTGCAAATAGTGGTTCTAATAGTTCTGCTGCTAGTTCAGGGTCTGTCTTGAATAGCTCAACATTTAGATTGTCGTGACCAGGCACTGTTCCATTTTTTAACCCTTTGATTGCTGTGATAATTTCTTCTTTTCGTGGAATGTCTGTATTTACGTCTAAGTCACTTTCAGCCTCAGGAACATTCAGCTGAGTCTCTGGTGGTTCCTTATTCAGTGTTTCTCTGAAGTGCTCTGCCCATCTTGTTTCCTGCCCCTGTGCTGTGGTGATGAGATTTCCTTGCTTGTCTCTTACTAATGTTATGTTGTTTGCACCTCGTTTTCCACTGATAGCTTCAGTTATTTTATAAACTGTGCTTTGTTCATTTCTCAGTGCTGCCTCTTCTGCCTGTCCTTTTGTTAGCATGGGTTTTACGTTTTACTTCCTTGTCCAGCTGACTGTACTGTTCACTATATATTGCCTTTAACCTGGGAGACTTAGCTTCTGTTTTCTTTCTTTTCATTTCCTTTCTCTTCACTATGGTGTTTAGCGTTTCTGGTGTTATCCAGTCTTGGCTCTTTCTTTCCTGGAATCCCAAGCATGACTTGCTGCTTTCTTTGTATATTGTTGAGATGGTGTTGAATTTCTGGTCGACATCGACAGTCTCTGTTCTTTCCTGGCTTTTGGTAATCAGATATCGTCTCTTTACGTCAACCACAAATGCTTTTCTGGTGAGGGGGTCCTTAAGTTTCGTTATGTTATATCTTTTCTGTTTGACTGCAACTGGTCCAGCAGCTCTGAGTTTCACCTTCAGTCTTGCTACTACTAGGTGATGATCACTTCCCACATCTGCGCCTCTTCTTACTTTCACGTCTTGTAGTGCATGTCTCCATCTGCCATTGATCATTATGTGATCTATCTGGTTTTTGTCTTGTCCGTTTGGTGATTCCCATGTTAACTTGTGCACTTCTTTGTGTTGAAAAAGTGTTCCTCCAATGACCAGGTTGTTAATACTGCAGAAGCTTATTAATTTGTCCATATTCTCATTTACTGTTCCACTGCCGCATTTCCCCATTACTCTTTCGTTATAATTATTGTGTGTTCCAACTTTCACATTTTGGTCTCCCATTACTATAATAAGATCGTACCTGGGTACAGTTTCCATTTCCTTTTGTACCTGTTGATAGAACTCATCCTTGATCTCTTCATCACTGTCGTTTGTTGGTGCATAGCATTGTATAATTGTGGTGTTGGTGAATCTCCCTCTCAGTCTTGCTCTTATTAGTCTGTTGTTAATGGGTTTCCATTCCAGTAGAGACCTTTCCATTCCTTTCTTAAGGATAATGGCTACTCCTTCGTTGTGCTGACCATCCTCTCTACCAGAATAAAGTACTGTTTCCCCTGTAGCTGTTTTTATTCTCCCCATCCCCGTCCATCTGCTCTCGCTTATTCCCAGGATATGTAGTTTATAATTCCTGATCTCTGCTGTGATGTCTCAGCTTTCCTGCCTCATTCATAGTTCTGACATTCCAAAAACCAATTCTGGTTTCGTGTTTTGTGGTCTGGGCATCCGTTTTCATGCCAGTGGCTTCCTTTCAGCTTTCACCACTGTCAGTCATACGAGCCTGAGACTCCGGATGTCTGTCCCGCATCAAAGTTTTTTCATTTATTGCTGTTTCCGTAACATGTGCGATTTTTTACACAGACAGGAGTGTCGGCCCTGTGCTAAAACCCCCAACCTGGAGGACCAGGGTACCAGCTTTTGTCTGACCCCTACCCACGCAGACCAGTCCAGCTTGGTTAAACCTACCAGGAGTAAAACTCCCACTGGCATAGCTCTGGGGATTGTCAGGGTACACAAGCTGCCATACCGCTACAAGGTATAGGTACCATTGATGGCAGGTTAAATCACTTAAACTTATAGAATTTTAAAACAATAATAATAAACATAAATTAAAATACATAATTACACTGTTATTACCCATACCTTCCACATTTCCAAATGAGCCTGTATGTTGTTTACTTTCTGTCACTTCCAAGAAGTCTGTATAATGACTCTCAAGTTTAACACCACTGTTGTCACAATCAGCCTGACATAAATTTTCATCAATCAGACATTTATGACACACGCTGCATGAAAATGTCAAGGAATTGTGTTTTTCTGTAATCTTTTTCTCACTACTACTATCATTTATGTATGCATACAAGCACAAACACATGCATGGGTACACATATATGCACAGACACACAAACATACATAGCACTCAGGTTTTTCATACAGTGTTAATATGTAAGGGTCCATTCTATCAAAGTTTTTAACAAATAGGGTCATGTTATATATATGTGGAAAGGAAATTGAATAAGGATTCTATATATGTTCAGTTTTTAAATTTCCAATTTTTGTATGAGTATAAAAAGGTTGGAGACTAGGAAGAAAACAATTTGACAAACAAACAAACAAACTATCAGAATTACCTATTGAAAACATCTAATCCATCATTTGTGTTATCCTAGATACAAATTTTTGTAAACTACATCCATTTTGGAAATTAAAAAAAATATGGTTCAAGTTTATATTCTAACTACTTTTCATTTGGCATCAAGAAAATGAAAGACATTCGATTGTCACAAATTTTCTGCAACTCTGGATTTTCATAGTGTTATCATGTAAGTGTCAATTCTTTCAAAGTTTTTAACAAGTATAGTCATGTTATATATATTTGAAAAGGAAATTGAATGAGGATTTTTAAGTTTATACATTACCATTTTTTTATGAGTATAAAGTAGTTACAGACAAGGTAGAAACAATTTTACTAAACAAAAACAAAACAAACACATATCAGACTTACAAACTGAAGAAATCAGTTGTAGTAGGTACCACAAACTGATTTTTCATTTTGTTTTCACAGTGTCTTTGTTTATAGATCTTAATGGATCTCTTTAAGCCATGAAATTTCCTTTTTAAATTTTAAAAATCGGACATCAAACAACCGAGTTACAGCATTTCAAAATTGTGGGGAATTACAAAAATTTTTCAAACATCTTCACACCGAACAAATTGCCTGACTTTGCACAATCATAACTACAGTCAACAAACACTTACCAAGTCAATAATGCTTTTTGTACAAAGTCATACAAGTCCTTATTGCATAAAAGAAACATGGGAAGTACAACAAATCAATTAAATGAATTATGGTCCATCAAAATTGACAAAAGATACAGTTTCAAGTCTCATTGTTGTGCTCGCAAAGTGCAAATATGCATTTTCATGCACTCATAAATCAAAAACTACACACAGAAAAGCTATAAGATTTATTGAGCTTAAAGAGAGCATTATATACTTGATGCTTAATTTTTTTGAGCCACATGAAATACTGAATACTATAAAACTGCATTATGTGAAAATGGATCAAAGGCTAACTTTGCAGTTTGGAAGAAAAATCTCACGAAATTCCAAATGTTGTCATAAAATCATGAATATTGCAGCTATAGAGCTTTAAACTTCCATATTTATGTAATTTGAGTTGTACAATTCAAATTGATGGTTATTTTCTTGATTGAAACAACCTTTAATGCTTAAAATTTGATTTTTATAAACAAAGAAACATTACATATTAGTCCGTGTCCAACTCACTGTCACTTGAGGTCAGCTGCATCAAAAGAAAATTGTGTGTTCAGAAAGTCCTCAAGTGAATCTCCTCTCAGGGCACTGGCTTGTTGTACTGACATCTGGCACCTGTACTGTAGCTGTCCTTTACTCACATTCTGCTCGGGTAGCACAGAGAAACCAAGAGGTCACCTGAGAGAAATTTGTTGGGAGGGACGGGAAGAGGACAAATTGCATGATTGTGTTATTTTATTATTAATACAAAAAATGTCGGCCACAATATTTTTTCTTTCCCTTTGTTAATCATTAAGCATTTATTGCGGCATTTATTTTTACTGCATTTACCATTTAAATCATTATATTAATTATACAGTAGATTGTAAGTCTCTCTTTTACATGGATTATGTCATTTGTCTTTTATGTTTGTAATTGTAAAATAAACTCAAAACCTGTAGAGGCTTCTAGGAAAGCTTCAACTACATAGTAGCCTAATGATTTTTAACATCAGAGAATGAGAGGAAATAATATGATATATAAACTTTACACAACAAGACGTAATAGCTCCCATGTTGCATTTTCCTAGTCCTCCAGAAGACAGAACTGTGCCAATAGTCTGTTTGTCACAGTAGAAATCGGTGGCAGAGCCCGATTTCTGCCTCTTCCCGTCATTGAAAAATGTGCATCATAACGATCGTCCCCTGAAATAATTGAGAAAAAAAAAGGTTAATTAAGCGAGAGAGGCAATTTAAAAAAAAAATTAACGTTCACAAATGTGTAGCAGCAAGCTAAATTCTAAACATGACCTTTGACATCCATCACGTTATCGAAAGGAGGTCAGCGGCTTTACAAACTGTTACTAAGTGTTAGACCTTAATTCTGATACCGAATGTATAGAAAATGGTGATGGTCCGATAAAACAACCAAATAGATACATAAACAACAATACCCCACCCCCAAAATTGCTTAAAAAACAAAAAACTTTCTGTCTAAATGTGTGAATCGAGACGTCACTTTTGGCTGTTCTTTTACTAATACATCCACCCTCCGTCACTTGCCATTGTTATATTGCAAATAAACAAAATAGGTCTGAAATGAATAGAAATAAAACAAAGTTCAAAACTTACTCAGAACACATATTGCGTCGACTTCCATTGGTGAAACTTTCAGTTCAGCGCCTGAGTCATTTCGTGCTGTGTTTCGTACAGCCGGCCCATCGTGTCCGGGTTTGTCAGATAGAACATCCGCCATTATGTTTACACGCTGAAATGTGTTGGAGGTGCTCTGTTTTAACGTTCTTTCGCTCTTTGCTCAAATAACGATGGTGTTTAAAACTTTGATACGATTTTAGCAGAATGGCTGCTCGTTTGTTTGATGTAACACGAGTGTAGGTAGGCCTCCCAGATGTGTATTAAAATCCAAACTTTCTCATTCACTTTGAATTTACGATACCTTCTTATAAAAAATCTGTGCCTCGTGTTACATGTGCATGAACCTCAGTTTCCGCTCTTCTCATTGGTGAAAATCGTATTAGTGTAGCATTTCTGAGGACATAGCGCAGACGCTTTGAATGAGGTGGGGGTCCTTTCAGGGAATTTCGCTCTCTTGAGCACCAGTCAGCAAGCGCACAGCAAGAGAGGTTTTAATGGGGTTTTTTTTTTTTTTGTACTCAATTTCAATGACACGCAGAAAGTTATAATTGACATATTATGAAAGAAGAAAGATCAAGGAACCAGAAGATATAATTTTTATTTAGAAAAGGCAAATTAATTACTAGGCAGAGCGAGGTTGAAAAGGGCCCAAATTGGGCCTCGCTTGCGCTTCACATAATTTTTCGACCGTCGCGAAGCGGCAGTTTGTGGTACCTAGTTGTAGTATCCAAGATACAAATCATTGTAAACTACATCCATTTTGGAAATAAATCACACATCAAGTTTATACTCCAATTACAGCAACACTACTATCGACTTTAACCATGTGTGCCCTGTATGTGGCAGGACCTGTAGGGCCAAAATAGGACTAATTAGCCACATGAGATCACTCACAGATGTGTCACAACTCAAGTCTGAAGCTGTCACCATCTTTGCTTGTAATGGGCAACTATTATTATTATTATGCTGAACTGCTCTCACAAAGAACACTACTTACACACAAAATTAAGAGATATTTACAACTTAAGTGTGCCATTTCAGGAAACATTCATCTCTGTGCAGATGGGGGTGGCCAGTGCATCTTGCACAATAAAAATTTGTCCTTTTCCTGTCATCAGGTTTACTGCAAACTTTACACCTCTTGAAATTAGTGCTTCTTTGCATTATGTATTTTGCACCCTCCAATATTTCCAATGGGTTATCTGATAATTTACTTGGCCTCAGAGGATTTAGCTTGCTGATTTCAGGCATTGAAGATGCCACCAAAGCAGATAATTCTCTGATCAGTGTTTGTTTGACGTAAGCTGCAAAATTCCAACTCCAACTGGTCTTGTCAATTTGTAAAAAATATAAGCATTACAGGTGGCTATTTCTAACATCCAAAATAAAGTCTTCTTCTACCAGTTCAAGAATTTTCTGTTGAAAAAGCCATAATACCCTATCATCTGATCTGCCTTGTTGCAACCATTCATTTTATGGTTATTTTCATGAATGATAAAAGGTTTCTCCTTTCTATTCACCATGACAGGCACAGCAGACCCATTTATGGTAATAATTGTGACAGGTTTTTTTAGCTTTTTGTTCTTCCAAGCAGCAACTAGCATCCTTTGCCCCCGAATTGATATAATACTTAGTCTCCATATGCTTTAGGTTCAAAGACCTCAGCTGCTGTGGGAATCCGACTCTGTTCACTTGATGTGTTCCAGTGTAATACTGCTTCCATTTAAGCATTTCATTTACTAACAGTTTTGTACTATGCCACCTGTCAGCATAACTGTAATAGTGAGTTCCCAGACAAATCAAGTGTTCCAAAAGTTTGTACGGATTTGGCATCAGAAGAGTCCCTTTCAACTGTGTCTGATTCAAAATATGTAAACAAGTTTAGCACACAACCTGTTTCACTGTCAACAAGACTCAAACTTTTAATGTGGTATTTGTGTGGCTTTTTTTTTACATTATATTGCTTATATTTCCAATGACCTTCCAACAAATTTAGAGCATAACATTTGAACAAAGGGTTCTATATTGTTTTTCCTTTCTGCGAGAGGTTCACAAATATGCAACATAGTTTGCAGTATAGTCAAAAATCTGTCTCTCTCAATCATTTGGGAATTAAATGGAGTGTGAAACATAGGCTCTCATGAGGAGAAAAGATCTTTTATACTTCGCCTTTTGTTGATACCCATTGCTTGAAGCAGAGCAAACAATTTTAGAAGCTCATAATCACTTACTGGGTTCTCCCTATTATTTCTTGATTGTTTCAATGAAGGTGTATGTTAAGTCGCTGGTACTACGACTGTTAACTCAAGATTATGGGTGGTACAATGCTAATGTGACTTGAATGACTTGGTCTTAAGGTTGACCAACAATATAAATCAGGCAAGACCCATTCGAAAAGTACATAGACGTTTTTATTACGTAGAACAGTAATGACAATCATCAATAAGGCATGTCAGATAATGTACATCAATTGCAATAGTCAATGTGTAATTTGACAGACCTCCATGACTGAGTACCGAAGTCCCAAGGACGTCGGGAGTATTATAATAAATATTTCTTGAACGTTTCTTATTCGAATTTGATCAATATTCAATGATGCCGGGTATCTTAATAATTCAATAGATATTCCAGTAGCGGACCTGGTCTCACTAGCGGCAGGCCATGATGAGGCATGCCGAAGCCCTACCATGGTCTTGCTGGAGGTTCATAACTGGTATCCTATCAATATAATGGATACAAACAAAACGAGCCAGAATTGGCAATGGCTAACACTTCATATTGGAAGGTAGCATTATAAAAACAATATGAAGTCTTCCAATGACATGGGGGTCAAGACTTTCAATCAACTATGCTGGAAGACAACTGTCTTTCATCTCTCAGCATCAGCACTGTTAGGCGACAATCAATACTGATCTCACCAAGTTGTGCTCTTTAGTGCAACAATTGATACGTAATTAATTAAACATATATTTACTCAGATGCACACACATAGTGCATCTAACCCAGTTAGACTGGCATCTAGCTATGTTACGTCTGCACACTTAACACCTATGTGGAAAATGACTTAACAGTGTATGCTTCTGCACTTCAATTCCTGCAAAGCAGTTTATGCTTTTTTAAAATTTCCTCCCTTACAGCTGATGATACAAGGCTTTCAAAACACTGGATTGGGGTAGATGATTCATTTAAATTTGCTGACACACCCACTGCTCTTCCATCTTTGGGTTGGAATCTAAAGCTGTTCCTTGTTAGTGCACCCACATTTGTCTCCTGCCATTCTATATTTCTGACACAATTCTGCTGTCACTTTTCCCCTTCTTGTAAAACTAAATTAGGTCTTACTGGGTCTGATGTTGAAGAATCAATGTTATTTGATGGAACCACGCCCACTTTTCCTGACATAACACCTTCATTCTCTGAATCCACATTGCTGGAAGATGAACTAGACTAAGAATTATTAACAATAAAATCACTACTGCTGTACCTGTCTTCATCTTCACTGAACATTTCTATCAAACTAAGAGCCTGCTAAGTACTAAGACGAGTAGGTCACTTGTGAGAAGATGAACTAGAAGCCATCAAAAATAGGTAACACAAATTTTGTAAAACTTACACACGATGGCTGATGTAAACGCGTTGAAAGAACTCGAAAGAGTGAAGCTAGAACTTTCCCGCATTAGAAATAATAATAAAAAAGGCTATACTTCTGCTTCCCAGTCATCTAAAACTTCTAACTGGGATGAAATGAAACAAAAACTTATTTCAAAGAGCACGACCCTGAAAAGTGGCCTCCCATCCTCTGAGCCTAGATTTATCGACCATAAAAACTTATCGCTTGTCCATTAAGAGTTAATCCAGTATAACAAACAGCAGTATGCAAGAGTAAATTAGTAACAATTACTTCATTTTAACTTCAGTGAGATGGATGGGCCTGGTGTAGTGATATCAGCATTTCAACATCAGGCTGAAAGTTCCTCAGAAAGAGTCTCAGATTCCCATGTTCTGTAATTTGCAGTCTTTTTCTCTGCTTCAAAAAAAGTTGGACAACCATGCTGAAATCACGCTCTACTAAATACAAAGTTTGAAAGTCAATACAGACATCTTAACCTTTAACAACACTGTAGAATAGCTATCAGAGATTTCTTTCTGCAACCAAAAGTCTTGATATGATTTTTTTTTAACATTGGCTTAAGCTCAACGTCATTTTGTAGCAAAATCGGTTCCTCTTCTACCCTTCCTAGTTCCTCACTGCACGTGTCCAGGAATGGATTTATTATCCAGTCTGGTATAGTAATCAAAAGAAGATTCTGAAACCTCTGAGACATGTCTTTATGCAGCATATCTAGGTGTGCACAATATACTTGAAGATTATCTTCTGGTATTTTGTCTTTCTCTTCCAACTCTAAGAGGCTGGGAAATTGAATTAACTCGCGATGACCAATATTACGTTTGAATAGCGTTAATTTGGCTAGGAACATGGAGATGGCAGATTTGACTTTTATAAGATTAATATCATGCCCTTGCAGTCATAGATTTATTTAATTAAACTTTGCGGATAAATCTGCCAAATATGCAATGTCATGCATGATATTAATAAGCTTCTGCAGTATTAACAACCTGGTCATTGGAGGAACACTTTTTCCACACAAGGAAGTGCACAAGTTAACATGGGAATCACCAAATGGACGAGACAGAAACCAGATAGATCACATAATGATCAATGGCAGATGGAGACATGCACTACAAGACGTGAAAGTAAGAAGAGGCACAGATGTGGGAAGTGATCATCACCTAGTAGTAGCAAGACTGAAAGTGAAACTCAGAGCTGCTGGACCAGTTGCAGTCAAACAGAAAAAATACAACATCATGAAACTGAAGGATCCCCTCACCAGAAAAGCTTTTGTGGTCGACGTAAAGAGAAGATATGAGATTATCAAAAGCCAGGAAAGAACAGAGACCGATGATGTTGACCAGAGATTCAACACCATCTCAACAATATACAAGGAAAGCAGCAAGTCATGCTTGGGATTCCAGGAAAGAAAGAGCCAAGGCTGGATAACACCAGATACGCTAAACACCATAGCGAAGAGAAAGGAAATGAAAAGAAAGAAAACAGAAGCTAAGTCTCCCAGATTAAAGGCAATATATAGTGAACAGTACAGTCAGCTGGACAAGGAAGTTAAACGTCAAACCCATGCTAACAAAAGGACATTTCTGGATGACCTTGCAAGACAGGCAGAAGAGGCAGCACTGAGAAATGAACAAAGCACAGTATACAAAATAACTAAAATCATCAGTGGAAAACGAGGTGCAAACAATATTACATTAGTAAGAGATAAGCAAGGAAATCTCATCACAACAGTAGAGGGACAGGAAACAAAATGGGCAGAGCATTTCAGAGAAACTCTGAATAAGGAACCACCAGAGACACAATTGAATGTTCCTGAGGCTGAAAATGATCTAGATGTTAATACAGACATCCCCCGAAAAGAAGAAATCATCACAGCAATCAAAGGGTTAAAGACTGGAAAAGCTCCTGGTCATGATAACTTAAATGCAGAGCTATTTAAGACAGACCCAGAGCTAGCAGCAGAACTATTAGAAACACTATTTGCACAAGTCTGGAAAACAGGGAAAACACCAACAGAGTGGAGAAAAGGAATAATTGTCAAATTGCCCAAGAAGGGAGATCTTGCAGACTGCAATAATTGGAGAGGAATAACTCTTCTCTCAGTTCCCAGCAAAATACTAGGCAGGATAATTATACAGAGAATCTCAAAAGCAGTAGACCACAAACTGAGGAAAGAACAAGCAGGATTTAGAATGAACAGAAGATGTGTAGATCATATATTTACCCTCAGGAACATTATAGAGCAGTGCTAAGAATGGCAAAGACAGTTGTGCATTAATTTCGTTGATTTTGAAAAGGCTTTTGACAGTATACATATGGACAGTTTATGGAAAATACTGAGGGCTTATGGAATTCCAAGCTGCATAGTGTCAATCATAAAAAGCCTTTATGCCAACTTTATGTGCAGCATTGGGCAGAGCAACCTAACCTTTGAAGTGAAGACAGGAGTACGACAGGGATGCCCCTTGTCAACCACTCTATTTTTAACAGTCATAGACTTGGTGATGCGCCAGACAACAGAGGGCAATCCAAGAGGAATAAGATGGACTACATTTTCAACATTGGAAGATCTGGAATATGCAGATGACATTGCACTGCTAGCACATTCACATCAACACATCCAGAAAAAAACGGATAGACTTAATAAGTATAGCCAGCAGGTGGGCTTGAACATCAACCTAAAGAAGACAGAGGTCATGACGCTCAATGTGAGCAACCCTAAGCCCATATCAGTAAGGAATCAGCAACTGGAACAGACAGATGCCTTCACATACCTAGGATGCATAGTAACATCAGCAAAGACATCAACAAAATAATGAACAAAGCAAGAACAACCTTTTTTAGTCTAAACAACATCTGGAAGTCCTCTCAGTACAGCACAAGACCAAATTAGGATTATATCAGAGCTGTGTGCTTTCTGTGCTTCTCTATGGCGTGGAGAGCTGGAGAGTTACAGAGAAGGAAATGTCGAAATTGTCCTCTTTTCACACAACATGCCTAAGAAAAATTCTCCGAATCTTTTGGCCAAATACCATCACCAACCAAGATCTGCTTACTCGGAGCAAGCAAGAGGACATGCACACCATCATAGCTGGCAGACGCTGGAGATGGGTTGGCCATGTCCTCAGAAGAGACCCTGATGCCATCACAAGAACAGCTATGCTATGGACCCCTGAAGGAAAATGAAAGAGAGGCCGACCAAAAACAACTTGGCGGAGGACTGTTGAGGCTGAGATGCAAAGAATGAACCAGAGTTGGGGCACTGTACGAAGGATGGCCACCAACCGAGCAAAGTGGAATCAGTTTGTTGTTGCACTACAAGATGCCACCAGGTGTAATGGCCACTGACTGCTTTGACGGTTGGCGGCTAAGGATCAAAGAAGAAGAAGAAGAAATGCATGATATTTGTTAGTTCTGTACTGAGCGAAGCATGCGAGTCTTTGAAGACTTTTACCACAATTTCAAAAAGAGCATGAAAGTAAGTACCACATACTGCTTGAATATTTCACTGGAAAAATGTCCTTCGTGGGGCAGAAAGGGGAAACTAGGTCTTCTTTATTGTTTTGCTGTTCTTGCATCTTGTATGTATTGTAATAAAATTTATATAAGATAATTCTGTGTTCTTTTCCATCTCAAAATATGTAAACTTGAAAACAGAATGTATTTTGTAAATGATAGAAAAATTGCAATGAAAAACATCAGTATATCGGGGTTTTCGGTGTTACCCTGTTGTCATTCAAACACACGTTGCTAAATCAATTCAATGGAAAAAAAAAACACACACACAAATAGTAATATGTCTTACAAGAAAAACCTACGTTGCGGCCACAAGGCCTTTGTCAGGGACAGACAAACAAGAGACAGAAGGGAAAGAAAATGAGAATTAAGTAGAGAACATGAAACTATAAAAATAAGAGAAAAAAAACTCCCTTATGTCCAGTCACATGGTGAAGCAAGATGGCTACCACTAAAACGGAAAGCGGAAGTCGATAGTACATTAAAATAAAAAATAATGAAAAAAGGACTGGAAAAGAGTGAGGGGGAAAAAAAAAATTTTATTAAGAAAAAAATAAATTAATTTAAAAAAAAATTTAAAAAATAAAAATTTAAAAAATTAAATAAATAAATAAATAAAAATAATAATAATAATAAAACATAAAGTGAGGGAAAAGCGATTTAAAAAAAAAAAAAAAAAAAAAAAAAGGGAGGGATGATCGCATCAAAGTAGAAAGTCATAATACAACTGGGACTAGATAGAGAAAGGCTTCTCAGACAAAAGAATGTTGGGTATTCAAACCATGTGGTTTAAGGCAAAAATAAAAAAACTAAATCAAAACAAGAGCTCTTCTCTCCAAATTTATCACCAATGGAAAGAAGAGTTACTGAGCCTCAGTTTCGTATAACGCAAGCACCAAGTGGTGTTGAATTAGTTGCACAAATTTCAAAGTAATGACAAAGTTGTCTTTTTAAGTGTGCTTCCAAGAGACAGATCCCTGCTTGTGTTACATCCATAGATTTGCCATCTATTCGCCAATCAGTGTGAAAATTCTTATCATTTTCTGAGATTTGTTGAAAGAGCAAGCTTTCAGGAATGACGAGCAACCCAACAAGTTTTTTGCGCTTGTTGTCTGGTCATGGAGGCTGTTCCACTCGGGAAAGATCAACATCCCTTGAGCGTGATGTGAATGAGAGAAACTATCATTCTGATTCTACTGAGGACACAAATGAGAGAAACTATCATTCTGATTCTACTGAGCACACAAATGAGAGAAACTACCTGCGTAAGTTAATATATATTTTTGAAAATTGATAACATTTAATTTATACTGAAGTAAGTACGACTGTGATAACTAAAATAAAACCAAGGGAATTAGCAAGGGGAGTGTAGGTAGAAGATTCAAGGTTGGAACAGCAAAAATGTCCTTCGCTCGATTTAGCTTTTGTTTTGGCAATTGATTTATTGATGGTGATTTTAATATCATTGGCAGCATTTGAAAAGCATCGTGCACATTGAATGTGGTATTTAGGTACTTTTTAATCATGATTAATGCCCCACTCGCTCAAAAACTCAGTCAGTTTGGTGATCTCATTCAATGTAAACAATCACAGCAGTTGCACATGATTGGTTGTCTGCGAGACCGGACTGTAGGATTCTTTCTTAATGAGATTAGGAATAATAAGACATTTCTAAAAGGTGCCACATAAGTCACCGGAACAAATAATTAAAGCAATTCTGCTCAGCAATACCTCCGTTCAAAGAAGAATAGATGAAATGGCAGAGAATGTTGAAAACACATTGTGAGCATACATAGGACATTGCAGAATATGTCATATAAACATGGTTTATTTGAATTCCATTGCAAAGAGCTGTAAAAATGCGTTAACGTGATGTATGATTTATAAATGTACCTTAAATGGTTAATTGTGTTTTCAGTCTTTGTGGGTGACAAGAAATATGAAAAATTGTGCATTGTCTTCAAACAAGGCATCTTTGGGCCTAAACTTTGTTTAACAAGTCAAAGTAAATGTGCTTATTTTCTGTACTGTTAGAGAGTGCTTGAAAAAAGCTTTAACATGATGTATGGATAATTCTGTTCTGTGTACACATGTAGAAATCTTGACGAAATGTGCAGTTTCTGTGGAAATCGGTTTTTTGGCTTTATTGTCATTTTCATCTCATAATATCCTTGTTCAACATAATTTGAATGTTTAGAAAAAATTGGGCTTGCTTAGTATGACATTGGATATCATAGATATTGAGTGTCTACAGTGCATAGATTTTGAGCATTGACACTTTAAAAATGTGTGTCGAGCTGATTTTGTAAGCAAACACACATGACTAACCAGATTTTCTTTAAATTTGAAAAGAGCATATCGACCTATTTATGCCGTCCATGCCTTACATTTTAAAATGTCTTACACTTACAAGTAGTTTTTAACACAAACATGACCTTATATGTACTTATACATGTTATTTGTGATCATTTGGTGATGTCAAAGATTACCCATTTTCACTTTCAGATGGAGCGATAACATTAATAAGTCAAAAAATAAAATAAAAATTCATAACTATTTTATTTATTGACCAATTTTGCTAATGTTCTTGTTTGTAAATTTTTTTTAAAATGTACTTTCTAAATATCTTATTGAATTGTCAATTTAACAAATATGAAAAATCAGTTTGTGGTACCTAATAAAAGCATCTCAGACAATTTCCTTTTGAGAGCCACATGACTTCTGTGTGCATCAGCAAACATTCATACTGTTCATCATTCTCAGTACAAAGCTCTCGAAATAGTAGAGAATTGAGAGCATGGGACTTAATTTGGTTAATTGCTGTAATAGCAGGATTTTAATGATTTATGAAGCCAATCACTTAGATCTTTTGCAACAAGATGTTGTCTGTGAATTACACAGTGTATTGTAAATATACCAGGTACAGCTTCTTTTAAGAAAGCGATAAACAACCTATCATTGATGGTGCCCCATCTGTTGCACAAGCAAGAATGTTAGTAAGTGGAATGTTCTTCTCTTTGAAAAATTTCTCTACTACACAAAACATTGACTCCCCTTTTGTATCAGTTACTAGTTGCTTAGCAAATAACAACTCTTGAACCAGGCTTTTATCTTTTATAAAGCGAACATAGGCAAGAAGCAAAGCTTCATTGCTTGGCAGAGTTGACTCATCCAACTGCAATGTCCTAAGTATGTTGCACAATGTGTTTTCAACATTCTCAGCCATTTCATCTATTCTTCTTTGAACAGAGGTATTGCTGAGCAGAATTGCTTTAATTATTTCTTCCGGTAACTTATACTTAACTATACTCACAAACTCCCTTATAGCTGGCAAAATCACATTTTCTTCAATTATGTGAGGCTTTCATTTAGCTATCAGCAATGAAATGTTGTATCAAGCTCGCAAACCATCACAGCTTTGTTGTGAAGTGTTGGCAAACATGTCAGGTTGCCTGCTGCTCCCATGTATTTAACCATTTCTGGTGTTATCCCATCATGCCCTGCTGCTTTGCCCATCTTGACTTTCTCCAGTGCTGCCTTCAGTTCTTCCACCTTGATATCATCTTCATCACCATTGGTTTTCTCTACTGTGCTAGTGGTTATCATTTCTGATGCTTGACCTTGCTCACCATCAAGGAGTTCTGAGAAATATTCTTTCCATCTTTCCATTACTTCCTTCGGGGCAGTAAGCAATTTGCCTTGCTTGTCCTTTATAAATTTGAGAGGGCATTGTTTTTCCTTCCTTATGTTTTTTTTAGGGTCTTATAGAACAATTTCTGGTTTTCTTGCGCATTGCTTTCTAGCTTTTCTTCAAATTCTTCCTAGGACTTCTGTTTTGCTGCTAGCACCTTGTTCTTTGCTTCTGTTCTGAGTATCACATATTCTCTATATTTCTCCATTTGTCCTGTAGTGTTTGTAGCTCCTAAGTATTGTTTCCATGCCATTTTCTTTTCTCTTATTTTTTCTTTGACTTCCTCTGTCCATCAAGGTGTCCACTTTCTCTTGTTCACAAGTAGGACTTCACCACATGCTTCTGCAGCAGCTGTCTTTATGATGTCCTTGAATTTAAGCCAGAGGGTTTCCAAGTCATCAGGTTGTTCTTCTGTGTTTCTCACTGCTGCAGCAATAAGCCCCTGATATCTGTACTTAATTTCTGGCTCTCTCATCTTGTAGGTCTTAATGCTCATTTCTCCCATTCGTTAACTTAGTTTCTCGCGTGATGTTGGGCAGTTCCTAGGCTGAGCAACTCTTTCAGTTGTTCTTTTGACTGTTAGCAGATAGTGACCACTTCCAATCTCTGGCCCCCCTCCAGACTCTAGCATCCCGGACATACTTGAATGAACTCCTCCTAACTATGGCATAGTCGATCACTGACTTCTCATTACTTGTTGGTTCACATCTAGTGTATGCATGTATGCACTTATGGGGGAACTTTGTGTTGGTAATGATCAGATTTTGCTCACTGCAGAATCTAAGGAGTCACTTTCCATTGTCATTGAGAGTATCTTCTCCATAACTTCCAATAACTCCACCCATCTAGCATGGTCATTTCCAACTCTGGCATTGAAATCTCTGAGCATGATAATTTCATCTAGGCAGTCATCCACTGTCCTTTGAAGCAGCTTGAAGAATTCCTCCTTGACCTCTGCTCTCATCCTCATTTGGCCCACACACTATAAGGTTGACTAAGGTTTCTCTTTCTTTTACTTTTACAACCATAATGCGCTTTGAGACAAAGTTCCATCCCTTGATACTATCTTTTGGTTTTTGGCCACAATACAACCCACGCCCCCTTTAGCTCTTTCAGATGTGGGTACACCACTGTAGAGCAGCGTGCTACCATCAAGATCCATGACTCTTTGTCCCTTTTTCATTTCCATTACAGCCTGGATTTCTAGTTTTGCTTTCCTCATCTCTTCCTCCAGCTCCTCTTCTTTTCCATTTATACTTCTTGTGTTCCAAGTTCCATAAGTTGTAGTCCGTAGTCTGCTCCAGTTTGTCACCTTTAGAATGTCCAGCTTTCTCTCTTGTATTACTTGTAATCATGATTTAAAGCAAACAGGTGATTGGCCTGTTGTGCCTTTGCATGATGGAGGGGCTGCCTCCTTAAGGCCTCTATGCAGGCCACCCTCCTCCTTTTTCAGCCAGGCTTGGGACCAGCCTAGGCAGAGTTCCTCGTAAATACTGAGACAATAAAATCTGCAACAAAGCAAAGTTGTTACTTTATGAAACAGCAGCAGGTATCTAATTTCATCCATGCCATCAGAAAGTACACTTGGACACACCTGGCCAGAGCCAAACCTCTTATTAAACACTATTTAGGAATGGTTTTTACCTTCTGTTTAAATCTTAGTGAACCAACCACAGATCGTTTCTCTTTCTTCAGGAGTCAATGAATGGACAATATGTGTTTAGTTAACCCCCTTTCCCAGCAGTTCCCAATTACAATTTATGGTCAGCGATGGTCACCTGAGTTCAGAATGGCACGTATAGATGAAACTATGCCTTGCTTAATGATCCTAGTTATACAACCATCCACATTGTCCCCGCCTCACTGATGTTGTCTCTCAAATCTACAATTCCTTTGTCCCCCACATGTACTGAATTTAGCCTGTCAAATCCTGAATCACCCCTTACTACTGAGCACCCGTGTTTACTACTGAACGCCCCCCTCTGGCCCTTTTTTTTTCCATATCACCTCCTTGGATCCTTCCAACACCCCCAGTTGGGGGTGGTATTACCCACTTTGGGAACCACTGGTCTAAACAACTGAATACACAACATCCTACCTTAACTTTAGCATCAGGGGTGACAAGTTCAGGTTTATAGTTGGTTTGTTTGTCTCAACAATTGGATATACAATATCTTACCTCAATATTAGCATCAGGGGTGACAAGTTCAGGTTCATGTTTGGTATAGTTTGTCTCAACAACTGGATATACAATATCTTACCTCAATATTAGCATCAGGGGTGACAAGTTCAGGTTTATAGTTGGTTTGTTTGTCTCAACAACTGGATATACAATATCTTACCTCAATATTAGCATCAGGGGTGACAAGTTCAGGTTCATGATTAGTATAGTTTGTCTCAACAACTGGATATACCATATCTTACCTCAATATTAGAATCAGGAGTGACAAGTTCAGGTTTATGATTGGTATAGTTTGTCTCAACAACTGGATATACAACATCTTACCTCAATATTAGCATCAGGGGTGACAAGTTCAGGTTCATGATTGGTACAGTTTGTCTCAACAACTGGATATACAACATCTTACTTCAATATTAGCATTAAGGGTGACAAGTTCAGGTTTATGAGTGGTATAGTTTGTTTCAACAACTGGATATACAACTGTTAAATCGTGTTTTGGTCAAGGGGAGTTGAGTCTTGGAATACTTGTATGTACAGGTCAGATTTGTGTTATCACCCTTGATTAGCTGTTGAATTGTTTGAAAACAATATAATCAAAATTTTCTTGTATGTTTTAGATACAGAAAGGCCTAGAACACGGTTAAACGATACTCACATCTGAGCAGTGAGCGATAGTCTCTCACGGTTAGCCGCGCTTGTGTTATTGTCTGATCTGTGTTTGAGCAGCGGTAATTTTGACACAGTGTCTTTTGAGCTGAGCTCGGAGATGGACGGTTTGTCCCATCTCATATAGAATGTAGGGGATTACTGAAGATATGTTCGGAGGCCATGGAGTGTACTGGCCGGTGTTATTTTCCCATCTCATAGTATGTATTGGATTATTTTAAAGATATATTCTGAGGCAATGGAGTGTACATGGAGGCCGGTGTTATGAATCATATTTACTTTCTTGATGAGTTTACTTTCTTGACGGATTTATTGATGTATTATTAGCACTGCAATGCCTGAAGTCTGCTTGAAGGAGTTACTGATATATTATTAGCACTGCAATACCTGCAGTTTGCTTGAAGGAGGTATTGATGTAATATTAGCACTGTGATGCCTGCAGTGTGCTTGAAGGAGTTATTGATGTAATATTAGCACTGCAATGCCTGCAGTTTGCTTGAAGGAGTTATTGATGTAATATTAGCACTGTGATGCCTGCAGTTTGCTTGAAGGAGTTATTGATGTAATATTAGCACGGCAATGCCTGCAGTCTGCTTGAAGGAATTATTGATGTATTATTAGCACTGCGATACCTGCAGTTTGCTTGAAGGAGTTATTGATGTAATATTAGCACTGTGATGCCTGCAGTTTGCTTGAAGGAGTTATTGACATATTATTAGCACTGTGATGCCTGCAGTCTGCTTGAAGGAGTTATTGATGTAATATTAGCACTGCGATGCCTGCAGTCTGCTTGAGGGATTTATTGATATACTACTAGCACTGCGATGCCTGCAGTCTGCTTGATGGATTATTATTATAACGCTAGTACTATGATGTGGATCTTTTTGTATGCTATTGTAAGCTGTGTAATATACTGTCTCTGATGTCAACGTGATTGTGTTGTGGCGTAATAAACTGTTTACTAAACATCACCAGTCGTTTCAACGCTCCATGACTCCTACGTACATTACTGTGGTGTGAGTGACTGTACCAACACACACCCACTTCAAACATTCCAGACACAGTGACAGAACAGTAGCACATATTTATAATAGCCTGTGTGGCGCGTTAGAAGCAAATACTTTACCAAGATTATATTAACAGTAGTTGAACAAACAACATTGATTGTTACAGTGGTTTCCAGTCACTTAGGATGTGATACCTACTACAGAAGGCGTTACTGCAATACATAGCGGTAACATATCTGGTGGCCAAGACTGGTTTTATCTGGTCGCCAGTCTTACGGGATGTGATACCCGCGACATTTGGATTATAAGAGTTACAGTGTTACCTGTTCCAGTTCTCGTATGCAAGTTCAAGATGTCAGGTACCTCCTTTCAACAAAATTGACAGACAGTGTACCTTTACAACTACAGAGGACTCAAGTACATGACTTGCAGTGTTCCAGTTCCTGTCTTCCTGTGCAGTGTTCAATCACATATCATACTGTATCAAGAACCTGAAGTGAGAGGTGTCAAGTTCCAGTGCCTTTCTGCGGTGGATAGTTTTTCTCTTCGGACTATGTGATACCCATCATTTTGGCGGAAAGGACGGGATTATTTTCAGTTAACAAGATAAGTGGTTTTTTGTTGTGTAAATTGTGCCACTTTATGTATGTCAACAAGCCTTCTCATATTATGCATTACTTGTTCTATTGAGTGTTTCATGTCCATTTCCATATTTATGTTGACTTATGAAGGTAACATCCCAGTTGACCCAGGGCTTCATAAGCATTCTATAGGATTTAGTTTGTGAGAGTCAATTCAGCAATTATTCCGGTTCAAGGCTACAAACCTTGCCGAAGTCTAGGTTGCTACTTGCTTCTTGCGACAGTAAGTGTTTAGGTGTGACATAACGTTTCATTGTTGTTATTGTAGTAATTTTTTCTGTACCTTAGTTTATTGATTAATTTGTTAGTGAGTGTCTTTCTCTCTTTCCTATTTTTTATTTATATACACATTTCTAGTTTATACACTGTGTTGTTGCTTGTCTTGTTATTTCAGTCGCAGTTGTCATTACAAGCTTTGTAACATTTTTCTTTAGTTCTGCTGTATTGTTCAGTTGATTTCTGTGAACGTTATCATTTGTTCTCTAGTATCTTGTCTTCGTAATTGTCCTTCTTATTGTCTTTATCTATATCGACTTATTACAGGATTTCATGCATAAGTAATTAATGGCTACATGATATATTAACTTCCCTCATATTGATATGGATTTATAAAAGTTCTATGCACAAAAACTTAGGGTATACAGTAATTAACGGACATTTTCAATCCCTTGAAGAGATATTTGTGTGAGGTGGAAAGGTAATTCTCCAAATTTCTAGGGACAATAACTTATTATAATTATAGGTGATTACATATATAGTTGACTACTACATATAGTTGACTGAGTGAGTAAGTCACTATGGATTGTGATATGGATCCAGATGATATGAGGCCTGTATTGGAATATTTATTTGAAGAAGGTATGGATAATGAGAGATTGCAAGGCCCAGAACTGGAAGCATATGTGATGGACGAGTTTTTGATTCATGCGTCAAGTGCCCTGAGGCGTTTTGCTCAGGATGAGTTTCAGTCCGGTCCTCATTTAATAATGGCTAAGGATTTAGCATATTTACTGGATTGTGACCTTCATGTGTTTGTGTACAAACATACTGATGTTAAACACAATCATATATTGAGGAATATAACAAAGATAATTCACAACGACATCCATAACGATCAGAAAAAGGAGTTAGAAGATAAGGAGCGAATAAAAGACAACAAACGGAGTGCCCTACAGCAAAGGGAAAATTTTTTAGAGAGTATTGCTGAAGAGAGCGGACTACATGAGAAAGTGTCTAAACTTACAAGTGATTTACATAAAAAGAGGCCCAACAAAATAAAGAAATGTGTGACAAATTAAAAGTTCAGGCCAAGAAAAATGAGAAGTAATGTAATGAAACACTTACTGATCTATTGAGTGACAATGTGATTTTCAGTCGCCGACTTAAAGAAAAGAATACCGTACCTCTTGAGAAGGTTGATAAGCTTACGAATAATGATGATAGTGAGATTGAGACATGACAAATAAGAGCAAAGAAACAAAAGGATGAAAAAGAGACATTAGAAGAGTTAACGATGACGAGAGAGGAAGGTGCAAAGATTGAGAAATCACTCGCGGAGGAGAGGAGCAAAATTGTGACATTTGATAACTTAATTAAGAAATAAAGTGAAGAAATTTTACACAAAAAGGTAGAAATTTTCGAATTAAGGAAAACAGTTCATGGATTATTAGATATTGTCTTAGGCAACAAGGTGTTGTCTACTGTCAATGTTGACAATGTTAGACAGAAAGCTGTTTATCAACAGGTCAAAAATGCAAAGAGTCAGCCACTTGCACTCAATGCTAACAGTAATGTCAAACATAGTAGACATAGATCTTTTCATGGAAAATACAATTTCACACATGCTTATGATACTGCTTCTAATGGTACTAATTCTTAGCGTCAGTCCAACAAAGGTAATTCTACTGTAACAGTTAGTCCTGTAGATCACACAAAAAAATTGTGATAAATTTCAGATCAAAAGACCAACTGTGTATCTACTCTTGGAAATTCTGATAAATCTAGTAGGACTTGTTCCCAAAATAATACTCATTATGTTGGTAACCGTAAAGATTCTATCAGTCCTGTTACTTGTCATACTAAGTTCAAACAGTATGATCCATTTGTTAAACACACTGCCGCAGATAAAAATAAAAACAGTTTTGGTAGAGATAATCCTGATTTTAGACAGTACCAAGGGAGTTCATCAAATCGTAATTTTCCTTCTCCAAGAAACTGGAGACAATTTAACGGATCTCAACATTTTGGTTCTAACAATTTTGGAAATTATGGTAGAAATAACTACATGAAAGGTTATCAATCTTACAATAATTTTTCTGGGAGACGGCAAGATGAATCTAATAGATATTTTGTTCCAAGAAGAAACAGTAATCGCAATTATGCTAACTGGGGTTCAAATCAGTATAATACTTTCAATAGAGCAAATAACAATGCTCCCAATGGTAATAATAGATCGCATACTAACTTTGCTCAACATGAGCCCAAAATTATTAATAAACAAGGTAATAATAATAGTAATATTGTCTCAAATACTATTGCTTGTTCTGCTTTTGATTTTGAGAGAGCATCTCGTTGCCTTGAGTGCAGAACTTTGTTCGACCCTAAAGTGGTGACGACCTTGAGTTGCGGTCATCTTCTCCCTAAGCCTTCTGTTTTGTCTACACGTAACGGAGGAAGGTTTGCTGCTCATCATAAAGGGGCCGGAAGTTTACACAGCCACAGGTGTTAGGTAAATGTGAAGTTACCTTCTTTGTTTTTCCTCATTAAATTCTACCGTTGATTAAAATATAATTTTTCATTTGCGTTTTTTCACAGCAACGGCTTGTTGATGAGAATTAGAGCTGCAATGTCAAGCGATTAGGCTATTTATCTTCAAATTTTTGTATGTCGCCTTGCACCCATGTGTCTGATCTAGTGGAAGTAGTCAGCATGTTGACCCCACATTGGATGATACTACCTCATTATACTTTTGGATGTTTCAAGACCGTGGGAGTTGTTCTCAATTTAATTTATTTTCTTTAAGGATATTAGATAGTATTGTATTAGTATATGGTAAAACTTCTATAAGATATTGTGTAGGTTCATTTTTATACACCATTTCAACACCATGTTATTGTTTATACGACAGTGTTGATAACGCACCATTTTATTTCCATGCTATTCCTATATTATTGTGTGTTGATAAATGTTGTACGTATTACGATTGGAATAAACTGTAGCATGTCAGTTTTTAGTGACCTGTCTTTAACTTTTTTTTGATGAAAGCAGTGGGATGTTAGTGTCTGCACACATTGGTCGGAGGACTGTGCCCACTTGGACCATGTAATTATTGACCTTTATGCTCTGTATCAGAGCTTGGAGCTACGATAGCTGGTACATCAAACATTGATGTGCTTTTGCAGCTGTGATTGTTAGGATAGTTTTCTATACATGATGAGATTGTCAGCCCTATGCACAACCTCATTAGCTGTGTAGGTGCAGTAGTAATCTTCAGATAGTCCTGAGTGTTCCTTTATTCAATTTATTTAAATTTTTTCTTGTATTTTGATACCATAATTGGTTAACATATTAGCACACATGGATAATACATGAAGTAACCATTATGTTGTGAAATGTAATTTTCAAACGTAGCTCGCATGTATCAGTGATGATCTTGTATTTGAGTTTGAGAACATATTGTGAAACATTGATTTTTTCCAGAGCTTGACACCTGAGAATTTAAATAATTCGATTTTCTTGCCAGTCAGGCATGCAACATTTTCCCAGCAGATTATTTTATAAATATTTTTTTTTTTAAACCGCTGATGTTTTTTGTAGGACCTTTTCATATCTCATAGAAGCAATAGATTGTAGATTTATTTGTAGTGTATTGCATATCAGGTTGAGAAAAGTATTAGCTGAGCCGAACGTGATTGTCAGCCAGAAGGAACTTGAAGGTTAAATTAAACAAAACATGTAGAATTGACAGAGACAGCTGATACTGTTGTTATTCTGAAGAATTCAGAGGTCAGGTTAAAATACTTAGTCAAGATACATAATATTGTGCTTATATATTTGCAGGTTCGTATGCAGATAACAGTGTGTTTTCCCATGTGTCTTTTTTGTGACGAATTTTTTTTTTTTTAAAACTGGCATGTATTAATTTGTGTCTGCTTAAGGTTAGGAATTTTTTATATGTCGTACATTTTGTTAAAGCTGATCTCATTTTTGGTCTATTAATTATAGGTTGAAATAAGGGTTACGAATATTTTGGTATTGTATTTTTTTTTGAGATTGTGATATTTATTTTTGTTGTGCCCATCAGGGGTAATATGTGTAGTGATATTGGTGCATTTTATTATTATTATTATTATTATTCCTTTGGCCATCGACCGACTAAGCAGTCTATGGCCATAACACCTTGCGGCGTCATAGGGCAACAAGAAATCGTCCGTTGTTCCGTCACACCTAAAGGCGTATATTGGTACAACAGACTTTTAATTGTTGTTTCTGTGATCAATGTGACAAGCAAGCGGTAGATCAATCCGCTGTGCCCCGAACTTGCCCTCATGTGTACTCTACTCCTGTCGCTATAAAACCATGTCGCCATGCCTCCCAGACGTCCGTCCAGCCAAAATCCATTCGGGACCGAAGGTCCTCGAAAAAGGGCAAGAACTTAGACAATATTGGTGCATTGAGGGGGTGTTTTTTCTGATGTTATGATGTATTTTGTCTTTATCTAGTGCTTAATTGTGCATCAGTGCGAATTTATTTATAACGGTGTTATTATATTTGTTTGTGTGATGTCTATAATAATTTGTTTTAGTTATGAATAAGTTTTATAACTTGGTTAAATTACTTATTATGCTTTATTTAGTTATAGCTTTCTTTCGTGTTTTTGGTATATATATATATATATACATTGCCTTTTTGTTATGCTTTCGGTCATGATTGTATTTATTTATACAAAAAGATGTTTGATTTAAATAGTTATTAGGATGTTTTATTACCATCTGTCTCTACACGTATATCTTTGCTTTTTCTTTGCTGATTATTCTTCATTTTATTCCATCTCCCTATTGTCTTTTGAATATGGGTTTATATCTTGTTTATGCTCCCATATTTCATCTACATTTCACTTGATTCTATTCGTATATATGACTTAATATAATGTAACTATTTGTGATAGTTGTATTTATTTTCCGTGCAATGCATTGGTTAACTTAATTGTTACCATGTTGGATTATTGATTTCTTCTCCTATTTTGATTTCCTTGCTTGCTTTCATTGATGGTCACTCTTCTTTTACTTGCTGTTTCACTTTCTATTTATTATTTCCTACTTAATCTATATGGAAAATACTTTACTGTGTTTAAAACCGATAATCTTTGTATACTTAGCTGATTATTCCTTATACTGCATTCTTTATTTTACACTTAACGCTAATATTTGTTGTCGATGTATTATTATGACTTAACATAGAGTAATTTTTGTAGGTAGACATTATAGCTTCATTGACCTCTTAATTGTTTGGGATGTAATTTTCAAAAAAAAATGATAGAATCATTTTTTTTCCCCCGGGGTCAGTGTAGATGTTAAATCGTGTTTTGGTCAAGGGGAGTTGAATCTTGGAATACTTGTATGTACAGGTCAGATTTGTGTTATCACCCTTGATTAGCTGTTGAATTAATTGAAAAAATATAATCAAAATTTTCTCGTATGTTCTAGATAAAGAAAGGCCTAGAACACGGTTAAACGATACTCACATCTGAGCAGTGAGCGATAGTCTCTCGCGGTTAGCCACGCATGTGTTATTGTCTGATCTGTGTTTGAGCAGCGGTAATTTCAACACAGTATTGTTTGAGCTGAGCTCGGAGATGGACGGTTTGTCCCATCTCATATAGAATGTAGGGGATTATTGAAGATATGTTCGGAGGCCATGGAGTGTACTGGCCGGTGTTATTTTCCCATCTCATAGTATGTATTGGATTATTTTGAAGATATATTCTGAGGCCATGGAGTGTACAGGCCGGTGTTATGAATCATTTACTTTCTTGATGAGTTTACTTTCTTGACGGATTTATTGATGCACTGCAATGCCTGCAGTCTGCTTGAAGGAGTTACTGATATATATTAGCACTGCGACACCTGCAGTTTGCTTGAAGGAGTTATTGATGTAATATTAGCACTGCGATGCCTGCAGTGTGCTTGAAGGAGTTATTGATGTAATATTAGCACTGTGATGCCTGCAGTTTGCTTGAAGGAGTTATTGATGTAATATTAGCACTGTGATGCCTGCAGTTTGCTTGAAGGAGTTATTGATGTAATATTAGCACTGCAATGCCTGCAGTCTGCTTGAAGGAATTATTGATGTATTATTAGCACTGCGATACCTGCAGTTTGCTTGAAGGAGTTATTGATGTAATATTAGCACTGCAATGCCTGCAGTTTGCTTGAAGAAGTTATTGACATATTATTAGCACTGTGATGCCTGCAGTCTGCTTGAAGGAGTTATTGATGTAATATTAGCACTGCAATGCCTGCATTCTGCTTGAGGGATTTATTGATATACTACTAGCACTGCGATGCCTGCAGTCTGCTTGATGGATTATTATTATAACGCTAGTACTACGATGTGGATCTTTTTGTATGCTATTGTAAGCTGTATAGTATACTGTCTCTGATGTCAACATGATTGTGTTGTGGCGTAATAAACTGTTTACTAAACGTCACCAGTCGTTTCAATGCTCCATGACTCCTACGTATGTTACTGTGGTGTGAGTGACTGTACCAACACACACCCACTTCAAACATTCCAGACACAGTGACAGAACAGTAGCACATATTAATAATAGCCTGTGTGGCATGTTAGAAGCAAATACTTTACCAAGATTATATTAACAGTAGTTGAACAAACAACATTGATTGTTACAGTGGTTTCCAGTCACTTAGGGTGTGATACCTACTACAGAAGGTGTTACTGCAATACATAGACGTAACAACAACATCCTACCTCAATATTAGCATCAGGGGTGACAAGTTCAGGTTCATGATTGGTATAGTTTGTTTCAACAACTGGATATACAACATCTTACTTCAATATTAGCATTAAGGGTGACAAGTTTAGGTTTATGATTGGTATAGTTTGTTTCAACAACTGGATATACAACATCCTACCTCAATATTAGCATTTGGGGTGACAAGTTCAGGTTTATGGCAATCTCCAGTATACTCTGGTTTACATTCCTCACAACCTGGGTGATGATTACAGTACATAATACATTTTAAAGATGACATACATACTGGCCTATTCTCTAATGTATTTTTACAATAAGTTAGGACTATTATGATTGGCAAGATTGCTGGAATAAAAAATAGCTGCCACTATATACATTCAGTACTTGATTATTTACATCATCATGTTGCACTAATGACAACATTAAAAGAACTCACACAGTGTGTAGACCCATATACATATCTTAACATATAACAAATAAGAAAGTGCTTTCTCTTCAACAAAGCCCAATTTATTCACAAAATCTTATCACAGAATGCTCCAACATATCTGTGGCCTATTTTCAAATACAGCGGAAGATGCAGTCAGCGCTTAAATAAATTACACATGCCCAAGCCTAGGCTCGACTTATTCAAGAAAAGTTTCGCTTTTTCTGCTGCTCATCTGTGGAATAATCTTCCACATGACCTAAAAAAACATGCTTAGTTCATATTCATTCAATCACAGATTTTTCAAATACTTCATGAGTGCAGATTATATGCCACACTAATTTAGTTAAGTTCTTAATAAATTATATAACATCATATGTAGGAAAGATAACTTTGCCCTGTTTAGTATTAATTAAGATAAGGTACTGTAAATCTGTGAAACTGTTATTGTACTGTTACAATGTTGGGATTTTATTTTGTTGTATTTTATTTTGTTATTTTATTATTTAAGTAATATTTAAGATACACGTGAGAATAAATGGATTCAGTATGGAAGATGAGAGAAAGGAAGGGCAGAATGTTAGATGGGCCTGCATGCCCAATTCTAAACCTTTTGAAAATTAAGTTTGTTCATTCATTCCTTCGTTCGCATCATGTTTTACTTCAAGGCATACTAAGTGCATTCCAAAATTACATTGCACACTTAAGGCTTTTTTAAATGTCATATTTTCCCATAACATAATTTTGTATGCTATTATATAATGTAACCTGTCTGATGTAACAACAGAACTCCAGATATACACCAGCATGCCATAGGACACTGACTGTTGAGCATTGATTTACATGACAAACCACCTTTAAGAAGATTCTTTGACAATTTAGACAGATAAACATTTTGACAGATAAACACTTTGACAGGTTAGATACACACACATTTTGATAGTTTAGACACAAACACTGTGACATTTTAGACACATAAACACTTTGACAGTTTAGACACATAAACACTTTGACAGTTTAGACACATAAACACTTTGACAGCTTAGACACATAAACACTTTGACAGCTTAGACACATAAACACTTTGACAGTTTAGACACATAAACACTTTTACAGTTTAGACACATAAACACTTTTACAGTTTAGACCAGTGTTTCCCATACTTTTTTGGGTCACCGCCCCCTTGGCTCTTAGGGCATGTCCCCAGCGCCCCCCTGCATTTCCCAACATTACATAAAAAATGTAAAGAGTGAAAAATAAGAGCAACTGTTAATACAGTAACAACTAATTGCTTAATTTATCACATTCTAATATAAAGCTACAGATACGCTTATTTATTAACTTAATTTAAAAAGAAAAACTTAATTACTTAATGCAGTAAAGCAAACAGCAGTATGCGAAAAAAAATTAGTAACAACCTTACTTCATTTTTAACTTGAGTGAGATGGATGTGCTTGGTGTAGTGATATCAGCTTCTCAACATCAGGCTGAAAGTTACTTAGAAGGAGTCTCAGATCCCCATGTTCAGTAATCTGCAGTCTGTTTCTCTGCTTTAAAAGAAGTTGGACAACCGTGCTGAAACCACGCTTTACTAAATACAATGTTGGAAAGGCAATACAGAACATCTTAACATGTCCCCACACTGCAGGGTAGTGTTCAGAGATTTCTTTCTGCAACCAAAAGTCTTGATATGATTTTTTGAACATTGGCTTAAGCTCAATGTCATTTTGTAACGATATCAGTTCCTCTTCCACCCTTCCTAGTTCCTCACTGCACATGTCCAGGAATGGATTTATTATCCAGTCTGGAATCGTGATCAAAAGAAGATCCTGAAACCTCTGAGACATGTCTTTATGCAGCATATCTAGGTGTGCGCAATATACTTGAATATTATCCTCTGGTATTTTGTCTTTCTCTTCCAACTCTAAGAGCTGGGAAATTGAATTAACTCGCGATGGCCAATATTACGTTTGAATAGCATTAATTTGGCCAGAAACGTGGAGATGACAGATTTGGCTTTTATAAGATTAATATCATTTCCTTGCAGTTGTAGATTTATTTCGATAAACTTTGTGAATAAATCTGACAAATATGCAGTGTCGTGCTTGATATTCGCTAGTTCTGTACCGAGCGAAGCATGTGAGTCTTTGAAGAATTCTACCAGTTTCAAAAAGAGCATGAAAGCGTCTCAGACAATTTCCTTTTGAGAGCCACCTGACTTCTGTGTGCATCAGCAAACATTCAAACTGTTCATCATTCTCAGTACAAAGCTCTCGAAATAGTCGAGAATTGAGAGCATGGGACTTAATTTTGTTAATCGCTGTGATACCAGTATTTAATGATTTGTGAAGTCGATCACTTAGATTTTTTGCGACAAAATGTTGTCTGTGAATTGCACTGTGTATTGTAAATATACCAGGTACAGCTTCTTTTAAGAAAGCGATAAACCTGCGGTAA
The DNA here is from genome assembly GCA_024509875.1 of Oreohelix idahoensis. Classification (NCBI taxonomy): domain Eukaryota; kingdom Metazoa; phylum Mollusca; class Gastropoda; order Stylommatophora; family Oreohelicidae; genus Oreohelix; species Oreohelix idahoensis. Next base: position 436,335 of record JAMPIV010000224.1, read on the forward strand.
CAACCTATCATTGATGGTGCCCCATCTGTTGCACACGCAAGAATGTTAGTAAGCGGAATGTCCTTCTCTTTGAAAAATTTCTCTACTACACAAAATATTGACTCCCCTTTTGTATCAGTTACTAGTTGCTTAGCAAATAACAACTCTTGAACCAAGCTTTCATCTTTTACGAAGCAAACATATGCAAGAAGCAAAGATTCATTGCTTGGCAAAGTTGACTCATCCAATTGCAATGCAAATTGTGTCATCCTAAGTATGTTGCGCAATGTATTTTCAACATTCTCAGCCATTTCATCTATTCTTCTTTGAACAGAGGTATTGCTGAGCGGAATTGTTTTAATTATTTGTTCAGGTGACTTATGCTTAACTATACTCACAAACTCCCTTATAGCTGGCAAAATCAAATTTCCTGCGATTGTGTGAGCCTTTCCAGATTTAGCTATCAGCAATGAAATTTTGTATGAAGCTCGCAAACCCTCACAGCTTTGTTGTGAAGTGTTGACAAACACATCACGGACAGTTTTACATTTCTGAAAGTTTTCACGAAGTGACTGAAAATATGTCAAACTTTTATGTGTTTAATCAGGGTGACTTTTTTTCAAATGTTCAAGTAGTCTGGAAGGTTTCATCACCTCATTTGAAAAGGCCCTCTCACATAATAGACACATTGGTAGTTGTTGGTTATTTAGTGCTGGAATAAATCCATATTTCAGATATTCCACGCTGTATTGTCTGCACTTCTTTTTGGTTTGTTCTGCTTTTGCAATATTTGTTCTGAATTCTGGAACAAAGAATTGATTTTACAATTTTGCAGATAGAAAAATGTTTGTTGAGTAAACAACTAAAAACTGATTTTAAAGTGGCTTTACAAAAATGCTGATACAGATGTTCTTACCAGTTTACTCTTCTATTTTATAAAGTTTCTTAACAACGAGCCATAAATAAATTAGAAAAATACAACATTCAGAAAAAAAAAACACAATTAGCAACAGCCACACCAACACTGAAGTAACCCAATAATCATTTCATAAAGTATAATAATAGCTATTTAATATGAACAAAATATAAAATAATGCACCATTTTTATAAGTCTTCAGATTTAAAAATTGGGAGCCAGTGGCCTAACTACAATGTGTGGAGATCCTGGTAACAAATTAAAAGGATGTAATATAATGGACTGAACAGCAATATTCAATATACGGCAAACCTGTATCAAAATGTATATGCTTAATTAATAATTACTGTTAGTAAAACTGGTGCTAGCTCTGTGCAAACAAACAAAAAATATAAGTATGAAAACTTACCTTATCGACAGGATGAAAGTGTTTGATACCCGGTACACGCTTATTTGAAACCACTGTTCACAAGAAAAGCTGAGAAAGTTTATTGGTTTTGCTCATAGCCAGCGCAAAGTTGAAATAGATGGGAAGCGTACACCACGACAGTCGATTTATGAAAGTCTGAATGTAAGGTAGGAAAGCCGGTTCAGAGACTGATTTCTACATCTAAGTACCATTAAAAACTTGCTCCGTTGAACCTATTCTCTTGTTTATTAATATTACCAAACTGCGAATATCTAGGAGCCGCAATAGCATAGTGGTTAGTGCAATGGCTTCCTAGCTCAGTGGTCTATGGTTCGATCCCCAGATGAGGTGTGAATTTTTTAGGCTGCAAACTGCTCCTGGGTTGACCCAGCCCCAACTGTGTACCAGAGCAACTCTGGGAAGGTTAAGGCAGCTGTTATGATGCTGACCACATTACCGCTAGTGTGCCAATGGTCAAGAAAATATGGGCCTAACACCATATTCCCAATATGCCTCAATGGGCGTGTAATGGGATCCTTTTTTTTTTTTTTACTAGCCCCCGTAAATACTAAGACAATAAATTTCACAACAAAGCAAAATTGGTATTTTCTGAATCACCAGCAGGTATCTAATTTTGTTCAAGCCATCGGCACAGATCATTTTTCTTTCCTCAGGAGTGAACAAATGGACAAATAGGTGTTTGGTTAACCCCCTTTCCGTACAATTTCCGATTACCATTTATGGTCAGCGATAGTTACCTGAGCTCAGAATGTCATGCATAGACGAAACTATGCCTTGCTTAATGATCATAGTAATACAACCATCCACATCGTCCCCGCTTCACTGATGTTGTCTCTCAAATCCACAATTCCTTTCTCCCCCGCGCATACTGTATTTAGCTTGTCAAATCCTGAACACCCCCCTTACTTCTAAATGCCCACTGTTTACTACTGAACGCCCCCCTCTGGCCGTATCACCCCCTTGGATCCTTCCAATGCCCGGGGGGGGGGGGGGGTACCATCCACTTTGGGAACCACTGGTTTAGACAGATAAAGGCTTTGACAGCTTTGATACATAAATACATTGACAGTTTAGACACATGAAGACTATGACAGTTTAGACACATGAACACTTTGACAGTTTAGACACATGAACACTTTGACAGTTTAGACACATGAACACTTTGACAGTTTAGACACACAAAGACTTTGACAGTTTAGACACATGAACACTTTGAACACATAACACTTTGACAGTTTAGACATAAACCCTTTGACAGTTTAGACAGATAAACATTGATAGTTTAGACACATAATCACTTTGACAGTTTAAAAACATGAATACTTTGACAGTTTAGACACATGAACACTATGACAGTTTAGACACATGAACACTTTGACAGTTTAGACACATGAACACTTTGACAGTTTAGACTGATAAACATTGATAGTTTAGACACATAATCACTTTGACAGTTTGAAAACATGAATACTTTGACAGTTTAGACACATGAACACTATGACAGTTTAGACACATGAACACTTTGACAGTTTAGACACATGAACACTTTGACAGTTTAGACACATAAACACTTTGATAGTGAAACATTTATAGTTTAGACAGATAAACACTTTGACAGTTTAGACAGATAAACACTTAGACTGTTTAGACAGATAAACTTTGAGCTCACATTAAGTCTAACGAAAACAAATGTGATGAGTCAGGATGTGGATGTTCCACCAGCTATCACTATTGATAACTATGAATTAGCAGTGGGGCCCAACTTCACATACCTGGGGTCTACCATCTACAACAACCTCTAGTGGGACACAGAAACTGAAAGCTGAATAGGCAAAATTGCAGCCACTTTTGCCTGCCTCACAAAATGTGTTTGGGGAAACTCCAAACTGACAACGCAGATCAAAGCTGCAGTAGACAACACCTGCATCACCAGCACACTTCTGTATGGCAACAAGACATGGACAACCTATGCTAAGCAAGACAGAAGGCTCAATACCTTCCATCTTGGGTGTTGTTGTTGATTAACTTAGGGCTGCTGAGCTTGTCATTCTTTAGCTGTCAATACCAAGATGAAGAATTTATATGTGTTCTGTAGCTATTGAGTGGTGCTGTACACAATGTTTGTGATTGTTGGGGAGCCAGGCAATAGCTTTTGTCTTTCTGTGAAGAGTCCTGGACAAGTGAGCAGCACATGCTGAACTGTTTCATACGGATGGGTTCAGCTGTAGCAATTAGGCTCATGTGTGGGGTTTAATTTGTTTATGTGCTTGTTAAGTCTAGTGTGTTCTGTTCTTGGTTGTGAAGATTGTGCTCTGCTCAACATGCTGTAAGTTATTAATGTTGTCATTTTTGTTGGATTAAGCCATTTCTTTATGCAAGGCATGTCCAGCAGACCCTTTTGCCCATCCGTTTAGCCATTCTTCTTTGAAGTTATTTAGGAGTATTCAATTAGCTGTCTGCATGTTTGCTGGAGTGTTTGTTTGAACCATGCATGCTCCTAGTTTTTCTAGCCTGTCTGCTTTATCATTGTCTGGTATGTCTGTGTGTCCTGGTATACACTGGAGAATGACTAATGTATTTTGTCAGTAGGTTGTCAATTGTTTTGGCCAGATATATTATTTCTTTATTTTCAGTTTGGAGGTATTCTTAACGACCTGATGACTTGGAAACCCTCTGGAATAAATTCAAGGATATCATAAAGACAGCTGCTGCAGAAGCATGCGGTGAAGTCCGACTTGGGAACCAGAGAAAGAGGACACCTTGGTGGACAGAGGAAGTCAAAGAGAAAATAAGAGAGAAGAAAATGGCATGGAAACAATACTTAGGAGCTAAAAACACAACAGGACAAATGGAAAAATATAGAGAATATGTGACACTCAGAACAGAAGCAAAGAACAAAGTGCTAGCAGCAAAACAGAAGTCCTGGGAAGAATTTGGAGAAAAGCTAGAAAAAGATGCACAAGAAAACCAGAAATTGTTCTATAAGACCCTAAAGAACATGAGGAAGGAAAAACAATGCCCTCTCAAATTTATAAAGGACAAGCAAGGCAAATTGCTTACTGCCCCGAAGGAAGTAATGGAAAGATGGAAAGAATATTTCTCAGAACTCCTTGATGGTGAGCAAGGTCAAGCATCAGAAACGATAACCACTAGCACAGAAGATGAAACAAATGGTGATGAAGATGACATAAAGATGGAAGAACTGAAGGCAGCACTGGAGAAAATCAAGATGGGCAAAGCAGCAGGGCATGATGGTATAACACCAGAAATGGTTAAGTACATGGGAGCATCAGGTGACCTATTACTCTTAAGGGTCCTACAGGCAGCATGGTGCAACAAGACCATACCAAAGGATTGGGAGATTGCCATCATAACACCAATTTTCAAAAAGGGTGACAATCGACAGTGTGGAAACCATAGAGGCATATCCCTTCTCAGTGTCCCTGGTAAAATCTACTCTAGAATCTTAGAGCAGAGACTCCGACGCCTAGCTGAGCCACAATTGGATGAGGTCCAGTGCGGATTCCGAGAAAACCGAAGTACTCAAGACCTAATCTTCACACTCAGACAGCTGAGTGAAAAGGCCCTTGAGTATAAGAGTGAGATCCATCTTTGTTTCATAGATCTGGAAAAGGCGTTTGACAGGGTCCCCTGGAGCAAACTTTGGGACTGTTTGGCAAGGAAGAATATTCCAGCACCTCTGATTCATGCTATACAGAGCTTCTACAAGTCTTGCAGAAATTATGTGAGGACAGCAAACCATAAGTCAGAAGAGTTCAGGACCACCACTGGTGTAAGACAAGGTGATATCCTATCACCTTACCTCTTCATACTCCTTATGGACGATGTCATCAAGGCATGTAAGGAGAGAACAAGAAAGTATTCAGTGGGGTACTGGAAGATGAGACAGGTCTATATTTCGGAGCTGGCATTTGCTGATGATGTTGCCCTGATTGCTAAATCAGAGGCACATCTCCAATCCAACCTGCAAGTCTGGAAGGAAGAGCTGGAGAAGAGAGGGATGGTCATAAGCAGCTCTAAAACAAAATCCATGGTGATATCACGAGAAGAAAGAAAACATCAGATTAAGTTGGGAGAACAGGTCCTGGAGCAGGTCGACCACTTTAAATATCTCGGAGCTATTATAGACCGAAAGGGAGGCATCAAAGAAGAGTTGGCCACTCGAAAAGCAGCGGCTGGGAGACTTTTTCAGGCCATAAATCGAGGATTCCTCAGCAAGAAAGAGGTTGGTAAGAAAACGAAGATGGCTGTATACCGCTCCACCTATGTCCCAATCTTGACATATGGATGCGAGTCGTGGGCAATGACTACAACCCACAAAAGCCAGATCCAAACCTCAGAAATGAGGTATCTGAGGAAAGTGGTTGAAGTAACAAGAAGAGACATGGTCCGCAACCAGACGATCCGTCAAGGCCTAAAATCCCACCCGCTGTAGACCCAAATAGAACAGTCCCAACTAAGATGGTTTGGCCATGTCTGCAGAATGGGAGAAGATCGGCTACCATGACAAGCATGGGAAACAAAGAGCCAGGGATCCAGACCTCCAGGACGACCCAGAGTCCGCTGGGAGGATAACATTAGACAATCTTTGAAGGACCGAGGACTAGAATGGAACCAGGCCAGGAAGAAGACAGCTGATAGAATGGTCTGGCGCTCTCTCTTCCAAACCTCTACACCTCACGGTAGAAGGGGAACGACTAAGTAAGTAAGTAAGGTATTCTTCTAAAGCCTGAAGTACTGATTGTGAATCAGTGAAGATCATGATACCTGAGAGCATATACATTTATTGTCTGAATTGGCTGTCTATTCCTGTGAGGGTGTCATTTATTGCTGTAATCTCTGCTTGGTAATTAGTACAGAATCCTCCACATGGATCATATATTTCTAGTATGCTGCCATTTTTTATATCTCACAAATGCTCCAAATCCAACATTTATGGTGGCCTTGAATGCTGAGCCATCTGTGTATGCATATATTGTGGTGCTAGAGTAGCTGTGTATAGTCTCTAAAGTAGCTGTTTTAAGTATTGTTGGGTTTGTGTCTCTTGTTGGTGTACTTTTCATAAGTGGAGTTTTTATTATTGGAAGTTTTAACTCCTTTCCAGCATAAATGTCTGGTTACTGTTCAATTATTTCTCATGTCTGTGGGAGGTGATGCTGTTCTACTATAGTTGTTGCTACTTGTAGTGGTGATTTTTGTTTTAGTTTGCTAATGAGCTTCCAGTTTTCAACAAGCTGTCTGTTTGGGTGGTCTTTTCTCATTCTTCTATAGCATTGTTTTATTTCTATAACAGCATGTTTACGTTGAAGGTCCATAGGTTCTCTGTTTGGGTGGTCTTTTCTCATTCTTCTATAGCATTGTTTTATTTCTATAACAGCATGTTTACATTGAAGGTCCATAGGTTCTCTGTTTGGGTGGTCTTTTCTCATTCTTCTATAGCATTCTTTTATTTCTATAACAGCATGTTTACGTTGAAGGTCCATAGGTTCTCTGTTTGGGTGGTCTTTTCTCATTCTTCTATAGCATTCTTTTATTTCTATAACAGCATGTTTACATTGAAGGTCCATAGGTTCTCTGTTTGCATCAATTTAACAAGCAGCTGGTGTGGTTCTCGTTCCCCCACATGTCAACCTTAGATCTTGGTTTTGGGCTTTGTCCAACTCTGCTTGAGAGGTTTTCCTAATTGCCAATAGCAACAATAGGTTGTTATCCATGACTGACCATGACTGATATCCCAAGTACAGCTGTCTGAGATTTCCTTTTTCCACTCCCCAGCAGGTGCTTGCAAGATGTTTAACTAGGTTCAGGTGTTTACTGGCCTTGTCTTTCATTTTGTGCATGAAAACTTCAAGGAGTAGCTTTCTGTCAAGTTCCACTCCTAAGTAAACTGGATTATCTTCTCTGGACAGGAGTAAACTGGATTATCTTCTCTGGACAGTAGTCGTCCATCCAGTTTTAGTCAGTACACTTTCTTGCTTTCATTGATGCTCCTGGTGATAATTGTGTATACAGTTTTCTGGGTGATTATTTTTAGTTTCCAGAGCCTGCAATTCACAGCTATTGTGAGTAGGGCTCTGTTTAGTTTTGCTTGTGCAATGTTTTGTATTTTTCTGCTGTCCAAATGAGCATGCCACCTGCATACAGTGTTTCTGATACCTTCAAGAAGGGAGGAAGGTCATTTATGAAGATAAGGAAGAGAGTGTGACTTAGTGCTGACCCTTGCAGCAATCCCTCCTCTAGTGTTTTCTGGTATGATTTAGTGCCTTCTATCGTTGTCTGTATTGTTCTGTTACTTAGGAATGCTTTAATCCAGACATACATTTTTCAATGTATGCCAGTTTTTGTCATTTTAGCAAAAAGCCCCAGTCTCCATACTGTGTCGTATGCTTGCTGCAGATCACTTAATAAAGTTGTTGTGTGTTTACCCTCTTGAAATGTATCTAAGGATTTTTGCACAAAATGAAAGCGTTGGTCATCTGTTTTGCAAACTTTTCTGAAGCCTGCCTGCCTAACATTAATGACTTTATTACTTTCCAGCCACCAGTAGAGCCTGTGAATAACCATTTTCTCTGCAAGTTTTCCAATTGCTGAGGTCAGTAAGACTGGTCTGTAGCTTCCAGGTTCTTCAGCTGGCTTGGTTTTCTTTAGAATTGGTTTGATATTTGCAGTCAGCCAAGCTTTCTTTCCGTGTTCTGTTAATGAAGTTTAAGAGTATTAACTTTGCAACTGGGCCTAGGTTTAGCATCATTTCATTGATGGCCACCAACTGCTTTGACAACCAGTGGCTAAGGATCCAAAAAGAAAGAAGATACAGAAGAAAACCTGATAAGAGAATTGGCATTGAGAGATTTTCTATCATTGATGGGTTACAGATACATCAAAGAAATATAAAACACACAAACTCACATAAACAGGACAGAAACCACAAAACAGTGGTGTTAGCAGGAAGTTTCCTTTACCCTTTACAGTCATAGGTGACTGCTAATATTTCTACCCTGAATGACCAAGCAAAGGGAAATCTCTTTTTTTTCAAACTACTACTATTTTTACAAAATTATTTACAAAATATACAAAATCAAAATAAATAACAAGAAATATATTTGTATAGTAAAATACCCCTGTATATTTAAGTGTAACATCATAACGTTTTTTGCATTTTTAAAAAAACTTCAAAAGTTTAAAAAAAAACATTTTTTGATGAATTTGTTTACATAGTCACGAATGACAAAAGGTGAGTATACTTTATTTACAGGTTTTCATGAAACTGTCAATAACAGACACCTTTACATAGTCACGAATGACAAAAGGTAAGTATACTTTATTTACAGGTGTTCATGAAACTGTCCATAACAGACACCTTTACATAGTCACGAATGACAAATGGTAAGTATACTTTATTTACAGGTGTTCATGAAACTGTCAATAACAGACACCTTTACATAGTCACGAATGACAAAAGGTAAGTATACTTTATTTACAGGTGTTCATGAAACTGTCCATAACAGACACCTTTACATAGTCACGAATGACAAATGGTAAGTATACTTTATTTACAGGTGTTCATGAAACTGTCAATAACAGACACCTTTACATAGTCACGAATGACAAAAGGTAAGTATACTTTATTTACAGGTTTTCATGAAACTGTCCATAACAGACACCTTTACATAGTCACGAATGACAAATGGTAAGTATACTTTATTTACAGGTTTTCATGAAACTGTCAATAACAGACACCTTTACATAGTCATGAATGACAAAAGTTAAGTATACTTTATTTACAGGTTTTCATGAAACTGTCCATAACAGACACCTTTACATAAATGCAAAGAACAAAATTTACATCCAAAACCTGTCTCTGAAGCTCTACCAGTGTCAGTTTCTTTTAAATTTCTACTGCACTGGACACAACATTTTTTTCTACCCAAGAATCTGATAAGCCCTGGTAAAATCTACTCTAGAACCCTAGAGCAGAGACTTAGATGCCTAGCTGAGCTACAATTGGATGAGGTCCAATGTGGATTCCAACCAAACCAAAATATTCAAGACCTAATCTTCACACTCAGACAGCTGAGTGAAAAGGCCCTTGAGAATAAGAGTGAGATCCATCTCTGTTTCATAGATCTGGAAAAGGCGTTTGACAGGGTCCCCTGGAGCAAACTTTGGGAAATTTTGGCAAGGAAGAACATTCCAGCACCTCTGATTCATGCTATACAGAGCTTCTACAAGTCTGGGAGACTTTTTCGGGCCATAAATCAAGGATTCCTCAGCTAGAGAGAAGTTGGTAAGAAAACAAAGATGGCTGTATACCACTCCACCTATGTGCACTTTAAACAGTACATTAAAGCTAAACCTTCTCCTTGGCAAATAAAAGGCTGGTGTATTGCTGACCCTCACAATGGATACATGTGCAACTTTCAATTTTATACAGGAGAGAATCAAAGATCAATAGAGGTCACCCAGTTTTGTCACAGATACCCCCTTTCCTAAGAGATTTGTAGAATATCTAGCTATGGGCAGACACTTCTCGATAGGTTCTACTGGATCCCAGGTTTTCTCTCTCTCTCTCATAGAGTTGTCCTCTCTTCCTTTATCTTGGTGGTGAGTGACTGAGTGTCCTGCTTGGCAGTGTGTGCAGTTTTCAATGAACTCATGCACATCCGCCCACCATCTAGGCCAAAAGTAATCCTCCTTAAGGTTCCTCATGCTATTTCCTACTGAAACATGTTCTCCTGATGATGAAATGTGAGCTGCTTTCATGATGGAAGGTCTTAAGGGGAGAGGCACCATGAGTTGCTTTCCTTGCCTCGTCTGTCAAAAAATAATCACATCTTCATTGTGGAAAGTTCCAGCTGAAGTATGGTTTATTTTGAGCTGACTATGTTCAGAGTATGGCGCTACAGTAATGACTTCCATCTGCGCTCATCATAACTCTGCTTTATTACATATAAATGTCGAGTTGAAGTACGAGTTATCCAACTTTGGTTGTTTGTTACTCTGCTCAGACTCTTTTTTTGTAGTTTAATCCTTCTGGTTGTCCGGGCTATGGCTAACAGAGCAATCTCACACAAACTGTCAAACATCGTGTCGCAAGCCTGGCCAGAAGTAATTCAGGGAAATATGCCTTACCAGAACATTTGAGCCTTTAAGGGAATGGGGCATGGTTAAATGCATTTCTTGCATGAGGCGGGTGTGAAAGGGGAGTCTATAGACCAAACATTTCTCCCTGTAATATGCTCCCCGAGGAGTATGGGAGTAATTACCAGACAATTTGGAAAAGCTAGGCCTTAGGGTTTGATCAGCCCTATGTGCCTGCTTCAGCTCTGAAATGTTCAGGCTGTGTAAAAATGACAACTCAGGGGCCACTGAGGCTTGTCCTGGGTTCTCTATCTGGTCTGGAGTCACCTGAGGGATCTCCAAGGAACACATATTTCCTCCCTAAAATGAGGGGATATACTAGGTCTTCTACCACTGCAGCGTTGATTTTACCCCGAACATATCGGGTGGAAACATCAATCTCCGTGACCAGAAGTAGCATTGGCTTTTTGCTCTTTCGAGGCCCTTGTATTTTAGTTTCACCAGTGTAATGGTGGGCCTTCACCAGTGTAGTGGTGGGCCTTCACCAGTGTAGTGGTGGGCCTTCACCAGTGTAGTGGTGGGCCTTCACCAGAGTATTGGTGGGCCTTCACCAGTGTATTGATGGGCCTTCACCAGTGTAGTGGTGGGCCTTCACCAGTGTATTGGTGGGCCTTCACCAGTGTAGTGGTGGGCCTTCACCAGTGTAGTGGTGGGCCTTCACCAGTGTAGTGGTGGGCCTTCACCAGTGTAGTGGTGGGCCTTCACCAATGTATTGATGGGCCTTCACCAGTGTAGTGGTGGGCCTTCACCAGTGTATTGATGGGCCTTCACCAGAGTATTGGTGGGCCTTCACCAGAGTATTGGTGGGCCTTCACCAGTGTATTGGTGGGCCTTCACCAGTGTAGTGGTGGGCCTTCACCAGTGTATTGTGGGCCTTCACCAGTGTAGTGATGGGCCTTCACCAGAGTATTGGTGGGCCTTCACCAGTGTAGTGGTAGGCCTTCACCAAAAATGGACAAAATGAAGCTGGTTTAGTTGCCAATGGTTACTTGCTCAGTAATGGAAGGGTAACTAGGATTTTGTTCATATGCCTGGAGGTCATGGTTCCCTATTGGCCCCCTGATGAGGCAAGCGACTTTATAAGGGCTGTATTTCGGCAACTTACAATCTGATGTGAAATGCGTGTCAGTTCTGTATGATTTACAATATCATCTTCCAGTTCCCTGGGCTGAATAGCTCTGTTTCTGCCTCTGGTGGTCTTGTGATTGTTGTTGCTGTTGGTGGGCTGTTTTCTGTGTTGTCCGTACTCTTTGAGCTATCATTGGGGTGATCCTTCTGTTTGGGGTGACTATAGTGGTGGCGCCTTTTAGACAGATTCACTTCCGACAGGGCGCTCTGGTACCTATCAGTAAATAGTACCACCTGCTCAAGAGTTTCAGCCCCATGTTGAACCAGGAACCTTCTCAAGTCAGGGGTGAGCAAGTCCTTGAACTGCTCCATGAGAATCATCTCCTGTGACTACCAAACAATCATCATCAATGTCAGCAATGTTTCAAAGTAGTTTGACACAATTATTTGCTTAGGAGACTTAGAAAATGTAAATTTAAAGCTCGACATATTTCTCTAGCAATAACAACAAAAAAAACAAACACGTGAATCGGCACACAAATTGTCATAATAACATCAAAACACGCATATGTGCTGCTTTACTACAGTCAAATTAGTTGTTTAAATAGTAGCAGAAGTCATTCTATGAGTTTTAAAATATGAACTGCATTAAACAAACGATTTTTGGTGGGTTTTTCGTGATAAACTAAACACAACACTCTTGAGCATTGCGCTGGTACGGTGCGTTGAATTTTGCAATGCTCAGAGCGTTGGTTTGGAGTCAAAGAGTTAATAAAGAAGACCTATGAAGACATGACATGCAGAGTTCTTCATGAAGGACAACTTACAGAATGAGAGTGAGATAGGGATGCCTCTTATCTCCATTTCATTTCTTACTAGCAATAGATTGGGTTATGAAAACATCAACATCACACAACAGAAATGGAATCCAGTGGAATCTGACTAAACAGCTTGATGATCTGGATTTTGCAGATGACTTGGCTCTTCTGTCCCATAACCATCATCAGATGCAAGAGAAAATGAAAATTCTCGACGAGAGGTCACAACAAGTGGGCCTAAAAATACACAGGGAAAAGACAAAGATTATGAGAATAAATGCAAGAAATGATAACAGGATTGAACTTGAAACACAACTAAAAGATGTAGAATCATACACATAATAATAATAATAATAATAAATTCTTTAAGCGCCAAACACGGCGCATAAGGCAGAAACCAGTGCTCTCCAGGTTGTTTGTTGTGACGCCACTCCTCTTAGCTCTTGCACATTATTTAGGCCCAACGTTCTTCCTTCTCTTATTATTGTTCTTCTGAGTGTTTCTTTTGGTCTTCCTTTTTTCCGCTTACCCTCAGGAACCCAAGTGAGTGCCTGTAGTGGTATTCTGTTGTTTTGCATTCGTAGGACATGACCGATATATGACCATCGTCTTTTCCTTATATAGTCGGAGACATATTTCTGCCTAGAGTCTTCTCTTATTTGTCGATTAGTCTTGAATTCTTTCCAACTGATGTTCATGAGTTTTCTAAGACATTTGTTCTCGAATGTATTCAGCTTGTTCTCCAATGATTTTGTTATTTTCCAACTCTCACAGCCGTATGTTAACACTGAGATAACATTTGAATTAAACAGACGAAGCTTGGTATGTATATTCAATGATCGTAATTTCCAAATGTTAGATAATCTATTGAAGGCGCTAGCTGCCAAAGCAATTCTAGTATGGATTTCTCTTGTAGAATCATACACATATCTTGGTAGTAATATAGACAAAGTTGGAGGGACAGACAATAATATCAAAATAAGAATTCAAAAAGCAAGAGGTGCTTTCATTGCATTGGGAAACATATGGAGGTCAAGAGAAATCAGGTCCAACACTAAAATAAGAATCTTCAACTCAAATGTCAAGGTCAGTCCTATTGTATGGCTATGAGACATGGAGAACAACAAAAACAACAACCAAAAAGCTACAGACTTTTATAAACAGGTGCTTGCATAGAATAGAAGGACTGAAATGGTATGACAAAGTCACAAATGTGGAATCACTGACAAGAACCAGAGGAACAAGAGTTGAGAAGAAGAAGATGGTGATGGATAGGACACACATTGAGGAAACCTGTTGATAGCATTACAAGGCAGTCCTTGTTCTGGAATCCCCAGGACAAGAGAGGCAGAGGTAGACCAAGAAGCACATGGAGAAGAGAACTGGAAACAGAGGTGAAAATGATGAGGAAAACATGGAAAGAACTTGAGAGGATTGCACAGGACAGGAAGACTTATGTGTTTGTTGAAGGCCTATGCTCCTCAGGGAGCTAAAGGGTATTGATGGATCAGCATAAAGGTTTGTCTGGTCAGCAACACGCTGATAAAATTCCTCAGGAATAAATAATGAGAAGAAACCATAAGCTACTGCATCTTCAGACAGATTATGTTGAGGTCCTGGGAGCTCATCGACCTGGAATAATTCCACAGGAGTAAAAGTGTCTGTCCATCCATCCAGTGTCTTCGACTGTTACAGTTTCTGCATCAACTTCACTATCGATTTCATCACTTTTGCTATCATCAATAACTGGTTCATTGTCCACATTGATGTCATATAGATTCATTATCGGAGTTATTAGAAAATGCCGACCTATCTCCTCTCAGCTCACTCAACATCTCTTTGATCACATAAAATGTCATTTTATGAATTATAATTTCAAACAAATCACACAAAAATCAACCACCAAACATAAAAACGAGCGCCTGATTTCAAAACAAACTTCAAAATGGCCTCTATCTGCCAGAAACATGCAAAATCTTGTACGTGTTGGACTTCCATTGTCGTTTAGCAATGACATAAGCAACCTGTTGCCAGGCACTTTTAAGTAAATTGGCTGGTACGATTTTTGGCAAATTGGACTGGAAAGGGTTAAATAAGCGTGTATCAACAATATTTAGTATGTTATATTTTAGTTTAACCTTTAGCACGCTGCATAAAAATTAAAAAAATTTGCCCTGCAGCTGCATTCTTTTTCACAACGCCCCATTTTTATAGTGGGTGACTAGTAAATTCTATAGTTTTTTTGTTTTTTGGTCAATTGCTATCATTTTTGGACTGTATAGAAATGAATGAATGATGAATCTGATGATGTAAATTTTGTTTGTGTACATGTTAGATGAGATAGGAAGAGAGGAAAGGAAAGATGAAAAAAAGGGAAAAAAAATTTAAAATAATAAAAAAAAAATTTTTTTTAATTTTAAAATTAAAAAAATTTTTTTTAAAATAACCAGCAAATAAAGGGTTTATATCCCTTGCATCTCAATGAAAGTCATTTGACCAATAGACCAATACAAATCAAATGACAATCTTTTCGTTACACCCATCATCAGTAGCAAAGCAACAAACGCCCTCGTCAGCAGTGACATTCGGCCGTAATCATAAACCTTTCCGATATTCCTAATCCTAACCCCTAAAATTATACATATTAGCAATTCCATTCTACTTTTGTTTCCATCTCGGCCATCAAACATATTCTGAGAACCGATATCAGCGCTTAAAAAGACAAAAATCTCATCCCCACCGCATGGCATCAGAATCCAATAAAATTAGAGCGAAAATGGCCGCGTGTTCGATGCTGATTCATTTCGATTAAAAAAATTCACAGAAAATAAACGTGGATGCACCCATTACTAAAGAAGATCAGAAACGGAAACTAGCTCTCTCTCAGATAAGTTTAAAACTTAACATCCGGGGGGTGAAGTCACGTGTACACACATTCTAATGCTAAAAAACGTTGCACGCTGCAGTCGAGATATGTCGACAACAGTGGGGAGAGCATCGGTTTTTTTTCTGTCAACAAATGTCGACAGCAGCGTGCTAAAGGTTAAAGTGACAGCATTTTGAGCATTGACTGCATTTTTGTTTTTAAAAAAAAAAAAAAAAAAAAAGCTGAGAAACATGACCAAGTAATCTTTCCCCAGTAGGACAAACAAATGTGAAACCAATCTTACCAAGTAAACTGACCCCAGTAGGACAAACAAATGTGAAACTGATCGTACCAGGTAAACTGTCCACAGTAGGACAACCAAATGTGAAACTGATCTTACCAAATAAAACTGTCCCAAACAAACAGAGGGCAGTCCAAGAGGAATAAGATGGACAACATTTTCTACACTAGAAGATCTGGAATATGCAGATGACATTGCACTACTAGCACATTCACATCAACACATCCAGGAAAAAACGGATAGACTTAACAAGTTTAGCCAGCAGGTGGGCTTGAACATCAATTTAAAGAAGTCTGAGGTCATGACGCTCAATGTGAGCAACCCTGAGCCCATATCAGTAAGGAATCAGCAATTGGTACAGACAGATACCTTCACATACCTAGGAAGCATAGTAACACCAGACGGCGGGGCAGGCAAAGACATCAACATCAGAATGAATAAGGCAAGAACAGCCTTCTTTAGCCTAAACAACATCTGGAAGTCCTCCCAATACAGCACAATCACAAAATTAAGATTATATCAGAGCTGTGTGCTTTCTGTGCTTCTCTATGGTGCGGAATGCTGGAGAGTTACAGAGAAGGAAATGTCGAAATTGTCCTCCTTTCACACAACATGCCTAAGAAAAATTCACTGAATCTTTTGGCCGAATACCATCACTAACCAAGATCTGCTTACTCGTAGCAAGCAAGAGGACATGCACACCATCATAGCTGGCAGACGCTGGAGCTGGGTTGGTCATGTCCTCAGAAGAGACCCTGATGCCATCACAAGAACAGCTATGCTTTGGACCCCTGAAGGAAAACGAAAGAGAGGCCAACCAAAAACAACCTGGCGGAGGACTGTGGAGGCTGAGATGCAGGGAATGAACCAGAGTTGGGGCACTGTACGAAGGATGGCCACCGACCGAGCAAAGTGGAATCAATTTGTTGTTGCCCTACAAGACGCCACTGGGCGTGATGGCCACTGACTGCTTTGGCGGTCGGCGGCTGGGGATCAAAGAAGAAGAAGAAACAAATGTGAAACCGATCTTACCAAGAAACTGTCCCCAGTAGGACACACAAATGCGAAGCTGATCTTACCAAGTAAACTGTCCCAAGCAAATGTGAAACTGATCTTACCAAGTAAACTGTCCCAAGCAAATGTGAAACTGATCTTACCAAGTAAACTGTCCCAAACAAATGTGAAACTGATCTTACCAAGTAAACTGTCCCAAGGAAATGTGAAACTGATCTTACAAAGTAAACTGTCCCCAGTAGGACAACAAATGTCAAACTGATCTTACCAAGTAAACTGTTCCAAACAAATGTGAAACTGATCTTACCAAATAAACTGTCCCAAGCAAATGTGAAAATGATCTTACCAAGTAAACAGTCCGCAGTAGGACAAACAAATGTCAAACTGATCTTACCAAGTAAAGTGTCCCAAGCAAATGTGAAACTGATCTTACCAAGTAAACTGTCCCAAGCAAATATGAAACTGATCTTAACAAGTAAACTGTCCCTATCAAATGTGAAACTGATCTTACCAAGTTAACTGTCCCCAGTAGGACAAACAAATGTAAAACTGATCTTACCAAGTAAACTGTCCCAAACAAATGTGAAACTGATCTTACAAAGTAAACTGTCCCCAGTAGGACAACAAATGTCAAACTGACCTTACCAAGTAAACTGTCACAAACAAATGTGAAACTGATCTTACCAAGTAAACTGTCCCAAGCAAATGTGAAACTGATCTTACCAAGTAAACTGTCCCAAGCAAATATAAAACTGATCTTACCAAGTAAACTATCCCAAGCAAATGCAAAACTGATCTTACCAAGTAAACTGTCCCAAGCAAATATAAAACTGATCTTACCAAGTAAACTGTCCCAACAAAATGTGAAACTGATCTTAAAAAGTAAACTGTCCCCAGTAGGACAAACAAATGTCAAACTGATCTTACCAAGTAAACTGTCCCAAGCAGGACAAACAAATGGGAAACTGATCTTACCAAGTAAACTGTCCCAAGCAGAACAAACAAATGTGAAACTGATCTTACCAAGTAAACTGTCCCTAGAAGGACAAACAAATGTCAAACTGATCTTACCAAGTAAACTGTCCCAAGCAGGACAAACAAATGGGAAACTGATCTTACCAAGTAAACTGTCCCAAGCAGGACAAACAAATGTCAAACTGATCTTACCAAGTAAACTGTCCCTAGAAGGACAAACAAATGTCAAACTGATCTTACCAAATAAACTGTCCCCAGAAGGACAAACAAATGTCAAACTGATCTTACCAAATAAACTGTCCCCAGAAGGACAAACAAATGTCAAACTGATCTTACCAAATAAACTGTCCCCAGAAGGACAAACAAATGTCAAACTGATCTTCTTACCCTCCCTCACTGGAGAAACATCCTCTTCCTTCTCATCTTTTCTCTCTATCTTCACTGTGTTTACCTGGAAACAAAATATTGTACACTCAAGTTTAAGACAAACCATTTCAATTTTAAACATGGCCACAATTTGATAACCATAATGTAAATTTATTAAGTAACAATATTGGACTCCTCATCTTAGTTATGATAGCTTATATCCACATGGTAAGTATATGAATTTTTTTATAAAAAGTTCCATCTGAAAGAAACAAAAGTCATGAAAGTAAAGCTTGTCAATTATGTTAACATTCTCCTACCAAGTTTAGTTTTTAGGCATGCCAAATCTGACGGCCTGTCACTAGGATGAATCCCAGTCTTTTACAGTCCTGTACAGCAGCCCCATAGCTTTTGCCTGAGCTCAGTACCCTCATACCAGGTCTGGCATCATAGTCATTGTGGAATGGGCCGTTGTGGAGAATGTGTTTAGGAAACTTGATTTCAGTTCTCCACTGACATCATGGACTGGGCAGTTGTGGAGAATGTGTTCAGGGAACATGATTTCAGTTCTACGTTGACATCATGGACTGGGCAGTTGTGTAGAATGTGTTCAGGGAACATGATTTCAGTTCTACATTGACATCATGGACTGGGCAGTTGTGGAGAATGTGTTCAGGGAACTTGATGTCAGTTCTACATTGACATCATGGACTGGGCAGTTGTGGAGAATGTGTTTAGGGCACTTGATTTCAGTTCTACATTGAAATTCATTAGTATGAGACATTATGAGACATTATGGAGTGACAGAAGTGGACTAGTAATCTGTAGTGACCAGTTGGGAGACAGAAAAGGACTGTCTGCTGGTGTGTATGAAGCTGCAATATTGGGTTAGATCTATCATCTATATCCCCTTCATTCTTCCATTGGTAGTTGTACTGGTTGTGGATGATGGTTTTGGAATCTTGATAGGGCAGTGGATGACCGACTTGCTTTACTAGATAAAGCATCAGCTCTCACAGTACCCATGATTTCAGACCAGAAGGGTTACTACAGGAGAGCCACGGTGATGATCTTTGGATGATGTTAATCTTAGATATGATCTCATGCAGCATGTTCTATTTCTGGTGTTTTGTACTGAGGCTAAAGATCACCATCTCAGCTAGTGGTTGCTATTCTGATCTGATGAGTATTCTCAGAACATGCAGCGGTATGAAAGATTCTGTCTTGAAGTTGGTTGGTACAGATGATCCTCACATTGTTTAATCAAATAAAGAGGCCAGCTCCTCTATTCTTTAATACCCATCTACAGATCCATCTGTATAAAAGTGTGTACATTCCTTGGGGTTCTATCTACCATAAGAGAAATGGGTTCATTTTCGATACAAGACAACAGGAAGCTGAGACGCTTGGGAGTCATGACCCAAGTGGGCCCGCCCCCCTTAGAGTGTAAAGGAGTAATCGGGCCGAAACACTTGTCGGATGGGGGGACTTCTTCTGATGATCAGATTGCTTCCTGTTGTATCGCTCAGTAAAGAGTTTCCTATCATAGTTGCATGGTCAAACCAGTGACGATCGGGAAAAGACCGATTGACTTTTGGAAAGACAGATGACACTGGGAAAGACTAGAAACCGGCTGACCAGGTTAGCACCCTGTAAGCTGTATTCAATTGCTACAGGACCCAAAAACGATAGATGCCCCCAGGATTCACCGAAAGGGGGGGAAGATGATGAATCCACAGCCGCCTCAATGGAATCGACCAGACCCGTTACACGGACTTCGAGCTCTGAACAACGGCTGGAATTTCCATGCGTCTGTGGTAGGGAATTCTCTACTCAGAGAGGAATGAAAATCCACAGAACAAAAAAGGGGTGTGGGAGGTCATCAGGGGGAGATCAACAGCACTCTGTCTCGACGGATAAGATGATAGAAGAACGCAGCCAGGAGTCAATCCACAGTGCTGAGTACATTCAAGTTGATCTGCCAGATGATGATCTCACACACTTCTTGGATGGGAAGAGAGATGCAATAAAGTTTCCACCTGCCAGTGCAAAAGGGCTTTGGGAACAGCTGGACGAAGCCTTGGTAAAAGAGTTGGATAACAGCCTGAAGCAGCTAACTTTGGAGAAGAAGCTGGAAATCTTCGGCGACATAATATATCTGCACTGTCGCAAAGTGTTCGGAGTGAGGGAGGCAAGGGAAAGTAACCCACCACGGAAAAGTAGAAGACAAATTAAAATAGATGAAATCAGGAAACAGAAGAAGCATGCCCGAAAACTGTTCAAGAACGCAGTTGCCACAGAGAAGGAAGGGTTACGGCAAGTTTGGGAGCACCTGAAAGGCCAACATAATGCCCTTTGTAGAGCGGAAAGGTTGTGCAGGAAGAGAAGGAAGACTCAAAGGGATAGGGAAAGATTCTTTAGGGAGCCCTTCAAGTTTGCCAAAGAACTGTTTGAGCAGCCATGGTCGGGTACGCTAAACATCAGGAAAGAAGACCTGGAAGAACACCTTAGAATGACATATTCAGATGGTCGCAAAGATGAGCCGCTCAGCAGCATGGCAGGCCTTAAATGGCCGGGTAAGCCAGGAGCTGAATTTAACACCAAGCCCCCAACGGTGCAAGAGGTAGAAAGCATTGTCCAGAAAGCTCGGTGCAAGTCAGCTCCAGGTCCTAATGGTGTTCCATATGTGGTGTATAAAAGATGCCCTGAGGTTCTCAAACGACTCCTCCGTTTACTGAAGAATGCGTGGAAAACCCAACTCGTAAGCAAGGAATGGAGAAAGGCAAACGGAGTCTACATCCCAAAGGAACAAAATTCCACAGACATCAGTCAGTTCAGGCCAATCTCACTACTCAATGTGGAAGGGAAGATATTCTTCTCAGTAATGGCGAAAAGACTGACTACATACCTCCTGGCAAATGGGTACATTGACACTACCATTCAGAAAGGCGGTATCCCAGGTACACCAGGATGTCTAGAGCATGCCGCAATGATCTGGGAAGCAATCCAAAAGGCAAAGTCTGACAGAACAAACCTCCATGTAATCTGGTTGGATCTAGCAAATGCTTATGGATCCATTCCACACCAGATGTTATGGCAGGCCCTAGAAATGTATCATGTTCCACAAGAGATTGCAGCAATGCTGAAGCTGCATTTTGCAGGGTTTTCTGTCAGATTTTCAACCAGAGAGTACACAACAAAGTGGATTGGCCTTGAAGTTGGAATTGCGATGGGATGTACCATCTCTCCGATACTATTCGTCATGGCTATGCAGGTAATCCTCAATGCGGCTGAAGGAATGGCTATAGGTCCAAAGCTTGGTGGAATGTGTCACATGATACCACTCAATGCATTCATGGATGACACAACAATTCTGACATCAGATGAACATCAGGTGCGGAGGATGTTAGCACGCCTGGATGAACTAGTCAGCTGGTGCAGAATGAGCATCAAACCCAAGAAGTCGAGAAGCCTATCAGTCAGGAAAGGGAAGATAGCAGAGGTCATATTCACGGTTTCCAGCCAAAGAATCCCTACTGTCATTGAGGAACCTGTTAAAAGTCTTGGCAGGGTGTATGATGCCTCTTTAAAAGACTCGAAGGCAGTGCAACAGACAATAGAAATGGCAGACAGAGGACTACAGATCATAGACCAAAGCAGACTCCTGGGAAAGTTCAAACTGTGGTGCCTCCAGTTCATGTTGATACCGAAGTTGCTGTGGCCACTGCTTATATATGAAATAAGCACAAGTACAGTGGAAGCTATAGAGCAGAAGGTCAACAAGTTCATGAGAAAATGGCTAGGGGTACCACCACGTCTGTCAGATGTAGCACTGTACTGCAAAAAGTCAGAACTTCTGCTTCCCTTCAAGTCAGTTGTTGAAGAGTACAAAGTTGGAAAAGCAAGGCTTGCAATGATGCTACGCGAGTCAGCTGATGACGTGGTTAAGTCCATTCAGCCCACACTGAAAATGGGAAGGAAGTGGAGAGTGGAAGAAGCTGTTGATGCTGCTGAAGAGTCACTCAAACTGAGAGAGGTAATCAGATACACACAAATGAATAGACGGGGATTTGGGCATGGTGACATCAGCTGGTGGTCCAAGGCATCAAGCAGGGAGCGCAGAGACATGGTAGTTCAGGAGATACGAGGAGCTGAGAATGATAAGAGGTTGCAAAAAGCAGTGCAGCAGGTCCAATAAGGCCAATGGACAACATGAGAAGGAGCCCTGCAGAGGTCCTTGACATGGAATGATATATGGCATATGGCACCTCTTAGGCTCAGCTTCGTGGTTAGATCAATGTATGACCTGCTGCCGTTGGCCACCAACCTTGTGAAATGGGGAAAGTCGGATGATGAGCAGTGCCCCCTGTGCCAGGGGAGGCAGACACTTGAACACGTGCTCTCGGCGTGTAAGGTGGCATTAGGGCAAGGCCGATACACATGGCACCATAACAAAGTGCTAAATGAGCTTGCTGTGACAATAGATCAGGCAAGAATGAAAGCGAATAGCAAAGTATGGCCAGACACAGCAAACACATACTTTCTGAGGGCAGGAAAGTCAGCACACCCCAAACCAAGTAAACCTGGTAGCAGTTTACCATCTCTTCTTGACTGTGCAAACGACTGGGAGATGGCGGTAGACCTACCTGGACGGGGGGCATATCCAGAGAGTATCAGAAAATCACGGAGACGGCCGGATATAGTGCTTCATTCTTCAGCAACGCTTCAGGTCATACTGATTGAACTGACCATGCCATTTGAATCCAGATTAGACAAGCAACATTCATTCAAAGCGGCCAAGTATAGCGATCTGGCCGCGGATCTGAGACACAATGGATTCAGTGCAAGGGTCATGGCGGTTGAAGTGGGCGCAAGAGGGCTTGTGGCTGCATCAGTGTATGATTTATTGAAACTGTTGGGGCTGAAGGGACAGTCTAGGGCACTGAAGAGGCTTAGCGAAACTGCCGAAAAGGTATCAGGCTGGCTGTGGAACAACCACAATGGGCAATGGAAATCGTGACAATAAACACTGCGGTACAGAAAGCACCAAAATTTTTCTAACTCCACAACGCTGAGTTTTTTTTGGTGTACTAGTGAAAGGGCTGCGACTCTGGGGCAACAGGCGATGTATACTATAGGGAGTGTCAGGTACAGAATTTCAGTGGCTTGCGGCGCGCAGGGGCTAAGGCTCGTCGGCTGCGCGCTAGTGTCTCAGTGTGTGTCCTTAGTTGTGAAGGGCGACGGAACGAACGGAATAATTTGTCTTCTCTTTGTTACTTTCACAATTGCCCCCCATGGCTGGCTTTGTGGATTTAAAAGTTGCTACCATAAGTGAAATGGGTTCATTTTTGATACAAGACAACAGGAAGCTGAGACGCTTGGGAGTCATGACCCAAGTGGTCCCGCCACCCTTAGAGTGTAAAGGAGTAATCCGGCCGAAACACTTGTCGGATGGGGGGACTTCTTCTGATGATCAGATTGCTTCCTGTTGTATTGCTCTGTAAAGAGTTTCCTATCATTGTCATCAGTCATCTCCTGGGCCAAAGTTTTTTAGTTGGGGTGAGGTCTGGTAATCTTTCTGTCTTATCCTAGAGACTTCTATGATGACAGTGATAATCTTATGGCAGTATTTTGGCTTCTCAAAATCAATGAACATTTCCATCTCTGTAAGTTGGTGTCATAGTTATATTGAGCGAGGTACCAATTGTTGTACCACTACAGTATGATGAGGATGGCTTATGGAATGTTGTCAAGAAGGTCTCTAGAAATTGGCTCACTAAGAAAGGAAGAGCCATATTGCATATTGATCGTGCCTTCTTTATGGTTGCTGGGTTTTGTACAGCATTGTTGTATATTCCAAGGGTAGTAGGACTTGCTGAGCCAGCCATATGGTTATTGCTGACAGTTTATTGATGTTGTTATTGAATTCGTACTTGTAGCATTGTTATTATTTAAAAAAAAGGGAGATTGTCAGCAAGCCTTCGTGTACGCTTTGTGAATGGCGTTTACAAGTATGTTGATTGTGTGACCTCTCGCAGTTTGATACGAGCCTAGAGGATAATGTCATGAAGGTGTAGTTATTATACTGTGACATATATATATATATATATATATATATATATATATATATATATATATATATATATATATATATATATAATTTTGGTTCAACATTAAAGGATCATTAGAGGAACTCAGCAAGGCCATTGATAGCTTGGCCTCTGGCAAAGCACCAGGCAGTGATGGGATTCCTCCTGATTTAATCAAATGCTGAAAGAGCATGCTATTACATCCCCTGCATAGGATGCTGTGCCAGTGCTGGGAAGACACAACTATTCCTCAAGACATGCGAGATGCCAAGATGGTAACACTGTATAAAAATAAAGGAGACAGAAGTGACTGCAATAACTACAGAGGCATCTCTCTTCTTAGTATTATTGGAAAGGTTTTTGCCAAAGTCATCTTAATGAGACTACACAAGTTAGCTGAGCGCATATAACCAGAGTCACAGTGCGGATTCTGAGCTGGTAGATCAACAACAGACATGATCTTCTCTCTCCGCCAGCTTCAGGAAAAATCAAGAGAGCAGAAAAGACCATTATATACCGCCTTTATAGACCTCACAAAAGCATTTGACCTGGTTAGTAGGGATGGACTCTTCAAAATCCTTCTGAAAATAGGCTGCCCTTCTAAAATGCTGGAAATGATAAAGTCATTCCATGACGACATGAATAGAACAGTCCAATATGCTGGAAGCACATCACGGCCCTTTGACATACGAAGTGGCGTTAAACAAGGCTGTGTTCTGGCTCTGACCCTCTTCGGGATCTTCTTTGCCTTACTCTTGAAACATGCATTCAGAGATGCAACTGAAGGAATATGCCTTCACACTAGGTCAGATGGCCGTCTGTTTAATCTTTCAAGGCTGAAGGCAAAAACAAAAATCAGAAGGGTCACTATAAGAGACTTGTTGTTCGCTGATGATGCTGCAGTCATCACTCAAAGCCAACAGGAGCTTCAGAACTTGATGAATCGCTTCACTAAACCATGCAAGGACTTTGGCCTCACAATAAGTCTAAAGAAAACGAATGTGCTGAGTCAGGATGCGGGTGCTGTACCAGTTATCCCTACCGATAACTATGAATTGGCAGTGGTGCATCACTTCACATACCTAGGGTCTACCATCAATGACAAACTCTCACTGGATACAGAAATCGACAGCCGCATTGGCAAAGCTGCAGCTACCTTTGCCAACCTCACATCGCGTGTTTGGGGCAACTCCAAACTCACAATGAAGACCAAAGCTGCGGTATATAATGCCTCCATCACCAGCACACTCCTATATGACAGCGAAACCTGGACGACCTATGCTAAGCAAGAAAGAAGGGTCAATACCTTCCATTTACGGTGTCTACGCCGCATCCTCCGCATCTCGTGGAAAGATAAAGTGACTAATGTCGAGGTGTTGTCACATGCTAGCCTTCAAAGTATGCATACACTGCTTAGACAGTGCAGACTTTGCTGGCTTGGCCATGTTTGCTGCATGGAAGATGGTCCCATCCCAAAAGATATCTTCTATGGACAATTAGCAGATGGCAAGAGAACAGTTGGGCGACCACAGCTGAGGTTCAAAGATGTGTGCAAGAGAGATATGAGGGCACTGGACATGAATCCAGCAACATGGGAGGATGAAGCTGCCGATCGCAGTTAGTGGCGATGCTATTTACGACGCCACCTCAGATTGGGCGAAGAGAGGCTCACACAACAAGCAGAGGAGGGGAGAAAACGTCGAAAGGAGCACCAGGAAAATAAGCAGCTGAGGGCTGCCACCTCAGGGGTGCATTCCCATAGTCAGTTATGACTGAAGGGGCTATTATTATATATATATATATAAACAAAGCAAAAAACCTAACTATAAATGATTGTTACATATGAAATGTTTTAGTACATTTCTGTCAATAGTTTTTGCTGTATTAGTATTCTGATCAAGAATTAATAAGAAAACTCACTTCAAAATCTGTTTTTATTTCGTGTTTTATTTTCTGATCCAGGAATCTGAACTTCTTGTCCATCTCCAGCAGTCTGCAAAGAAAAATTAGTGAAATATGAAAAAGCTGAACACAATCAGCAACATCTTGGTGTGATGAGATACTGCTACACAGAGATGAATTAGTGATATATGAAAAAGCTGAACACAATCAGTAACATCTTGGTGTGATGAGATACTGCTACACAGAGATGAATTAGTGATATATGAAAAAGCTGAACACAATCAGTAACATCTTGGTGTGATGAGATACTGCTACACAGAGATGAATTAGTGATATATGAAAAAGCTGGACACAGTCAGTTACATCTTGGTGTAATGATATACTGCTACAAAGAGATGAACTAGTGATATATGCAAAAGCTGAACACAATCAGTTACATCTTGGTGTTATGAGATACTGCTACACAGAGATGAATTAGTGATACATGAAAAAGCTGAACACAATCTGTTACATCTTGTTGTAATGAGATACTGCTACACAGAGATGAATTATTGATATATGAAAAAGCTGAACACAATCAGTTACATCTTGGTGTGATGAGATACTGCTACACAGAGATGAATTAGTGATATATGAAAAAGCTGAACACAATCAGTAACATCTTGGTGTAATGAGATACTGCTACACAGAGAAAAATTAGTGATATATGCAAAAGCTGAACACAATCAGTAACATCTTGGTGTGATGAGATACTGCTACACAGAGAAAAATTAGTGATATATGCAAAAGCTGAACACAATCAGTAACATCTTGGTGTGATGAGATACTGCTACACAGAGATGCATCATTCAATGTTCTTTGTTATATGAAATAAACATGAAAGTCACAAAGTAGGAAGCCAGTTTGCTTAGCTGTAGTGTTGTTTAGTATGAGCAGTAGCTGAGTTAAGTTTCTTATCAGTGTGAAGTCATTTTACTTGGCTGTAGTCTTTTTGATTAGTGTCAGTAGCTGAGTTAAGTTTAGTTTAGTTTAGTTTGTTTTCAGTGTGAAGCCATTTAGCTTGGCTGTAGTGTTGTGATTAGTGTGAGCAGTAGCTGAGTTAAGTTTAGTTTTGTTATCAGTGTGAAACCATTTAGTTTGGTTGTCTTTTTTCTCTTTCTTGATCCTTAGCCGATGACCATCAAAGCAGGTAGTAGCCATCACGCCTGGTGGCGTCTTGTAAGGCAACAACAAATTGATTCCACTTTGCTCAGTCGGTGGCCATCCTTTGTACAGTGCCCCAACTCTGTCATTTGTTGTCGTTTCCGTAACTTCATTTCTTTTTACATAGACAGGGATGTCAGCCCTATGCTAAAACCCCCAACCTGGAGGACTCGGGTGTCTGCTTTAGTCTGACCCCTACCTGCCCAAACCTGTCCAGCTTGGTAGAACCTTCCAGGAGTAAAACTCCCGCTGGCATAGTTTTGGGGGTAATCATGGTACGCAAGCCACCATACCTTGACAAGGTATTGACACCGGTGATGGTAATAAGTTTGGTTGTAGTGTTGTGATTAGTGTCAGCTGTAGCTGAGTTAAGTTTAGTTGTCAATGGGCTTTAACTCCCAAAGGAGTAAAAGCCTTCAACAAACACAAGCCAAGTCTTCCTGTCATGTGACATCAGCACCTGTTCTGTCCACATCTTCTCATTATTTTTACTTCAGTCTCCAGTTCTCTTCTCCATGTGTTTGTTGGACTACCTCTGCCTCTCTTTACCTGGAGATTCCAGAATAAGGACTGCCTTATAATGCTATCAACAGGTTTGCTCAATGTGTGTCTTATCCCTTGTCAGCTTGTTACTCTAATATCTTGTTCTACTAGCACTTGTCTGGTTCTTTTTATCAGTTCCATGTTAGTGACATTGTCAGCTAGTTACTCTAATATCTTGTTCCACTAGCACTTGTCTGGTTCTTGTTATCAGTTCCATGTTAGTGACATTGTCATCTTGTTACTCTAATATCTTGTTCCACTAGCACTTGTCTGGTTCTTGTTATCAGTTCCATATTAGTGACTTGTCTTACTTTTTAAACCCTTCTATTCTGCTCAAGTTCCCATTTATGAATGTCTGTAATTTTTCTTTTTTTAGTTGTTCTCCATGTATCAAAGCCATACTATAGGACTGACTTGACATTTCAGTTGAAGGTATTTTGTTATTTGTGTTGGACTTGATCTCCAAATGTTTTCCAATGCAAATAAATCTCTTCCTGCTTTTTCATTTTCTTATTGTGATGTCATTGTCTGTCCCTCTGCTTATATTCCTGCCATGATGTGTGTATTATTCTACCTTTTTCCTGTTTAATGAGATCCCACATGTTGTGAGATGTCATTGTATGTCCATCTTCCTATATTCCTGCTATGATGTGTGTATGATTCTACCTTTTTCCTGTTTAATGAGATCACACATGTTGTGAGATGTCATTGTCTGTCCCTCTGCCTATATTCCTGCCATGATGTGTGTATGATTCTACCTTTTTCCTGTTTAATGAGATCCCACATGTTGTGAGATGTCATTGTCTGTCCTTCTGCCTATATTCCTGCCATGATGTGTGTATGATTCTACCTTTTTCCTGTATAATGAGATCCTACATGTTGTGAGATGTCATTGTCTGTCCTTCTGCCTATATTCCTGCTAAGATGTGTGTATGATTCTACTATTTTCATGTTTAATGAGATCCCCCAGATGTGAGATGTTAATGTAACAAACTCAAACTACTGCTAGTAAGAGAAGAAAATGGAGACAAAGAAGCATCATTGAGGCACTCAGTTTTTATCCTAAACTGTTTTGTAAGTTGTCCTTCATGATGACCTCTGTAATTCATGTCTTCATAAGCTTTCTTACTTAGTCGTCCCCTTCTACCGTGAGGTGTAGAGGTTTGGAAGAGAGAGTGCCAGACTATCCTATCGGCTGTCTTCTCCTGGCCTGGTTCCATTCTAGTCCTTGGTCCTACAAAGAATGTCTAATGTTGTCCTCCCAGTGGACTCTGGGTCATCCTGGGGGTCTGGATCCTTGGCTCTTTGCTTCCCATGCTTGTCGTGGTAGCCGATCTTCTCCCAATCTGCAGACATGGCCAAACCATTATAATTTGGACTGTTCTACTTGGGTCTGCAGGGGGTAGGATTTAAGGCCTTGACATATTGTCTGGTTGCGTACCATGTCTCTTCTTGTTACTTCAACCACCTTCCTAAGATACCTCATTTCTGAGGTTTGGATCTGGCTTTTGTGGGTTGTAGTCATTGCCCATGACTCACAGCCATATGTCAAGACTGGGACATAGGTGGAGCGGTATACAGCCATCTTCGTTTTCTTACCAACCTCTCTCTTGCTGAAAAAGTCTCCCAGCTGCTGCTTTTTGAGTGGCCAACTCTTCTTTGATGCCTCCCTTTCGGTCTATAATAGCCCTGAGGTATTTAAAGTGGTCGACCTGCTCCAGGATCTGTTCTCCCAGCTTAATCTGATGTCTTCTTTCTTCTCGTGATATCACCATGGATTTTGTTTTAGAGCTGCTTTTGACCATCCCTCTCTTCTCCAGCTCTTCCTTCCAGACTTGCAGGTTGGATTGGAGATGTGCCTCTGATTTAGCAATCAGGGCAACATTATCAGCAAATGCCAGCTCTGAAATATAGACCTGTCTCATTTTCCAGTACCCCACTGAATACTTTCTTGTTCTCTCCTTACATGCCTTGATGACATCGTCCATAAGCTTTCTTGATTAAGTTAATGATCTTCTGGGGACTCCATAATGTGTCATTGTAGAGCCCTTTTCGTAGGCCTTTACAGTCGTTTACAAATGAGGGTAGTCTCATATTTATTAATATGTGGTCCTACCTCGATAATAAACTTTACGCACCAACTTACATGAAAGTAAGTATTTTTTGGTGAGTTTGATTTCGTAGTGCACGATTGTGCATGAATGCGAGAGTGTGGTATCCAACCCGCACGTGTTGCCAAACTTCAGTTGACGTCACATGTGAGCTTAGGAAGCTAGGATCCCAAGATCGGCTCATGTATCTTTGGGAGTTCGAAACCCGTGTTTCGGGAGTAATTCTTCAGTGTATGACCGTCCGTCTATTGTGAAGATGAGGACCGTGGTCAATTTTGTACCGGTGATTTCTCGGGAGGAGAATTGCAAGTAGTATGTATAAAGTATTATAATTTTCTTCTAGGAAAAATGTCTAGTTGGACCAATGACTTATTGGTTCCAAAATGGAGTCCTATGATGAACATGTAAAGTATTGTTGAATCCGACATACTCCTGTAAAGAGGATTGTCTGGGAACATTTTGTAATTTTTAAATGATTGATTCATTCGTCGATGCTGAGGATAAATGTCAGCGTATAACAGAGGTGACTCAAGTATTAATTGTATCTTAACGTTAATGCCACGTAGATCGTTGGCAGGAATATATATTAGGATAATTCAACACTGATTGAATTAAGAGGCCAGTATAAACAAAAGGAGATAAGTAGTATTGGAATACTAAATGATATCGAAGACCTAATAAGGATCTCCGCCATTTGCCAAGGTCATAGGATAATGAGAGATGACTTATTGTATTATAACTGCCTCATTTGATTACTCGGAGGCCATGTTATAAACTCTGCATAACTAGTCTGATGTTATTAACGAGATTGCGTTGTGAAGATGAACTATAATATTAATATGAAAACCTATGCTGTACTGTTGAAGATCAACCGTCCGTCGTCTATATCAACATATTCGTATCGTCTACCGTATGATGTCAAAATAAATTGTAGTAACTGTGCCCCGTCTTTGACATTTGTTGATATGCCCCGAGTTGGAGGTTCAAGTTGACTTGTTACTGCCTTGTATAGAGTTGAATCCATTCGCGTTAAGACAGACTCAACACCCGCAAAAAAAATAACTAACAGAAATGGCGGCCAACGTGTGTTCTGAAAATTTCCATTTTTCAGTAAGTGGTATCGAACTCAAACCTTCAATCAAATTTGGTTGAATAGAAGTGTGCGAGCTTTCAAGGCGACATCATCCTGGACCTTACAGCATTTCTAACGGTCACCCCAGGTCAAGGACAACCTAGTGAATTTGACTTTCATGTGTCAACATTGGACTCTTACTTTGCAGTATTTCAAGGAGATGTCTCATACATGCAGTCCCGGATGCGAGGGATATCCTTTTTTTTAGCCGGTTGAGATAAGTAAAAAAACGTCGTGTTGTTATTACACCGTTTTACGTTTAGCTGTGCCTTGGCTAAGTAATATGTCCACTACTTTTTATCCATGTTTCATGTTCTATGTTTTATGTTTATCGTGGGAGGTTGGGAATGGCGACTTAGGACGGAAAAAAATACCAGTTTCACCACAGGTCCGTCTTGAGTGTTCTATAGGAATTATTTTGCAGACTTCCCTCAGCGGAATTTCCTACACGTAAGTGTAGCAGGATCTTTGGTCCACTGTGTCTGGTAGTCTGTGACACCTGACTGTTTAGTTGTAACGTCAAGTTTAAATTGTTGTTCTCGTAGTTATTTTTACTCGTACTTTAGTTCTATGATGAATTTTGTTTGTATATTATGTCCTTCTAACCTGACTTTCATTCAGTTTTTTACAAAACCTATGTTTTTACACTGTCTTGTCAATTGTATTGTTTAGCATTTGATCGCAGTTATCATCGTAATTCTTTACGACATTCCATTTTAGTTTCAAATTTTATTTTCATTGGATTTCTGCGACTGTTTTCATTAGTCTTGATTATCATGTCTTGTCAGTATTGTGCCTATTGTCTGTCACGTTATTGTTTTCATAACATTTCATTGTGTAAATTACTTTATTGATTATTAGGATATTTGCCTATTATATAACTATAATTTCCCGTTCTAGGACAGGAACGAAGACCACTTGGTATAGTAACACTTTTAAGTAGAATTATTTCAGAATAATATTGAATAATGTCTACCTTAGACTATTTTATTAAGCAGGCTAAAGCGCATAATATACCTCCTGAGGAGATTAGATCATTTGCTATGACTGAATACAAAGAGTCTCAAAGGTTGGAATCTCAAAGATTAGAAGCTGAGAAATTAAGATTGGAAAATTTGAGATTTGAGGCTGATGAGAATGAGAAGAAGATGAGATTAGCCGCTGAATTAGAAGAGAAACGATTTCAGCGTGAGGCAGAACAGAAAAAATTCGAGACTGAAGAAAAATTTAAATTTGAAGCTGCTGATAGGGAAAGGCAACTCAAAATTGAGATGGAAGTTAAACAAAGGGAAATGGAAGAAAGAAGATTGATAGCTGAACAAAATACAAAAAGGCTTCAGCTTGAGACAGAAGAGAATGATAAAAAACGACAGCATGATTTGAAACTTGCCGAATTGGAATTTGACAGAATAAGATTGTCAAGTGAATGTAATACGCAAAAGACTCATGAAGGCCAGTCTTCAACTAGACATGAGAATTTTAGAGAGGTTCATCTAAAATTGCCAAAATTTAGTCCACCATCCGACGATGTGATATTCTTTCTGGATAGATTTCAGGCTACATGTATGGCTTACAACTTGGATAAATCATTATATTGCACCCACTTATCCAGGTTACTTACAGGAGAGGCATTGGCTGTTTATCACACTACTTGCGCTGTAGATAAAAACAATTATGATGCTCTCAGGGCCGCTCTTCTAAACAAATTTCAAATGACAGAGGATCAATATCGAATGAAGTTCAAGTCCATGCTCCCGCAATCTAGCAAGAACTTCGATGATTTTCTTTCTCAAATACGTCTTACCTTGGAAAGATGGATTGAACTGTCAAAGGTAGAGAAATCTTATGAGGGTATTTTCGACTTATTATTACGTGATAAAGTTTTATCGGCAGTAAGCCCTGCATTTCTTGCGTTCCTACATGAACGTAAGCCTGGTAATATAAAAGAAATGTCAGAACATTGTAAAAATTTCTGCACCGCTCATCCTAACATGGATATCAGCAATGCGCAGATTAAGGACGATTTACCCATTGCTTTCGCTATGCAACATAACAATTTCCCTAGAAATCATTCAATGAGTAGCGATAGAAATTTTCAAAGGGGAAGTAATAATCATTTCAACTTTGGTCATTTTCAAAAGGGGAAACAATACCAACAGTCTGCTCCATTTAATGTATCATGGGGCCAATCTCACAGATCTCGAGATTTTAGTAACAACCATCCTAAATATAATCAAGGTAACAATAATAAACAACATTGGAGATCTCAATCACATTATCCTGAAAATAGACATGGATTTATGAATAAATCATTTAGCCAACATCACAACAGTGATAACTTTCATGGGCGGACTCACCCAAATTTTAACGATAGCAGAGATAGTAATTATAGCAATTTTAATGACAATAATCAAAATCGATCGCGACGAAGAGATAGATCGTCGAGCAGATCACGACAACATTCCAATGTTGCTTCAATTGAATCACAAACTAACAAAGTTAAAGACAATAATGTTAATCAACATAACGCTATGTCTTGTATCGATCTAGAGCAGGTAAAGACATGTCAAGAATGCTCAACGCTATTCCAGCCCAAGGCGATCACGACGCTGCGATGCGGACACATTCTACCAAGTCTACCAGCAGTCTGTACAGCCACTTCTGCATCAGTTCACCATGGCAAGGGTTGTTTAAAATTTAACAGAGGATACGTCAACTCTATTCCTTGCTCTATCTTGTTTGACTCAGGCTGCAGTACAGTGGGAGTGCGGAACTCTCTGATCGACCCCTCCTTGGCCACAGGCAACGTGG
Organism: Oreohelix idahoensis; assembly: GCA_024509875.1. Taxonomy (NCBI): domain Eukaryota; kingdom Metazoa; phylum Mollusca; class Gastropoda; order Stylommatophora; family Oreohelicidae; genus Oreohelix; species Oreohelix idahoensis. Next base: position 470,018 of record JAMPIV010000224.1, read on the forward strand.
TCAAGTGTGTCACATTCGGGGGAACTGTGGAAACCTTCCCTACAGTCATCATTAATCTGCATACACCTTTTTTTTCAGGGAAGATCCATGCCTGTCTTCTGCAGAATCCAGTTAGCGATGTAATCCTTGGTTGTATACACGGTATAAAAGAGTGTACCCCACAACAGATTGATGAATGGGAAAAGCGACATATTCATGCTGCAAATGCAGTGGTTACCAGAGCGCAAGCTACTGAATTGTCGCATGAATCAACTTCTGAACCTACGGTTCATAACAGTAATGATGATGATTCTCCTATTTCAAGGGAGTTGTTTGCTACTTTACAAAAGAATGATAATTCTTTGAAAAGATTTTTTCAGTTGGTGACTAAGAGAAAGAATAACAACACAATTGTAAATTCTACACACCAATTTGCTCTTAAAAAGGGTATTTTAGTTCGATTAATAAGAGAAACAGATTCATCTGTGCGTTCACAAATTCTGGTCCCGTCTTCTATGAGACCTAGAATATTACGACATGCTCATGATTCTCAATGTGCAGGTCATATGGGTTTTCGCGAACCAAATCTAGAGTGCTATCCGCATTCTATTGGCCTGGCGTTCATAGAGATGTTAATCTTTATTGTCGTTCCTGCGTGATATGTCAGGAAGTTAAAGTAAGGGGTCCGTATCATAATGCTCCTATTCAAGCTGCGGACATACCTATTAGACCATTTGATAAAATGGCGATCGACATCATTGGTCCTATATTGCCATCTGCAAGAGGACATACACATATTCTTACGTGTATCGATATGTGTACGCGTTGGCCTGAGGCCATACCTCTTAAGAACACCTCATCTGCCAGTGTTGCAGAAGCTTTAATGTTGATCTTTTCACGCATTGGTTTTCCGCGTAAGATCCTATCGGATCATGGTGTCCAATTTATTTCCGAATCCATGTCACAGGTTATGAAGACATTGGGTATAGATAGATCTCTCAGTTCAATATACCATGCCATGTCCAATGGGCTGATTGAAAGACAGAATAGGACACTTAAGCAGTTGTTGGGTAAGATGACTCAAGATCACCCTCAGGAGTGGGATCGGGTCCTGCCTGCTGCTCTGTTTGCTTACCGTGAAGTGAAAAATCAAGCCACAGGGTTTTCTCCCTTCCAGTTAGTTTTTGGCATACAACCGCGCGGACCTATGTCTTTAATTCATGATTTATTGGTTGAAGATGATATACCTGAGGAAACTCAATCCTCATATGAGTATGTTATCTCTTTAAGAAAGAGAATAATAGATGCTTGTAGAATGGCTACTGCATCTTCCGAGGAGGCTAAGGAAAAGGCTCGTCTATTTGCAAACAGGTATAGACGTCTTCGCCAGCTTATTCCTGGTGACGAGGCTTTTGTTTTGCTGCCTTCTCATAACAATCGTCTTCTGATCACATGGAGAGGTCCTTTTAGGATCATCTCAAGAATATCCGATGTTGACTACATCGTAGATATAAACGGAAAACACAAAACCTTTCACATTAACATGTTGAAAGAGTATTATTCACGTCCTGATTATCTCCAATCAGTATTTCAAGCGACTGACGATCCTACTCCTCACATTCACAACTATACTAATTTGTCAGTTATACAAGAAGAAGAGTCTTCTTTTCAAGATGTACAATTGTCCATACCAGTTGTACCAATTCATTCCACTGAAAACTGGAATGATGTCACTATTTCTTCTTCTATTTTGGCTGATCAACAACAGCAAGTTTCATCACTACTCTAAACGTATGATAAGGTTCTCACTGACATTCCAGGTCAAACGTCAGCTATTCATCATGATATCCTTTTAACTGATGAAACACGTATCCGTATTCGTCCATATCCCATACCTTTACACTATCGGGATAAGGTCGAAAAGGAATTGGATGAAATGCTTCATTTAAACATAATTGAACCATCATTGTCACCATATGCTTCATCTATGGTGATAATTCGAAAAAAAGATAACAATATTCGTCTATGTGTAGACTACAGAAAATTAAATAAAGTCACACAATTTGACGCAGAACCTTTGCCACTTTTAGAGGATTTATTAGTAAAATTATCTCATGCTACTTTCTTCTCTAAGTTTGATCTGTCAAAGGGCTATTGGCAAGTACCATTGACAGAAAGGGCAAAGCCACTCACTGCTTTCTCGACTCCCCGGGGTCTATTCCAATGGAATTTTATGCCTTTCGGGTTAGTCAACGCTCCTGCCACGTTCGTGCGCATGATGCGCCGAATCCTATCTCATCATCCCAATGTCATTGCGTACATAGATGACATTTGTCTTTTCAGTGACTCTTGGGAAGAACATATGGAGGGATTGAATTCATTACTGTCCACGTTACAATATCATAACTTAACTGCTAAGCCATCAAAGGCATTTGTGGGTTTCCACGATATTTCTTTTTTGGGTCACCGTATTGGTCGCGGTATGTTATATACAGAGGACAGTAATGTCTCCAAAATCCTTAATATCTCTACACCTAAAACAAAGAAACAAGTGCGATCTTTGTTAGGACTAGTACAATATTATGCGAAATTCATACCACATTTGTCTACCATTACTGCTCCTTTCTCTTCATTACTTAGGAAGGGTGCAGCTAACGTGATTCGGTGGTCGAACGAACACCAAGTCGCGTTGGATACCATAAAGAAATTCTTTTCGGATGCTCCCGTTTTAAGGTTGCCTAATGCGAATTTACCATTTGTCTTACGCAGCGATGCTTCTAATTACGGCGTGGGAAGCGTCTTACTACAAGAATATAATGGCACCTTGCATCCAGTTCTCTATGTATCACGGAAGTTAACTCCAACTGAACAAAATTACTCTGTTCTAGATAAGGAACTTCTGGGACTCGTCTGGTCAATAACTAAACTCCAGAGATATTTACTTGGATCACACTTTATTGTGGAATCAGACCAAAAGGCTCTTACAGCTCTCAATACGAAGGATGTGAAATCTGCCAAATCTACTAGGTATGCGATCGCTCTCCAGCCATTTAGTTTCATGATTCGATCCATACCTGGTACTCAGAATGTTCTCGCAGACGTTTTGTCGAGATTTCCTAATGAATCACATTAACAGCTACGCACTGCAGATAACGGAACTTCGACACTGACAGTTCGTCAATAGTAACTTGTTACGTGTGATACCTATATTACAAGTGTCATTAACATTCAGTCAAGTGAAATCTACAATGATTATGTATTAAAATAACATGGAACGTTAAGGTATACTACTATATTAGTGAAAATAACATTCACTTAATTATGACATTGAAGAGAGAATAACGTTGAAAAAGGATTATATTTTCGCACCGAAATAACATTTCAAGCACTTTGATTTCTTCGTGGAACTGAACTTGTTAGATTATTAACTGGTCCCTTACAGGAAAATTGAACTTTCGTTATTTCAGGAATTAATGACATTATTAGAGTGAAATAAATGAATTAATTAGATTATTAAACTTAGATACTTAGTTAGTTAAAATAATTAATGTAGTTAACTAGACAATATTTAATTGGATTGATTAATATTTGTATTTAAGCACATTAATTTTACATTAGTACTTTAATTAGTACCACACAAGTACTTAGAGACACGATTAAGTGCGTTGATCTTACATGTGTTTCAATTGTATTCTTTCATTTTTTCCTTTTTTTTTCACTTGTCATTTTTAAGACATGTCCATCACTTTTCTGTTTATTCATTGGTTTCTCATCATTTCTTTTTATTTGCATTTCCATTTGTTTCAATTCAATATTTCTAATATGTTAGTTTATTTCATTTACCATATTGTACCAAAGGTGTGCAATTATGGATGTATGCTTTTATGCATACCTTTTGTTGCTTTGAGTTAACTGGAATTTCATATTTTATGATTGTTATTATGATATATTGGTAAAATATGAACATGTACACTTGACTCACCTCTATCCTCGAGTAGTAAAGAAAAAAAATTAATATAATTAATTTTTTTTGGGGGGATTGGTAAGGAATCTGTAGAGCCCTTTTCGTAGGCCTTTACAGTCGTTTACAAATGAGGGTAGTCTCATATTTATTAATATGTGGTCCTACCTCGATAATAAACTTTACGCACCAACTTACATGAAAGTAAGTATTTTTTGGTGAGTTTGATTTCGTAGCGCACAATTGTGCATGAATGCGAGAGTGTGGTATCCAACCCGCACGTGTTGCCAAACTTCAGTTGACGTCACATGTGAGCTTAGGAAGCTAGGATCCCAAGATCGGCTCATGTATCTTTGGGAGTTCGAAACCCGTGTTTCGGGAGTAATTCTTCAGTGTATGACCGTCCGTCTATTGTGAAGATGAGGACCGTGGTCAATTTTGTACCGGTGATTTCTCGGGAGGAGAATTGCAAGTAGTATGTATAAAGTATTATAATTTTCTTCTAGGAAAAATGTCTAGTTGGACCAATGACTTATTGGTTCCAAAATGGAGTCCTATGATGAACATGTAAAGTATTGTTGAATCCGACATACTCCTGTAAAGAGGATTGTCTGGGAACATTTTGTAATATTTAAATGATTGATTCATTTGTCGATGCTGAGGATAAATGTCAGCGTATAACAGAGGTGACTCAAGTATTAATTGTATCTTAACGTTAATGCCACGTAGGTCGTTGGCAGGAATATATATTAGGATAATTCAACACTGATTGAATTAAGAGGCCAGTATAAACAAAAGGAGATAAGTAGTATTGGAATACTAAATGATATCGAAGATCTAATAAGGATCTCCGCCATTTGCCAAGGTCATAGGATAATGAGAGATGACTTATTGTATTATAACTGCCTCATTTGATTACTCGGAGGCCATGTTATAAACTCTGCATAACTAGTCTGATGTTATTAACGAGATTGCGTTGTGAAGATGAACTAACTATAATATTAATATGAAAACCTATGCTGTACTGTTGAAGGTCAACCGTCCGTTGTCTATATCAACATATTCGTATCGTCTACCGTATGATGTCAAAATAAATTGTAGGAACTGTACCCCGTCTTTGACATTTGTTGATATGCCCCGAGTTGGAGGTTCAAGTTGACTTGTTACTGCCTTGTATAGAGTTGAATCCATTCGCGTTAAGACAGACTCAACACCCGCAAAAAAGATAACTAACAGTCATCCATTTCCAAAGTTATTATGCGTCTATACTGGCTTATGCCTTTTCATAACCGACAAACTGGATGTACAAAAGTGAGTTAAATTCTAGACTATATTCTCAATGTGCAGGGTCCGTAATGTTGAAAACCTGCTCGTTCATTTATCAGTTGTATATCTATGGTCTTTTTAAAACTCTCAAGAGCTCAAGAATGATCCTGTTTAATATTTTTTTTGGCACCGATAGAACATTATTCCTCTGGAATTTGTGTGTTCTTGTAAATTTCCCTTCTGAGGCAACTTGACCAGATAACCTTCCTTCCATTCAGATGGTTTTTCTTCTCTCTCCTAGACTTTCCCAACTTGACCAGATAACCTTCCTTCCATTCTGATGGTTTTTCTTCTCTCTCCCAGACTTTCCCAAGTAGTTTGTATATCTCTGTAAGTGTCAATATCTGTGAAGTGATAATGATACAAATATGTAGATATGTTTCAAACTAGATGTGTATTGATATTCTGAATATTTTATGGCCATAAATTAAATTGGAGCTGAAATATTTAAGTAAATTATTTATTTTTTATTATATCAGCAAACAACACATACTTCCATAACACATCATGATTTAAAGCATTTCACAAGATTTTTCATTCAATTTCCTTTATTTTTTATATATATACCAAAAGCATCTACTGAAATAATATATGAATCTACTGCCTGTTTTTTGTGCTGCAGTAGCTCAGTGGTTAGTGCACTGGCTTTTCTAGCTTAGTGGTCCATGGTTCGATCCCCAGCTGAACTGGGATTTTACACCGCTTATGGCTCCGGGGTCTGCCCTGCCTCATGAATTGGGTACCAAAGCAACTCTGGGAGGGTTAAGGCAGCTGGCTTGATGCTGACCACATTACCCCTAGCCTGTCGATGGTCACGAAAATATCCCACTAGAGCTATGCCTCAATGGGCGTGTAATTGGATCCTTTTCCTTTTACTGCCTGTTTTTAAAACATCACCTGAAGAGAAATTCTGCACCAATTTTGGGTGCCTGTTTTTACAGAAATTTGTAGTTAAAAAAAAAAAAATAATATATAATAAAATTACATCTTTGAACTGACTGTGATAACAATGTGTAGATAAGTTTCATACTAAATGTGCACTGATATTCTGAACATTTTATTGCAATTATATAAGTGTAAGTTTGCAATAGTACTTTTTTTTGGCGTCAGGTCTACACTTTACAAGACTTGACAGATAGGGCCTAATTTTGTAAACCACATACAAGTTTATAGCATTTCACAAGAACCTTCAGCCAATTTCTCATGTATAACATATAGGCTACTTACTGAAATTAGTTGTTGTTTAAGGTTTTGCCTTCTAAGGGCAAGGCATGTTACTTTCAACCTAGACTAAAGTCGGTTGCTTATATCCAAGCGGAATTCGCCAACTGCCATTCAAAAATAAGTGAACTCTGTTAACCGGAGTGCTGTGTTGATGAAATATAAGCCCAGAAAAGGACTGCTAGCATTCATCAGCTAGCATGAAATAGCCTCGAAAAGGACTGTTAGCCCGACTAGGGTTGATAGACACTAGGTCCTAAAAAGAATTAATATTATCTATCTGCTAGCGTGATGCAGCCCTGAAAAGGACTGCTAGCTGCGCCAACGCTGCCCGTACCTCCTTAGTGTTCAGCAAACTGGCTTAATAAGAAAAGAAACAGCGATTTCAATTTTCATAAAACTGTAGGCCTATTCATTTTGTTGAATGGGTGAAATAAAATATCTCACAGGATAGAAAGAGTGAATCTATCGCCAATAGACCTACTGTTTCGAGCTTTGCCAAAAAATAATAACGTCGACAAACACTGAGGTCGCTTTGAAAATAAAATTTCAAATCCAATATGGAGATCCCCAATAACACTGTCCTTTAACAGCGAAATTGATAAACAGCATCGAGCGAAATCAATTGTGTACCATCATGGTCACCTACGCCAGCGGGCACGGTACTTGAAGATGACAAAGGTAGGCTATATATTTTTCGTATCTGTTTATAAATAATGACAATTTTCATAACTTACACAAGGATTCTTGGCGCCCTGCGTAAAGGTTTTGTAGTTGTCAGTGTTGCCAACTTTTTTATTTTTAGTAAAACAGTGATTTAAAAATGAATGTCGCCAATGAACTGTCAAGAATACATTCATATCGATTTTATGAGTAGCGTAATATGGCACTTTAGTTTAAAGCAAATTACGTTAACAGTAATTTATAACACATAAGGAAGGGAACTCCGAGACCTGTAAACAGTAAGTAAATATTAGACAAACATAAAGGTCTGTTTTCAGGCACTCATAAGAAATAAAGAAGTAGAAAACTAAACAATATTTTTTTTTTAAATATTACTTACTTACTTACTTAGTCGTTCCCGTTCTACCGTGAGGTGTAGCGGTTTGGAAGAGAGAGCGCCAGACTATCCTATCGGCTGTCCTCTTCCTATTATATTAATATTATATTATAATATTATATATATATATATATATATATATATATATATATATATATATATATATATATATATATATATATATAATATAATATATATATATATATATAATAGTATGCCTATTTTATCTTAATGAAGAAAAATATCCTGTTCAACCTCTAATGGATTATAAATAGGATATATATTGTTTTCAATTACAAATAATATGAACAACTGCCGATATGAGAAAGTGGCATCTTACTTACTTACTTAGTTGTTCCCCTTCTACCGTGAGGTGTAGAGGTTTGGAAGAGAGAGCGCCAGACCATTCTATCAGCGGTCTTCTTCCTGGCCTGGTTCCATTCTAGTACTCGGTCCTTCAAAGATTGTCTAATGTTGTCCTCCCAGCGGACTCTGGGTCGTCCTGGAGGTCTGGATCCCTGGCTCTTTGTTTCACATGCTTGTCGTGGTAGCCGATCTTCTCCCATTCTGCAGACATGGCCAAACCATCTTAGTTGGGACTGTTCTATTTGGATCTGCAGCGGATGGGATTTTAGGCCTTGACGGATCGTCTGGTTGCGGACCATGTCTTTTCTTGTTACTTCAACCACTTTCCTCAGATACCTCATTTCTGAGGTTTGGATCTGGCTTTTGTGGGTTGTAGTCATTGCCCACGACTCGCATCCATATGTCAAGACTGGGACATAGGTGGAGCGGTATACAGCCATCTTCGTTTTCTTACCAACCTCTTTCTTGCTGAGGAATCCACTATTTATGGCCTGAAAAAGTCTCCCAGCCGCTGCTTTTCGAGTGGCCAACTCTTCTTTGATGCATCCCTTTCGGTCTATAATAGCTCCGAGGTATTTAAAGTGGTCGACCTGCTCCAGGACCTGTTCTCCCAACTTAATCTGATGTTTTCTTTCTTCTCGTGATATCACCATGGATTTTGTTTTAGAGCTTCTTATGGCCATCCCTCTCTTCTCCAGTTCTTCATTCCAGACTTGCAGGTTGGATTGGAGATGTGCCTCTGATTTAGCAATCAGGGCAACATCATCAGCAAATGCCAGCTCCGAAATATAGACCTGTCTCATCTTCCAGTACCCCACTGAATACTTTCTTGTTCTCTCCTTACATGCCTTGATGACATCGTCCATAAGGAGTATGAAGAGGTAAGGTGATAGGATATCACCTTGTCTTACACCAGTGGTGGTCCTGAACTCTTCTGACTTATGGTTTGCTGTCCTCACATAATTTCTGCAAGACTTGTAGAAGCTCTGTATAGCATGAATCAGAGGTGCTGGAATATTCTTCCTTGCCAAACAGTCCCAAAGTTTGCTCCAGGGGACCCTGTCAAACGCCTTTTCAAGATCTATGAAACAAAGATGGATCTCACTCTTATACTCAAGGGCCTTTTCACTCAGCTGTCTGAGTGTGAAGATTAGGTCTTGAGTACTTCAGTTTGCTCGGAATCCGCACTGGACCTCATCCAATTGTGGCTCAGCTAGGCGTCGGAGTCTCTGCTCTAGGATTCTAGAGTAGATTTTACCAGGGACACTGAGAAGGGATATGCCTCTATGGTTTCTACATTGTCGATTGTCACCCTTTTTGAAAATTGGTGTTATGATGGCAATCTCCCAATCCTTTGGTATGGTCTTGTTGCACCATGCTGCCTGTAGGACCTTTAAGAGTAATAGGTCGCCTGATGCTCTCATGTACTTAACCATTTCTGGTGTTATACCATCATGCCCTGCTGCTTTGCCCATCTTGATTTTCTCTATTGCTGCCCTCAGTTCTTCCATCTTTATGTCATCTTCACCATCATTGGTTTTCTCTTCTGTGCTAGTGGTTATCATTTCTGATGCTTCACCATTCTCACCATCCAGGAGTTCTGAGAAATATTCTTTCCATCTTTCCATTACTTCCTTCGGGGCAGTAAGCAATTTGCCTTGCTTGTCCTTTATAAATTTGAGAGGGCATTGTTTTTCCTTCCTCGTGTTCTTTAGGGTCTTATAGAACAATTTCTGGTTTTCTTGTGCATCTTTTTCTAGCTTTTCTCCAAATTCTTCCCAGGACTTCTGTTTTGCTGCTAGCACTTTGTTCTTTGCTTCTGTTCTGAGTGTCACATATTCTCTATATTTCTCCATTTGTCCTGTTGTTTTTTTTAGCTCCTAAGTATTGTTTCCATGCCATTTTCTTCTCTCTTATTTTCTCTTTGACTTCCTCTGTCCACCAAGGTGTCCTCTTTCTCTGGTTCCCAAGTCGGACTTCACCGCATGCTTCTGCAGCAGCTGTCTTTATGATATCCTTGAATTTATTCCAGAGGGTTTCCAAGTCATCAGGTCGTTCTTCTGAGTTGCTCACTGCTGTAGCAATAAGCCCCTGATATCTGGTCTTAATTTCTGGCTCTCTCAGCTTGTAGGTCCTAATGCTCATTTCTCCTGCTCGTTTATTTGGTTTCTTGCGTGATGTTGGGCAGTTCCTAGGCTGAGCAACTCTTTCAGTAGTTCGTTTGATTGTTAGCAAGTAGTGATCACTTCCAATCTCTGGCCCCCTCCAGACTCTTGCATCTCGGACATATCTGAATGAGCTTCTCCGAACAATGGCATAGTCGATCACTGACTTCTCATTCTTGGTTGGTTCACATCTAGTGTATGCATGTATGCGCTTATGGGGGAACTTTGTGTTTGTAATGATCAGATTCTGCTCACTGCAGAATCTAAGGAGTCGCTTTCCATTGTTATTGAGAGTATCTTCTCCATATCTTCCGATAACTCCACCCCATCTAGCATGGTCATTTCCAACTCTGGCATTAAAATCTCCGAGCATGATAACTTCACCTAGGCAGTCATCCACTGTCCTTTGAAGCAGCTCAAAGAATTCCTCCTTGACCTCTGCTCTCTCATCCTCATTCGGCCCATACACTATGGAAAGTGGCATCACATTTGTCAAATCATTGTATTAAGGGACAATCACAATTAAGCGTATACGTTACTTAAATAAATAAATAAAAAATAATTTAAAAAAATAAAAAAGAAACTCTGAACAAGAATAATAAAGTGGAGGGGTGTAAAGGCCTGGTGGTTCCAGTTATATAACTGACTTTAACGAACATTTAATTGACTTTCATCTAATAAAAGTCATTTGCATTGTAAGAACAGCATCAGACCTTCACATTTCCAGCCACTATATGGCTGTTAAATGTTGTTTGACTACATTGTTGTAGATTTTCGATAGGGGGATTAAGACGTAGATTGGTCCCTTCTAAATGTACTAGAACATGTGATAGCTCAGTGAGAGATAATATAAGAAATATATTTTTATGAGTGAGATGGTGGAAAATAATTAGAGTCTGTCCCTGAAACTCGAGAATACTTCTCTCGTCCAGCCTATCTCTACAACAGAACTTTAGTCAGACAGTCTACAAATATATATATATATATATATATATATATATATATATATATATATATATATATATATATATATATATCTATATATATATATCTATATATATATATATATATATATATATATATATATATATATATATATATATTCAACCACTCACAACTACACGCACATAGATACGTGACGACGATTAGACGCACAGACGTGCAAACAATATCTATGGAATAGGGATCCTTTTGGAACGAGCTGACCAACACACGTAAATAAAGTTTATGTAACTTTTATTTATCATGAAGAAACTACACAACAATAATATATTTGAATATCAAATCAAATACAATGAACATAGGTTAATGAATTAATTAAAGAATTAGACTCATCGGTTAATCCTCCCTCCCTCTGTTGAGACAAGACCCCGCTAGGAGGAAAAAAAAGTTATAAACCCCCACAAGAGTCAAAAGTTTTCTTACACTATGGTCTAAAATTCCCTCTACAATAAAGAACAGAGTTTATACGTTAATCTATTCTGAAAGGGACAGCATTTGCAAAACTTGCATACAAAAGGAAAATACAAAGTTATTACATGGGTTATACCATAAACGAATTATTCATCCCTGTTTTCTCTCGCTCTCACAAACCTGTGATCACAGAAACAGTCTCTCTCTTACCTAATCGGTGCTTTCACAACATCTGGAACAATTGTTAAGTTACAGACAGACCATCCCAGGTTGGTTTTTCTGGCGAATCAAGCCCCAGTTTCTCCAAAGACTAATTAATCAAACTGTTGGGAAACGCTGGATTTACTGCGGTGAGTAGGATGCTGATAAATGTCACTTCAATTTTGTCCAGGTAGGAAAATACTTATGAGATCTAATTGTTCACAGTGTACAGAAGCTTGGAATCTTCAATCATTAAATTGAGTGTCAGGTAAATAAATACGTTCAGGATCAATCTCCTTCACAACACAATGGTCGTTATTCAGGTGATGTCAATGTTTGATTAGTCGGCACTGTGGTGAAGTGAGATGTTATAAATATTTCTAGGGGACTTAGTGTACTGACTGAGATCAGCTGTGAAGGTATATATATCTAATAAGAGTAGTGTATTATATATAACCTTACTTGCTGCCACATATGTATACCTCAGTCAGAATTATTCTGGAATAGTGTGATGACTACGTTATATGTCTAGGGTATGTGTATGATGAAGTGTAAGTCAAAACAACAACAGACAGATAAACAATTTAATTTATTCCACTACACTTGACAACACTGTGACACTCACATACATAAAACACTCTACAAGGATATCTTAAAGGAGTCACTGATAACTTTTCAAATAACAATATGTATTCATTGCTGTCATGAATGTATATGTGTCCTGATTCAAATACAAAGGGAACCAGGAATCACAATCAATTTTAATTACAAGTTATATGTACAGAATTTATCAATATGAATATTGTAGTGACATATATTATTAAAAGTATCCTATGTGTGTCAGTTGTGTAGTAGTAATATGAGGTAATACTGGTTTTGTTTTGTTCAAGCTCTGTTGGTATTTGTCATCATGACTTCAATAGTTTGTTTCTTTGGGAACTAGTATTGGAGATGTTCTCAGTTCCTCGTATTAAAACAATTTACTTCCCCTCTTAAGTTTATGTTACAATGTTATTTTAAGATGGGGGTACATAATGTTGAGCTCAGCTGGCCACATCAGCTTATCTTGCGTGATGGCGGCAGGAAAAGACTCCTCTGCTCGATTTCTCCCCTGGGCTCTGGAGACACCTCACTGATAGCTAAATGGACCAAGGAGTATGCTGTCCGACTCTGGATTCAGCAAAGCTCTGACCAGGTGCTGCTCAATACCATAAGACCACGGTCCCTGAAAACAAGAAGGATGTACCTTCTACTTCATAACTAATTGATACTCTAGTTCTACACTGAGCACAATACATCACAAACATTGAGTTCAGAGCGTTAGGCCAACTGTCAGCTTCATCTGAAATACTTTTTACCAGTATTAACCTCCTTAATGGTTACTACGCCTCTGCAATTCCAGCATTATTTCTGTCTAATCAATAATCTAGGTGTCAGTGTACTGTTTGGCCATTCCATGCCGTTTTACTTTCCTCCGACACCTTCTGTTCAGGCTGGAGCATTATAGGCTTTACATCATGTTTGCTACTGAACTACACATATATACAGGCATAAATTAACAATTCACATTCAATTTTCATTAAAAGATACTGAATGTTTCAAGCTTACCACAATTCATGGAAATACACAGATACGTTGACTAGCAATGAATTCTGGCACAAATACTGGCACAAATTCCCATCTGCTTATGTTCCAGGCTTTTATTTAGCAAAAATATGAGCTGGCTTCAACGCACTGTTGCTTTATCAAGCTTATGTGAACTAGTGGTCTCGAACTAACGCTCCTAAGTGATTATATCAGCGAGTCTGGCCAATGGAGCCACGTTTCGACAAGTGTTTGAAAAAATTTTACCTTCCTACGTCTCCCCTAACAACCAAGGATAGCATTTATAGTCCGACTAATCGTGTTTAGCCTTACATATCATTCCAGCCAATCAGTTCAAATGTAACTTGTGGCCCATTTCCCGTACAATGGTGGTTTAAAAAAATCTACCACTGAGCGATTCTGATTTTGGGTGTTGTCTGACAGCACCATCATTTTATTTTGGCTATAACTTGTTAATTCCTAGACTATTTGCATAACGTTTTACATATTCTTTGTCAGCAAGCCCTAAGGAACCCAAATATATATAATTTAATAGAGCTAAGTGGCTGCGTTCAAAATATGCAATTTCTTCTACCTCCTGTTTCGAAGATGTGCTGTCTGGGTACTGTAATGTTTTCAAACGTAAACCCATCTATTGTCATCTTTCTAATAAGAGTTTTTCAGGATTTAAAAACCTAACTCTGGGAAGGTTAGTGTTTTTATCACTGTCCGTCCGAAAAAGTTAGTGCATGTGGCCTTACACGCGTGATAGTAGTAATTGTGTATCGCGCGACGCGTGTTTAGTGTTGCACGTGTTCGGCTTTATGCCTCTCCCTTCTCTCTATCCTTTAGTCCATCTGTCTTTAGTTACGCCGTGTATAAAATGGAATGAATGAAATATTAAAATTAGGTCATTGTTCAGCTTGCGTATCTCAATGTTTTTCCAAGAAATACAGCACACGTTTCATTGAAGAAAGCGGGTAATAATACAGTAGGCTTTTACTATCAACGTGAAAGCGTTACAATTTGCAGACGAAGCAGAAAACAAGGGGATTTCGAGTACAGTCATTGTGACAGCACTGTTCTTTACCATTCTTCTTCCTTTCTTTATTATATGTATTTATTAGGCTTTATATTTACCTTTTAATTTATATATGTGGATTAGAATATTTCACGACACCTCCCCTCTTAAAACAGACATCCCATGTCAGTCCTTTATTCTATATACACATAGATAAATGTAAGTCAACTTGACTTTACTCTGCTGTGGTGCTATCATGGTTTTATGTAGTTGGGTCCATTCAGAGTAGGCACTACTCATGAAATCTGCCTCAGACTTCTACAACCAATAATATATTTCGGTTATGTTACTGAACAGCCGCAAGTGTGAGTGCTTGTCTTAATGCTGCTTCGCAACCCGTATTCACCATTTCTCTTCTCTGAGTCTGCGCAATGACATGTCCAGAGAACATTATATTTCCCTCAAAATGTACGTTATGAGGAGATAACATATACCTGGTGATAGCAGAGTTTTCGTAGTGGATCCCATAATCTTCTTATTATCCTGTATGAAACATTCGGAATATCCTCAATCAAAGAGGCAACTCAGGGATTCATTACGTTCCTCCGAAATGTTTACATCCAACAATTTTCTCATCATTCTAGAGAAGACACTAGGCGCATTCTTCAATCCAAATGGCAATCTATTAAACTCATAGTGTCCTTCTGAGGTACTAAAAGCTAGGTATGGTCTAACCTCAGGCTTTACTGGAATCTGATAGTATCCTTTACTCAGATCCACTTTTGAGAAATATTTAGCTTTATTTAGTCTGGCAAACAGCTGATTTGTATCCGGCAATGGATCCACCTGTCCTTCTGTAATAGCATTCAGTCTCCTGTAATCTATACAGAGTCTATGTTCTCCAGAGGGCTTCCTTAAGAGTACAACACCGGAACTATACGAAGATTCACTGTGCGAAATAATTCCTTCCTTCAACCGATAGTCTATCTCTTCCTTCAAAGCTTTCTCCTTAGCAAACGGAATCGAATATGGTTTCATACAGACAGGTGTGGGGTCTATCAGTTTCATATCATATTCCAATAGGTTTGTATGCCCTGGTCGGTCTGTTAACACCTCTGCATGATTATTTAGAACCTGTTGCACTCTCTCTTTCTGAGTTTTCGTTAAATGTGTACTGATTTTCACCTGTGCTGCTGTCTCACAGGGGTGTAATGGATATTCAAATGATGAAAGTGGTTCCTTTTTCATCTCCATGGCGATGGACAAGGTCAACAAGTGTGTCTCTTCCTGATGTTCTCTTTCCAAATATTTCTTCAGGAGATTCACATGATAGATTTTTTCTTTCCCCTTCTTATCTATCTTATAATTTGTTCTAGACACCTTCTCTAGAACTGTATATGGACCCTGCCATCCAATTTGTAACTTATTCTGACTCCCGGGCAAAAGAAGCAGTACCTTCTCTCCCACAGCCAAATTTCTGTCTTTCGCCTTCCTGTTATAATAGGCAGCATGTTTCTTCCTGGCTTGTTTCAAATTTTCATTGGCAAGTTTCCAGCCAGTTTTTAAACGAGTGGTCAGCTCATTCACATATTGGTATGAAGATGTAATGTTTTCCTCTGCCTTTTCATCAGTCCACGTTCTTAACAAAGCTACATATGGACCTTTAATTGTGTGGACCTATTTGTCCATGCACCGGTATGGTCTCTTCCACTCGAAGCTTTATAGTGATGATTTTTCCTCCCAGAATTATCATTCACAAAACGACCGCTACCAATTTTTCTTTTGGGGCTTTCTCCCCACTTAAAATTCTTGATGAGAGATTTCCTCTCTACATCCTCTTCCTCCAGTTTGTTTAAGTCCGATTGAGGGATTGTCGGCTTATCCTGGGGTAAGACATCTTTTTGCACTCTCCGCATAGTGGCCATTGTAAAACAGTTAAGTGAAGCTTGTCCGTGAAAAGGGGCTTCCCATTCCATTTGGTCCACTTTATCAAATCTATTTTTCTTTTTATTATCAGGCCTAATTTTGCCCCGTGGCGTGTCCAGGTCCTGATCCATGTTCCCACTTGTGGGTGTTCCCTCATGTGCTATGCTACACCTTTCTACAAAATTCTCAATGTCCCATCTTGCTTTGGGCCAATAATAATTGTGAGCCACCTTTTGAATGATGGTACCTATCTTCTCATGGTCCCCATCTGGTTTCACATGTAGGCTCCTTATTAAGTCTGCCCTATATCTTTTAGGAAGTACCAGCTGTCCCTGACCTTTGGATCTAGCTCCAGTCTTCCTATACATCAACTTGTTTTTCATGTAAAAATCTCCCTTGCCTGGAGTTGTATGACAAGTTGACAATTTTCTGAAACAAGGCTTGAGTGTTTTATCCCCAGCCTGTGCCTTCCTCATCTCTTCTGGAGTGGTATCTAACATAATATCCTCCTCCTGTCTTGAGGTCGACCTGACCTGAAGGGTTGGCCATATACACAGGTTTCCTTCTGCAACGGTCAGTGTCATGATTGTCCATCTGACAATTTTTACACCACCTTTTTCCTTGGTTGAAAGATTTTCTTTCATCATATTTCCTTTCATCGAATTGTGGGAATTTATTTTTATTTTCATACCGTGGCCTATCAAACTGGTGCTTACCTTTGTTTTGATCCCTAGGATCAAATTTATTAAAGTTCTGTGGTGCCCTAAAGTTATCCACTTGTTTCTTTTTATTACCTGTTACCTCTGCTTGAGCTGCTTGATACCTTTCAGCAACATTTAGCAACTCACCCAGCCTCTCTGCACCTTGTTCCATGAGAAACTTTCTCAGGTCTGGAGCCATGGACTCTCTTAGTTGCTCTATAAGGACCATTTCCTTAAGATCTTGGGTTTTCCCCAGAGAAGTCCATTTCTCCAAGTATGTCTCTATTCGTGCAGAGAACTGGTGATAGGTTTCACCTGACAGTAGTTTAGCATTCCTAAATTTTTTCCTATAAAATTCTGCATTCTTTTCATATCTTAACAAAAGAGCCTGCTTTAGCATGTCATAATTTCCTGATCACCTCTGCTCATTTTTGCAAAAACTTCATAAGCTGCCCCACGAAGTCCCTGAGATAACTTTAAGCTCCACCTTTCTCTCTCTAACCCATACGTGGTAGCTAATAGTTCATACCTATTTAGATAGCTCTCTATATCATCGTCTTTCTCAACAAAATGATCTAAATGAAAATTCATAGCTGAGGTTGAGGCTCCTTGGCTAGCAGTGGCATCAGAGGCAAAGGGACTGGCACCATTTTCAGGAGCATGGCCTTGAAACTCAAACTCCCTTAGTCGTAACTCATGTTCCCTTTGTAATCTCTTCTCCTCCTTTTCTGCTTCCCTCTCTGCAGTCAATCTTCTTTCTTGTGCTTCCCTTTCTGCAGCTAATTTCTTCTCTTCCCTTTCTGCAGTCAATCTTCTTTCTTCTGCTTCCAATTCTGCAGCTAATTTCTTCTCTTCCCTTTCTGCAGCTAATTTCTTCTCTTCCCTTTCTGCAGCTAATTTCTTAGCCTCAGCCTCAATCTGCAACCTCTTAATTTCTTTTTCAGCCTCTAACTTTCTTTCGGCTTCAAACCTTCTTTCTTCGCGTTCAATAAATTTGTCACATTCCGTAGTGACATAGGCAACCATAACTTGCCCATCTAATCCTAACTCTTTTGCAGTCTGAACAGCAGCAGATCGAAATTTGGCCAGGTCCGCCATTGTCTATCAGGTAAATTTATACAATGTCTAACCAACAATTCAATCTCTAAATATATATCCAATGGACAACACAGGCACCGTGAGCTCAACCTTATTTAATTCCACCCAAGGATACCTTTTAATTCTTATATTCCCTGAAGTGAATTACCCCCACTATTTTTAATAGGTAAAGATTCAAAATCCCAAGAGCGAGACCCCAATATATGTGGTGAAGTGGGATGTTATAAATATTTATAGGGGACTTAGTGTACTGACTGAGATCAGCTGTGAAGGTATATATATCTAATAAGAGTAGTGTATTATATATAACCTTACTTGCTGCCACATATGTATACCTCAGTCAGAATTATTCTGGAATAGTGTGATGACTACGTTATATGTCTAGGGTATGTGTATGATGAAGTGTAAGTCAAAACAACAACAGACAGATAAACAATTTAATTTATTCCACTACACTTGACAACACTGTGACACTCACATACATAAAACACTCTACAAGGATATCTTAAAGGAGTCACTGATAACTTTTCAAATAACAATATGTATTCATTGCTGTCATGAATGTATATGTGTCCTGATTCAAATACAAAGGGAACCAGGAATCACAATCAATTTTAATTACAAGTTATATGTACAGAATTTATCAATATGAATATTGTAGTGACATATATTATTAAAAGTATCCTATGTGTGTCAGTTGTGTAGTAGTAATATGAGGTAATACTGGTTTTGTTTTGTTCAAGCTCTGTTGGTATTTGTCATCATGACTTCAATAGTTTGTCTTTATGGGAACTAGTATTGGAGATGTTCTCAGTTCCTGATATTAAAACAATTTAATTCCCCTCTTAAGTTTATTTTACAATGTTATTTTAAGATGGGGGTACATAATGTTGAGCTCAGCTGGCCACATCAGCTTATCTTGCGTGATGGCGGCAGGAAAAGACTCCTCTGCTCGATTTCTCCCCTGGGCTCTGGAGACACCTCACTGATAGCTAAATGACCAAGGAGTATGCTGTCCGACTCTGGATTCAGCAAAGCTCTGACCAGGTGCTGCTCAATACCATCAAGACCACGGTCCCTGAAAACAAGAAGGATGTACCTTCTACTTCATAACTAATTTATACTCTCTTTTTACACTGAGCACAATACATCACAAACATTGAGTTCAGAGCGTTAGGCCAACTGTCAGCTTCATCTGAAATACTTTATACCAGTATTAACCTCCTTAATGGTTACTACGCCTCTGCACTTCCAGCATTATTTCTGTCTAATCAATAATCTAGGTGTCAGTGTACTGTTTGGCCATTCCATGCCGTTTTACTTTCCTCCGACACCTTCTGTTCAGGCTGGAGCATTATAGGCTTTACATCATGTTTGCTACTGAACTACACAGATATACAGGCATAAATTAACAATTCACATTCAATTTTCATTAAAAGATACTGAATGTTTCAAGCTTACCACAATTCATGGAAATACACAGATACGTTGACTAGCAATGAATTCTGGCACAAATACTGGCACAAATTCCCATCTGCTTATGTTCCAGGCTTTTATTTAGCAAAAATATGAGCTGGCTTCAACGCACTGTTGCTTTATCAAGCTTATTTGAACTAGTGGTCTCGAACTAACGCTCCTAAGTGATTATATCAGCGAGTCTGGCCAATGGAGCCACGTTTCGACAAGTGTTTGAAAAAAATTTTACCTTCCTACGTCTTCCCTAACAACCAAGGATAGCATTTATAGTTCGACTAATCGTGTTTAGCCTTACATATCATTCCACCCAATCAGTTCAAATGTAACTTGTGGCCCATTTCCCGTACAATGGTGGTTTAAAAAAATCTACCACTGAGCGATTCTGATTTTGGGTGTTGTCTGACAGCACCATCATTTTATTTTGGCTATAACTTGTTAATTCCTAGACTATTTGCATAACGTTGTACATATTCTTTGTCAGCAAACCCTAAGGAACCCAAATATATATATTTAATAGAGCTAATATGCTGCGTTCAAAATATGCAATTCCTTCTACCTCCTGTTTCGAAGATGTGCTGTCTGGGTACTGTAATGTTTTCAAACGTAAACCCATCTATTGTCATCTTCCTAATAAGAGTTTTTCAGGATTTAAAAACCTAACTCTGGGAAGGTTAGTGTTTTTATCACTGTCCGTCCGAAAAAGTTAGTGCATGTGGCCTTACACGCGTGATAGTAGTAATTGTGTATCGCGCGACGCGTGTTTAGTGTTGCACGTGTTCGGCTTTATGCCTCTCCCTTCTCTCTATCCTTTAGTTCATCTGTCTTTAGTTACGCCGTGTATAAAATGGAATGAATGAAATATTAAAATTAGGTCATTGTTCAGCTTGCGTATCTCACTGTTTTTCCAAGAAATACAGCACACGTTTCATTGAAGAAAGCGGGTAATAATACAGTAGGCTTTTACTATCAACGTGAAGGCGTTACAATTTGCCGACGAAGTAGAAAACACGGGGAATTTCGAGTACAGTCATTGTGACAGCACTGTTCTTTACCATTCTTCTTCCTTTCTTTATTATATGTATTTATTAGGCTTTATATTTACCTTTTAATTTATATATGTGGATTAGAATATTTCACGACAGGCACCATAGGCGAACAGTATATGAACTTGGGAAAAGAAATCTGGATATTCTATAAGTCCAGTTATCATTTATTCTTAATATATTTTACGCTGGGACTCAAACTTTAACAAACATTTAATTGACTTTAATCTAATAAAAGTCACATGCATTGTAAGAACAGCATCAGACCTTCACATTCCCAGCCACTATATATTAACATGTGTTCGTGTTAAATATTGTTTGACTATATTATGCAGTTCCCTAGGTCTATCTATTCTTAAAACTTCTTCTATATTTATACGTAAGTTGGATGCTTGCAAATAATCTAATATTGGTTTTCTCATTTGTTCATACTTCTTACATTTTAACAAGAAATGCTCTATATTATTGTCGTGAAGACATCCTGCACAGTGAGGTTTTTCTATTCTGAAATAGCCCTTCCCCAGTTGTAGTCTGAGAAGTTTCTTATTACTGGGAATTTTCAATTCCCTAGATATCTGACATTTTCTTGTTGGAGCCTTGAACATCTTATATGCATGTCTTCCTTTCAGATTGTTATCCCACTCTGCTTTCCATTCATCTGTTATTAAATCTTTAATTAAGCTCTTAATCTCTGATTTACTCGTCCCTACATTTATTAGATTTTTATCAGATCTACCTTTCTTGGCTTCTTTATCTGCCTTTTCATTTCCTTCTATGCCAACATGTGAAGGTATCCAAGCAATTAAGACTAAACATCCTCTGGGATATAAGTATGTAGTAGCCAGAAATATATCCTCTGCTATATTATGTCTACTACATTCTCGTAAGTTTCTAAGTGCTTGAATTGTTGAAAGAGAGTCAGTTAAAACTGTTAGTTTTTTGGGAGGGTTATTAAAGAATATTTCTAGTGCTTTTAGTATTGCAACCATCTCTGCAGTGAAAACGGATGTATTTTCCGTAATGCTATATTCTTTTGCCATTTTCCGTATTGGAATATATATTCCTATCCCCAATTTGCCATCCTCTCCCTTGGATCCATATGTATATACAGTAATGCTGTCCTTTGATATTTGTTGTATATATTTATTGGCTGTGTTCTTAATATTTTCTATATTATTTGTTTTCCTTATGGTCTAGTTTTCTACTTCTTTATTTCTTACGAGTGCCTGAAAGCATACCTTTATGTTTGTCTAATATTTATTAACAGTAATTTAGTCCAGACCCCGAGGACGACCCAGAGTCCGCTGGGAGGACAACATTAGACAATCTTTGAAGGACCGAGGACTAGAATGGAACCAGGCCAGGAGGAAGACCGCCGATAGGATAGTCTGGCGCTCTCTCTTCCAAACCTCTACACCTCACGGTAGAAGGGGAACGACTAAGTAAGTAAGTAAGTAATTTAGTTTGGAATCAGAAGGTACAGTTTTCCAATAAGTTTTTTTTTAAATGCAGTCGATTTCATAATTGATAATTACTTTATTTTTTAATACATTTCAGATGTCCTTTTGAAAAAAAAAAATGTTTTCTAATATTCACCCAGCTGAAATGTTATACGAGGATCCAAACTGTTAACCGTACGACATTGTGTAGGATAAAAGAGTAAATTACATGAGGTCGATTCATGACCTTGGGTCAATTTTGGCCAAAAGTGAAGACGGAGTAAATCAGTACTAACTCGAAAGGGGTCATAGATTAAAGTGGAAAAGGTAGGTACAGGCAAAATAATGTTGGGTACTAAGACCATATGGTTTGAGGTATCACATTCGATGAATGAGGCATTGTTCAATATGGACTCGATTGGTAGTGTTAGAGGAGCAGGATCTGATCGCAGTCACCTGGATGTCCATAGCACAATGATGATCCAGCAATTGAAATTAATGGCAACTGGTGTGGATTCCTCCTGGGAGATGCTATAGAGGTGCTGGCAGAATATGTCCCCAAGTCGTTGACCTGTCTGGTCAATATATATTTTACTACAACATTTGCACATTATGATATAGATGGCGTTTTGTGACTCGCATGTGAAGCCTTCGGTGATGGTTATCGTGGCCTTGGGAAATGACACTTTGCGAGTTTAAATGTCATGTTCGTACATATTGTATCATGCTGGGTCACAAGGTCGTGTGTCAACGTCAACTGTACTCTCAGTTGTGAAAGGGCTGTCAACAAGAAGATCCTTTAGGTTCTTGTCAAGTCTATAGGCCACGAGATTGGCCTACATGAACAATTCTCTTGTCACGTCTATAGGCCACGAGATTGGCCTAAATGAAAACTTCTCTTGTCACGTCTATAGGCCACGACATTGGCCTAAATGAACACTTCTCTTGTCACGTCTATAGGCCACGAGATTGGCTTAATGAACACTTCTCTTGTCACGTCTACAGGCCACGAGATTGGCTTAATGAACACTTCTCTTGTCACGTCTATAGGCCATGAGATTGGCTTAATGAACACTTCTCTTGTCACGTCTATAGGCCACGAGATTGTCCTAAATGAACACTTCTCTTGTCACGTCTATAGGCCACGAGATTAGCCTATATGAACACTTCTCTTGTCACGTCGATAGGCCAAGAGATTGGCCTACATGAACACTTCTCTTGTCACGTCTATAGGCCACGAGATTGGCCGAAATGAACACTTCTCTTGTCACGTCTATAGGCCACGAGATTGGCCTAAATGAACACTTCTCTTGTCACAGAATCCCCTTGGAGAATAGGTAAGTGACGGAAGACGATATTTATAACTGCAGTGCTGTGTGGGTGATAGGTAAAGATTTATTTGATTCTGTCGAATGTGGTATTGTGGATGCGGTTAAGGGCAACCTGGTGGTAGACTAGGAAAACACGTTGTATAGGAAAGGTAAGGACGTATTTTGTATAAAGTCTAGCGCGAAAGAAATCCAAAACCTCATTAGCTCGGCAGTGGAAGTCTTCATCGTTTCAGCATAGACAATGGAGGCAGAGAAGTGGGACAAAATGTTTCGGACTCACGACAAGCCTGCAGATGGGAAGAAATATACAAAAGGTAGCTTTTTGCATCAGTAGATTTGTAGTACACTGAGATATTGAGGCAAGGGGGCGAGATGAAAATGGCATTGTCAAGAAAGTTAACACGAAAGTGGATAAAACGGAGCCGAACTTGATGGTAGGATGAAAGTGGTTAACAAATTGAATAAAGAAGGATGTCATCTTCAGACATGTCATTGAATTCTATGCTATCATGGATATATAAGAGATACATCATGGGGAAAAGACCAGAGTACTGTTGCCAATTATGATGCTCTAAATGCTCCTTGAAAAGGTAGGCATAAATTGGACCCATCTTAAAATCCATAGCAACACCACTGATGTGGTTGAAGAAATGACTTAAATTGGAAGGAATTAAGTTTAAGAGCCAGTTCTGCAAGACAGATACGAGTGTCTGTGGCTATGAAGTGATGCGTGCGCTGGTCGAGAAAGAACCAAAAAGCATGTAGTCCATCACAGTGGGGAACGGAGGTATACAAAGAACACATGTCTAGCAATTAGATAAGAAACGTACGGTCCTCTGAGAGTCGGACAGAGGAGAAGATTACGAGAATTTTGTTCGTGTTCTTTAAGGAGGGAAGGTTCTCGACGAGAGGCTGGAAAATGCTATTTAGGAAGTCAGAGATGTGTTCAATGGGCAACACACAAGCCGAGTCTATGAGTCTGCCGGGGTTGTCAGAGTTATGGATTTTGGGAAGCATATAGAATAAAGACGTACCCACAGCACTTTCGTGAATCTGAAGAAGAAATGCGCTGGAGGGTAAAGACTTATTGGTGATCAGCTGCTTGATGGTGTTGTGTACCTGGCGATTGTTACAGACCATGACATTTTAGTCTTAGGTCTGTAGTAAGATCCATTGGTCAGCTGATTAAACCTTTTTCTCAGGCTCAAGACTTTTCGCCAGACAACAATGGCTGCTCATATATCAGCAGGCTTGGTGACGATGTATTTCTACGGAGAAGTAAGAAGAAATCACTGGACTCTACATATGTCAGTTTGACATATTGCAATCTCAGAGGGCAGAGCTGTTGACAATCGAGGATGGTGTTCTGGGTGTACAAATTAATGATGTGAGAAGCCCAGGAGACGGTTTAGAGGAGGAGCAGCTAAATGTCTGAAGACGGCATGAGATTCGGCCTGAGATTGCTCGGTGTCATCCTCATTTCTGAACCAAAAGCTTCAGTCGCATGTGTCATAATTTATCAAAAAGTAGATGGAAAAAGTTCCTATCTTTAGCTTGTTGAATAGATGATTTCCCAATCTATAATCTGTTGTGATCTGTGCGAAGTCTGAAAATTACCACTTGGTCACTTCTGTTGAGTTAGTAATATGCATCTCCTGTTGTGTGGCCTGAATGCTCTGCTTCTCACTTGCTTCAGTATCATCACGTCATAAAGCTATTGGCTTCTTCATAAGTAATGCTTGTGTCAAGTTGAGGTAGCTTTCACTCTTCCTTTGCCAATCTGCCAGCCTCTTCATTTCCGTGCATGTTGCAGTGAGAAGGAATTCACTGTATCACAACTCTTTAAATTACTGACATAGTTCTAAATTCTTTCAGGTCAGCATTATTTTGATTCTACAGGGTTGTAATTACTGACAGCGCATCTAAACTGCGTGTCTCTCCGAGCTTAATTCTGTCACTAGGACTTCTGCTGCAGTTTTTAAGGCATGAGCCTATGCTCTGAAGTTGCTTAGGAATTTCGTTGTTGCGAATGACAGCTTTTTGTGTTAGTGCCATTGCTAAAGTGCAGATAGGGTTACCATATTATTTGTTTTTACAAAGGAGTACATTTTCTGATTTATTTATTTTTTGACCCAAAAGGAGGACAAAAAGAGGACACTTTTAAAGACAAGCAGGATATAAAGGAGGACAAAAAGAGGACACTTTTTAAGACAAGCAGGACCTACAGGAGGACACATTAATTTTACTAACGTAATACATTTATGTTAAGAGTCATGATAAACTATTTAGAAATACTTCAACAAAATAAAAGAAAAAAATTTGTCCATCTTTATAAAATATAGATTTTAATAATTTTCCCATCAAGCATTATTTTGTTTCAACATCACTAAATATTCAGTCTTTAACATTGTACTTTTCACATGACCTAATTTTTTTGTTCAGTAAGTCTGGATTTCCATTAAATCCTCATGGTGCTCTCTACATGAAACATTCTTATAATTGTATTGAGCTTGTAATATTCCTTTAATACATTAAACTGTGAATTGGTTTCTGCCCTTTGTCCACTAACTTTCCATTAAAGAAAAAAGCTTCTTTGATCCACTGTGCTTGTATGAGTAAAAAGAGTCTTTCACCACAGGCATTATGATCTGTAAATTTGCATTTTCTTTTCGGATTACCGATTGATTATCTAGAACAAATAAAATTAAAAAAAAATTAACCATAATATCATTAACAAGACGCACGCAACCTCAAACCACGTTCTTCAAACTTTGCTAGACGATGATTTTTTTTTTCTGATCTCACAATTTTAATGTTTCTATATATTATATTGTAATGAATACAATTTTGTTTCTGCTTACATGGTTAGCTGATGCAAGCAAACTGGTTCGATAAATCTAGATGAATAAACTGTAGATTATTATAAATAATAAACACTCGACAAAAGGTAACACTACACACCGTCCACATGTGACCGAAAAGCGAAGCTAGCTGCTAATGAAGATCGGAACCAGTAACGCGGAGCGAAGAGCAATGCTTAAAATGTAATATCGGAAGTGGAAACGCTACTCATTTGCCGATATAACTGGTCGGGTAGCCAACTTCTGAATAATAAATTTAACGCTACGCGGTTACCAATAGAGAAATATTCCCATTTTTATGTGGGGTACAGCCAGGGTGAAGAAAAAATGTCAAATCACTGGAAATGCGGATGTTGATATGGTCTTCGTGTACATATTGTCTACTAGAGTTACTCACCCTTATTCTAACCTTCTACTTCCTTTCTGCTTCTAAGATGGCGGATTAAACAAGTCGAGTTTATATCCTGTGTTCAAGCTTAGTGATTAAACTTCATAACGTGAGAATGTATGACAGCCAGCCACGTCTCATTATATCTTACAATATTTACTACACACGACAGTAAATATCAACATGGTGGCAGCGGTGTTTTTTTTCTACGGAATTCGAACTATTCTGATGAAGATCTTCTAACACGTGTGCTGACGTCACTCATAGACTGGTAGGTTATTGCTTGCATACCATTGTTAGACATTTCGTCATGGCAGAACGGCCCTTATTTCGGTTACCACCCTGCCTAGACATAAATAACGTCGAACCAGACACATTTCGTAAATGGAGACGACAGTTAGATTTATATATGGATGCATCAGAGGTGGCCTCTAAAGCTGATCCTGTTCGAGCGGCCATTATCCTTAACTGTGCTGGACCTCAAGCTGTTGAAGTTTTTGACCAACTTGCAGAGGAAGGAGACCACTCTAATCCTACTAAAATTCTCGATTTGCTCCAGAACCATTGTAGCCCACGAAGCAATGAAGTATTACATACGTTCAGATTCTGGAACACGCCTCTTCAAGATCCTTTCAATTCCTTTTTGACTAAGCTGAGAACTAAGGCAGATTTGTGCAACTTTAACGACAAGGATCGTATAATAAGAGACAAAATTGTCTTTACTGTCAACAAAAGGTTACAAGAGAAGCTCTTGAGAGAATCTGACCTCGATCTAAAGAAAGCCATTCACATATGCAGAGTCTTTGAGCAAACTGGAAAAGACATAAGTGAGATGAATAATACAGTACAACCTTCTGAAGCAAGGGTTGAAAAGGTACAGAAAAAATCACTCAACCATAAACCTCCCAAGAGAGACACTTTGCAGCATACTGGTAAAGCCTGTCATTACTGTGGACAGAAACATCCATTGATTAAGAAAAAGTGTCCTGCATGGGGGAAATTTTGCTCAAACTGTGGGGGAAGAAACCATTTCAAAGCTAAATGCAAGAAAGTTCACACAGAGTCAGTGGAAGATTCTGAAGTTTTTCTTAATTGTGTAAAGTCTAGCAAAGCTTGTACATCTGCACAACTCATTGTCAATGGAAAAATGGTAAAATTTCAGCTAGACACAGCAGCTGATGTGAATACAATTTGTTAACGCATTGTGATGCAAGAACAATTGTTGCCGACTAAACAGAAGCTGGTTATGTGGAATGGTACTAAGATGACTCCACTGGGAGAAGTTCTATTAACTGCTGAGAATCCTAAGACTGGGATAAAACACAATATAAGGTTCACTGTTGTGAAAAATAGATTTACATGTTTGCTGGGCAACAACACACTGCAGGATCTACAGTTTGTGACAGTCAACACAAACAAATTTACTGCTAAGGTGGCTACTGACAGTTCAGAAAATGATCATAACTCTGATAACCATCTAGGTGTCCTGGGTGAAGCTGTGTTGAATATTGATCCTAATATTCGTCCAAAGGCACTGCCATGCAGAAAAATACCATTTTCACTTAAGAGCAAGGTAAAGTCAGAGCTTCAAAATCTAATGAACAGAGGTATATTAATAACAGTAGAGGAACCGACTGAATGGGTTAACCAAATGGCTGTTGTTGAAAAGCCTGATGGTTCTTTAAGAATTTGCATTGCTCCTAGACCTCTGAATGAGGCTTTGCATAGAGAGCATTACAGATTACCAACTTTGGATGATGCATTGCCTGAACTCAATAATGCCAAGATTTTCACAAAGGAAGCATTCTGGCATATCAAACTTGATGAGAAGTCTAGTAAACTTACAACAATGATTACACCTTATGGTAGGTTCAGATGGTCTAGATTACCATTTGGGTTGAATGTAAGCAGTGAAATTTTCCAGATGCATCTAGCACAAGGTCTTCATGGTTGCATCAATGTTGCTGATGACATAGTTATTGCAAGTTGTGGATCTAACAGACAACAAGCAATTAAGGACCATGATCTGAAGCTTAAAGCACTGAAACATAGGTGTAAAGAGAAAGGCATTAAACTGAATGATGCTAAAGCTCAGGAGAAGAAAGAAGAAATTACCTTCCTGGGTCACCTTATTACTGCTCGAGGTGTTGAACCGGACAAGAAAAAGGTTGAGACAATACTAAACATTCCCGTTCCTAAGGACTGTCATGAGGTTCGCAGATTTTGCGGCATGATACAGTATCTAGCAAAGTTTCTCAACAATCTTTCAGAAGTTCTTCATCCAATAAGAGAACTTACCCATAAGGATACTCCTTTTATCTGGTCTGCTGAATGTGATCAAGCCTTCAGGAAAGTCAAGAAACTGATTACTTCTACTCCAGTACTCGCATACTATGATCCTGATGAATCTTTATGTATTCAAGTTGATAGTAGCAGCTATGGACTTGGGGCTGTCCTCCTACAAAATGGTCATCCAATAGAGTTTGCTTCAAGAGCTCTAACTGAAACTGAACAACGCTGGGCTCAAATTGAGAAGGAACTCTTAGCAGTTGTATATGGTTTGGAACGCTTTGACCAGTACACTTATGGATGGAAAGTTACAGTCATCAACGACCATAAACCTTTGGCAGCCATCGTGAAGAAACCTCTGAGTCAAATTCCTCGAAGACTGCAGAATTTACTGATGCGCAGCCATCGATATGACTTTGAATTCCAATGGGTACAAGGTTCCGATCTTCTTATAGCCGACACACTGTCCAGAGTTTGTATTCATAATGTCACATTGGATTCCTTAGCTGATAGAGAGAGAGAGAGAGAGAGCAATGCAGGAGCTGATGCACATGTAAGATTACCTGAAATACCAGATGTGATGATGGAAAAGATTAAAGCTGAAACTCTCAAAAACAGCGTGCTCCAGAGGTTGAAGTCGACCATTTTGGATGGATGGCCTAAAAGAAAGTCTGATGTACCAGCTGAGCTTATGCCTTATTTTGACATTCGTGATATGCTGACAACAGAATAAGGCATAATACTTAAAGGAGAGCGTATTCTTATCCCAAAAGCACTGAGGCCGGAAATCAAGCAAAAGCTACACGCTGCTCATCTTGCATTTGACAGCATGATGCGCCGGGCCAGAAGTTTTCTGTTTTGGATCGGCATGACGGCTGAGATTCGACAGATAGCTGACAGTTGTCCAGAATGTCAAGAAACGAAGGCAAGGAATACTAAAGAACCTTTAAACCAACACTCAAGAGGTTTATCACCCTGGGAGAAAGTTGGCACTGACATCTTTATTATAGAAGGCCGATATTATCTAGTTCTGATTGACTACTTTTCCAACTTCATTGAAGTAGACTTTCTACCTACAATGACAGCACAGTTAGTCATCAGGAAATTGAAGTCTCATTTTGCTCGTTATGGTGTTCCCAAAGTTATTGTATCTGACCAAGGTACTCAGTTTACGTCTGCACAGTTCAGATCATTTACTGCTAGATGGGGAATACTTTATGTTAAATCAGCACCAATGGATTAGCTGAATCTGCTGTGAAACTCATCAAGGGCATGATGAGAAAGACTGTCCAGGATAATACAGATGCATATGAGGCACTACTTGAACTTCGTAATACGCCGAGACAAGGGTTTGATCAAAGTCCAGCAGAAATACTGTTCAACAGGAAACTGCGTACACTGATACCTTCTGCAGTGAAACCCGTTGCATCTCACAGTAGAGTTATTGAAAGTAGAGGCAAGAGAGACAGATCACTGAAGAAGTGTTATGATAAAACTGCTCATGATCTGCCCAAGTTGTCTCACCAGCCAGTCTACTATCAAGACCCTGAACAACCAAACTGGCAACCTGGAAGGATTGATAAGAGGCTCTCTGAAAGATCTTATTTAGTTGAAGGGGAGAATGGAGGTCAATATGTCAGAAACAGAGTTCATCTAAGACCTAAAACAACATCTTTCACACCTGATCCCGACGACCTGGAAATTGATGTCTCCTCTCCAGTTCTACCCGAGCAACAGGTTGTTTTGCCAGACATGGAAAACACTAGTGAAGTGAACATTTCCAATCCTCCAGAAGTTGATCCTTCAACTCCAGCTACTTCTAGTCCTGGGAAAGCTGAAAAAGAACATTCTCTCCTACCATCTTGCCCTAAGAGACCTCAAAGAGATCGCAAGAAACCCTCTTGGATGAATGACTTTGTTCACTCATAAAGAAGGGGGGATGTTGGTATGGTCTTCGTATACATATTGTCTACTAGAGTTACTCGCCCTTATTCTAACCTTCTACTTCCTTTCTGCTTCTAAGATGGCGGATTAAACAAGCTTAGTGATTAAACTTCATAACGTGAGAATGTATGACAGCCAGCCACGTCTCATTATATCTTACAATATTTACTACACACGACAGTAAATATCAACAGCGGACATAACAGGGAATTCACAAAAATGAGTACGGACATTATTTTGTACCCCCAAAATGAGGACATGTCCGTATAAATGATGACGAGGGCAAAGAAACTCCTCAACCCACGTCTTCTGTTGCTTATCTGTTGCTTATCTGTTGCTTATCCAACAGTGAATGCATGGATCCAGGCGTTTTCAGGGTCTTCTTCTTTCTTTAATACTTAGCCACCGATTGTCAAAGCAGTCTGTGGTCATCGCGCCTGGTGGCGTCTTGCAGAGCAGCATCAAACTGTTTCCAATTGGCTCGGCCGGCGGCCATCCTTCCTGCAATGTAACAGCTATGGTTCATTCTTTGCATATCGCTCTCCGCAGTTCTCCGCTAAGTTGTTTTTGGTCAGCCTCTTTTTTGCTTTTCTTCAGGGGTCTATAGCATGAGAGTTCTTGTGATGACATCAGAGTATCTTCTGAGAACCGTGGCCAACCCAATTCTGCCAGCTAATGATGTTGTGTATGTCTTCTTGGTTGCTCTGAGTAAGCAGTAGAGGATAGTTTTTGGCCTTAAGATTTGGATAATTTTTCCTTGGGCATACTGTGTAGAAAGAGGACAATTCTGACATGTCCTTCTCTGTTACTCTCCAGCATTCCGCACCATAGAGAACAGCAGAAAGTACACAAACGTGCTTCGCCTTATTGGTCAATGTCTTGCCGTAAGCCGCGTTCCATAACAATTTCATAGTTTCACTAGTTATGGCGTAAACATCATCTATATCCCCCTGTCTGCGGGCGTCGGAGGCGGTATCCCCAAATTGTTTGAAACAAGTCGCAGGTGTATACTCAATCACCTGGTATATACACGTGACTTCTAAGCCCTTGGACAGATACCAGCGAAGCAGAGCCGTCGCCAACCAAATTTTTTTACTTACGTAACTTCCGATCAATGTCCTTCTAGAGGTAGTCAAAAGTTTATTTTTTTCTGCGTACTCGCGCATAAATGGACCAATATCGTCTCTACTCACGTCAACATTTTTTTTAATGGGCGTCATTTCCAAAAAATGGTCCTTTAGGGAGTCGGGGACTCAAATTTCACATTCGACTAACCCAAAACACTATAACAGAGGCTAGAATCTTTTGTTCTGTTAGAGGGTATCTAAATTTGATATACGAGGGTTTCAGGCGCGGGAATGTGTTGCTCAGAAATCGACCGATTGATCGATCGGTTTTCATCAATTTTTGCCACTCACATTCCCACAGTTCTATCACGTTTACATTACACTCGGTCTTCAAATAATCACCAATTTCCTGCGTCTTTTCATACAACTCAGTCAAGGGTTTCTTATTGACGGGGTTGGTATCACGACCGGTGGTTAGTGGGCAGTTAGGATGTCCGTGGAGAAGACAGCCATGAAACTGGAAGACTGTGCAAGAATCTTTGTCCAAGCCATCGACCCTAATGCGCTTATGCCCCAAAGCCATTTCACGGCCGTTGAACTGGGTCTTTAAAGACACATTATTTTTGTCCAATACGCAAGTCAACCAGTCACGACACAGCACGGTGTATTTATTGACTTTATGGTACCTGAAACTTTCCTCCCTGTTTCTTCTAATTGGAAAATCAGTGGGCATATTCTGCATTAGCGCCCACAAATAAAGAGCGTAGCGTCATAGCCTTTAATGCACTGAACCACTTTACCACCTCTAATGTGCGTTTTGTCTTTTTCATGAAACCTATGAAATATTATTGACGGACCCTCAACTATGTTTTGTCTCAGAGTGTTATGTAAATCTTGTTCACGTTTCGAACATAAAGAAAAAGCTATATTTGACGGCAGAGTTTTGAATAGGTACTTTAAGGTTACCCCGGTAGTATGCAATCTCATAAGGTTTATCTTTTTCTAGTTCTAATGGAGGATTAATTGGAGTATTAAAGGCTGTTTTATTACTGAAGACCATAATCTGGGCAGACAATTTAGGTCTTGCATTTTTTATGTTGCAATTTCTTTTGTTAATGCAAGAACTTCGTTCTTAAAAATATCTTCCATATTAATAACAATAAAATAATTCAGATTAACCAAAGACTATATCTTCTGGAACATAATTTGTATTTTCAGAGTTTTCTCTGTGATATTTTAAAACAGTTTTTGTACTTAAGAACGTTACATTTCATAACTTGTGTGTTCATTTCATACTTTTGCTAGCAGTATTTTTAGTGTATTTTCCATTTCTTAATTTTTGCAGCACAACATTCACACTTCCATTTCTTAATTTTTGCGTCACAACATTCACACTTCCATTTCATAATTTTTGCATCACAACATTCACACTTCATAATTTTTGCAGCACAACATTCACAATTCCATTTCGAAATTTTTGCATCACATTAACTACTGCACGCCGCTGTCAGCGGCTCACAAAATAATCACATTTGGACCGCAAGCCGCTCAGAGCGCCAATCTAATTTTATTAATAAAACGGATGAAAAATGTTCTGAAACACTTTCTGATCTGGTTCGAGATTTTAAATTGCCACCGGAAAACAAATTCCCAAAGCATGGTTGTTGTAGAACACTGGAAAATTGATATTATGTTCATATTTTTCAGCGCTTTGTGTTAGTTACCAAATCGTGTAAAACTGTTTACCGTGGCAACTAGTGATAGGACTACACAAAATGAGTGTACATCTCGTCTAACGGTTGAATAGGATAGAAACGCGTTTCAACAAATGACTGATAGATCTAGCGACGAGGACAAGAGTGAAAACGGTGTGCACATTGATTGAAATTGTGATTTTCTCAGAGATGGGGCGCAAGCAGACATAATTGTGAAAATATTGCAAGTCCTCGGCCATCTGAGGGCCTCGAAATAGCAACAACCTCTCTTAGAGTTACAACCGGTTTTCATTGTAATAGTACATTTATTTATCTTTAAAATGACGTGTAATTCATAAAAATCTGTAAACAATTACGAAAACTACAGCTTACTTTGTGCAAACACCTACATAATGAAAAAGAAATTTAATTCGTCCACAGTGTGTTTTTCCATTCGATAGTTAATGTGTTAATTTTTGCATCACAACATTCACACTTCCATTTCATAATTTTTACAGCACAACATTCACTCTTCCATTTCTTAATTTTGGTATCACAGTTTTCATATTTCCATTTCATAATTTTTGCATCACAACATTCACACTTCCTTTTCATAATTTTTGCAGCACAACATTCACACTTCATATTTTTGTATCACAGTTTTCATATTTCCATTTCTTAATTTTTGAGTCACAGTTTTCATCTTTCTTAATTTTTGTATCACAACATTCACACTCCCACTTCATAATTTTTGTAGCACAACATTCACATTTCCATTTCATAATTTTTGTTATCTTATATTCTTAGACATTCTAAAGATCCCACCATTCAGTAGATAGACTTCAAGAAACAAAGACGCCTTCTGTAACAGACAATTCAACAATTTCTTACAACCAAACGTATACGGTAAGTTGATTCTGTTATATATAACTGTGATTGTGTTTGTCTGTGGCCGTCTTTGTCTTTGAGTCTGTGTTTTTTATTTTCGATACGAAGAAGTTTTGTTAAAATGTAATTCTCTCTCTTTTTATCAATAAAAATAAAATTAAAATAAAAAATATATCCTACATTATTTTTATCCTACGTCATTTCTCTATTTAAAAAATTTCAGATATATATATATATATATATATATATATATATATATATATATATATATATATATATATATATATATATATATATATATATATATATATATATATATGTTATCTTCCCTACCAGTCATTTCTGAACAAAGGAGCGTACCTCCCGAAATAACTTTCGGTGGCACGAGGTTGGCAATTGTAGGTCTAGCTGTTGCCCATGCAGCAAGACCCGGCCTGGACGTCAGAGGAACGGTCTAGCCGATACTGTCTGACACCAGTAGCAACAGCCTAGTCACTAGTAGAATACGGAACTTGCCCTCATGTATTAGCTCTAGAATTACCACAGTTATCCAAGTAGGATCTTGTCATCTAAGGAACCTCGATTGATTTAATGAGCCATTCGCGGTTTCACCGTGAGACAGTGTGAACTTAGACATGCATGGCTTAATCTTTGAGACAAGCATATGACTACTGGCAGGATCAAAAAGATAACTGTCCGAACAGACCATTTCGTCGCTCGCGCGGGGAGGGAGACAGCGCTCTGTGCAGAGCGGATCCCTGCGGCCCCAGCGATTTTTATTCTTGCGAGAACCACTGGCCGCCTGCCGACAAGACGTTCCCCTGGTCGGACAGGACGGGCCAAAATTGACACCAGCTTACTGACTGCCGGCCCACGACTCGTTGCGAGAGTGGGGCCATTTTCGAGACTGTTGCCGAGCCACGATACGGAGGCTTGCTAACATCACGAACCCCCGGGGGGAGCTGCGATTTACGGACACAGGAGCGTTTAAACTACTGACTCAGATTTTTATATGTGATTATGTTTGTTTGCCTTTGTTTGCCTGTGTCTGTGTTTGTTTCTATTCGTATTCGTGTTTTTTTTTTTCTGTAACAGACAATTCAACAAGTAGAAGTTTAGTTAAAGTTTAAAAAAAAAAAATATCCAAAATAATTTGTTCTCTCTAGTTTTATTTCGCTAGAAAGATACGAGTCACTAAAACTCGCAGTCATTTAAAAAACATTCAGAAATATATAAACTCAGATTTTTATATGTGCCTGTGTTTGTCTTTTGTGTCTGTCTTTGTCTGTTTGTATTTGTTTGTCTGTGTTTTTTTCTTTTTTCGCTATTACATTGTAGAAGTTTTGTTAAAAATCGGAGACGCTGTCTTGGTTCTGAAAAATATTCGACAGCCATCTTGTTGAGAAACCCACGCTCCACATTTGTCATTAATGTATTTTGGCTACAGCCGTTGTGAAAATTTCTTCCATACTCGCATCAGTGTTATATTAATTCTCGTAAGACGTTTGTTTAGTAGAACCACAATGTAAACACCATAATGAGTCTCCCCAAATTAATAATAATGTCGGAACATATTTCATTAGTTTAGAAAAATTATCTCCGTAGCGCCACGTCCCAGTGTTCGTCTTGTGTAAATGCTATTATTAGAACCATAGACAAAAGCGAGTTGCTTTGTGTCTGAGATAACAGTATGTCTCATTTTTTGGATCGATATATAGGTCACTGGGTCTGCAAACCTGACCTACAAGCGAAAACAAAGCGAACATAATTACCACTCGATACTTTTTTTTCGGGAAAACAAAACAAAATCAATCTCGACCGTTTAAAATTTAGCTTTCTGTTTTTTAATAATTGCAGTCGCGGACACAGCTGCGCTTGAAAACTTTCGTGGCACTTGAAAACTTCGCGTCTTTTTCGTGAAACAAAAGAGACAAAACAGACAATGAAGGCAAATCAATGTGAAAATAATTACACTGAAATAAAAGAGTCACAATCTGGGTTATAGAAAGACAACGGGGTTAAAGGGCCAATTCAATATGAATCTTGTCTGGAACAGCAGCTGCGCTGAAAATTACACTTGAAAACTTCGCGGGTTTTTATCTTTCGTGAAACAAAAGAGACACAAACAGGAGGGCAAAATCAATAGCATAACTTGTCGTGGAACCGCAGCTGCACTGAAAATTTACGTGAAACAAAAACGATAAATGAATGTACTATTATAATAAGCTGAAAAAAATTATGTTTACAGGTATAGTAAATATTATTAATAATATTAATTGATTGAAAGACAAACAAAGTCTCAATTTTTTCACTATCGTAACTGCTTGTGCAGTAACTTTTTCCACTATCAAAATCACTATTTCAATCAATGTGCACACTGTTTTGACTCTTGTCCTCATTGCTAGATCTATCAGTCAATTGTTGAAACAAGTTTCTAGCCTGTTCAGCCGTTAGATGAGATGTACGAGCATTTTTTGTGGTCCTATCACTAGTTGTCACGGTAAACAGTTGTACATGATTTGGTCACTAACCCGAAACATTGAAAAATATGAACATAGTATCAATTTTCCAGTATTCTACAATAACCATGCTTTGGGAATTTGTTTTCCGGTGGCAACTTATAATCTCAAACCAGATTGGAATGTTTTTCGGTACAAATTTCATTCATTTTCTTATGAAACTTAGATCGCCGTTCCCAACGGCTCGCAGTCCAAATGTGTTGACAGCGGCTTGTAGTAGTTAATGTGTTAAGTGTAGTTTAGTGTGTTATCAGTGTGAAGACACTTAGCTTGGCTGTCGTGTTGTGATTAGTATTAGCAATAGCTGAATTAAGTGTAGTTTAGTTTGTTATCAGTGTTCTGTTTAATATTTTTCAGGAACTGATAGAACATTATACCTCTGGAATTTGTACACTCTATCCCAACTTGACCAGATAACCTTCCTTACTTTCATATTGTTCTTCTTCTCTCTTCTAGACTTTCCCAAGTAGTTTGTGTATCTCTGTAGGTGTCAATATCTGCTTTGATAGCCTCTGTAGGTGTCAATATCTGCTTTGATAGCCTCTGTTGGTGTCAATATCTGCTTTGATAGCCTCTGTTGGTGTCAATATCTGCTTTGATAGCCTCTGTTGGTGTCAATATCTGCTTTGTTAGCCTCTGTTGGTGTCAATATCTGCTTTGATAGCCTCTGTTGGTGTCAATATCTGCTTTGATAGCCTCTGTCGGAATGATATCTGGACCAGCTGCTTTTCCATCTTCTGGAAGCTTTATGGCTTTTTCATTACTTCCCTATTTGGTCATTCACAATCAATTTGTAGCTCCTCTTATGCTGGCTGTGTGTCTTAGGGGGGAGGGGGGAAATTTGGTGGAGCTAATCTATTGAGAAGTTCCTCAAAATGTTTTGTCCATCTCTTCTTTTGTTCTTGTACAGTGCTAAGGAATTTTCCATATTTCCTTTGATAAGGCCATTTGTATGCTTATATTTCCCTACTAGCATTCTTAATTGTTGCACCAAGTGGTCGTATTTCCTTTGGCTGCAGCATCCTCTGCTAACTCCTCCTTATATTTCTTCTTGTCTCTTTTGATGTATCTTCCTCCTTCTTTGTATCTATGTACACTTCATGAGGCTTAGCTTTGGAGCGTCTGAAAATGCTCCTTGACACAGTATGAAATGTAGATAGAGGTGTCTCTAGTAATAGTACTTGTAGACCAGTCCCTAGTAATAGTAGTTGTAGTACCAGCCCCAAGTAATGGTAGTCATAGTATCAGCTCATAGAAATAGTAGTCGTAGTACCAGCCCCTTCTGTCATAACTGACTGTGAGAATGTGCCCCTCAGGTGAAAGATCTTAGCTGCTTATGTTTTTGGCAATCCTTTCAGCATGTAATTTTCTCTTCTGCTTGTTGAGAGCTTCTTTCTGTCTAATCTGAGGTGGCACTGTAGGGAGCATCACCATTTGGTCAGATCGGCAACTTCATGTGTTCGAATTGACGTACAGTGGGCCATCTGTTCAATGCAGTCTCAACAAAGCATTCAGAGATGCGGTAAAAAGGGGTCTAAAACCCTAGACCTAACCCCAAAGATGCTGGCAATTTACTGGGATGACATCAAAGAAGATGGCATACTGTGTATCATTTAACCTACTTCAATCTCCCAAGTTGATGGATTTATGTTCAGTTCCTTAATGTCTCTCATGCACACATCTTTGAACTTCAGCTGTGGTCACCTGACTGTTTGTTTGCCATATGTCAGTTGTGTGGCTGGGAAGAATAGTGGAACAAGATCTGCCCTTTTTCCCTAAATGTTATTTATATGGACAAGTAACCGTATCACTTCGACACACTGTAACACACTCACTACTCAGCTAAACAAACTTCCACTAAAATGAACAAAAAATATCCCTTTCAACATCTTATAGGTTATAATTATGATATACAACACCTCAAATTTCTAATTTCATAATAAATCACTCTCAAGAAATGTATGTTAAGTGCAAATACACCACACCAAGACACATGAGCTAATTTATCGACCAAACTCATAACAACACTCTGCATTTAAAAAATTGTTTCCAACGAAAATGCAGACTTAGACCTAAACCCAACCACACCTCCCCCCCCCTCAATCCGCCCTAGCATTCCCACCCTCCCACCACCCTCTACCCCAAAAATACCATCAAGAAACAAAAATACAGACACAGACCTAACCCCAATATTCCCTCCCCACCCCCAACCCCTACCAGCTCTGCACTAATGCTGCCGCCATTAGACCCTAACTGGGACCCACCCTCCACAATACCATCAAAAATTGTCCCAACTATATACCTTCGCTTTTACTATCAAATCATGTCATGTTATAGGTAACCATGTAAATGCCTGAATTATATACATTAGGCTAGGGTGACCATACGTCCGGATTGAGCCAGATATGTCTGGATGTCTACAGCAAAATTTAGTGTCCGGCCGGCTTTTTTTTAAATGTGATTTTTCCGGTTTTTTAACAAATTTAGAAAAAGAAGAAAAAAACTGGATCTTTTTTCAAGCGTAAAAAAAATTGTGAAACAAATGGAACTGATGCTCATTGAGTATGTAGGTAATACTTTAGTAATATTGTATTTCGTGTTAACACAATGCAATTATCAAATTCAATCATTATTGTTTAGTAATAGTATTATATACAATTATAATATCTTTACTATTCATGGCCCTGGTTTATTATACATATTATAAGCAATGTACATTTGTTCAAATTCAATTCATAGTTAATTAATTTAGTATATGGTTAAAGACTAAATGAATTAAATATAAAAGGGATCAAATAAAAAAGTTACTATTTATGCCACTTAAACAAAGAACTACAGAACCGTTTAGGATTAGAACAGGAGTGAGACAGGGATGCCTCTTGTCTCCATTTATTTTCTTACTAGCAATAGATTAGGTTATGAAAACATCGACATCACACAACAGAAATGGAATCCAGTGGAATCTGACTAAACAGCTTGATAATCTGGATTTTGCAGACGACTTGGCTCTTCTGTCCCATAACCATAATCAGATGCAAGAGAAAATGACAATTCTTGATGAGAGGTCACAACAAAAGGGCCTGAAAATACACGGGGAAAAGACAACGATTATGAGAATAAATGCAAGAAATGATAACGAGGTTGAACTTGAAAATACACCACTAGGCCTATAGGATGTAGAATCAAACACATATCTTGGTAGTAATATAGACAAAGTTGGAATGACAGACAATGATATCAAAATAAGAATACAAAAAGCAAGAGGAGCTTTCATTGCAATGGGAAACATATGGAGAATAAGAGAAATCAAGTCCAACATGAAAATAAGAATCTTCAACTCAAATGTCAAGTCAGTCCTATTGTATATCTCTGAAAGCAACAAAAACAACAACTAAAAAGCTACAGACTTTTATAAATGGGTGCTTGCATAGAATAGAAGGATTGAAATGGTATGACAAGGTTACCAACGTGGAACTGATGACAAGAACCAGACAAGTGCCAGTGGAACAAGAGATGAGAAGAAGACGATGGCGATTGATAGGACACACATTGAGGAAACCTGCTGATAGCATTACAAGGCAGCCCTTGTTCTGGAATCCACAGGGAAAGAGAGGCAGAGGTAGACCAAAAACACATGAAGAAGAGAACTGGAAACAGAGGTGAAAATGATGACGAAAACATGGAAAACACTTGAGCGGATGGCACGGGACAGGAAGACTTGGCATGTGTTTGTTGAAGGCTTAGCCTATACTCCTCCGGGAGCTAAAGGGTATTGATTGTCTGAAACAAAGAATAATAAATCGAGGCTCATTGGTAAAGGTATTTCGATTTTTAATTAGGCTACTGGTTTATTGTGATAAATGAATTAATTTAAGTATGAATCCATTCTTTCATTTTTTTTTTTTTTTACAGAAAATAATATAGGCTAGGGTACGATTAGGGTTAACACTAACCCTAATACTAACCCTAACCCTAATACTAACCCTAACTCTAATACAAACCCTAACTGCTACGAAACAAGACATAACTACGCATATTCATTGCGGAGCAAAAACCTACGAGTAATAGGAAATTACCCCATTCAGATTGTTTCTTGGAAAAGCAAAGCCTAAATATCAGCCAATCAGTGTTGTGTACCTTGTTGCCAGTGTTGTGTACCTTGTTGCCAGTGTTGTGTACCTTGTTGCCAGTGTTGTGTACCTTGTTGTCAGTGTTGTGTACCTTGTTGTCAGTGTTGTGTACCTTGTTGCCAGTGTTGTGTACCTTGTTGCCAGTGTTGTGTACCTTGTTGCCAGTGTTGTGTACCTTGTTGCCAGTGTTGTGTACCTTGTTGCCAGTGTTGTGTACCTTGTTGTCAGTGTTGTGTACCTTGTTGCCAGTGTTGTGTACCTTGTTGTCAGTGTTTTGTACCTTGTTGTCAGTGTTGTGTACCTTGTTGCCAGTGTTGTGTACCTTGTTGTCAGTGTTGTGTACCTTGTTGTCAGTGTTGTGTACCTTGTTGTCGGTGTTGTGTACCTTGTTGCCAGTGTTGTGTAACTTGTTGTCAGTGTTGTGTACCTTGTTGCCAGTGTTGTGTACCTTGTTGTCAGTGTTGTGTACCTTGTTGCCAGTGTTGTGTACCTTGTTGTCAGTGTTGTGTACCTTGTTGTCAGTGTTGTGTACCTTGTTGCCAGTGTTGTGTACCTTGTTGTCAGTGTTGTGCATTCCATTTACAACATAATAAATAAGGCGTTGTTCGCGGGTCATCTCAACAATATCCGGTTCGTGCGGTCATTGCACATTACCGCAACACGCCGATATAGCAGGAATGAAGCTGGTGTTCCGTTCTAAACTTTAACAGTTCCTCCCCAGCAGTTAAGAGCTAGGATCGAATCTGACAACTGGTCTTTGAGATCTTCGTGGTGGCACTATAACATCCACAACACTTCTGTCTTCTGTAATAAGCTCTGGTGCGTCAAGCTGTAAGATAAGGTGCTGCCTTGTAACTTGATCCATGACGGCTTTGTTGAATAAAAAGTCATCATAGTTATCGTCGGTGGGTTGTCTGGTCTTCATAATACTTCCTGTTCTTAACTGGTTCTAATGTTCATGTTGTTACTCAGACGAACTGTATACATCATAC
Source organism: Oreohelix idahoensis (assembly GCA_024509875.1). NCBI lineage: Eukaryota > Metazoa > Mollusca > Gastropoda > Stylommatophora > Oreohelicidae > Oreohelix > Oreohelix idahoensis. The sequence continues at coordinate 512,101 of JAMPIV010000224.1, forward strand.
AACTGATAATTCTTGTGATCTGACCATGCGTCCAAGGATCACTTTTTGAGGAATAGTTCCTTACCCAATTGTGATTGCCCCTATTTACATGTACAATGATTTGACAAATGTGATGCCACTTTCTCATATCGGCAGTTGTTCATATTATTTGGAATTGAAAACAATATATATATATCCTAATTACAAAAAAATACTTCTATGGCACGCGCCTCAAACAGCCTCTGACAACCAAGTCCAGCTCCCGGCCTTCACGTGTGGCTCAATTTGAGCCCGGCGGAACTGTTTCCACTGACGGGAGAAGGGGCAAAGGCGAGTGACTGGCGCCTTAAAACCAGCAGCTTCGGGCAGATAGGGCTCGTGATCCTTGGTTGGTAGCTTATCTAAGAGAAGGAACTCTGAATTCAAACCACCGCTGCCTTGCGGGAATATCCATTTATGGAATTGGCTTCGGGAGTAAACCCTGAGGATAAATCCGGAGTCGGAGTCCCTAAGGCAGTCTAATGTCGATTCGACATTATTCTGGCAACTCCTGCGACATGGCTGGTACCAAACTGTATCGGCTACTGCCGTTCCTTTGGATCTACCGGCTGTGTGGAGAGGGGGAACATGCTGCATGGGCAACAGCTTGATCTCCATATAACTGTGCCCAAGCTCGCGCCCTGGAGAGGACACTCCAGCTTCACCCTATAGGTGTCGGCAAAACACGGGAAGTAGCAGTTACCGGTTATAAGCATTTTGCCCAATTGGCGTAGGGCATGGCGCCAGGGGCTACTTCCGACAGTGGGAGAGGTTCTAGGATCTCACTGGACAGCTACCGCCCGCTTCAAGCTGGGCAGCCCCCAGTCAATAAGGTGTTGTCCCGCCACTGTCTGCTTTCCCCATTGGGTGCATGGGGATTAGGGTCAAACCCGAACTGTGGACAGAAAATTTTGCACCAAGCAATTATCGAAAAAATAGAAATAAGCAAACTCTCAGATTGGGATGCTGGAACGTCCGGACTATGTTGACTGGACTATCCGAAAACCTACAGGATGTAAACGATGTAAGGAAGACAGCCATAATTAATGATGAGCTTAAACGACTTCAGGTGGATATAGCTGCACTTCAGGAAACGCGCCTGGCGGGCTCTGGAACGGTGAGCGAGAAGGACTACACATTTTATTGGCAAGGGAAAGATCTTAATAAAGCTAGAGAACACGGAGTAGGTTTTGCGGTCAAAAAATCGCTAACTAAAATGGTTGAACCAGGCGAGAATGGATCAGAACGCCTGTTAACGCTCCGCCTGCAAACTAGCACAGGTCCCATCACCCTTGTCAGTGTGTATGCTCCTACTCTGTACTCTGCCTCAGAAGCTAAAGATGAGTTCTACGAGAATCTAACAGCAATTATCAAAAGCATACCTAGGCAAGAACAGCTTGTTCTCCTTGGTGACTTTAACGCTAGAGTGGGTGCCGATAATGTTTCATGGCCTTCATGTCTGGGCAGGTTTGGTATTGGCAAGATGAATGAAAATGGACAACGGCTCTTAGAGTTGTGCGTCCACCATGACCTCTGCGTGACCAACACCTACTTTCAGACAAAACCCCAGCATAAGGTGTCATGGAGACACCCACGATCCAAGCACTGGCACCAACTTGACCTGATTCTCGTCAGAAGGCCACTCCTCAGGTCTGTGCTCTCCACGCGCTCGTACCATAGTGCAGACTGTGATACAGATCACTCCTTGGTTTGCTGCAAAATCAGAGCACAACCAAGAAAACTCTATCGTGTCAGACATGAAGGGAAACCACGCATTGATACCAGCAAGATGTCAGACCCTTTCATGATCGCTCAATTCACTGCGACCTTCGAGAAAGTGCTCAGTAGCCCTCAGCATGGTGATACTATTACAGAGAACTGGGAGCATCTACGGAACACCATTCAAAGTACTGCACTTGCCACCTTTGGTAAGAAAACAGCAAAGTCAAATGACTGGTTTGATGCTTCATCAGATGTGATGGCACCTGTCATTGAAGCTAAGCGCAGTGCTATGAATGAATACAAACGTTCACCGAGTGCCAGAACCCTACAGATCCTGAGGGCTACGAGAAGCAAAGTTCAACAAACTGCTCGACGCTGTGCAAATGACTACTGGCTCCAGCTCAGTGAGAGCATCCAGATCGCAGCGCAAACAGGCAACATTAGACAAATGTATGACGGTATAAAGAAAGCACTTGGCCCCCATAAAAGTAAGACGGCACCGCTAAAAACCATCAGCGGAGAGAAGCTAACCGATAAGGGTAAGCAGATGGAGAGGTGGGTCGAGCACTACTCTGAGCTTTACGCTAGAGACAATACCGTTACGCCTGCAGCCCTTGATGGTGTCAACAGTCTGCCAACTATGGAGGAGCTGGATGCCGAACCAACATTAGAGGAACTCAGCAAGGCCATTGATAGCTTGGCCTCTGGCAAAGCACCAGGCAGTGATGGGATTCCTCCTGATTTAATCAAATGCTGTAAGAGCACGCTATTACATCCCCTGCATAGGATGCTGTGCCAGTGCTGGGAAGAGACAACTATTCCTCAAGACATGCGAGATGCCAAGATTGTAACACTGTATAAAAATAAAGGAGACAGAAGTGATTGCAATAACTACAGAGGCATCTCTCTTCTTAGTATTGTTGGTAAGGTTTTTGCCAAAGTCATCTTAATGCGACTACACAAGTTAGCTGAGCGCATATATCCAGAGTCACAGTGTGGATTCCGAGCTGGCAGATCAACAACAGACATGATCTTCTCTCTCCGCCAGCTTCAGGAAAAATCAAGAGAGCAGAAAAGACCATTATATATCGCCTTTATAGACCTCACAAAAGCATTCGACCTGGTTAGTAGGGATGGACTCTTTAAAATCCTCCTGAAAATAGGCTGCCCTTCTAAAATGCTGGAAATGATAAAGTCATTCCATGACGGCATGAAGGGAACAGTCCAATATGCTGGAAGCACGTCACAGCCCTTTGATATACGAAGTGGCGTTAAACAAGGCTGTGTTCTGGCTCCGACCCTCTTCGGAATCTTCTTTGCCTTACTCTTGAAACATGCATTCAGAGATGCAACTGAAGGAATATGCCTTCACACTAGGTCAGATGGCCGTCTGTTTAATCTTTCAAGGCTGAAGGCAAAAACAAAAATCAGAAGGGTCACTATAAGAGACTTGTTGTTCGCTGATGATGCTGCAGTCGTCACTCAAAGCCAACAGGAGCTTCAGAGCTTGATGAATCGCTTCACTAAAGCATGCAAGGACTTTGGCCTCACAATAAGTCTAAAGAAAACGAATGTGCTGAGTCAGGATGTGGGTGCTGCACCAGTTATCACTATCGATAACTATGAATTGGCAGTGGTGCACCACTTCACATACCTAGGGTCTACCATCAATGACAAACTCTCACTGGATACAGAAATCGACAGCCGCATTGGCAAAGCTGCAGCTACCTTTGCCCGCCTCACATCGCGTGTTTGGGGAAACTCTAAACTCACAATGAAGACCAAAGCTGCGGTATATAATGCCTGCGTCACCAGCACACTCCTATATGGCAGCGAGACCTGGACGACCTATGCTAAGCAAGAAAGAAGGCTCAATACCTTCCATTTGCGGTGTCTACGCCGCATCCTCGGCATCTCGTGGAAAGATAAAGTGACAAATGTCGAGGTGTTGTCACGTGCTGGCCTTCAAAGTATGTATACGCTTCTTAGACAGCGCAGACTTCGCTGGCTTGGCCATGTTCGCCGCATGGAAGATGGTCGCATCCCAAAAGATATCTTCTACGGACAATTAGCAGATGGCAAGAGAACAGTTGGGCGACCACAGCTGAGGTTCAAAGATGTGTGCAAGAGAGATATGAGGGCACTGGACATGGATCCAGCAACATGGGAGGATGAAGCTGCCGATCGCACTAAGTGGCGATGCTATTTACGGCGCCACCTCAGATTAGGCGAAGAGAGGCTCACACAAGAAGCAGAGGTGAGGAGAAAACGTCGAAAGGAGCACCAGGAAAATAAGCAGCTGAGGGCTGTCACCTCAGGGGTGCATTCCCATAGTCAGTTATGACTGAAGGGTCTATTATTACAACCCATTAGAGGTTGAACAGGATATTTTTCTTGCATTAATTTTTAAAAAAAATGAATCTTGAGCCTTTAGCTAGAGTAAAAATGTTATTTGATGTTGCTATACTTATTACTGCTATCAATCTTAGCAAATGTATCTGTTATTTCATGTTGCTATACTTATTACTGCTGTCAACCTTAGCAAATGTATCGCTTATTGTTTTACGAGCGGCAATGTTTGGTTTTCCTGCATGTTCTCACTCATCTCGCTGTTTTGTGCCATTCTGGATATTGAAAAATCAATTACGTAACCCTAAATTAATTAACTAGGTCCTGAAACAAACGAATCTTATATTAGTACATGTTTTTCCCTAAAATGCAACACTGTGATTATTTAGAATTAGATTGTGTGCAAACTCAATATGGTAACTTGTTAACACTATGAATAATAATGCAATAATACGACTGCTAATAATAATAATAATACAACACTAGTACTCTACAGTGTCTAATTAATCTAACTAACTATGACGTCTACGTGTGAGTACTTTTTCTGTTGTTTCTTGCGTCCGACTTTTTCAATACGGTTTCTTTATTTTTTTTTTTAAATCCAGCAACGGTATTACACCCACTTGACTACAGTGTATATTCTACGCATGGTCCTCCTTCATATCCTCCTTGATACGATACATTTGTACTTAGCACAATTACAAAGTTTGTATTTCTATATCACTGACCAGTAACCTAACAGTATGCTGACCTCCTAGTAGCAATGCAGGTAGGCTAAGAAAAAAAAATTATGCCTTGAGTTCCGAGCTGGCGTTGTGGTTGGCTGATTTCTAACTCGTTGATTTTCGGGCCTTAGTGTTATAACTCCAATGATGACTATTTCTTGTTTGAAGGTTGATTTGGTTTCTACTTGATTATACTTGAGTTTCTACGTTGATTTTTGTTGTCATTGTTAACTGAGGTCGGCCATGGCGTCAATTCAAACGTACGTGTGGCAGGGTGCACAATTTTTTAGTTGTACGAATAGCTTTTCTTTACCCAGGTTCTTTCATTCAGTAGATAATGACAAACGTGAAAACACACAGAGTGGTCACACACGATATTTGCTCACCGTCTAGGCCAAAAGTAAACCTCTTTAAGGTTACTAATAGTGGTTCCTACTGAAACGTGATCTCCCGATGTGGATATGTGAGCCGCTTTCATAACGAAGGGTCTTAAGGAGAGACGCACCACAAGTTGCTTCCCTTGCCTCTGCCGTCGATAAATAATCCCATCATCTGTGTGGAAAGTTCCAGCTGAAGTATGTGTTATCTTGATCTGACTCTTTTCAGAGACGGCCCTACGATAATGTCTTCCATTTACGCTTGGAGTAACTCTGTTTTAGTACACAGAAACGTCGAGTGGAAGTACGAGTTTTCCAACGATGGGTTGGATACTCTGCTCAAACTCTTTCTTGGTAGTTTCGTCCTTCTGGTTGTCCGGGTGATGGCAAACAGAGCAATCTCGCTTACGTTGTCGAACGTCATGTCGCAAACCTTACCAGAAATGATTCAAGGAGACCTGTTTTGCTTTAACGGGATGGGGCATAGTGAAATGCATTTCCTGCATTAGGCGGATGCGATAGGGTAATGGGACAACTAACTGTCTCTTGTTCCCCACCCGTCTGTACACCAAACCTTTCTCCCAGTAATATGCTCCATGTGAAGTATGGAAGTAATTGTCATACAACTTAGAAAAACAAGGCTTTAAGGTTTTATCGGCTCTTTGTGCCTGCTTCAGCTCCGAAATATTCGGGCTTGTCAGAGATAAGAGCTGAGGGGCCACTGGGGCGTTTCCTATGTTCTTACTCGGTTGTGTCGGCCTGGAGCCACGTGAGGGATATCCAAGGAACACTTATTTCTTCCCTAAACTGAGAGTGCAGACTAAATCGTCTAAAACTGCGGCATTGATTTTTCCCCGGACTTATCGGGTTGAGACATCAATTTCTGCAATCGGAAAAAGCATAGGTTTTATATTCTTCCAGGGCCCTTGTATTTCTACAGTTTCACAAGTGTATTCGTGGGCCTTCACCAAAGATGGAGAAATTAAAGCCGAGTATTCTAGACCCGAATCATGTAAGCACAGTATGATTTGGTTACTAACGATTATTTTCTCAGTAATAGAAGTGTGTCTGAGATTTTGTTCATATACCTGGAGGTCATGGTTCTCTATCGGCCTCCTGATCAGGCAAGCGATATTATAAATTATACCTGCCTTTTTTCGGCCTTTTAAAATCCGATGTAAAATGTGTATCATTTTTGCACGTTTGACAATATCGTCTTCCAGTTCCCTGGGCTGAATTGCTCTGTTTCTGCCTGTGGTGACAACCACAGGGTTGTTGTTGTTGAGCTTCCTTGTGTGCTGTGTTGTCCGTACATTTGGAGTTTTTCTTACTTACTTACTTACTTAGTCGTTCCCCTTCTACCATGAGGTGTAGAGGTTTGGAAGAGAGAGCGCCAGATTATTCTATCAGTTGTCTTCTTCCTTTCCTGGTTCCATTCTAGTCCTCGATCCTTCAAAGATTGTCTAATGTTGTCCTCCCAGTGGACTCTGGATCGTCCTGGGGGGCTGGATCCTTGGCTCTTTGTTTCCCATGCTTGTCGTGGTAGCCGATCTTCTCCCATTCTGCAGACATGGCAAAACCATCTTAGTTGGGACTGTTCTACTTGTTTCTGCAGCGGGTGGCATTTTAGGCCTTGACGTATCGTTTGGTTGCGGACCATGTCTCTTCTTGTTACTTCAACCACCTTCCTCAGATACCTCATTTCTGAGGTTTGGATCTGGCTTTTGTGGGTTGTAGTCATTGCCCATGACTCGCATCCATATGTCAAGACTGGGACATAGGTGGAGCGGTATACAGCCATCTTCGTTTTCTTACCAACCTCTTTCTTGCTAAGGAATCCTAGATTTATGGCCTGAAAAAGTCTCCCAGCAGCTGCTTTTCGAGTGGCCAACTCTTCTTTGATGCCTCCCTTTCGATCTATAATAGCTCCGAGATATTTAAAGTGGTCGACCTGCTCCAGGACCTGTTCTCCCAACTTAATCTGATGTCTTCTTTCTTCTCGTGATATCACCATGGATTTTGTTTTAGAGCTGCTTATGACCATCCCTCTCTTCTCCAGCTCTTCCTTCCAGACTTGCAGATTGGATTGGAAATGTGTCTCTGATTTAGCAATCAGGGCAACATCATCAGCAAATGCTAGCTCTGAAATACAGACCTGTCTCATCTTCCAGTACCCCACTGAATACTTTCTTGTTCTCTCCTTACATGCCTTGATGACATCGTCCATGAGGAGTATGAAAAGATAAGGTGACAGGATACATTTGGAGTTTTTCTCTGGATTATACTTTTGTCTGGGGGAGTATCATTGTGGTGCCTTTTAGCCGGGTTCACTTCCGACTGGACGCTCTGGTACCAATCAGCAAACAGTACCACCTGCTCTAGACTTTCAGCCCCAAGCTATGCCAAGAACCGTCTCATGTCAGAGGTGAGAGAGTCCGTGAACTGCTTCGCGACAATTATTTCCTTCAGCCCTTTATAATATTCATCGAAGTTGCTGAGAGATCCCCACTTCTCTAAGTTCGTTTCTAGTCGTGCAGTAAATTGTCTAAACGATTCATCTGTCTGTCTCTTACCCTCACGGAATTTACTACGAAAAGTCTCTTCATTTAGCATCACAAGCAGAAGCAAAGCCTTCTTCAACATGTCGTAATTGTTCTGTTCTTCCACGGGCATCTTGAGAAATACATCATAAGCTGATCCTCTCTGAGTCTGGGTAGCTTCATGTTGTATCTCTCTATCTCCAAGCCATGTGTAGCTGATAAGGACTCAAAACGCAGAGAGGTAGATATCAATTTCCTCTTAAGCCTGATAGTAGACATCTAATTGGAAGGATACAGCACTAGGCTCTGCTGCCTGAGAAATATTTCCCCATCGCTACTTTGAGAGCTGCCAGACCTGCCATTGTTAGAACCAGAATCGACTCTTCTCCCTTCGATCTCCAGTTCCTTCAGTTTAATGGCGTGGGGTCTGTCGGCCTTTTGTTTTGCGTATGTCCTCTCGGCCTGTTCCTTTTCCTTAGCGAATTCCCTCTTCTTTTCTCTCTGTGCTCTTTCCTTTTCTGTCTCCGCGGGTTTGTGAGCTTTTTGCTTTTCCTTCTCTTCAGCTTGGGCCTTTTCGTGCTATCTGGTGATCCTTCTTTCTTCCCTTTTAGCCTCTTTCTCATCGAGGAATGCGGATTTCTCTGCCTCCATCATGTCTTTTTTCCTATATTTCCTTTTCTTTCTGTTCTCGCACCGACGTCAGAAAAACGTAAGAAAGTTCTTTGGCTGAAAAACCTAGTTCGTGGCATAGATTAACGTAAAAGGCATGGAGGTTTTGGGACTCTTTCATTCTGAGCAAAAAGTATGTTTACAAAGCTACTCAAAATTACAACAGCTATTTAACTAAAAAATTACAGGTTTACAACACTTAATTAGCCACACCAAGTGTGACGTGTAATGGAAAAGAGTCTACATTAATCTAAACAGCCTATTGTAACCAAATAGCTACTCTCTGATTTGCTAGCTAAAACATGCATCAAAACTACCTGCCCTGTCTTTCTGCAGCTCACCCTTTTGTCCCCGCCCTCATGTCTTGAAACATTGGCAAACGCGGTGTCTACAATCTTCTTTGACCTGTCAGTCATAGCAGGAAAATAATCCCGCTATGGCTATACTTCATTTCACTCATGCGAGCTCAGCCGTCAGTCATATAATACCTGACTATTGGACAGCTATACAGCACATGAGAGTAACGAACAGAACCTTTGAAGTTCACTCAGGGAAATCTAGAAAATCCCCTAGTCCCCGTTTGATCTCGAGCCCGGGCATTCCAGGGGAAAACAAGCTAGAACAACAAACGACTTTTGATCTCGGTCAAAGCTCCAGACGAAAAACTCTGAGAGACCGTGACGCAAAGCCTTTCATCTTGGGAACTCTAGCTCCTAAATTATGTCCTACACAGGAGTGCGAAGTAACGCCATTTGAGATCAAACCGAAGGCTATGGTATATATTTACTGCTGTTTAAAAAAACCAGCCATCAGTCAGAGTTTGAAGAGTCTAGCGCTTAGTCCTAAAATAAATTTCTTTTATGGAATACTGTGCATAAGTGATTTCGTGGAGATTTCATTTTGGATTCTGGTAAGAGGAAAACAGTTCTAAGTATTAGAAGTACCTCACAGTGACAGCGATTAAAGTTAAACCCTTATACTTCACTTAGATTGTTCTTGCTAGTAAGGCGAAAAAAAATAAAATAACGCGTAGCAATTTTTCATAAAACGATATCCAAGTAAGAATATTAAGACCACGCCACCCGACTATAATAATGGGTGATTTATGTTGTACGTGTTGCGCATTGGGAAAAAAAACAATGTGCGAATGAACCACTGGCCTCGAACCTGTGCAGCAAGTCATTATCCACCTGGTCCAAACAAAATCAGCAGCTAGTGAACTTCGGCAAGTGTGTATAGTTGCCGCAGGGCAAACAACGTGTATCTTTTCATTTCGTCTATTCGTCAGGATTGACAGAGCGGATGAAAGATTGTCTTGTCCTCATCCGTATTTTCTTTATAGAACGGTAGCATTTTTCACAAATGTTTGCTTGTATTTTGTGTCAGACCTGATCCCCAAGTGGACGACCAGCGGTCTTTATTGTATAATGTGTGTACTTGTACATCGGTACATATAAATTATCTATCAACAATCATGTAGGATCTATAAGTTACTAGCCTGAAGATATTTTGTGACTGTAAATTATAACGACTGGACTTACCAAATCTAGGATATATTTTTAACAGCCTGCAGCGGAAGACCTGATGTCATCATTTTTTTAAACCGACACTTGACAGTTGTATTCAAGTGGAGTACCTTGTCTACACTGTGCAGGACCGGCACTCTGGCAAAGAGTAGGCCGTTAAAATCCATCATCATCATCCTTAAAATTAGGAGCAAACAGATTATCAGGATACTGGGAGTATCACCTCATTTCAATGGTCAAAATCATCAACGATTTTTCACACGAGTCAGCTGTTTGTATTGAGACCTGTACCCAGATAGAATTCCAGACTGAGCGGGAACCTGAAGCCTGTTCTCCCCCGCCCGCCCCCATACACTGCAAGCGTTGTCACACCTGTGTTATCCAGGTTTAGGTCCTGTGTCTAGATTTATTCCCCCCTTGTGGACCCCTATCGGAGGAAAAGTGGATAGTTTAGAACAGTGACAATAACCATTAGGATTTATACATTTAGCGAGGATTTTAGCAAATTCGGCGTTCACCTCATTAGTATTTTTGGGGGGACGAACTGGGGCCAATTTGTACCCTCGACAGCTGGAGTTAGTACACTAATCACAGTCAAAGGAGATTTTGAAGGATATTCTATAAAACAAGGGATACCACAGACCCACGGATGAAAAACAAAAGGTAAGAGAGTGAGAGGTGGCAACTGAGTGAAAGAGTGTGTGATGATTTTGTTTTGCTGGAGGAAAAAGATCTATTTAGTTTGTTGTTTGATTTTTTTTTCACTCGGTCTTATCGCACCAAGATTGTTTATTCCTGTAACCAAGTGCCAACCTTCAACCTTTGGGTTAATATTTTTGTTGGCTTTCTCCATACAGCAAAGGTGCACCCTTCTTCTGTTTTCCTCTATATGTATGATTCTTGATGTCTTTGGGTATTTGATGTAATAAGTTTAGTGATAAATAAACAACAAAGAATTTAACTTCGTGTGTTGGTCAGACCCATACCCATTTTTCCGTAGTTTTCCATTTGTATATGTCTTGTTGTCACATAGTGTTGTGTATATAGAGTAACTTGTCTTATTGTAGATAGGGAGGCAAAGACTGTCTTGGAAACAAAGCACAGTCGTACGGATAGGCTGGAGGAGAGAAACCTACTCACTCCAGAGACACATCTTTCCCTCAATCTACCACCAGTGAATTCAATTTCTATACCTTCTCGTGTCTCAGTCAACTGTCACTCTCTACTTAGACGGGCCAAATAAAACAATTACCTAACGTACGACACCAAGTAAACTTCTTATTTAACTTTAACTTTGGTTACTAAAAATGTTGTTTCTTTCTGAAAATTACTCTAGGCAGATATGTAGATAGAAGGGTAATGACGCTTCTATCTCAAGGGAGAGTCCACAAAATATTCAGATAAGCGAAAACAATGCTGCATTGGCTCAGCACGTTAATTCTGGAATCTGCAAACAGCTTTTGTGAAGAATTCAGCAATGATTAATTTTCGCTTGTTAAACTCTGCGTCTTAGTTTCTCAGTGGAATTCTTATTATTCCGGTATAGCTCTGTTTAGAGTGTGTTTAGCAAATCAACTTAGACAAACATACAGTATTTTTAAAACGATGGAATCGAAATTATATTTGTATATTAACCAATAACAGATTTAATAATCATTTAGTTTTAACAAGGGTTAAAATAATTGAAAAGTTTACAAGAATGTGTTCATCATTGATAGATAGTCGGTTTTATAAAAAAAAGTTCACTTTGGCAGCTTATAGATTGCACTTAGCTGCCAATAGTAGTTTCTGCTCCCGCTGGCTTTTTGAATTATGTGCAGGTACTGAAGTTCTCACGTCTCTGGTCAAGATTACAGGTGCAGCATTTGTGAAGTACAATCAAGCAGTAACTGCCAATCTGGTCCCACGTTTATACGTCATTCCACTTATACCTTCAATTTGTTCCAGAGATTAGTACCCTTCTGGTACCACCAACAATAAGCCAATCCTGGCTCAAAGACATTTTGCTCAGAAGAATGAAGTTAAGGCTCTGGAGTAGGCACGTGTTCTTTTAGGGTCGTTAATTTAATAAGTTCCCTCTTTGACTTTGTGTGTTATAGATTCCTCAGAGTTCCCGGTTGTCCCTATTCAAATAATAGATTTCCTGGGCTGTTTTGTAAGTCCTTCCGAAATTCTCCAATAAAACGTCCGGTCTGATAAAATGGAATTCTAATTCTAGGCTTCACTCTGGCAAGGTCAGGGTGTCTTTGGCAATCGGGAATCTCATAGTGAAGTTAAACTTGAAAAGCGACAAGTTATATTCACTGCCCCCCCCCCCCCCTTCCATTCGTTTCCTATTGGGCCAAGCAAAAGCTCAATCATTTTTAAAGATGTTGGGTGGGGTAATTTCAAAAATTTCCGCCTTGTGTACAAACGTTCCAACGCATTTGTAAACTCATTCTATAATGTGTTTCAGATGTAACTGATATTGTATTCCTCTGAAGTAATGTCCTTATAACAATATTATCAATCGTCCATCTATTTATGAAAGCTAAATCATGTATTTATTGTTTAGGCTTAATACAGTGTTTTTTTAAATTTCCTCTCACTTTGAACAAGTAATGTCTAGAGCCAAATTGTCTGTCCTACCTTACACACCAATGGAAGATGTTTTTAGATTTTTAACCCAGTGACGCTCAAAACAGTAACATTTATATTTATTGCAATAATCTGTCTCGCTATTTTCCATTGAAGAAAAATACATTCTTTTCTGTTTATTATTTTGACAATAATAAAAGGAAGTTGTTATTATCTCGTTTTTCATTATTCCTTTAATATTCACTGCATATTCAGTAAGCAGCTTAATACAAACGTGAAAATAGAACCTTGTGATAGTGGGATTCTACAGTGTTAAATATTTTGGACAAGTGATACACGGATTTAGGAAGCGGTCACATTATTTCTTCGCATATTTAGCCAAGAAATCAGGACCACCACTGGTGTAAGACAAAGTGATATCCTGCCACCTTATCTTTTCATACTCCTCATGGACGATGTCATCAAGGCATGTAAGGAGAGAACAAGAAAGTATTCAGTGGGGTACTGGAAGATGAGACAAGTCTGTATTTCAGAGCTGGCATTTGCTGATAATGTTGCCCTGATTGCTAAATCAGAGGCACGTCTCCAATCCAACCTGCAAGTATGGAAGGAAAAGCTTGAGAAGACAGGGATGATCATAAGCAGCTCTAAAACAAAATCCATGGTGATATCACGAGAAGAAAGAAGACATCAGATTAAGCTGGGAGAACAGGTCTTGGGGCAGGTTGACCACTTTAAATACCTTGGAGCTATTTAAGACCGAAAGAAAAGTATCAAAGAAGAGTTGGCCACTCGAAAAGCAGCAGCTGTGAGACTTTTTCAGGCCATAAATCGAGGATTCCTCAGCAAGAGAGAGGTTGGTAAGAAAAGGCAGATGGCTGTATACCGCTCCAATGTCCCAGTCTTGACATGTCGATGCGAGTCATGGGCAATGACTACAACTCACAAAAGCCAGATCCAAACCTCAGAAATGAGGTATCTGAGGAGAATGGTTGAAGTAACAAGAAGAGACATGGTCCGCAACCAGACGATACGCCAAGGCCTAAAATCCCACCTCATGCAGATCCAAGTAGAACAGTCCCAACTAAGATGGTTTGGCCATGTCTGCAGAATTGGAGAAGATCGGCTACTACGACAAGCATGGGAAACAAAGAGCCAGGGATCCAGACTCCAACATTAGACAAACTTTGAAGGACCGAGGACTAGAAGGGAACGAGGCCAGGAGGAAGACAGCCGATAGGATAGTCTGGCGCTCTCTCTTCCAAACCGCTACACCTCACGGTAGAAGGGGAACGACTAAGTAAGTAAGTTTATATATATATATATATATATATATATATATATATATATATATATATATATATATATATATATCTATATATATATATATATATATATATATGAGTATATATTCATATAGACATATATTTACCTCTGAACAGAGCTATAGAGCCATTATTTATAAGAGCGAATTCGCTGAATTTACTCACCTGGGCGCTTGAGAGGGCTAAAATCTTTCACAAAAGGCGACGGATCAGATATAAGTTAACAATTGTTCAGCCCAATGCAACATTGTTCTTGACGTCAGAAAATGTCTTGTTGAACTACCTTAGGATGGAAGCGTCATTAACCTTCTATCTACATCTCTGCCAAGAGTAATCTTGTGCGAAGATAGACACCTTTGCCGACCCAATTTAGACACTCTTACGTTCTGGCCATGGGTGAACCACTAATGCAGAACTAACGGAGGCAATCCGTGATAACTACCACTAGTGTTACTACACCCCCTGTCACTTTTATTCTTTCCAAATGCACCAGTTTTATGTCTGAGTTCTGCTTGGCCAGGTTGCTCATAACTTTCTTGCTTGACTTGGTGGTGTTTATTCCCTTTATAACACATTTGTTTGTTTCTTTGGCTAACTCTAGCTTTATTTTGATGTTGTGAGCAAGAGTCACAGTTGTAGCTTGCACTTTTAGTTCGTCTATCATCTCTTTTGCTCTGCCACTTTCATTTAGAGTAATAATGACACCAATATTGGTTTTGTACAATTTGGCTATCGCATTCTTGCATATTACTGGTTCTAGTTTTGTTATTATTTTATCTTCGTTAGGTGCCTTAATCTTGGCAACCTCACCGGCAACTTCTGTAATCTTTTTACGACATCTGATCTCCACGTGCTCATCTTTGTGTTTTGAAATTGCCTAGGTTGTTTTGTGTACTTTATGTCTCGAGTTTTCTTTGATATTTTATTTGCCTTGTTGATTGTTGTTTTTGCTTACATCCCTCATTTTTTGGTTGGTACGAGTATTTGCTTCTATGAGGTCCTTGTCGTTTCCTTCTAGTTTATAAGTGTTTGATGTCCTTAGCTTTGGTTTTAACAGCCTCCGACCACGTTTTGCCTTCTCTTGACTGTGATTTGGTTATTGATGGCATGTTATCTTTTTTTTTAAACTTTGTTCTGTTATGAGCTATGCCCTAATTTTCTACATGTATTAATTTTTCTTGTACTTAATTGTTATCTCTAGTTTCTCTGTTTTATTCTTGAAAAGTTATGTATATTTTTATAAATTCTTTTAGACCTTCTAAATCAGGATCGATCTATCCGAAAAAAACTATTACTTTTCACTCTGTGATGACCTTATTGAATACTTAATTATCAATAGTTATCATCCTATTTAAGTATGGTAGATTTAAATTATACCTCTATACCTCACGGTAGAATAGGAACGACTAAGTAAGTAAGGAAGTAAGATTTAGATTGTTTGTTTAACTAATGAATGAAATTATTAATGATTAGCTAATGCCACTAGTTATCTAGGAGTTGATTGGGAGGAAAAAAACAAAACACACACACAAATAGTAATACGTCTTACAAGGAGGAGGACAAGATAAACCTACCTTGCGGCCACAAGGCCTTCGTCAGGGACAGACAAACAAACTAGGAGTGTGGTGAGTATGCCCTCAACCTATTGCTAATCCTATGAGGAAGAAAAACACAATGGCTGCCGTATCTCACAAATGTAAGTTCCACGTGGTGCATGGACCTATTAAAAAAAATGTTTCCCTAAAGTTCCTAAGTTAACCAAATACTCCTAGCTAAAAATTAACTACTCACCTAATACTTAATACTAACTGCAATAAATTAATAATGCTTAAATAATTTACAGAAGAGAAA
Organism: Oreohelix idahoensis; assembly: GCA_024509875.1. Lineage (NCBI taxonomy): Eukaryota > Metazoa > Mollusca > Gastropoda > Stylommatophora > Oreohelicidae > Oreohelix > Oreohelix idahoensis. The sequence continues at coordinate 527,780 of JAMPIV010000224.1, forward strand.
TTATAAAAAAGAAAAACAACTTATATCGATTATGCCTTGTGTAGTTCACATAAAATCTCCACTGGATCTCGATTATGCCTTGTGTAGATCGCTGGATACGTCTTGTCTCGTCAACAGCAGGAAACGGAATGGGGTCAAGCTGGGCAGCCCCCACCCCCCCCCCCGCCCCCCCCCCCCCCCCCCCCCAGTCAGTTAAGTGTTGTCCCGTCACTGTCTTCTTTCCCTATTGTGGGGCATGGAAATTATGGCCAAACCCGAAATGTCGACACACAAATTCGCAGGAAGCAATAATCACAAAAAAAAAAAAAAAAAAAAAAAATAGAAAGAAACAAACTTTCAGACTGGGATGTTGGAACATCCGGACTATGTTGACTGGACTATCTGAAAACCTGCAGGACATAAACGATGTCAGGAAGAGACAGCTATCATCAACGACGAACTTAAACGACTCCATGTGGATATAGCTGCACTTAAGAAACCGCGCCTGGCAGGAAATGAAATGTTGAGCGAGAAGGACTCATTTTATTGGCAATGGAAAGACCTTAATAAAATAGAGAACGGAGTAAATTTTGCTGTCACAGAAATTGCTAACTAAAATAGTTGAACCATATAAGAATGGATCTGAACGTCTGTTAACGATCTGTGTGCAAACTATTGCAGGTCCCTTTACCCTTGTCAATATGCATGCGCCTACTTTGTACTCAGAAGCTAAAGAAGAGTTCCACGAGAATCTAGCAGCAGTCATCAAATGCACACCTTTGCAAGAACAACCTGTCCTCCTTGGTGACCTCAGTGCTAGAGTCGGTGCCAATAAGGATTCATACTCGCGCAGGTTTGGTATTGGCAAGATGAATGAAAAAGGACAACGGTTCTTGGAGTTGTGCGTCCATCATGACCTCATTCAGCTAAAAACCCTGCACAAGGTGTCATGGAAACGCTCATGATCCAAGCACCGGCATCAACTGGATCTTTTTCTCGTCAGAAGGCCACTACTGAAGTCTGTGCTCTCCACGCGCTCATACAATAGTGCAGACTGTGATACAGATCACTCCTTGGTTTGCTGCAAAATCAGAGTACAACCAAGAAATACAGCAAACTCTATACAGAGCGATACAATAGGGGGAAATTTGATCATCAGAACTAGTCTACCTCCCCCTCCCACCGTCGATCAAGTGTTTTAGCCCCTTAATCTCATTTACTTGGGTAATGACTCCCAAGTATCAGCCTCCTGATCTCTTGTGCAGAGAATTGGAGCCACTCTACCTTAGTTGCTGATTTCAAATTCACTCCTATTTTCTGCCTGCTGGAAGCAACTGTGAAAGCAACCCCTCTGTTGAATACAATTTACTGTCCCGAGTTCCACATCCCGTTGCAATTGTCTCACAGCCAGCACGATGCCTTTTCCGCAGTTACGCTGACCTTCTTAAGCGCCCTTGTTCTTGACTGTCCCCTCAAACCTCAGACCATTCAGAAGCTGGAGTTTGGTTGGTCATATCATAAGAACATTTTGCAGGCCATGTTCATGAAACAAACATTCTGTTATTTACATTTATCGACACAAATCTGGGTTAAAAATAATAAAAATGCACATAGGTGCTTGCGTAGAACAGAAGGACTGAAATGGTATGACAATTTCACAAATGTAGATTTGATGACAAGAACCAGACAGGTGCCAGTGGAACAAGAGCTGAGAAGAATACTCTGGCGATGAATAGGACACACACTGAGAAAATCTGTTGATAGCATTACAAGGCGGTCCTTGTTCTGTAATTTGCACGGAAAGAGAGAGCAGAGGTAGACAAAAAATACATGGAGAAGAGAACTGGAGACTGAAGTGAAAATGATGAAGAAAACATTAACAAAACTGGAGCTGTTGGCACGTGACCAGGCAACTTAGCGTGTGTTGGTTGAAGGCCTATGATCCTAGGGGAACTAAAGGGTATTGATTAAATCAGAATGTCGATAAATGTAGAATCTTAATCCGCTAGTTTTTTTTTTTTTTTTATAAATTAAACACGCCGACTTGGCTGCAAAAAAAAGGTCAAGTGATAAGGTAAAACGGGGATGGTTGATGAAATAGGACAAGAAAAATTTGGTCGCTGAGAGAGCAAACAGCAAATAATGAAAGAATGGGCACGTTAAAGGAATAGTCGAGTACCCATGTGGATTTTCGTGAGATCGTCGATGAGCATTACGTGTAATGTTGATTCCGTTACGAGTGAAAGTAGCTTTATCAGTGAATAGTATTAATAAAAGCAATTAACGATTAGTATTAACTCAATGACAAAATTCTAGTCCCATGACACTGTCCCTTGGGTGGAGATTTTTACATTCTGTAAGTGAAATATATATAAGCCGTCTTCATTAAATGTTCGCCATACTCTTGTCGCGAAGCACCGAGACATGAAGAAATTCTTCATATGCTAGTAGTATGTACTTGACTTTCCAATCCGTATTTTCTACTATGTATTCTCGTACCAATTCTTTATAACTGACTAAGTATTTAGTTGTTAATTTTTTTTTTTTCATTTTGCGCTATTCGCTTTTGTCCATGCCTTCCCTTAATAATTCTCTCAGTGTCTCGGTCACGATCAACCGTAGCTCATTACCTCCCGACCTATAAAGGACCGCCATCGACTTTGCTTTTGTCACCTTCACCTCCCATCTCCACTGTATTCACACGTGCCTCCACTGCATGATTCTTTCCTATGAGTTTTCTTCCCAGTTCAATCCATTGGCTGGCAAACTCAATACATTGGAAAACCGGTTCTTAAAATACAATGAGACCAAATGCGTTTTTCCGCGTATGGACGTTGTTGCTGGTAGCCACTATTGCCTTCTATCCGATATGAGAATTGTCGGCTTTTGCTCCACCTTCGGAGTCTCACCTTCAACAACTTTCCTCTTTGACATGTTCCACCATCCATACACGGAACCGACAACTGCATCTGTTCTTATCCAATACAAAACAATACAAACTTTCCCGTCTCTGCCATACCCCAACATCTGCCTTCCATTCTCCACCCCATCCCTTACTCAAGTTGTCTGCATATCTTATGACTTTCAACTCTCTGAGGGTGAGCTCTCTATTCTCAGCACGTGCATCTACTTTGTTCCTCTTTGTCCTACCTCAGACCATTATAATCTCCTCCAGGATGTTCATCAGTTTCACTGTCACGTGTGACTGACGCTTTCACTTTAGAAATCTTCTTCTTCCTTCTTCCTCGTTCGTCCTGAAAAGGACGGTGGTTGCGTTGTGTCTGTTTACGCCTAAGCTGTGATATCTGCACCTTTCGGTCGACACATCCGACTTCTGCACGGTATTTTTTATGACCGAGTTTGCCTTCCCATTGCGATCCACACTCGCTCAGCCAGACTGCACTGCTGCAGACTGTTTCCAGGACAACCACGTGGAGGTGGAGTGCGGTCTTGACCAGCTCTGGTTTGCTGGTCCTGACGCAGGCAGTCAAGCTATGAGTCGCTGACTGCGTTCTCTATTGCTGCGTCTTTGGGTCCCTCTTTAGAAATGAGGATGATGTCAAGCAATCACAGGCCGAATCTGATGAAGTCTACACACATTTCGCTGCTACTCCTCTAACCCTTTCCCGGGCGTCTGATACCATTAACATGTACATCCAGAACACCATCCAGGATTGTCATCAGCTTTGGCGTTGGAGACTGCATTATTCTAAACTCGCATTTGCAGTGTCACGTGCTTTTTCCCTACTCAAGCGTAGAAATACGTCGTCACCAAGCCTGCAGATATGTGAGGAGCTAATTTTGTCTGGCGCAAGGATCCAAACCTGCAAGACAGGATTAATCAGCTGACCAATGGATATTTCTACATACCTCACCCTAATAATACCATGGTTTCTAACAATCGTCATGTACACAACACCATCAAATAGCTGTTCACCAGTAAGTCTTTACCGTCCAGCGTATCTCATCTTCAGATTCACGAAAGTGCTTTGGGTGCACCAGTATTCTACATGCTTGCCAGGCTGTAACCTGGGGCGGACCACCCCTCGCACACCCTTAGTACGCCACTGCAGAACAGACCATTAGTATTTCTCAGATACGTTCATAATTTGGGTATTATGACGAAAAAAGAATTGAAGTCGGGCTATTCTTTTTGAAAAAGCGTGTATAAATCAATGCGGCACTCTGGACACGTTCATTATAACCAATTATCAATTATGTGATCGACTTTTATGGTCAGAAAAAAAAAAACATTGGAAAACTATACCTTCTGATTCCGAACTATATTAGTGTTTACGTAATTTGCTTTAAACTAAAGTGCCATATTACGCTACCCATAAAATCGACATGATTTTATTCTTGACAGTTCGAAGCCAACATTCATTTTCTAAAGCACCGTGTTCTTCCCAAACAAAATAAAAAGCGGCAACACTGGCAAGGGGCAACTACAAAACTTTTGAGCAGGCTGCAAGATTTCATGTGTAAGTTTTGAAAATTGTCATTATTTATAAACAGATACGAGTAATATATGTCTTTGTCATCTTCAAGTACAGTGGTCGCTGGCGTAGGTGACCATGACGGTTCAAAATCTCTTTCGCTCGATACTGTTTATCAATTTCATTGTTAAAGGACAGTTGTGCTGGAGACCTCCCTGTTGGATTTGTAATTTTATTTTTAAAGCGACCTCAGTGTTTGTCGGGCATTATTTTTGACAAGCTCGAAACTGTGTTAGCGATAGATTGATTTACTCTTTCTATCCTTTGTAGTTTTTTTACTTTATTTTCAAAGCGACCTCAGTGTTTGTCGACGTTATTATTTTGTGGCAAAGCTCGAAACAGTAGGCATATTGGCGATAGATTCACTCTTTCTATCCTGTGAGATATTTTATTTGACTCATTCAACAAAATGAATAGGCCTACAGTTTTATGAAAATTGAAATCGTTGTTTCTTCTCTTATTAAGCCAGTTTGCTGAACACTAAGGAGGTACGGGCAGCTTTGGCGCAGCTAGCAGTCCTTTTCAGGGGTGCATCACGCTAGCAGATATATAATATTAATTCTTTTTAGGACCTAGTGTCTATCAACCCTAGTCGGGCTAACAGTCCTTTTCGAGGCTATTTCATGCTAGCTGATGGATGCTAGCAGTTCTTTTCTGGGCTTATATTTCATCAACACAGCACTCCGGTCAACAGAGTTCACTTATTTTTGAATGGCAATTGGCGAATTCCGCTTGGATATAAGCAACCGACTTTAGTCTAGGTTGAAAGTAACATGCCTTGCCCTTAGAAGGCAAAACCTTAAACAACAACTACATTATTTCAGTAAGTAGCCTATATGTTATACATATAGCTGAGAAATTAGCTGAGGGTTCTTGTGAAATGCTATAAATTTGTTTGTGGTTTAAAAAATTAGGCCTTGTCTGTCAAGTATTGTAAAGTGTAGACCTGATGCAACAAACCAAAAAAAAAGTACAATTGCAAACTTACACTTATATAATTGCAATAAAATGTTCAGAATATCAGTGCACATTTAGTATGAAACTTATCTACACATTGTTATCACAGTCAGTTCAAAGATGTAATTTTATTATATATTATTATTTTTTTTTAACTACAAATTTCTGTAAAAACAGGCACCCAAAATTGGTGCAGAATTTCTCTTCAGGTGATGTTTTAAAAACAGGCAGTAAAAGGAAAATGATCCAATTACACGCCCATTGAGGCATAGCCCTAGTGGGATATTTTCTGACCATCGACAGGCTAGGGGTGATATGGTCAGCATCATGCCAGCTGCCTTAACCTTCCCAGAGTTGCTTTGGTACCCAATTCATGAGGCAGGGTTGACCCTGGAGCCATAAGCGGTGTAAAATCCTACTTCAGCTGGGGATCAAACCATGGACCACTAGACTAGAAAAGCCAGTGCACTAACCACTGAGCTACTGCTGCACAAACAACAGGCAGTAGATTCATATATTATTTCAGTAGATGCTTTTGGTATATGTAAAAAATTAAGGAAATTGAATGAAAAATCTTGTGAAATGCTTTAAATCATGATTTGCTATGAAAGTATGTGTTGTTTGCTGATATAATAAAAAGTAAATAATTTACTTAAATATTTCAGCTCCAATTTAATCTATGGCCATAAAATATTCAGAATATCAATACAGATCTAGTTTGTAACATATCTACATATTTGTATCATTATCACTTCACAGCTATTGACACCTACAGAGATACACAAACTACTTGAAAAAGTCTGGGAGAGAGAAGAAAAGCCATCAGAATGGAATGAAGGTTATCTGGTCAAGTTGGGAAAGTCTGTGAGAGAGAAGAAAAACCATCTGAATGGAATGAAGGTTATCTGGTTAAGTTGGGAAAGTCTGGGAGAAAGAAGAAAAACCATCAGAATGGAAGGAAGGTTATCTGGTCAAGTTGGGAAAGTCTGGGAGAGAGAAGAAAAACCATCTGAATGGAAGGAAGGTTATCTGGTCAAGTTGGGAAAGTCTGGGAGAGAGAAGAAAAACCATCTGAATGGAAGGAAGGTTATCTGGTCAAGTTGCCTAAGAATGGAAATTTACAAGAACGCACAAATTCCAGAGAAATAATGTTCTCTCGGTGCCAGGAAAAATATTAAACAGGATCATTCTTGAGTTCTTGAGAGTTTTAAAGAGACCATAGATATACAACTGATAAATGAACAAGCAGGTTTTCAACATAACAGACCCTGCACATTGAGAATGTAGTCTAGAATTTAACTCACTTTTGTACATCCAGTTTGTGGGTTATGAAAAGGCATAAGCCAGTATAGACGCATAATATTTTTGGAAATGGATGACACATTATGGAGTCCCCAGAAGATCATTAACTTAATCAAGAAAGCTTATGAAGACATGAAATACAGAGGTCATCATGAAGGACAACTTACAAAACAGTTTAGGATAAAAACTGAGTGCCTCAATGACGCCTCTTTGTCTCCATTTTCTTCTCTTACTAGCAGTAGTTTGGGTTTGTTACATTGACATCTCACAACATCTGGGGGATCTCATTAAACAGGAAAATGGTAGAATCATACACACATCATAGCAGGAATATAGGCAGAGGGTCAGACAATGACATCTCACAACATGTGGGATCTCATCAAACAGGAAAAAGGTAGAATCAAACACACATCATGGCAGGAATATAAGCAGAGGGACAGACAATGACATTTCACAACATGTGGGATCTCATTAAACAGAAAAAAGGTAGAATCATACACACAACATAGCAGGAATATAGGCAGATGGACAGACAATGACATCTCACAACATGTGGATCTCACTAAACAGGAAAAAGGTAGAATCATACACACATCATGGCAGGAATATAAGCAGATGACAGACAATGACATCACAATAAGAAAATGAAAAAGCAAGAGGAGATTTCATTGCATTAGAAAACATTTGAAGATCAAGTCCAACACACATAATAAAATACCCTCAACTGAAATGTCAAGGCAGTCCTATAGTATGGCTCTGAAAAATGGAGAACAACTAAAAAAAAAAATTACAGACATTCATAAATGGGAACTTGTGTAGAATAGATGGATTGAAATAGTAAGACAAGTCACTAACATGGAACTGATGACAAGAACCAGACAAGTGCTAGTGGAACAAGATATTAGAGTAACTAGCTGACAGTGTCACTAACATGGAACTGATAACAAGAACCAGACAAGTGCTAGTGGAACAAGATATTAGAGTAACTAGCTGACAATGTCACTAACATGGAACTGATGACAAGAACCAGACAAGTGTTAGTGGAACAAGATATTACAGTAACAAGCTGACAATGTCACTAACATGGAACTGATAACAAGAACCAGACAAGTGCTAGTGGAACAAGATATTAGAGTAACTAGCTGACAATGTCACTAACATGGAACTGATAACAAGAACCAGACAAGTGTTAGTGGAACAAGATATTAGAGTAACAAGCTGACAATGTCACTAACATGGAACTGATAACAAGAACCAGACAAGTGTTAGTGGAACAAGATATTAGAGTAACTAGCTGACAATGTCACTAACATGGAACTGATGACAAGAACCAGACAAGTGTTAGTGGAACAAGATATTACAGTAACAAGCTGACAATGTCACTAACATGGAACTGATAACAAGAACCAGACAAGTGCTAGTGGAACAAGATATTAGAGTAACTAGCTGACAATGTCACTAACATGGAACTGATAACAAGAACCAGACAAGTGCTAGTGGAGCAAGATATTAGAGTAACTAGCTGACAATGTCACTAACATGGAACTGATAACAAGAACCAGACAAGTGCTAGTGGAACAAGATATTAGAGTAACTAGCTGACAATGTCACTAACATGGAACTGATAACAAGAACCAGACAAGTGTTAGTGGAACAAGATATTAGAGTAACTAGCTGACAATGTCACTAACATGGAACTGATAACAAGAACCAGACAAGTGTTAGTGGAACAAGATATTAGAGTAACTAGCTGACAATGTCACTAACATGGAACTGATAACAAGAACCAGACAAGTGCTAGTGGAACAAGATATTAGAGCAACAAGCTGACAATGTCACTAACATGGAACTGATAACAAGAACCAGACAAGTGTTAGTGGAACAAGATATTAGAGTAACTAGCTGACAATGTCACTAACATGGAACTGATGACAAGAACCAGACAAGTGTTAGTGGAACAAGATATTACAGTAACAAGCTGACAATGTCACTAACATGGAACTGATAACAAGAACCAGACAAGTGCTAGTTAAACAAGATATTAGAGTAACTAGCTGACAATGTCACTAACATGGAACTGATAACAAGAACCAGACAAGTGCTAGTGGAACAAGATATTAGAGTAACAAGCTGACAATGTCACTAACATGGAACTGATAACAAGAACCAGACAAGTGCTAGTGGAACAAGATATTAGAGTAACTAGCTGACAATGTCACCAACATGGAACTGATAACAAGAACCAGCCAAGTGTTAGTGGAACAAGATATTAGAGTAACTAGCTGACAATGGATAAGACACACATTGAGCAAACCTGTTGATAGCATTATAAGGCAGCCCTTATTCTGGAATCTCCAGGTAAAGAGAGGCAGAGGTAGTCCAACAAACACATGGAGAAGAGAACTGGAGACTGAAGTAAAAATAATGAGGAAGATATGGACAGAACAGGTGCTGATGTCACATGACAGGAAGTCTTGGCTTGTGTTTGTTGAAGGCTTTTACTCCTTGGGGAGTTAAAGGTCATTGATAACTAAACTCAGCTACAGCTGACACTAATCACAACACTGCAACCAAACTTATTGCCATCACCGGTGTCAATACCTTGTCATTTATGGCGGCTTGTGTACCCTGATTACCCCCAGAGCTATGCCAGCTGAAGTTTTACTCCTGGAAGGTTCTACCAAGGTGGACAGGTTTGCGCGGGCAGGGGTCAGACTAAAGCAGATACCCTGGTCCTCCAGGTTGGGGGTTTTAGCATAGAGCTGACACCCCTGTCTATGTAAAAAGAAATGAAGTTATGGAAATGACAGAGTTGGGGCACTGTACGAAGGATGGCCACCGACCAAGCAAAGTGGAATCAATTTGTTGTTGCCCTACAAGATGCCACCAGGCGTGATGGCCACTAACTGCTTTGATGGTCATCGGCTAAGGATCAAGAAAGAGAAAAAAGACAACCAAACTAAATGGTTTCACACTGATAACAAAACTAAACTTAACTCAGCTATTGCTGACACTGATCACAACACTACAGCCAAGTTAAATGGCTTCACACTGAAAACAAACTAAACTAAATTAAACTTAACTCAGCTACTGATAACACTAATCAAAAAGACTACAGCCAAGTAAAATGACTTCACACTGATAAGAAACTTAACTCAGCTACTGCTCATACTAACCACAACACTACAGCTAAGCCAAACTGGCTTCCTACTTTGTGACTTTCATATTTATTTCATATAACAAAGAACATTGAATGATGCATCTCTGTGTAGCAGTATCTCATCACACCAAGATGTTACTGATTGTGTTCAGCTTTTACATATATCAATAATTCATCTCTGTGTAGCAATATCTCATTACAACAAGATGTAACAGATTGTGTTCACCTTTTTCATGTATCACTAATTCATCTCTGTGTAGCAGTATCTCATCACACCAAGATGTAACTGATTGTGTTCAGCTTTTGCATATATCACTAATTTTTCTTTGCAGACTGCTGGAGATGGACAAGAAGTTCAGATTCCTAGATAAGAAAATAAAACGCGAAATAAAAACAGATTTTGAAGTGAGTTTTCTTATTAATTCTTGATCAGAATACTAATACAGCAAAAACTATTGACAGAAATGTAGTAAAACATTTCATATGTAACAAATATATATATATATATATGTATGTATGCATATATGATAATTGGTAGTTTGGGACATGTGCATGCAAAGTGTGTGAGTGGATTAATGTCGCTGGGGTTGTTGAAATTTCTTGTCTTTATCTTGACTAGATCTCTTCCTTTCTTAGCGAGCCAATTTCTAGAGACCTTCTTGACAACATTCCATAAGCCATCCTCATCATACTATAGTGGTACAACAATTGGTACCCAACCCAATATAACTGTATGACACCAACTTACAGAGATGGAAATGTTCATTGATTTTGAGAAGCCAAAATACTGCCATAAGATTATCACTGTCATCATAGAAGTCTCTAGGATAAGAAAGAAAGACTACCAGACCTCACCGCAACTAAAAAACCTTGGCCCAGGAGATGACTGATGACAAATAGAACCCCATGGAATGTTCGCACTTTTATACAGATGGATCTGTAGATGGGTATTAATAGGTACCACAAACTTATTTTTCATTTTGTTTTTACAGTGTCTTTGTTTATAGATCTTAATGGATCTCTTTAAGCCATGAAATTTCCTTTTTAAATTTTAAAAATCGGACATCAAACAACCGAGTTACAGCATTTCAAAATTGTGGGGAATTACAAAAATTTTCAAACATCTTCGCACCGAACAAATTGCCTGACTTTGCACAATCATAACTACAGTCAACAAACACTTACCAAGTCAAGAATGCTTTTTGTACAAAGTCATACAAGTCCTTATTGCAGAAAAGAAACATGGGAAGTACAACAAATCAATTAAATGAATTATGGTCCATCAAAATTGACAAAAGATGCAGTAGCAAGTCTCATTGTTGTGCTTACAAAGTGCAAATATGCATTTTCATGCACTCATAAATCAAAAACTACACAAGGAAAGCTATAAGATTTATTGAGCTTAAAGAGAGCATTATATACTTGATGCTTAATTTTTTTGAGCCACATGAAATACTGAGTACTATAAAACTGCATTATGTGAAAATGGATCGAAGGCTAAATTTGCAGTTCGGAAGAAAAATCTCACGAAATTCCAAATGTTGTCATAAAATCATGAATATTGCAATTATAGAGCTGAAAACTTCCATATTAATGTAATTTGAGTTGTACAATTCAAATTGATGGTTATTTTCTTGATTGAAACAACCTTTACTGCTTAAAATTGGATTTTTATAAACAAAGAAACATTACATATTAGTCCGTGTCCAACTCACTGTCACTTGAGGTCAGCTGCATCAAAAGATAATTGTGTGTTCAGAAAGTCCTCAAGTGAATCTCCTCTCAGGGCACTGGCTTGTTGTACTGACATCTGGCACCTGTATTGTAGCTGTCCTTTACTCACATTCTGTTCGTGTAGCACAGAGAAACCAAGAGGTCACCTGAGAGAAATTTGTTGGGAGGGACGGGAAGAGGACAAATTACATGATTGTGTTATTTTATTTTTAATACAAAAAATGTCGGCCAAATTATTTTTTCTTTCCCTTTGATAATCATTAAGCATTTATTGCGGCATTAATTTTTACTGCATTCACCATTTAAATCATTATATTAATTATACAGTAGATTGTAAGTCTCTCTTTTACATGGATTATGTCATTTGTCTTTTCTGTTTGTAATTGTAAAATAAACTCAAAACCTGTAGAGGCTTCTAGGAAAGCTTCAACTACATAGTAGCCTAATGATTTTTAACATCAGAGAATGAGAGGAAATGATATATAAACTTTACACAACAAGACGTACTAGCTCCGATGTTGCAATTTCCTAGTCCTTCAGAAGACAGAACTGTGCCAATAGTCTATTTGTCACAGTAGAAATCCGTGGCAGAACCGGACGTCTGCCTCTTCCCGTCATTGAAAAATGTGCATCATTAACGATTGTCCCCTGAAATAATTGAGAAAAAAAAAGGTTAATTATGCGAGAGAGGCAATTTTTAAAAAAAGATTAACGTTCAGTGACCGTTCACAAATGTGTAGCAAGCTAAATTCTAAACATGATCTTTGACATCCATAACGTTATCAAAAGTAGGTCAGCGGCTTTACAAGCTGTTACTAAGTGTTAGACCTTAACTCTGATACCGAATGTTTAGAAAATGGTGATGGTCCGATAAAACAACCAAATAGCTACATAAACAACAATACCCCACCACCAAAATTGCTTAAAAAACAAAAAACTTTCTGTCTAAATATGTGAATCGAGCAGCCACATTTGGCTGTTCTTTTACTAATACATCTGCCCTCCGTCACTTGCCATTGCTATATTGCAAATAAACAAAATAGGTCTGAAATGAATAGAAATAAAACAAAATTCAAAACTTACTCAGAACACATATTGGGTCTACTTCCATTGGTGAAACTTTCATTTCAGCACCTGAGTCATTTCGTGCTGTGTTTCGTACAGCCGGCCCGTCGTGTCCGGGATTGTCAGATGGAACATCCGCCATTGTGTTTCCACGCAGAAATGTGTTGGAGGTGCTATGTTTTAACATTCGTTCGCTCTTTCATCAAATTACTATTGTGTTTAAAACTTTGATACGATTTTAGCAGAATGGTTGCTCGTTTGTTTGATGTAACACGAGTGTAGGTAGGCCTCCCAGATATGTATTAAAATCCAAACTTTCTCATTCACTTCGAATTTACGATATTTTCCTATAAAAAATCTGTGCCTTGTGTTACATGTACGTAAACCTCAGTTTCTGCTCTTCTCATTGGTGAAAACCGTATTAGTGTAGCATTTTTGAGGAGAAAGCGCGGACGCTTAGAACGAGGTGGGGGTCTTTTCTGGGAATTTCGCTCTCTTGAGCGCCAGTCAGCTAGCGCACGGCAAGAGCAGTTTTAATGGTGTTTTTGTTTTTTGTCTCACTCAATTTCAATGACATGCAGAAAGTTATAATTGACATATTATGAAAGAAGAAAGATCAAGGAACCAGAAGATATAATTTTTATTTAGAAAAGGCAAATTAATTACCAGGCAGAGCGAGGTTGAAAAGGGCCCAAATTGGGCCTCGCTTGCGCGTCACAGAATTTTTCGACCGCCGCAAAGTGGCAGTTTGTGGTACCTAGTATTAAAGAATAGAGGAGTTTGCCTCTTTATTTGATTAAACAATGTGGTACAACCAACTTCAAGGCAGAATCTGTCATACCGCTGCATGTTCTGAGAATACTCGTCAGATCAGAATAGCAACCACTGGCTGAGATGGTGATCATCTTTAGCGACTGCAGATCACTACTGGCCTCAGTACAGAACACCAGAAATAGAACATGCTGCATGAGATCAGATCTAAGATTAACTTCATCCAAAGATCATCACCATTGCTCTCCTGTAGTAACCCTTCTTGTCTGAAATCATGGGTACTGTGAGAGCTGATGCTTTATCTAGTGGAGCAAGACAGTCATCCACTGCCCTATCAAGATTCCAAAACCATCATCCACAACCAGTACAACTACCAATGGAAGAATGAAGGGGATATAGATGATAGATCTAACCCAATACTGCAGCTTCTTACACACCAGCTGACAGTCCTTTTCTGTCTCCCAACTGGTCACTACAGATTACTAGTCCACTTCTGTCTCCCAACTGGCCACTACAGATTACTAGTCCACTTCTGTCTCCCAACTGGCCACTACAGATTACTAGTCCACTTCTGTCTCCCAACTGGCCACTACAGATTACTAGTCCACTTCTGTCTCCCAGCTGGCCACTACAGATTACTAGTCCACTTCTGTCACTCCATAATGTCTCATACTAATGAATATCAATGTAGAACTGAAATCAAGTTCCCTGAACACATTCTCCACAACTGCCCAGTCCATGATGACTATGATGCCAGACCTGGTATGAGGGTGCTGAGCTCAGACAAAAGCTATGGGGCTGCTGTACAGGAATCTAAAAGACTGGAATTCATCCTAGTGACAGGCCGTCAGATTTGGCATGACTAAAACCTAAACTCGGTAGGAGAATGTTAACATAATTGACAAGCTTTACTTTCATGACTTTTGTTTCCTTCAGATGGAATTTGTTATAAAATATCATATACTTACCATGTGGATATAAGCTATCTTAACTGAGAAGAGGAGTCCGTTAATGTTACTTAATAAATTTACATTATGGTTATCAAATTGTGGCCATGTTTAAAATTGAAATGGTTTGTCTTAAACTTGAGTGTACAATATTTTGTTTCCAGGTAAACACAGTGAAGACAGAGAGAAAAGATGAGAAGGAAGATGATATTTCTCCAGTGAGGGAGGGTAAGATGATCAGTTTGACATTTGTTTGTCCTTCAGGGGACAGTTTATTTGGTAAGATCAGTTTGACATTTGTTTGTCCTTCTGGGGACAGTTTATTTGGTAAGATCAGTTTGACATTTGTTTGTCCTTCTGGGGACAGTTTATTTGGTAAGATCAGTTTGACATTTGTTTGTCCTTCTGGGGACAGTTTATTTGGTAAGATCAGTTTGACATTTGTTTGTCCTTCTGGGGACAGTTTATTTGGTAAGATCAGTTTGACATTTGTTTGTCCTTCTGGGGACAGTTTATTTGGTAAGATCAGTTTGACATTTGTTTGTCCTTCTGGGGACAGTTTATTTGGTAAGATCAGTTTGACATTTGTTTGTCCTTCTGGGGACAGTTTATTTGGTAAGATCAGTTTGACATTTGTTTGTCCTTCTGGGGATAGTTTATTTGGTAAGATCAGTTTGACATTTGTTTGTCCTTCTGGGAACAGTTTATTTGGTAAGATCAGTTTGACATTTGTTTGTCCTTCTGGGGACAGTTTATTTGGTAAGATTAGTTTGACATTTGTTTGTCCTGCTTGGGACAGTTTATTTGGTAAGATCAGTTTGACATTTGTTTGTCCTTCTTGGGACAGTTTATTTGGTAAGATCAGTTTGACATTTGTTTGTCCTTCTGGGGACAGTTTATTTGGTAAGATCAGTTTGACATTTGTTTGTCCTTCTGGGAACAGTTTATTTGGTAAGATCAGTTTGACATTTGTTTGTCCTTCTGGGGACAGTTTACTTGGTAAGATCAGTTTGACATTTGTTTGCCCTACTGGGAACAGTTTACTTGGTAATGTTTCACTGCTTTTTTCTTTTTTTTAACAAATGCAATCTATTCTCAAAATGCTGTCACTTGAAACTAAAATATAACATACTATATATTGTTGATACACACTTATTTAACCCTTTCCAGTCCAATTTGCCTCAAATCGTACCAGCCAATTTACCTAAAAGTGCCCGGCAATAGGTTGCTTATTTCATTGCTAAGCGACAATGGAAGTCCCACACGTACAAAATTTTGCATGTTTCTGGCAGATAGAGGCCATTTTGAAGTTTGTTTTGAAATCAGGTGCACGTTTTTACGTTTGGTGGTTGATTTTTGTGTGATTTTTTTGAAATTATAATTCATAAAATGACATTTTAAGTGACCAAAGAGATGTTGAGTGAGCTGAGAGGGGATAGGTTGGCAGTTTCTGATAACTCCAATAATGAATCTATATGACATCAATGTGGACAATGAACCAGTTATCGACAATAGTGAAAGTGATGAAATCGATAGTGAAGTTGATGCAGAAACTGTAACAGTCGAAGACACTGGATGGACTCTTACTACTGTGGAATTATTCCAGATTGATGAGCTCCCAGGACCTTGACATAATCTGCCCGAAGAGGCAGTAGCTTATGATTTCTTCTCATTATTTATTCCTGAGGAATTTTATCAGCATGTTGCTGATCAGACAAACCTTTATGCTGATCAATCAATCAATCAATACCCTTTAGCTCCCTGAGAAGCATAGGCCTTCAACAAATACATGCCAAGTCTTCCTGTCCTGTGCCATCCGCTCAAGTCCTTTCCATGTTATCCTCATCATTTTCACCTCTGTATCCAGTTCTCTTCTCCATGTGCTTCTTGGTCTACCTCTGCCTCCCTTTCCCTGTGGATTCCAGAACAAGGACTGCCTTGTAATGCTATCAACAGGTTTCCTCAATGTGTGTCCTATCCATCGCCAGCGTCTTCTTCTCAGATCTTGTTCCACTGGCACTTGTCTGGTTCTTGTCAGCAATTCCACATTTGTGACTTTGTCATACCATTTCAGTCCTTCTATTATATGCAAGCACCCGTTTATAAAAGTCTGTAGCTTTTTGGTTGTTGTTTTTGTTGTTCTCCATGTCTCAGAGCCATACAATAGGACTGACTTGACATTTGAGTTGAAGATTCTTATTTTAGTGTTGGACCTGATTTCTCTTGACCTCCATATGTTTCCCAATGCAATGAAAAGCACCTCTTGCTTTTTTGTATTCTTATTTTGATATCATTGTCTGTCCCTCCAACTTTGTCTATATTACTACCAAGTAATGTGTATGATTCTACATCTTTTAGTTGTGTTTCAAGTTCAATCCTGTTATCATTTCTTGCATTTATTCTCATAATCTTTGTCTTTTCCCTGTGTATTTTTAGGCCCACTTTTTGTGACCTCTCATCAAGAATTGTCATTTTCTCTTGCATCTGATTATGGTTATGGGACAAAAGAGCCAAGTCATCTGATTATGGTTATGGGACAAAAGAGCCAAGTCGTCTGCAAAATCCAGATCATCAAGCTGTTTAGTCAGATTCCACTGGATTCCATTTCTGTTGTGTGATGTTGATGTTTTCATAACCCGATCTATTGCTAGTAAGAAAAGAAATGGAGATAAGAGGCATCCCTGTCTCACTCCCATTCTTATCCTTAATGGTTCTGTAAGTTGTCCTTTACTATTTGCTGATAGGTACCAGAGCGCCAAGTCGGAAGTGAATCTGTCAAAAAGGCGCCACCACGATAGTCACCCCAAACAGAAGGATCACCCCGATGATAGCTCCAAGAGTACGAACAACACAACACAGAAAACAGCCCACCAACAGCAACAACAATCACAAGACCACCAGAGGCAGAAACAGAGCTATTCAGCCCAGGGAACTGGAAGATGATATTGTAAATCATACAAAACTGACACACATTTTACATCGGATTGTAAGAGGCCGAAATCCGCCCCTTATAATGTTGCTTGCCTGATCAGGGAGCTGATAGGGAACCATGACCCCCAGGCATATGAACAAAATCCTAGTTACCCTTCCATTACTGAGTAAGTAACCATTGGCAACCAAACCATACGGTGCCGGTATGACTCGAGCTTGGAATATTCAGCTTTAGTTTGTCCATCTTTGGTGAAGGCCCACCACTACACTGGGGAAAGCCCACCACTACACTGGTGAAGGCCCACCACTCACTGGTGAAGGCCCACCACTACACTGGTGAAGGCCCACCACTACACTGGTGAAGGCCCACCACTACACTGGTGAAGGCCCACCACTACACTGGTGAAGGCCCACCACTACACTGGTGAAGGCCCACCACTACACTGGTGAAGGCCCACCACTACACTGGTGAAGGCCCACCACTACACTGGTGAAGGCCCACCAATACACTGGTGAAGGCCCACCACTACACTGGTGAAGGCCCACCAATACACTGGTGAAGGCCCACCAATACACTGGTGAAGGCCCACCACTACACTGGTGAAGGCCCACCACTACACTGGTGAAGGCCCACCACTACACTGGTGAAGGCCCACCAATACACTGGTGAAGGCCCACCACTACACTGGTGAAGGCCCACCAATACACTGCTCTGTTAGCCATAGCCCGGACAACCAGAAGGATGAAACTACGAAGAAAGAGTCTGAGCAGAGTAACCAACAAGCAAAGTTGGATAACTCGTACTTCAACTCAACATTTATCTGTAATAAAGCAGAGTTACGATGAGCGCAAATGGAAGATATTACTTTATCGCCATACTCTGAACAGAGTCAGCTCAAAATAAACCATACTTCAGCTGGAACTTTCCACAATGAGGATGGGATTATTTTTTGATGGTGCCTCTCCCCTTAAGACCTTCCGTCATGAAAGCAGCTCACATTTGATTATCAGGAGAACATGTTTCAGTAGGAAATACCATGAGGAACCTTAAGGAGGATTACTTCTGGCCTAGAAGGTAGGCAGATGTGCATGAGTTCATTGAAAACTGCACACACTGCCAAGCGAGAAACTCGGTCACTCACCACCGAGGTAAAGGAAGAGAGGACAACTCTATGAGAGAGAGAGAACCCGGGAGACAGTAGAACCTATCGAGAAGTGTCCGTCCATAGCTAGATATTCTACAAATCTCTTAGGAAAGGGGGTATTTGTGAAGAAATGGGGCGACCTCTATCGATCTTTGGTTCTCTCCTGTATAAAATTGGAAGTTGCACATGTATCCATTGCGAGGGTCAGCAATACACCAGACTTTGATTCGCCAAGGTGAAGGTTTAGCTTTAATGCACTGTTTAAAGTACACATAGGTGGAGCGGTTATACAGCCATCTTCATTTTCTTAACAACTTCTCTCTTGCTGAGGAATCCTTGATTTATGGTCTGAAAAGTCTCCCAGACTTGTAGAAGCTCTGTATAGCATGAATCAGAGGTGCTGGAATGTTCTTCCTTGCCAAACATTCCCAAAGTTTGCTCCAGGGGACCCTGTCAAACGCCTTTTCCAGATCTATGAAACAGAGATGGATCTCACTCTTATTCTCAAGAGCCTTTTCACTCAGCTGTCTGAGTACAAAGATTAGGTCTTGAGTACTTTTGGTTGGAATCCACATTGGACCTCATCCAATTGTAGCTCAGCTAGGCATCTGAGTCTCTGCTCTAGGATTCTAGAGTAGATTTTACCTGGGCTTATCAGATTCTTGGGTAGAAAAAAATGTTGTGTCCAGTGTAGTAGAAATTTAAAAGAAACTGACACTGGATGAGCTTCAGAGACAGTTTTTGGAAGTAAATTTTGTTCTTTGCATTTATGTAAAGGTGTCTGTTATTGACAGTTTCATGAAAACCTGTAAATAAAGTGTACTTACCTTTATGTAAACAAATTCATCAAAAAATGTTTTTTTATCTTTTGAAGTTTTTTTTTAAAATGCAAAAAACGTTATGATGTTACACTTAAATATACAGGGATTGAAGTATATCCATTTTACTATACAAATATATTTCTTGTTATTTATTTTGATTTTGTATATTTTGTAAATAATTTTGTAAAAATAGTAGTAGTTTGAAAAAAAAAAAAGAGATTTCCCTTTGCTTGGTCGTTCAGGGTAGAAATATTAGCAGTCACCTATGACTGTAAAGGGTAAAGGAAACTTCCTGCTAACACCACAGTTTTGTGGTTTCTGTCCTATTTATGTAAGTTTGTGTGTTTTATATTTCTTTGATGTTTCTGTAACCCATCAATGATAGAAAATCTTACTTACTTACTTAGTCGTTCCCCTTGTACCATGAGGTGTAGAGGTTTGGAAGAGAGAGCGCCAGATTATCCTATCGGCTGTCTTCCTAATGGCCTGGTTCCATTCTAGTCCTTGGTCCTTCAGAGATTGTCTAATGTTGTCCTCCCAGCGGACTCTGGGTCGTCCTCGGGGTCTGGATCCTTGGCTCTTTGTTTCCCATGCTTGTTGTGGTATCCGATCTTCTCCCATTCTGCAGACATGGCCAAACCATCTTAATTGGGACTGTTCTACTTGGGTCTGCAGGGGGTAGGATTTAAGGCCTTGACGTATCATCTGGTTGCGTACCATGTCTCTTCTTGTTACTTCAACCACCTTCCTCAGATACCTCATTTCTGAGGTTTGGATCTGGCTTTTATGGGTTGTAGTCATTGCCCATGACTCGCATCCATATGTCAAGACTGGGACATCGGTGGAGCGGTATACAGCCATCTTCGTTTTCTTACCAACCTCTCTCTTGCTGAGGAATCCTCGATTTATGGCCTGAAAAAGTCTCCCAGCTGCTGCTTTTCGAGTGGCCAACTCTTCTTTGATGCCTCCCTTTTGGTCTATAATAGCTCCGAGGTATTTAAAGTGGTCGACCTGCTCCAGGACCTGTTCTCCCAGCTTAATCTGATGTCTTCTTTCTTCTCGTGATATCACCATGGATTTTGTTTTAGAGCTCCTTATGACCATCCCTCTCTTCTCCAGCTCTTCCTTCCAGATTTGCAGGTTGGATTGGAGATGTGCCTCTGATTTAGCAATCAGGGCAACATCATCAGCAAATGCCAGCTCCGAAATATAGACCTGTCTCATCTTCCAGTATCCCACTGAATACTTTCTTGTTCTCTCCTTACATGCCTTGATGACATCATCCATAAGGAGTAAGAAGAGGTAAGGTGATAGGATATCACCTAGTCTTACACCAGTGGTGGTCCTGAACTCTTCTGACTTATGGTTTGCTGTCCTCACATAATTTCTGCAAGACTTGTAGAAGCTCTGTATAGCATGAATCAGAGGTGCTGGAATATTCTTATTTGCCAAACAGTCCCAAAGTTTGCTCCAGGGGACCCTGTCAAACGCCTTTTCCAGATCTATGAAACAAAGATGGATCTCACTCTTATACTCAAGGGCCTTTTCACTCAGCTGTCTGAGTGTGAAGATTAGGTCTTGAGTACTTCAGTTTGCTCAGAATCCGCACTGGACCTCATCCAATTGTGGCTCAGCTAGGCGTCGGAGTCTCTGCTCTAGGATTCTAGAGTAGATTTTACCAGGGTCACTGAGAAGGGATATGCCTCTATGGTTTCCACACTGTCGATTGTTACCCTTTTTGAAAATTGGTGTTATGATGGCAATCTCCCAATCCTTTGGTATGGTCTTGTTGCACCACGCTGCCTGTAGGACCCTTAAGGGTAATAGGTCGCCTGATGCTCCCATGTACTTAACCATTTCTGGTGTTATACCATCATGCCCTGCTGCTTTGCCCATCTTGATTTTCTCCAGTGCTGCCTTCAGTTCTTCCATCTTTATGTCATCTTCATCACCATTTGTTTCCTCGTCTGTGCTAGTGGTTATCATTTCTGATGCTTGACCTTGCTCACTATCAAGGAGTTCTGAGAAATATTCTTTCCATCTTTCCATTACTTCGTTTGGGGCAGTAAGCAATTTGCCTTGCTTGTCCTTTATAAATTTGAGAGGGCATTGTTTTTCCTTCCTCATGTTCTTTAGGGTCTTATAAAACAATTTCTGGTTTGATAGAAAATCTCTCAGTTTTATATTTCTTTGATTTTTATGTAACCCATCAGTGATAGAAAATCTCTCAGTTTTATATTTCTTTGATGTTTCTGTAACCCATCAGTGATAGAAAATCTCTCAGTTGTATATTTCCATGATGTTTCTGTAACCCATCAGTTATAGAAAATCTGTCAGTGTTATATTTCTTTAATGTTTCTGTAACCCATCAGTGATAGAAAATCTCTCAGTTTTATATTTCTTTGATGTTTCTGTAACCCATCAATGATAGAAAATCTCTCAGTTTTATATTTCTTTGATGTTTCTGTAACCCATCAATGATAGAAAATCTCTCAGTTCTATATTTCTTTGATGTTTCTGTAACCCATCAGTGATAGAAAATCTCTCAGTTTTATATTTCTTTGATGTATCTGTAACCCATCAATGATAGAAAATCTCTCAGTTTTATATTTCTTTAATGTTTCTGTAACCCATCAGTGATAGAAAATCTCTCAATGCCAATTCTCTTATCAGGTTTTCATCTGTATCTTCTTTCTTTATGGATCCTTAGCCACTGGTTGTCAAATCAGTCGGTGGCCATCACACCTTATAGTTTCCTGTAGGGCAACAACAAACTCTCCACTTTGATTGGTTGGCTTCTATCTTTTGTGTGGTGTCCCAACTCTGGCTCATACTTTACATCTGAGTCTCCCGAGTTCTCCACCAAGTTATTTATGGTCAGCCTCACTTTTGCCTTCCTTCTGGAGTATGCTTGGGATAAAAATTTAAAAGGGATAACCGCATGTCTGCTGTTCAAAGCTGCAACAAAAACATGTCAAGAGTGCAAGCAATATAATATTCTCAGTAATAAGAAACTACTCAGACTACTCCCCTTGCTTCACCCTATACCTAGTGAAATATGTTATCATGAAAGGAGCACCACTGTGGTATCAGTCTCTTGACCTGGCATAACCTCTCAAACTCACAGATCAATGTGCACGGTGAAGAACCACACCTTCCTCGAGGTGGCCCTGGTCACAGGGATGTGAATCCCCAGGCTGAACACAGCAGATTTAGAAGAGCAAACCTTGATTATAAACCTGATGTACTAACACCATACACACCTGTCTATAGTTGGAAGGGAGCCAGAGATATACTGAACAGACTTATGGTATTGGGAACTAGCTTGCACTGCTCTTTGATGAATGGAACCCATTGTAAAGGCACAAATTCTCAGGACGTGATGATCCTTTTGCCTTGAACTGTTGGTCACATGCCAAGAGCCCAATAGAACTTGGCATAACCAGCAGGGGACTTTGTGGCCAGGATTTAGCAGTGTGGACCCTACCTTGGCTACATATCTCAGAGAGATACAGAAACACACCTCTTATCCTCCCAAGTGCTAAAACAGTGCTTATCTGGCTTCTTTCTGGGGTGTGAAGGAAACCCACAGGCACACCATCATTACAACTAAGGAGATGCAAAGGATTTCACCATGCTTTCTTGCAAATCTCAGGGTCAGTCTACTAGTCTAGTAGCCTACCTGGGACCCTAAAGAAGCATCATATTGGCCCAGCATCAGAATTCCCTCTGTCAAGCAGCGTGTTGAGAACCCAGCATTGCACACTAAGCTTGGGGGAATCATATAAGCACCAGACTTAAAACTGCTCTTACCTGGATGGCTGCATGCAAGAGGATCCTACAATGAAAAGATGGCAGGTGATGGGTGGTGCTGGAAAGTCACTGTGTGCAAGACTTGAGCGTTCACAGGGAGAGCCAAGAACCAGAGCACAGCCTCATGTAAGATCTGCATATTTAGAGAAACACCCCCCCCCCCCCCCCCCCCCCCATGACGGGGAATGCACAGCATGCACCCCATCTGTCCCCCAATTGCTAACTTAAAAACCAGATTTGGACGCAAAGCATGGAAGCTCCTGCACTGTCTTGATGGAAAAGGAAAGAAGAGCAAACCACAACCACTAAGAACTGGAGGAAACATCTTAACTAACAACAAGAAAAAAAGCAGAAACATTTAAATAATATGAAGTAAATGTCAGCAAAACAAATCACAGAAAACTGCTAGACAAAACTATCAAGACCATAACAAAAACACAACAGAGAGCTGCTAAAGCAAGCATTGCACTATTTGAAACTGAGTACACCATCTACGAAATGAATAGCACACTACAAAAATTAAAGACCAAGAAAGCTGCAGGACTAGACAAGATTACCAATGAAATGATGCTAAACCTAGGCCCAGTTGCAAAATTAGTACTCTTAAACTTCATTAACAGAACACGGAAAGAAAGCTTGGCTGACTGCAAATATCAAACCAATTCTAAAGAAAACCAAGCCAGCTGAAGAACCTGGAAGCTACAGACCAGTCTCACTGACCTCAGCAATTGGAAAACTTGCAGAGAAAATGGAACTCCGCCTATGCCGGTCCCAAGCCCGGATGAAAAAGGAGGAGGGCGGCCTGCATGAAGGCCGTAAGGAGGGAGCCCCTTCACCATGCAAAGGCACAACAGGCCAATCACCTGTTTGCTTTAAACATTGATTACACGAAATACAAGAGAGAAAACCGGACTGATTCTAAAGGCGAGGAAATGGAACGAACTACGGACTACGACTTATGGAACGTGGAACACAAGAAGTATAAATCGCAAGGAAGAGGAGCTGGTGGAAGAGATGAGGAAAGCAAAACTAGAAATCCTGGCTATAACGGAAACAAAGAAAAAAGGACATGGATCTCAATGGCAACACACTGCTCTACAGTGGTGTACCCATATCCGAAAGAGCTAAAGGGGGTGTGGGTTGCATTGTGGCCCAAAATCAAAAAGATAGTATCAAGGGGTGGAACTTTGTCTCAGAGCGCATTATGGTTGTGAAACTAAAAGAAGGAGAAACCATAGTCAACCTGGTCATAGTGTATGGGCCAAATGAGGATGAGAGAGCAGAGGTCAAGGAGAAATTCTTTGAGCTGCTTCAAAGGACAGTGGATGACTGCCTAGATGATGTTATCATGCTCGGAAATTTTAATGCCAGAGTTGGAAATGACCATGCTAGATGGGGTGGAGTTATCGGAAGATATGGAGAAGATACTCTCAATGACAATGGAAAGCGACTCCTTAGATTCTGCAGTGAGCAGAATCTGATCATTACAAACACAAAGTTCCCCCATAAGCGCATACATGCATACACTAGATGTGAACCAACAAAGAATGAGAAGTCAGTGATCGACTATGCCATTGTTCGGAGAAGCTCATTCAAATATGTCCGAGATGCAAGAGTCTGGAGGGGGCCAGAGATTGGAAGTGATCACTACCTGCTAACAATCAAACGAACAACTGAAAGAGTTGCTCAGCCTAGAAACTGCCCAACACCACGCAAGAAACCAAGTAAACGAGCAGGAGAAATGAGCATTAGGACCTACAAGCTGAGAGAGCCAGAAATTAAGACCAGATATCAGGGGCTTATTGCTGCAGCGGTGAGCAACACAGAAGAATGACCTGATGACTTGGAAACCCTCTGGATTAAATTCAAGGACATCATAAAGACAGCTGCTGCAGAAGCATGCGGTGAAGTCCGACATGGGAACCAGAGAAAGAGGACACCTTGGTGGACAGAGGAAGTCAAAGAGAAAATAAGAGAGAAGAAAATGGCATGGAAACAGTACTTAGGAGCTAAAAACACAACAGGACAAATGGAAAAATATAGAGAATATGTGACACTCAGAACAGAAGCAAAGAACAAAGTGCTAGCAGCAAAACAGAAGTCCTGGGAAGAATTTAGAGAAAAGCTAGAAAAAGATGCACAAGAAAACCAGAAATTGTTCTATAAGACCCTAAAGAACATGAGGAAGGAAAAACAATGCCTTCTCAAATTTATAAAGGACAAGCAAGGCAAATTGCTCACTGCCCCAAGCGAAGTAATGAAAAGATGGAAAGAATATTTCTCAGAACTCCTTGATGGTGAGCAAGGTCAAGTATCAGAAACGATAACCACTAGCACAGAAGAGGAAACAAATGATGATGAAGATGACATAAAGATGGAAGAACTGAAGGCAGCACTGGAGAAAATCAAGATGGGCAAAGCAGCAGGGCATGATGGTATAACACCAGAAATGGTTAAGTACATGGGAGCATCAGGCGACCTATTACTCTTAAGGATCCTACAGACAGCATGGTTCAACAAGACCATACCAAAGGATTGGGAGATTGCCATCATAACACCAATTTTCAAAAAGGGTGACAATCGACAGTGTGGAAACCATTGAGGCATATCCCTTCTCAGTGTCCCTGGTAAAATCTACTCTAGAATCCTAGAGCAGAGACTCCGACACCTAGCTGAGCCACAATTGGATGAGGTCCAGTGCGGATTCCGAGCAAACCGAAGTACTCAAGACCTAATCTTCACACTCAGACAGCTGAGTGAAAAGGCCCTTGAGTATAAGAGTGAGATCCATCTTTGTTTCATAGATCTGGAAAAGGCGTTTGACAGGGTCCCCTGGAGCAAACTTTGGGACTGTTTGGCAAGGAAGAATATTCCAGCACCTCTGATTCATGCTATACAGAGCTTCTACAAGTCTTGCAGAAATTATGTGAGGACAGCAAACCATAAGTCAGAAGAGTTCAGGACCACCACTGGTGTAAGACAAGGTGATATCCTATTACCATACCTCTTCTTACTCCTTATGGACGATGTCATCAAGGCATGTAAGGAGAGAACAAGAAAGTATTCAGTGGGATACTGGAAGATGAGACAGGTCTATATTTCGGAGCTGGCATTTGCTGATGATGTTGCCCTGATTGCTAAATCAGAGGCACATCTCCAATCCAACCTGCAAGTCTGAAAGGAAGAGCTGGAGAAGGTCATAAGCAGCTCTAAAACAAAATCCATGGTGATATCACAAGAAGAAAGAAGACATCAGATTAAGCTGGGAGAACAGGTCCTGGAGCAGGTCGACCACTTTAAATACCTCAGAGCTATTATAGACCGAAAGGGAGGCATCAAAGAAGAGTTGGCCACTCGAAAAGCAGCGGCTGGGAGACTTTTTCAGGCCATAAGTCGAGGATTCCTCAGCAAGAGAGAGGTTGGTAAGAAAACGAAGATGGCTATATACCACTCCACCTATGTCCCAGTCTTGACATATGGATGTGAGTCATGGGCAATGACTACAACCCATAAAAGCCAGATCCAAACCTCAGAAATGAGGTATCTGAGGAAGGTGGTTGAAGTAACAAGAAGAGACATGGTACGCAACCAGACGATACGTCAAGGCCTTAAATCCTACCCCCTGCGGACCCAAGTAGAACAGTCCCAATTAAGATGGTTTGGCCATGTCTGCAGAATGGGAGAAGATCGGATACCACGACAAGCATGGGAAACAAAGAGCCAAGGATCCAGACCCCGAGGACGACCCAGAGTCCGCTGGGAGGACAACATTAGACAATCTCTGAAGGACCGAGGACTAGAATGGAACCAGGCCAGGAGGAAGACAGCCGATAGGATAGTCTGGCGCTCTCTCTTCCAAACCTCTACACCTCATGGTTGAAGGGGAATGACTAAGTAAGTAAGTAAGCAGAGAAAATGGTTATTCACAGGCTCTACTGGTGGCTGGAAAGTAATAAAGTCATTAATGTTAGGCAGACAGGCTTTGGAAAAGGTTACAAAACAGATGACCAACTCTTTCATTTTGTGCAAAAATCCTTAGATACATTTCAAGAGGGTAAACACACAACAACTTTATTAAGTGATCTGCAGCAAGCGTACGATACAGTATGGAGACTGGGGCTTTTCGCTAAAATGACAAAAACTGGCATACATTAAAAAATGTGTGTCTGGATTAAAGCATTCCTAAGTAACAGAACAATACAGACAATGATAGAAGGCACTAAATCATAGCAGAAAACACTAGAGGAGGGATTGCTGCAAGGGTCAGCACTAAGTCGCACTCTCTTCCTTATCTTCATAAATGACCTTCCTCCCTTCTTGAAGGTATCAGAAACACTGTATGCAGGTGGCCTGCTCATTTGGACAGCAGAAAAATACAAAAAATTGCACAAGCAAAACTAAACAGAGCCCTACTCACAATAGCTGTGTATTGCAGGCTCTGGAAACTAAAAATAATCACCCAGAAAACTGTATACACAATTTTTACCAGGAGCACCAATGAAAGCAAGAAAGTACCGACTAAAACTGGACAGACGACTACTGTCTAGGGAAGATAATCCAGTTTACTTAGGAGTGGAACTTGACAGAAAGCTACTCCTTAAAGTTTTCATGCACAAAATGAAAGACAAGGCCAGTAAACACCTGAACCTAGTTAAACATCTTGCAAGCACCTGCTGGGGAGTGGAAAAAGGAAATCTCAGACAGCTGTACTTGAGATATCAGTCATGGTCAGTCATGGATAACAACCTATTGTTGCTATTGGCAATTAGGAAAACCTCTCAAGCAGAGTTGAACAAAGCCCAAAACCAAGATCTAAGGTTGACATGTGGGGGAACGAGAACCACACCAGCTGCTTGTTAAATTGATGCAAACAGAGAACCTATGGACCTTGAACGTAAACATGCTGTTATAGAAATAAAAGAATGCTATAGAAGAATGAGAAAAAACCACCCAAACAGACAGCTTGTTGAAAACTGGAAGCTCATTAGTAGACTAAAACAAAAATCACCACTACAAGTAGCAACAACTACAGTAGAACAGCATCACCTCCCACAGACATGAGAAATAATTGAACAGTAACCAGACATTTATGCTGGAAAGGAGTTAAAACTTCCAATAATAAAAACTCCACTTATGAAAAGTACACCAACAAGAGACACAAACCCAACAATACTTAAAACAGCTACTTTAGAGACTATACACAGCTACTCTAGCACCACAATATACAGGTAATCGTGATGACGGCCAAAAGCCTGACTGTGTTACCACGGAAAACCATGTCATCGGTCTTAGAAAAATAATCAAAATAGGAACATGGAACGTCAGACGCTTATACCAAGGAAAACAGTACATAGTGAGGAACGAGATGGAAAGGCTAAACATCGATATCCTGGGCATCTCAGAGCACAGATGGTCGGGCCAGGGACACTTTTCGATTCCATCAGGAGGAACATTCATATACTCAGGCAAAGAGAGAGGAGGTCAGAGCGGCGTCGGCTTCTACCTGTCTAAAAGGACAGCTGCCTCCCTATTAGGATATAATCCCATAAATGACCGCATTGTCACAATCAGACTGAAAGGAAAAAGAAAGAACATCACAATTATACAAACATATGCGCCAACAGCAGCTGCTGAAGAACAGGAAATTGAAGATTTTTACAATGAACTGCAAAATGCATTAGAGAAAGCAAATAAGCAAGATTTTAGGATAATAATGGGAGATTTTAATGCCAAAGTTGGAAACGAAAGATTAGAACATGAAAAAAGAGTGAAAGGAAGTTATGGATTGGGCCAGAGAAATGAGAGAGAACGCTTGACAACATTCTGCCTAGAAAACAACCTAGTCATCACGAATACTCTTTTTATGCAACACCCTAGAAGACTATATACATGGACGTCACCGGACGGAAAAAGCAAGAACCAAATAGATTATATCTTAATACAACAAAGGTGGCGATCTTGTATCTCATCCATCAAGACGTTCCCAGGAGCAGACTGTGACTCCGACCATGAACTTCTTGCTGCAAACTTCAAGATCAAATTGAAAAAAGTCGTTACAAGCGACAAAGTAATACGTTATGACACAAGCACCATACCAGAAGAGTACAGTGTTGATATTCAGAACAAATTTGACATTCTTATGGCAGTACAGGAGGAAATGACACCAGATGAACTTGCTAATAACATCAGAGATGTATATATTACAAATGCACAGAGGTTAATTCCTAAAAGAAGTATAAAGAGACGAGAATATATCTCAGACGAAACACTGAAGTTGGTGGTAGAGAGAAGAAAAATGAAGTCCAAAAAAGATACAGAAAATCAGCAACTTTAAATCATCACCCCGAGCAATAAACGACAAGAAAGGCGACACTCTAACAGAACGTAAAGATATTCTGAACAGATGGAAGGAGTACTGTCAAGAAATGTATACGGAAATAAACAAAGCGGCAGATAACAACGTCATGAATGAAGCGGAACGTGAACCAGAACCTACCATAGAGGAAGTCCGGAATGCAATCAAACACTTAAAAAGTGGAAAATCTCCTGGTTGTGATGAAATAACAGCTGAAATGATACAGGCAGGAGGAGAAGGCAGCGCTCGTATATACCATGCATTATGCTGCAAGATCTGGCAAAGCGGAATTTGGCCCAAGGAATGGAAACGATCAATTTACATACCCTTGCCAAAAAAAGGGCAACCTGAAACTGTGCACAAACTACAGAACTATAGCTCTTATAAGCCATGCCAGCAAAATACTTTTACAAATCATAATGAAAAGGATGCAACAAAAGCTAGAAACAGAAATAAATGAAGTACAGGCGGGTTTTCGACCAGGTAGAGGCACTAGAGATCATATATTCAACATGAGGATCATCATAGAAAAGTGTAGAGAATTCAACGTTGACCTACATACTTGTTTCATTGATTACACCAAAGCTTTCGATTATGTACAACATCAGCAGTTATGGGCTATTATGAAAAATATGGGATTTCCAAACCACCTTATACAACTCATCGCACTGCTGTACCAAGAACAACAGGCAGCCGTAAGAATAGAGGGGGAAACATCAGAACGGTTTGAAGTACAGAAAGGAGTAAGACAAGGCTGTACCCTTTCCCCTTACCTGTTTAACATTTATGCCGAGAATATCATGAGAAACATAAGAGATGACCAAGAACACAGAGTTTGACTCATTTAACATCGGCGGGTACCAGATCCCGGAAATCAGATATGCTGACGACACAGTCCTCCTATCGACCAACCCAAAAGGACTTGAACAATTACTTCTGTCCACCAAAAAACACAGCGAGGCCCAGAATCTATACCTAAACACCAAGAAGACCAAAGTATTGACAACAGACAAAGTAAAGACCAAACCAGAAATTGAAATTGATAACGAAGAACTGGAAAGTGTCAATGAATTCGAATACTTAGGATCAATCATTAACAGCTCTGGCGACTGTGCAGTAGAAATTAAAAGAAGACTTGCAATTGCTTCACATAAGCTAATACAGATGAAAAACCTATGGCAAGGCACAGGCAAAGAAACAAAGTTACAACTGATCAGAGCATGTATATTCCCAGTGGCAACATACGGCTGCGAGACTTGGACACTCAATAAAACAGTTGCAAAAAAGATTACATCATTCGAAATGAAATGCTACAGAAGGATGTTGAGAATACCCTGGACAGAAAAAAAGACCAACAGAGAAGTACTGCACTCACTAAACGTACAGGAA
The DNA here is from genome assembly GCA_024509875.1 of Oreohelix idahoensis. Classification (NCBI taxonomy): domain Eukaryota; kingdom Metazoa; phylum Mollusca; class Gastropoda; order Stylommatophora; family Oreohelicidae; genus Oreohelix; species Oreohelix idahoensis. The sequence goes on from JAMPIV010000224.1 coordinate 558,645, forward strand.
CATTGGCTCCTAAATACCATCGCAATAAGGAAGCTGAAATTTTTCGGTCATATAAAAAGACATAATAGTCTGGAAAAAACAGTGATGGAAGGCATGGTCCCTGGAAAAAGGGGAAGGGGTCGACCTAGACGACGGTGGACCCAGGACATCACAGAGAGTCTGAACTTGTCTTTGGCTGATGCAGGTCGACTTGCCCAGAATCGTGATGCGTTCAGAGCAGCTGTAATGGAGACAACGTTCTGGAAAGAATATGTCACATGATGATGAAAAAATGGCAGCATACTAGAAATATATGATCCATGTGGAGAATTCTGTACTAAATACCAAGCAGAGATTACAGCAATAAAAACACCCTCACAGGAATAGACAGATATCATGATCTTCACTGATTCAAAATCAGTACTTCAGGCTTTAGAAGAATACCTCCAAACTGAAAATAAAGAAATAATATATCTGGCCAAAACAGTTGACAACCTGCTGACAAAATACATTATTCATTCTTCAGTGTATACCAGGACACACAGACATACCAGACAATGATAAAGCAGACAGACTAGAAAAACTAGGGGCATGCATGGTTCAAACAAACACTCCAGCAAACATGCAGACAGCTAATCATATACTCCTAAATAACTTCAAAGAAAAATGGCTAAACCGATGGGGAAAAAGGTCTACTGGACATGCCTTGCATAAAAAAATGGCTTAACCCAACAAAAATGACAACATTAATAACTTACAGCATGTTGAGCAGAGCACAATCTTCACAACCAAGAACAGAACACACCAGACTTAACAAGCACATAAACAAATTAAACCCTGCATATGAGCCTAATTGCTGCAGCTGAACCCATCTGTATGAAATAGTTCTGCATGTGCTGCTCACTTGCCCAGGACTCTTTACAGAAAGACAAAAGCTATTGCCTGGCTCCCCAACAATCACAAACATTGTGTACAGCACCACTCAGTAGCTACAGAACACATACAAATTCTTCACCTTGGTGTTGACAGCTAAAGAGTGACAAGCTCAGCAGCCCTAAGTTAATCAACAACAACACCCAAGATGGAAGGTATTGAGCCTTCTGTCTTGCTTAGCATAGGTTGTCCATGTCTTGTTGCCATATAGAAGTGTGCTGGTGATGCAGGTGTTGTCTACTGCAGCTTTGATCTGCATTGTCAGTTTGGAGTTTCCCTGTTATGCACAGATCATTTTTTCTACAGTCATTGTATGATCATTTTTTCTCAAGATATTGTATGATCAGATTGACTGAAATGTACACTTTAATTTTTCTTCAGTCAAAGCGACATAACTCTGGATAATTGAGATTATCATTTGATATGTTGTTACTTCCTCTTGTGACGAGACACGTTCGGTCCATAATTTTTTTGAACGAAGCGTGATCATTCTCCTTATTTGGTAGTATTGGTCTACTGTTGTTTGGATATCTGAAACCTGTGTTAAGGTCTCTGTTCATGTCCATATAAGGCGTGATCTGTATAAATCTTATCTGGAATGTTCCGTGATCGTCTGGTTTGATTGCTATTCATGTAGATGCGTGTCTGCGCATGTCTGGACGCGAGGCGTCTGGGAAGGTTCTTTATCTTTTGGGGAGACGATGAAAGGTTGTGAAGCAGGGAAGACGCGTTCCGGCGTCTCTGTGATTTTGTTAGGGAATTAGGAGCCTTTTTGTGAGTTAGTTAGCTTACAAGGTCCTTCCCTTGAGTATTCAAAACGCCTGGAGGTGTATGTTTTCTGTGGTGTGGATTTTCGAACGAAGGTAATGCCTCCTTACATCCTATCTGTAACTTAACTTTATGCTTGACAATGGTCGATTTCTGCTCACGTACGCTTTACAGAAAAGGAGGGTCATCTAATAGAAACCACGCCCCAGGTATCTTCATACCTGAGATTTATATGTACACGGGTCCTACTCAGCCCGAAGGACAGTTCTTTGTTCTATGAACGTTGCTGTGTGTCAGCGATCACGTCTACGACAAGGTTAGACTTAGGAATGCCTGTAAAGGTCAGTTCGACCTGCACTCCTGGAATGCAATCCTCGTGCAACTTATGATTTGACTCTGTTAGCACATTTGAACAGTAAGAGGATTTTTGATGTACTTTTGTATTTTGGAGCCAACCATATATTCCATTGGTGCCATATCTTCATTTTGAGAATATGCCAAATGCATTGATGAACTATGTATGCTGATATTCGTGAATGTCATGACTTTGCTCTGTTGTACACTGGATAACGTACCTGTACTTGTGGCGTCGTAAATAAATGATGAAAACGTCAAAGCAGTTACCTATTTATGACTTCACATGTCGTATCCTATGTGCTGTGACTTTGAACTACAGTTTTCTTTAGGCTCAAAGTTTATCTGTCTAAACTGTCAAAGTGTTTATCTGTCTAAACTGTCAAAGTGTTTATCTGTCTAAACTGTCAAAGTGTTTATCTGTCTAAACTATAAATGTTTCACTATCAAAGTGTTCATGTGTCTAAACTGTCAAAGTGTTCATGTGTCTAAACTGTCAAAGTGTTCATGTGTCTAAACTGTCAAAATGTTCATGTGTCTAAACTGTCAAAGTGTTCATGTATCTAAACTGTCAAAGTATTCATGTTTTTAAACTGTCAAAGTGATTATGTGTCTAAACTGCCAAAGGGTTTATCTGTCTAAACTGTCAAAGTGTTCATGTGTCTAAACTGTCAAAGTCTTCGTGTGTTTAAACTGTCAATGTATTTATGTATCAAAGCTGTCAAAGCCTTTATCTGTCTAAACCAGTGGTTCCCAAAGTGGATGGTACTGCCCCCCTGGGGGCTTTTGAAGGATCCAAGGGAGCGCTACGGAAAAAAGGGGCCAGAGGGGGGCGTTCAGTAGTAAACAGTGGGCATTTAGTAGTAAGGGAGGGTTCAGGATTTGACAAGTTAAATTCAGTACGTGCAGGGGAGAAAGAAATTGTGGATTTGAGAGACATCATCAGTGAAGCGGGGACGATGTGGATGGTTGTATTACTAGGATCATTAAGCAAGGCATAGTTTCGTCTATGCGTGTCATTCTGAGCTCAGGTAACTATCGCTGACCATAAACGGTAATCGGGAACTGCTTGGAAAGGGGGTTAACCAAACACCTATTGTCCATTTGTTCACTCCTGAGGAAAGAAAAATGATCCGTGCCAATGGCTTGGATGAAATTAGATACCTGCTGGTGATTCAGAAAGTACCAATTTTGCTTTGTTGCGAAATGTATTGTCTTAGTATTTGCAGGGGCTAGTTAAAGAAAAAAAAAAGGTAAAGGATCTCATTACACGCCCATTGAGGCATATTGGGAATATGGTGTTAGGCCCATATTTTCTTGACCATCGGCACACTAGGGGTGATGTGGTCAGCATCATGCCAGCCGCCTTAACCTTCCCAGAGTTGCTCTGGTACTCAGTTGGGGGCTGGGTCAACCCAGGAGCCATTTGCAGCCTAAAATATTCCCACCTCATCTGGTAATCGAACCATAAACCACTGAGCTAGGAAGCCAGTACACTAACCACTATGCTATTGCGGCTCCTAGATATTTGCAGTTTGGTAATAAATAAGAGAACACGTTCAAGGGAGCAAGTTTTTAACGGTGCTTGGCTGTAGAAATCAGTCTCTGAACCCGCTTTCCTACCTTACATTCAGACTTTCATAAATCAACTGTCGTGGTGTGTTTCCCATCTATTTCATTTTTGCGCTGACTATGAGCAAAACCCACATTCACATCAACACATCCAGGAAAAAATGGATAGACTTAATAAGTATAGACAGCAGGTGGGCTTGAACATCAACCTAAAGAAGACAGAGGTCATGACGCTCAATGTGAGCAAACCTGAGCCCATATCAGTAAGGAATCAGCAACTGGAACAGACAGATGCCTTCACATACCTAGGATGCATAGTAACACCAGACGGCGGAGCAAGCAAAGACTGTAGTGGTATTGATGGTATTGTATGATGGTGTTATTACTACATGTAAATTGTATGAGGCCAGCTGTGAAGGCTCCTGAGATAAAATGTAGTTGAGAATTATCAGAAGGCCTTTCTTGCTACCACTACGACCTCACACTTAATTTTTTTTTTCTTAATGAATGTAGCTACGTAAAGTGTCTAGGGTAATGATGTGTAATGTGGTGTGTTAGTTATGAATACACCCACAAATAATCAAGAAAACTAATAAGATTAACAAATGTTAAAATACACTGAACTAACTCACGTGTATAAAATTTTTGATATACTTATATTACATTTATTGGTTCTGGATCAAGTGTTATGTGACCAGAACTTGTTTTAAAAGAAGGATTTAAAAATTATGAAAATTATGCATGGAATGTTACATAATAAATGCAAAAGTGTACATATTTAAGTACTAGAATAGTTAGTTTTATTAAAATGTTCTGGTAGTCAGCTACTAGGGAGGATATTTATTGTCTGTGCTGTTGGGGTGGTCTCATCACACCTGTCTATATTGACTACACCGTGTCCAGAAAATGGTGGGAATTTTTATGGGGATATTAGTCACTACCAATAGTTGGTGAATGTCCAGCAGACCAGAGGCTCACTCATCTTTTTGTAGCTCTGGTGCTGAAAACTTGCGGTCCTACCTCTCCGTGCTGGCGGGCAATAATGGTGGTCTCTGTCACAAGAACTGCACAGATACACTCGAGTAAAGTCACCCACCGAATAGACTCTGCTTTGTTGTCGATAGAAACTCACAGCTCTGCAATCAAAGTATGGGCTATGTGTCAAAATCTATTCTATACCCACGTCTGGACACCACACTGACACAACAACCACATCATACAGACAGGTCAGATCTCTCTGACCAAACAGCACAGTTACCATGGTGGGTTTACATCAGATAGATCCTCCCAGACTATAGATTCTGAAAAATATTTATTAGTTGTCGGCCCTAAAAGAAGATAGGTAATCTGTTTCAACGCTTGATATATCTTGCATAATCCTTGCTGTAGTTTATGTACCTTGTTGGTCCCTAGACCCTGACTTGGGCGGGGGGTCTAGAGCAAAATCCCTACTTGTTTGTAAGGCTAGATTATGATATGGCAGTATCAAATCACTCGAACATGAAACAATATTCAAAATATATAAAGAAATAATTTCAATCTTACCAGATTAAGAATACATAACACAGAATTGCTAGCAAAACTCAGCTGAGCTGCTGGCTATAGTATGGCGTCCCTAAATTTATTCACTGTCTTTCATATGGGAACACACCACACTTTAAAATCTGTGTCTAACACTGAACAATTATTGAAGAATGACCCCAAATGCGCTCTGAGCGCTAATGATATGATTGTCTGTGGCCAATCACTGCCGAGGTTTATTTTAAATTTCAAATTTCTACACTAAAGTCATTTCAGTCATGCTTCAGTCAAGTATGGATGGTTATCTGTTAGTCTGTCCGTCTCTACTTGTGTTTCAAAAAAAATGTGCTTGATTTTTGAAGCAACCTTTCTCTCCCCTTAAAATTTTGTCGTAAAAAGTTATATTTAGACACAGCTACCGCTCAAAAACCCTCTCCTCCATAATAAGTAACTTTGAACACCTGTTCCCAAGGTCGTGTTTTTGTGTGCAAATTGTGACACTTTTTATTCAAGGCAGTCTGTCGATGATGTAAACTACACTGTCTTTTGTCATTATCTTCAACATTATCTATCCGTTTGTAAATTTAAGAACATATTAGTTCACTGCTCAGAATAGGCCATCCGGCCAGCTAATTTTTATATTCCTAACATTAATATTAAGAAAAATTACTTTTTAAATTTTTGTAATTTTCCTACCATCCGCGTTCTGCCGCTCAATTCAAATCAAAATCTTAGTATCGCAAAAGCGTCCATTTCCGTACCTCGTGTCAATTTGGGGGACGTGAATTTTTTACTTTCCTCCATCCCCCCCAATTGCGTCTCCTTAGCCTTGCTACGCAATCTTTCCAGTCATATTTTTTTTCTTTTGATCCGCCGTTCCCCTCCTGTCTAGCAAGGCAAAATTTATAGAGGATGATGACCCGCGGTCTAGGCGATCATGTACATCAGCAGCTTACGCATTATGTTTTTTATCCTTAAATGTTATCTTTGGAGTATTTTACCGTTGTATCTCGGTCAATTTCACTACACATCTCCCCACTTGAAAACATGCCTATGGCAAGTTCCAAAACCAGCGATACACATAGGTAAAATTACTCCTCACGTCTGCCACTACTCTAATTTTGATCACAGGGGTGCCGACTGAGGAAATCTGCACCGACATTCAATTTGCCTGGGATATATTGGATACTGAACTGATACGGTTGAAGCAATAAAGACCACCTCAGCAATCTTGCGTTTTCATGCTTAGCCTGAGACAAGAACACGAGAGGCTGATGATCCGTCTCCACCACAAAAGTCCTACCATACAGATAGATTTGAAACTTCTTTATTGCCCAGATTAATGCTAAACATTCTTTTTCGCTTGTGGAGTATCCTTGTTCCGCCTTATTCAATTTGCGGCTTGCATAAGCGACTGGTTTCAGTTCCCCATCAGGTGAAGATGATCTTTGCAACAAAGCCCCTCCAAGTCCTACATTACTGGCATCGGTTCTTAAGACAAAGTCCTGTGTCAAATCAGGCAGTTTGAGAATAGGCTTGCTAGTGAGTTTTTCCTTTAACTCTTGGAATGCTAATTCACATTGTGCAGTCCAAATAATTTTATCTGGAAGTCCCTTGCGAGTCAGATCAGTCAGAGGAGCACAAATGGCGTTAAAATTTTTGATGTATTTCTGATAAAATCCGCATAACGACACGAATGATCGCACGTCCTTTTTGGTTTGCGGCCTAGGTGCTCTCTGCAGTTTTTCCAAGTTCTTAGGATCAGGGGTCATATTACCCTGATATACAGTGTGCCCCAAGAATTCCAACTCTTTGCATCCAATACAACATTTTGTTGGCCTAGCAGTTAAGTTCGCCTCCCGAAGTCTATCAAACAACATCTCCAGAGCTTCAATGTGTTCTTCAAATGTCTCTGTGGCGACGAGTATATCATCCATGAAATTCGTGATACATGGGTTATTCAGGGGGTCCAACAATTTTCGCATCATCCTTGAAAACACACTCGGAGCATTTTTCAGTCCGAATGGTAGCATATTGAATTCATAATGTCCATCCGAAGTGCTAAAAGCCAAATAAGGTCTCACTTCAGGCTTCACTGGGATCTGGTAATAGCCTTTACTAAGATCCACTTTTGAAAAGTATTTTGCCTTGTTCAGTCTGGCAAATAACTGTTTTGTGTCTGGTAATGGATCCACTTGTCCTTCTGTGACAGCATTCAGTTTCCTGTAATCTATGCACAGTCTGTGTTCCCCAGACGGTTTCCTCAACAAAACGACACTAGAACTAAAAGATGATTCACTGTGCGAAATAATCCCCTCCTTCAATAAATAATCTATTTCTTCCTTTAATTCCTTCTCCTTCGCGAACGGAATAGAATAGGCTCTCATACAGATTGGGTTTGAGTCTACCAGTTTCATGTCATACTGTAGCAAATTTGTATGGCCTGGTTTATCTGTTAATACATCTGTATGTTCCTCCAGAACTTGTTGAACTCTCTCCCTCTGATTTTTAGTCAGGTGCTTACTGACTTTTACCTGTGCTGCGGTTTCACAAGGATGTAATGGGTATTCATGTGAGGTGAGTGGTTCCTTTTGCATCTGGGTTGCAATAGCTAAGGTCAATAAGGGGGTGCTTTCCTGGAGTGGTCTGTCCAGATACTTCTTTAACAGGTTTACATGATAAACTTTTTCCTTCCCCTTTTTGTCAATTTTATAGTTTGTTCTAGACACCTTCTCTAGAACCGTATATGGACCTTGCCAACCAATTTGTAATTTATTCTGGCTTCCCGGTAGTAGAAGCAGCACCTTCTCTCCGACTGCCAGTTCCCTGTCCTTTGCCTTCCTATTAAAATATGCTGCATGCTTCTTCCTGGCTTGTTTCAAATTATCATTTGCCAGTTTCCATCCAGCTTTCAAACGAGTGGTCAGTTCGTTCACGTATTGATACGATGAGGTAACAGTCTCTTCCGCCTTCTCATCTGTCCAGGTCCTTAATAGAGTTACATCTGGATCTTTAATTTACCATACTTATTTTTCATGGAACCCATCGGGTCCCGTCCCTTAGAAGCTCTATAATGAGGACTTTTCTTCCTAGAATCATCACTCACAAATCGACCACTACCAATTTTTTCTCTGGGGTTTGTCTCCCCACTTAAGATTGTTTATGAGAGATCTTCGCTCTCTTGTCTGTTCTTCCAGTTTATATAAGTCTGACCGAGGGATTGTCATCTTATCCTGGGTAAAATTTCTTCTTTGTACTCTTCGCATAGTAGCCATGTTAATCCATTCAAGTGAAGACTGGGTGTGAAAAGGGGGCTCCCATTCCACTTTGTCTACCCGAGTATAATTAGTTTTCCTTTCAGGCCTAAAGTTGCCCCGTGGCGTTTCTAGGTCCTGCACATATTTTCCCTTTGTGGGTGTTCCCTCATGAAATACGCCACATGCTTCTACAAAGTTTTCAACATCGACATTTACGTCGGGCCAATAGTATTTTCGAGCAATCTTTTGGCAGATGGTACCGACTTTCTCATGGTCACCATCTGTTCCAACATGTAAGCTCCTTATTAAGTTTGCCCTATATATCTTGGGAAGAACTAACTGTCCGTGACCAGGGGATCTAGTTCCTGTCTTCCTGTATAAGAGTTTGTTCTTCATGAAATATTCCCCCTTGCTCGGAGGTGTGTGGCATTTGGGTAATTTTTTTAAAACATGGCTGGAGTGTCCTATCCTCAGCCTGCGCCTTCCTCATCTCCTCTGGATGAGCATTTATAGGTTCACCTTCTTCCTCCTTCTTCTGTGACCTGGTCTGCACTGTCGCCATGATCACAGGTTTCTCGGGATTCCCCAAGAAGACGTATCTACACCCCAATATCAGAGGGTAGATTGGTTCATCTATCACTGCTGCTCTGATTTCTCCTTCCACATAGCGAGTTTTCACCGTTATCCTTGCGATGGGAAGTGTCATGAGTGGTATGTCCTTAGTCGCCCCTTGTATTTCCACTGTTTCTGTGGTATACTGACTTGGGTCCACTAGGCTAGACTTCACAACTGAATCATAATCCAAACCTGTATCATAAAGGCACCTTATGGTGACCCCATTACAAATAACATCCTCACAAACTGGGGGGTGATAAGGTTCCTGTTGTCCCTTAGGATTAACCTTTACTCTTTGCGTCCCCGACTTCATTGCAGCAATGTTTGAAGGTTTCCTTCTACAAAATTCGGTGTTATGGTTATCCTTCTTGCACCATTTGCACCATCTTTTTCCTTGGTTCAACGGTTTTCTTTCATTGAACTTTTGGTCATTGAACTGTGAGTTTCTGTCGCGATAGTCATTTCTTTGCCGCTCAAAGTTTGTCCTACCCTTATTTCCCTGCTCTCTATTATCAAATTTATTAAATTGCTGTGGAGCTTTAAAATTGTCTATGTGCTTCTTCTTAGCACCACTTACCTCTGCCTGAGCTGCCTGATACCTCTCAGCAACATTTAAAATTTCCCCCAACTTCTCTGCACCCTGTTCCATGAGAAATTTTCTCATGTCTGGAGCCATGGACTCTCTCAATTGCTCAATCATGATCATTTCTTTAAGATCTTGGGTCTTCCCCAGAGCCGTCCATTTCTCCAAATAGGTTTCTAGTCTGGCAGAGAATTGGTGGTATGTCTCCCCAGACAACAGTTTGGCATTTCTAAATTTCTTACGATAAAATTCACCATTCTTTTCGTACCTTAATAACAAAGCCTGCTTTAACATGTCATAATTGTCTTGGTCTTCCCTGTTCATTTTGGCAAATACTTCGTAAGAAGCACCCCTCAATCCCTGTGATAGCTTTAAACTCCACCTCTCTCTCTCTAACCCATATGTAGTAGCTAATAACTCAAAACGTCCTAGGTACCCCTCTATGTCATCGTCTTTTTCAACAAAATGGTCTAAATGAAACCCCATAGCTGAGTTTGAGGCTCCCAGACTGGGCGTAGCATCTGAGGCAAAAGGGCTGGTACCATTTTCAGGAGCCTGGCCTTGTAATTCCAGCTCCCTTAGTCGTAATTCGTGCTCCCTCTGCAACCTTCTATCTTCTGCCTCCCTTTCGGCAGTCAACCTTTTTTCCTCTGCCTCCCTTTCGGCAGTCAACCTTTTTTCCTCTGCCTCCCTTTGCTGTCGTTTTTCTTCTGCCTCAATCTGCAGCCTCTTAATGTCTCTATCAGCCTCTAACCTCTTCTCTTCAGCTAACCTCCTTTCTTCCCGTTCAATATATTTATCACATTCAGCCGTTACGTATTGAATTAAAATTTGACCATCCATTCCCATCTCCTTCGCCGTGAGCACAGCAGCTGATCTAAACTTTGCTAGCTCAGCCATACTTTTCAGACAATATAATAATATACAAGCTAAATCTCTAACCAGTAAATACACTAAGTAATTCTTATGACTATAATCTAACTAACCAGTTAACTAATTAATTATTACTGGCTGTGAAGATTCACCAACTTTTATCTGCAGGGACACTTTTAATTTTAAAGGAAATTTTACAATTTATTTCCCTACTTTTATTTCTCCCACCAGGAGATCTTAATATTAATATTGGCTAATTATCCCGGACGAGCCCCCAATTTATGTAGTGGTATTGATGGTATTGTATGATGGTGTTATTACTACATGTAAATTGTATGAGGCCAGCTGTGAAGGCTCCTGAGATAAAATGTAGTTGAGAATTATCAGAAAGCCTTTCTTGCTACCACTACGACCTCACACTTAATTTTTTTTTTCTTAATGAATGTGGCTACGTAAAGTGTCTAGGGTAATGATGTGTAATGTGGTGTGTTAGTTATGAATACACCCACAAATAATCAAGAAAACTAATAAGATTAACAAATGTTAAAATACACTGAACTAACTCACGTGTATAAAATTTTTGATATACTTATATTACATTTATTGGTTCTGGATCAAGTGTTATGTGACCAGAACTTGTTTTAAAAGAAGGATTTAAAAATTATGAAAATTATGCATGGAATGTTACATAATAAATGCAAAAGTGTACATATTTAAGTACTAGAATAGTTAGTTTTATTAAAATGTTCTGGTAGTCAGCTACTAGGGAGGATATTTATTGTCTGTGCTGTTGGGGTGGTCTCATCACACCTGTCTATATTGACTACACCGTGTCCAGAAAATGGTGGGAATTTTTATGGGGATATTAGTCACTACCAATAGTTGGTGAATGTCCAGCAGACCAGAGGCTCACTCATCTTTTTGTAGCTCTGGTGCTGAAAACTTGCGGTCCCACCTCTCCGTGCTGGCGGGCAATAATGGTGGTCTCTGTCACAAGAACTGCACAGATACACTCGAGTAAAGTCACCCACCGAATAGACTCTGCTTTGTTGTCGATAGAAACTCACAGCTCTGCAATCAAAGTATGGGCTATGTGTCAAAATCTATTCTATACCCACGTCTGGACACCACACTGACACAACAACCACATCATACAGACAGGTCAGATCTCTCTGACCAAACAGCACAGTTACCATGGTGGGTTTACATCAGATAGATCCTCCCAGACTATAGATTCTGAAAAATATTTATTAGTTGTCGGCCCTAAAAGAAGATAGGTAATCTGTTTCAACGCTTGATATATCTTGCATAATCCTTGCTGTAGTTTATGTACCTTGTTGGTCCCTAGACCCTGACTTGGGCGGGGGGTCTAGAGCAAAATCCCTACTTGTTTGTAAGGCTAGATTATGATATGGCAGTATCAAATCACTCGAACATGAAACAATATTCAAAATATATAAAGAAATAATTTCAATCTTACCAGATTAAGAATACATAACACAGAATTGCTAGCAAAACTCAGCTGAGCTGCTGGCTATAGTATGGCGTCCCTAAATTTATTCACTGTCTTTCATATGGGAACACACCACACTTTAAAATCTGTGTCTAACACTGAACAATTATTGAAGAATGACCCCAAATGCGCTCTGAGCGCTAATGATATGATTGTCTGTGGCCAATCACTGCCGAGGTTTATTTTAAATTTCAAATTTCTACACTAAAGTCATTTCAGTCATGCTTCAGTCAAGTATGGATGGTTATCTGTTAGTCTGTCCGTCTCTACTTGTGTTTCAAAAAAAATGTGCTTGATTTTTGAAGCAACCTTTCTCTCCCCTTAAAATTTTGTCGTAAAAAGTTATATTTAGACACAGCTACCGCTCAAAAACCCTCTCCTCCATAATAAGTAACTTTGAACACCTGTTCCCAAGGTCGTGTTTTTGTGTGCAAATTGTGACACTTTTTATTCAAGGCAGTCTGTCGATGATGTAAACTACACTGTCTTTTGTCATTATCTTCAACATTATCTATCCGTTTGTAAATTTAAGAACATATTAGTTCACTGCTCAGAATAGGCCATCCGGCCAGCTAATTTTTATATTCCTAACATTAATATTAAGAAAAATTACTTTTTAAATTTTTGTAATTTTCCTACCATCCGCGTTCTGCCGCTCAATTCAAATCAAAATCTTAGTATCGCAAAAGCGTCCATTTCCGTACCTCGTGTCAATTTGGGGGACGTGAATTTTTACTTTCCTCCATCCCCCCCAATTGCGTCTCCTTAGCCTTGCTACGCAATCTTTCCAGTCATATTTTTTTCTTTTTGATCCTCCGTTCCCCTCCTGTCTAGCAAGGCAAAATTTATAGAGGATGATGACCCGCGGTCTAGGCGATCATGTACATCAGCAGCTTACGCATTATGTTTTTTATCCTTAAATGTTATCTTTGGAGTATTTTACCGTTGTATCTCGGTCAATTTCACTACAAAGACATCAACAAAAGAATGAACAACGCAAGAACAGCCTTTTTTAGTCTAAACAACATCTGGAAGTCCTCTCAGTACAGCACAGGCACAAAATTAGGATTATATCAGAGCTGTGTGCTTTCTGTGCTTCTCTATGGCGCAGAGAGCTGGAGAGTTACAGAGAAGGAAATGTTGAAATTGTCCCTTTTCACACAACATGCCTAAGAAAAATTATCCGAATCTTTTGGCCGAATACCATCACCAACCAAGATCTGCTTACTCGGAGCAAGCAAGAGGACATGCACACCATCATAGCTGGCAGACGCTGGAGCTGGTTGGCTATGTTCTCAGAAGAGACCTCGATGCCATCACAAGAACAGCTATGCTATGGACCCCTGAAGGAAAACGAAAGAGAGGCCGACCAAAAACAACTTGGCGGAGGACAGTGGAGGCTGAGATGCAAAGAATGAACCAGAGTTGGGGCACTGTACGAAGGATGGCCGCCGACCGAGCAAAGTGGAATCCATTTGTTGTTGCCCTACAAGACGCCACCAGGCATAATAGCCACTGACTGCTTTGACGGTCGGCGGCTAAGGATCAAAGAAGAAGAAGATGAGCAAAACCAACAAACTTTCTCAGCTTTTCTTGTGAACAGTGGTTTCAAATAAGCGTGTACCGGTATCAAACACTTTCATCCTGTCGATAAGGTAAGTTTTCATACTTATATTTTTTGTATGTTTTCACAGAGCTAGCATCAGTTTTACTAACATTAATTTTTAATTAAGCATGTACATGTTGATACAGATTTGCCATATATTGAATATTGCTGTTCAATCCATTATATTACATCCTTTTAATTTGTTACCGGGATCTCCACACTTTGTAGTTAGGCCACTGGCTCCCAATTTTTAAATCTGAAGACTTATAAATATGGTGCGTTATTTTATATTTTGTTCATATTAAATAGCTACTTTTATACTTTATGAAATGATTATTGGGTTACTTCAGTGTTGGTGTGGCTGTTGCTAATTGTGTTTTTTTTTTCTTTTCTGAATGTTGAAAATACATTGTGCAACATACTTAGGATGACAGAATTTGCATTGTAGTTGGATGAGTCAACTTTGCCAAGCAACAAATCTTTGCTTCTTGCGTATGTTCGCTTCGTAAAAGATGAAAGCTTGGTTCAAGAGTTGTTATTTGCTAAGCAACTAGTAACTGATACAAAAGGGGAGTCAATATTTCGTGTAGTAGAGAATTTTTTCAAAGAGAAGGACATTCCACTTACTATCATTCATGCTTGTGCAGCAGATGGGGCACCATCAATGATAGGTTGTTATCGCGGGTTTATCGCTTTCTTAAAAGAAGCTGTACCTGGTATATTTACAATACACTGTGTAATTCACAGACATCTTGTTTGCAAAAAATCTAAGTGATCAGCTGCACAAATCATTAAATCCTGTTATTACAGCAATTAACCAAATTAAGTCCCATGCTCTCAATTCTCTACTATTTCGAGAGCTTTGTACTGAGAATGATGAACAGTTTGAACGTTTGCTGATGCACACAGAAGTCAGGTTGCTCTCAAAAGGAAATTGTCTGAGACGCTTTCATGCTCTTTTTGAAACTGGTAAAATTCTTCAAAGACTCGCATGCTTTGCTCAGTACAGAACTAATGAATATCAAGAAGACACTGCATATTTGTCAGATTTATTCACAAAGTTTAACAAAATAAATCTACAACTGCAAGGAAATGATATTAGTCTTATAAAAGCCAAATCTGTCATCTCCACGTTTCTGGCCAAATTAACGCTATTCAAACATAATATTGGCCATTGCGAGTTAATCCAATTTCCCAGCCTCTTAGAGTTGGAAGAGAAAGACAAAATACCAGAGGATAATCTTCAAGTATATTGTGCACACCTAGATATGCTGCATAAAGACATGTCTCAGAGGTTTCAGGATCTTCTTTTGATTACTATACCAGACTGGATAATAAATCCATTCCTGGACACGTGCAGTGAGGAACTAGGAAGGGTGGAAGAGGAACTGATATCACTACAAAATGACATTGAGCTTAAGCCAATGTTCAAAAAATCCTGTCAAGACTTTTGGTTGCAGAAAGACATCTCTGAACACTACCCTGCAGTGTAAGGAAAGGTTAAGATGTTCTGTATTGCCTTTCCAACATCGTATTTAGTACAGCGTGGTTTCAGCACGGTTGTCCAACTTCTTTCGAAGCAGAAAAACAGACTGCAGATTACTGAACATGGGGATCTGAGACTCCTTCTAAGTAACTTTCAGCCTGATGTTGAGAAGCTGATATCACTACACCAAGCACATATATCTCACTGAAGTTAAAAATGAAGTAAGGTTGTTACTAATTTATTTTTGCATACTGCTGTTTGTTTTACTGCATTATGTAATAAAGTTTTTCTTTTTAAATTAAGTTAATAAATAAGGGTATCTGTAGCTTTATATTAGAATGTGATAAATTGAGCAATTAGTTGTTACTGTATTAACAGTTGCTCTTATTTTTCACTCTTTACATTTTTTTTATGTAATGTGGGGAAATGCAGGGGGGCACTGGGGACATGCCCTGAGAGCCAAGGGGGCGGTGACCCAAAAAGTTTGGGAAACACTGGTCTAAACTGTAAAAGTGTTTATGTGTCTAAACTGTCAAAGTGTTTATGTGTCTAAGCTGTCAAAGTGTTTATGTGTCTAAACTGTCAAAGTGTTTATGTGTCTAAGCTGTCAAAGTGTTTATGTGTCTAAACTGTCAAAGTGTTTTTGCATCTAAAATGTCACAGTGTTTGTGTCTAAACTGTCAAAATGTGTGTGTATCTAACCTGTCAAAGTGTTTATCTGTCAAAATGTTTATCTGTCTAAATTGTCAAAGAATATTCTGAAAGGTGGTTTGTCATGTAAATCAATGCTCAACAGTCAGTGTCCTATGGCATGCTGGTGTATATCTAGAGTGCTGTTACATCAGACAGGTTACATTATATAATAACATATAAAATTATGTTATGGGAAAATATGAAATTTTAAAAAGCCTTAAGTGTGCAATGTACAAGGGGCGTTCAGAAAGTAATGCACCACATCGTTTTTCTCAGCTAATAAAGAAGATAGAAGCATGCAATTTTGCACACTTCAAATATGGCATGTGCCAGTTGTGTGCACCAAATTGCACTGCAACTGGCCAAATAATACGGCTGCCCTAAACCGTTGAAATGGAGCATGTTAGCAACTTGCATTATAAGCAGTGAATTGTGATAGAATTTCTCGTTGCAGAGAAGGAAACTGTTGTGAACATTCACAAGCGTCTATGTGATGTGTATGGAAGTTTTGCAGTTGACAGGAGTACAGTCAGTCACTGGGTTCAGAGAATCAAAGAATCAGGAAGTGGAGATACGGCGCTGCTTGATCGGCAGCGCTGTGGACGTCCTGCCACAGCCACCAATGCAGAAATGTTGAAATGCGCTGAGGGCATTATTCTTACTGATAGGCAAATCACTACTCAACAATTGGCCTTACAGCTGTCAGTCAGCATTGGTAGTGCAAATGCAGTTATAAAAACTCAGATTTTCTAAGGTTTGCGCAAGATGGGTTCCTCGAAGTCTCAAAAATGACCACCGATTGCAAAGGAAAGCAATTTCTTCTGAATTGTTGAAGCGTTTCAATGCTGATGGAGAGAACTTTTGGCTGAGATCGTTACAGGTGACAAAACCTGAAAACATCATTTTGAACCTGAGACAAAAAGACAGTCAATGGAGTGGCATCATCCACAATCACCACGAAGAAAGAAATTCAAGACAATTCCTTCAGCTGGAAAGGTCATGATCACTGTCTTTTGGGACATTGAAGGTGTGATTCTTGTGGACGTTATGCCAAGAGGAGAGACAATCAATTCTCAAGCTTGCTTTGAGACACTGAAAAAACTCAATCAATGTTTTCGCAGAGTTCGGCCGCACAAGAATCCAGCAGACTTGCTTCTCCTTCACGACAGTGCGCGACCTCACACATGTCTGGCAACATGGGAAGCAATCACCAAATTGGGTTGGACTGTACTACCCCATCCACCCTATAGTCCTGATTTGGCACCTTCTGATTTTCATCTGTTTGGTCCACTTAATGATGCACTCCATGGGACAAGGTTTGAAGATGATGAAGGAGTGATTCATGCAGTGAAGAAATGGCTACATGATCAAGACAAAATCTGGTACAGGCTAGGAATACATGCACTTGTTTTGCGCTGGCATAAAGCCGTACAAGTTGATAAGGATTATGTTGAATAATACCGATGTTTACATGACATATCCATGTATATTGTTTATAAATTTCATGCTTTTTGAATAAACAGCTCCTGAGAAAAATGATGTGGTGCATTACTTTCTGAACGCCCCTCATAATTTTGGAAGGCACTTAGTATGCCTTGAAGTAAAATATGATGCGAACGAAGGAATGAATGAACGAACTTTATTTTCAAAGGGTTTAGAATTGGGCACGCAGGCCCGTCTAACATTCTTCCTTTCCTTTCTCTCGTATTCCATACTGAATCCATTTATTCTCACGTGTATCTTAAATATTACTTAACTCATTCCCCCCCAGGCTGTTTTTGGGTTTTACCCAGGCCCGAAAATGGATGCAATTTTTTCAGACAGGTGAGGTTTTAAAAACAGACAGTGGACAAATACATAAGTTCAGTAGGTAGTTGTGTTATACATTTAAATGTGTGAAATTGACTGGAGAATCTTATGAATTGCTTCATATAATTAATTAATATGAATAGGTGTGTGTTATGTCTTGTGAAGTGTAGACTTGATTTTAAAAATGTTTAAAAAATAAAATAAAATTGTATACTTAAATTTAAATATTTCAGCTCCCAATTAATGTATGGCAATAAAATATTAAGAATATCAGTGCACATTTAGTTTGAAACATATCTGGAAACTTTTATCACTATCACTTCATAGATGTAATTTTTATGATTTTTTTCTCAAAACCACATATGTTTGTAAACACAACCGCTCAAAATGTGTGCAATTTTTCTCTTCAGGTTATATTTAAAAAACTGCAGTAGACACACATTTTATTTAACTAGGTGTTAATGTTATACATTTAAATGTGTGAAATTGACTGGAGAATCTTATGAATTGATTCATATAATTAATTGATATGAATAGATGTGTGTTATGTCTTGTGAAGTGTAGACTTGATTTTAAAAATGTTTAAAAAATAAAATAAAATTGTATACTTAAATTTAAATATTTCAGCTCCCAATAAATGTATGGCAATAAAATATTAAGAATATCAGTGCACATTTAGTTTGAAAAATATCTAGAAACTTTTATAACTATCACTTCATAGATGTAATTTTTATGATTTTTTTTCTCAGAACCACATATGTTTGTAAAAACAACCGCTCAAAATGTGTGCAATTTTTCTCTTCACGTTATATTAAAAAAACAGGCAGTAGATACACATATTATTTAACTAGGTGTTTATGTTATACATTTAAATGTGTGAAATTGACTGGAGAATCTTATGAATTGATTCATATAATTAATTGATATGAATAGGTGTGTTATGTCTTGTGAAGTGTAGACTTGATTTTAAAAATGTTTAAAAAATAAAATAAAATTGCATACTTAAACTTAAATATTTCAGCTCCCAATTAAAATATGGCAATAAAATATTAAGAATATCAGTGCACATTTAGTTTGAAACATATCTAGAAACTTTTATCACTATCACTTCATAGATGTAATTTTTTTATTTTTGTTCTCAAAACCACATATGTTTGTAAAAACAACCGCTCAAAATATGTGCAATTTTTCTCTTCAGGTTATATTTTAAAAACAGGCAGTAGATACACATTTTATTTAACTAGGTGTTGATGTTATACATCAACATGTGGGAAATTGACTGAAGAATCTTGTGAAATGATGTAGATAATTATTTGATGTAGGAAAAGAGTCTGTCATGTTATGTGAAGTGTAGACCTAATCAAAAATAACTGGAAAAAAGATAAATAAACTGTACTCACATATGTCAGCTCCAGTTTAATCCATAGCAGAAAAATCTCAGAATATCAGTGCACATCCATTTTGAAACAGAACACATTTTACCACAATCACTTCAAATATATAATTTATATGATTTTTTTCCTACACCACAAATTTCTGTAAATACCAAACAACTATGACTAATATTATTTACACCAACTATATTCTATCATTTTTGGTTTGACAATGTGCTTCCACTTTGGCCTGAGAAGATACAAGGAAAACCTTGGATTATACTGCTTATATTGCCATCTGTCTTTATACCCTATTACCACTTCATTCAAACTGAGATTTTGGAATGGGTAAAAGGCACTCTGAAATTTTTGCAACAACATGTTCATAAAATCTTTTCTTTTCCTTGTGAATTTTCATCAGAGGCATGAAGCATTGTATGATATAATGCTTCAAATCTACTTCTTGAAAACATTTGAAGAAACCAAGGAGTATAAAATTCTGCAGATGTAGACCAGTAGTTGCGAATGCATGGTCTTTTCTGAATCCCAATATTTATTAGGACAGCAATAAACTTATCAAGTTCATGGCGTGTGACTTTGGTCCACCGAGAATACAATGAATATTGTTTCGCAGGGTTATTTTGAATAGATTTGAGTCTGGTATAATCATTGATGCACTGGAACATGAAATCTTGAACCTCATCTGTAAACAAAACACTGAAACATTTCAATGGGGTTGACAGGTCAAACCCCTCAGTCACAACAGGTGTTCTCTTTGGACAAAATCGAAATGCATTTTGTGTCATCCCCTCAGCAATTTCTAACCACTCTGGGACATCTTGTGAGGATGCACCTGCCTCTAGACTTGTGGCAGTTCTCATAGCTTTACTTTTGGTCACAATGGTGTTTTTGCCTCTTTATCCTTCTCCGTTAGTGACTGAAAGTTTTGCTCTTTTTATACCAGCCCTACCTGATGCATGTTCAATCAGCTGATCGACATCGCCCTCAGAATGATCACTTTCATGAATATTCTGACACAAAGTCTTTACAATGTCTTCATTGGAATTACTAAACCTAACTTCTAAAATCCGTGTCGCTCGAGTTATCTTCTGTCCACTGAGAAATTAGCGTCGTGCTTGCTCAGCCGAAAGCAGGTGTTTAGAAGAAGATTCTCGATCCATTTTGTATGTAAACAAAGAAATAGAAATGGATATAAAACACACAATTTTAGCTTCACAAATTTGTTTTTCGCTCACAAACGTCCATAAACATGTCCTAGATGTAATGAAATGATTTAAAAACCAGCTAGTTGCTAGGTATTTATAACTTTTCGTTCAAACTCGACATATATCACACTGGCGTGCCATGCGTCATTGGTCTGAAGATTCTCGATCCATTTTGTATGTAAACAAAGGAATAGAAATGGATATAAAACACACAATTTTAGCTTCACAAATTTGTTTTTCGCTCACAAACGTCCATAAACATGTCCTAGATGTAATGAAATGATTTAAAAACCAGCTAGTTGCTAGGTATTTATAACTTTTCGTTCAAACTCGACATATATCGCACTGGCGCGCCACGCGTCATTGGTCCAAATGGAAGTCCTATCTGGCGCGTGGTGCGCCACTGTGGACGGAAAGAGTTAAATAATAAAATAACAAAATAAAATACAACAAAATAAAATCCCAACATTGTAACAGTACAATAACAGTTTCACAGATTTACAGTACCTTATCTTAATTAATACTAAACAGGGCAAAGTTATCTTTCCTACATATGATGTTACATAATTTTGTAAGAACTTAACTAAATTAGGGTGGCATATAATCTGCACTCATGAAGTATTTGAAAAATTTGTGATTGAATGAATATGAACTAAGCGTGTTTTTTTTAAGTCGTGTGGAAGATTATTCCACAGATGAGCAGCAGAAAAAGCAAAACTTTTCTTGAATAAGTCGAGCCTAGGCTTGGGCATGTGTAATTTATTTAAGCACTGACTGCATCTTCTGCTGTATTTGAAAATAGGCCACAGATATGTTGGAGCATTCTGTGATAAGATTTTGTGAATAAATTTGGCTTTGTTCAAGAGAAAGCTCTTTCTTATTTGTTATATGTTAAGATATGTATATGGGTCTACACACTGTGTGAGGTTTTTGTCTGAAACTAGGAGCACTGCAAGTTTTTGTAATGAATAGAGTCTTTTAATATTGTCATTAGTGCAACTTGATGATGTAAATAATCAAGTACGAATGTATATAGTGGCAGCTATTTTTTATTCCAGCAATCTTGCCAATCATAATAGTCCTAACTGATTGTAGAAATACATTAGAGAATAATCCAGTATGTATGTCATCTTTAAAATGTATTATGTACTGTAATCATCACCCAGGTTGTGAGGAATGTAAACCCGAGTATACTGGAGATTGCCATAAACATGAACTTGTCACCCCAAATGCTAATATTGAGGTAGGATGTTGTATATCCAGTTGTTGAAACAAACTATACCAATCATAAACCTGAACTTGTCACCCTTAATGCTAATATTGAAGTAAGATGTTGTATATCCAGTTGTTGAGACAAACTATACCAATCTTGAACCTGAACTTGTCACCCTTAATGCTAATATTGAAGTAAGATGTTGTATATCCAGTTGTTGAGACAAAATATACCGATCATGAACCTGAACTTGTCATCCCTGTCGCAAAATTGGTTTCAATACATTGCAAACATGGTCGAGGAGTTTACAGTTAAAGTCACCGATCGACTGTCAACAAAGCGACCGCTGTCAAAATGGCGGTATATCGGCAAAATGTAGATGAGACATCGAAATCGGCAATGATAAATAAAAGCATAATGGAATCATTGTGAAAAGGATTTCACATTTTAGTCCAGGAAAGGATTGTGTACAACTGTGTATAAGAAGAGACGGTAGGAAGTTATCATTTACGGAGATATATGCGTATTTCGGCTGCCCTTAGTTACGCTGAATGCCGGTAAACCCACTTCTGTTCTAAATATTAAAATCAACAAATAACAGTTTGGGAAATTACATGGATGGGTATATAGAGATATATCGGCTGTATAAAACAAGATAAGATGGAACAGTATGGATAATATATAAGCCGAGAATGAGAAAGGAAAAGTTTCAGGCAACGCACAGATCGAGTGAAATCGCTGTTTCGAAAAGGGGTTTTCAGCCGAGGCTTAAGCTGTGACATCACTGCTCTCCGATACAGCCACTTAGGCTTATAAATATCGTATCGGTAAACTGAGACACACACAACAAAAGAGGTTTGAGACAGACTGACGGCCAAGATCGCTACTACACTAAATCCATCTGAAGTGTGAGCGGATCACCAGAAGTTTCAGTCAGTGTCTGGAGTCTGAGGGTAAGCGAAATTATGATAACTACCGTGTATAATAATTTTTTTAATTTCAGGTTCATATAAACTTCTCAATATATGCCTGTTTAATATTCATTGATAAAATGTATTGTGATTTTTAAATATGATTTAAACATGTGCTTTGTGAATTATTGTTGCTTGTATAAAAACATATCCAAACTAGCCCCACAGCCAAATGTAGATAATATTTACCATTTAATGCTGTATATCGTACGGAGATAAAGGCAAGTCCCATGGCAGAGATTGTCATAGGCAAATGAAGTGTTAGAAGCTTCATCATGGAAGATACCGCTTTTACGAGGTTAGGTGACTAGTTCCTTTCCTCGCTGCCTTTTCCTTTCCTAGTTTGAGCGCACAACTGAGTGCCCACTTACAGCTGGTAAACTGGAGTGTTCCACAGCCAGTTTCAATTCAACAACTATGTAATTGTACTACTGAAGAAAGCAACACTATCGTTTGGTCAGTCGGGCACTCACTTTAATTATTTGTGTATTAATTGTGTGTAGATGCTACGAGTGGCATCAGTATTTAAATTTGTACCCTATATGGTTTGGAAAGATCAAGTTATAAATACTTAAAGGATATATGGGAGCGGAATAAACCAGATGATGGTTATTACTGATATGTTAATATTAATTCTGTATCATTGACATGATGTTACTTGCTATGACTGTATAACTTTGACATCTGATGACTGACTAGTCTGACTTATGTGCTAGTCAGTTACAATCAATTACAATGTTTAATATTTCTGTATCACTGAAATGATGTCCTTACTTACTATGATTGTATAACGGTGACATCTGATGACTGACTGGTCTGACATCTGTGCTAGTCAGCTACAAGTCTAGCCAGATACTAGCCAAGGCTGATATGATGTTTCAGGTTCCATAAAATAACTCAAACCAGACTGTCCAGTATCAGAAGCCTGTGTTGTTCATCAGAGGCAATCCCACAAAAGTGCAGGACCCCAAAGAGTGAACCTCAACTGGTCATTGGCATCCCTATAGTTGGGTCTACCAAGTCTGATATCTACAAAGGACAGTTCAGTGTCAGCATTGTCAAGTTGAAAGATAAGTGTCATTTAAGACACTGACCACCACAATATATAAGAAACAGCTAATAGTTGAAAACAGTAGTTAACCATAAAGAAGTTCAGTCAATTGATGATAATTAATTGGAAATTCAAAGGACTAAGAACAGTGATTGCAGTTTTCAGTAACTTTATTATTCACGATCTTGAAGTCTCAACTGACAATAATAGTAATTGATAGAAAATTTCAGTGAAGATGAAGACGGGTAGAGCAGTAGTGATTTTATTGTTAATAATTCTTGATCTAGTTCATCTTCCAGCGATGTGGATTCAGAGAATGAAGGTGTTATGTCAGGAAGAGTGGGCGTGGTTCCATCAAATAACATTGATTCTTCAACATCAGATCCAGTAAGGTCTAATTTAGTTTTACAAGAAGGGGAAAAGTGACAACAGAATTGTGTCAGAAATATAGAATGGCAGGAGGCAAATGTGGGTGCACTAACAAAGAACAGGTTTAGATTCCAACCCAAAGATGGAAGAGCAGAGGGTGTGTCAGCAAATTTAAATGAATCATCTACCCCAATCCAGTGTTTTTAAAACCTTTATCATCAACTGTAAGGGAAGAAATTTTAAAAAAAGCATAAACTGCTTTGCAGGAATTGAAGTGCAGAAGCATACACTGTTAAGTCATTTTCCGCATAGGTGTTAAGTGTGCGAGACTTAACATAGCTAGATGCCAGTCTAACTGGGTTAGATGCACTATGTGTGCGCATCTGAGTAAATGTATGTTTAATTACTTATGTATCAATTGTTGCACTAAAGAGCACAACTTGGTGCGATCAGTATTGATTGTCACCTAACATCGCTGACGCTGAGAGTGAAAATAGCCGGTGATCAAAGATGGTTGTCTTCCAGCAAAGTTGATTGAAAGTCTTGACCCCCATGTCGTGGGAAGACTTCATATTGTTTTTATGATGCTACATTCCTATATGAAGTGTTAGCCATTGCCAATTCTGGCTCATTTTGTTTGTATCCATTATATTGATAGGATACCAGTTGTGAATCTCCAGCAAGTCTGTGGTAGGGCTTTGGCATGCCTCTTCATGGCCTGCCGCTAGTGAGACCAGGTCCGCTACTGAAATATCTATTGAATTATTAAGATATCTGGCATCATTGAATATTGATCAAATTCGAATAAGAAACATTCAAGAAATATTTATTATAATACTCCCGACATCCTTGAGACTTCAGTAGTCAGTCATGGAGGTCTGTCAAATTAGACATTGACTATTGCAATTGATGTACTTTATCTGACATGCCTTATTGATGATCGTCATTATGGTTCTATGTAATAAAAACGTCTATGTACTTTTTGAATGGGTCCAGCCTGATTTATATTGTTGGTCAAATTTAAGACCAAGTCATTCAAGTCACATTAGCATTGTACCACCCATAATCTCGAGTTAACAGTCGTAGTACCAGCGACTTAACATACACCTTCATTGAAACAATCAAGAAATAATAGGGAGAACCCAGTAAGTGATTATGAGCTTCTAAAATTGTTTGCTCTGCTTCAAGCAATGGGTATCAACAAAAGGCCAAGTATAAAAGATCTTTTCTCCTCATGAGAGCCTATGTTTCACACTCCATTTAATTCCCAAATGATTGAGAGAGACAGATTTTTGACTATACTGCAAACTATGTTGCATATTTGTGAACCTCTCGCAGAAAGAAAAAACAATATAGAACCCTTCGTTCAAATGTTATGCTCTAAATTTGTTGGAAGGTTGTTGGAAATATAAGCAATATAATGTAAAAAAAGCCACACAAATACCACTTTAAAAGTTTGAGTCTTGTTGACAGTGAAACAGGTTGTGTGCTGAACTCGCTTACATATTTTGGATCAGACACAGTTGAAAGGGACTTGGAACACTTGTTTTGTCTGGGATCTGGCTATTACAGTTATGCTGACAGGTGGCATACTACAAAACTGTTCGTAAATGAAATGCTTAAATGGAAGCAGTATTACACTGGAACACTTCAAGTGAACAGAGTCAGATTCCCACAGCAGCTGAAGTCTTTGAACCTAAAGCATATGGAGACTAAGTTTTATATCAATTCGGGGGCAAGGGATGCTAGTTGCTGCTTGGAAGGACAAAAAGCTAACAAACCTGTCACAATTATTACCATAAATGGGTCTGCTGTGCCTGTCACGATGAATAGAAAGGAGAAACCTTTTATCATTCATGAAAATAACCATAAAATGAATGGTTGTGACAATGCAGATCAGATGATAGGGTATTATGGCTTTTTCAACAGAAAATTCTTGAAGTGGTAGAAGACTTTATTTCGAATGTTAGAAATAGCCACCTGTAATGCTTATATTTTTTACAAATTGACAAGACCAGTTGGAGTTGGAATATTGCAGCTTACGTCAAACCAACGCTGATCAGAGAATTATCTGCTTTGTTGGCATCCTTAATGCCTGAAATCAGCAAGCTAAATCCTCCGAGGCCAAGTAAATTATCAGATAACCCATTGGAAATACTGGAGGGTGCAAAATACATAATGCAAAGAAGCACAAAGTTCAATAGGTGTAAAGTTTGCAGTACACCTGACAACAGGAAAAGGACAAACTATTATTGTGCAGGATGCACTGGCCACCCCTATCTGCACATAGATGAATGTTTCCTAAAATGGCACACTAAAGTTAAGTTGTAAATATCTCTTAATTTTGTGTGTAAGTAGTGTTCTTTGTGAGAGCAGTTCAGCATAATAATAATAATAATAATAGTTGCCCATCACAAGCGAAGATGGCGACAGCTTCAGACTTGAGTTGTGACACATCTGTGCCATGATCTCATGTGGCTAATTAGTCCTATTTTGGCCCTTCAAGTCCTGCCACATATGGGGCACACATGGTTAAAGTTGATAGTAGTGTTGCTGTAATTGGAGTATAAACTTGATGTGTGATTTATTTCCAAAATGGATGTAGTTTACAATGATTTGTATCTTGGATACTACAACTACCACCACTGATGTAAGACAAGGCGATATCCTGTCACCTTGTCTTTTCATACTCCTCATGGACGATGTCATCAAGGCATGTAAGGAGAGAACAAGAAAGTATTCAGTGGGGTACTGGAAGATGAGACAGGTCTGATTGCTAAATCAGAGACACATCTCCAATCCAATCTGCAAGTCTGGAAGGAAGAGCTGGAGAAGAGAGGGATGGTCATAAGCAGCTCTAAAACAAAATCCATGGTGATATCATGAGAAGAAAGAAGACATCAGATTAAGTTGGGAGAACAGGTCCTGGAGCAGGTTGACCACTTTAAATATCTCAGAGCTATTATAGACCGAAAGGGAGGCATCAAAGAAGAGTTGGCCACTCGAAAAGCTGCGGCTGGGAGACTTTTTCAGGCCATAAATCGAGGATTCCTCAGCAAGAAAGAGGTTGGTAAGAAAACGAAAATGGCTGTATACCGCTCCACCTATGTCCCAGTCTTGACATATGGATGCGAGTCATGGGCAATGACTACAGCCCACAAAAGCCAGATCCAAACCTCAGAAATGAGGTAGCTGAGGAAGGTGGTTGAAGTAACAAGAAGAGACATGGTACGCAACCAGACGATACGTCAAGGCCTAAAATGCCACCCACTGCAGACCCAAGTAGAACAGTCCCAACTAAGATGGTTTGGCCATGTCTGCAGAATGGGAGAAGATCGGCTACCACGACAAGCATGGGAAACAAAGAGCCAGAGATCCAGACCCCCAGGATGACCCAGAGTTCGTTGGGAGGACAACATTAGACAATCTTTGAAGGACCGAGGACTAGAATGGAACCAGGCCAGGAAGAAGACAGCTGATAGAATAGTCTGGCGCTCTCTCTTCCAAACCTCTTCACCTCACGGTAGAAGAGGAACGACTAAGTAAGTAAGGATACTACAACTGATTTCTTCAGTTTGTAAGTCTGATATGTGTTTGTTTTGTTTTTGTTTAGTAAAATTGTTTCTACCTTGTCTGTAACTACTTTATACTCATAAAAAATGGTAATTTATAAACTTAAACATCCTCATTCAATTTCCTTTTCAAATATATATAACATGACTATACTTGTTAAAAACTTTGAAAGAATTGACACTTACATGATAACACAATGAAAATCCAGAGTTGCAGAAAATTTGTGACAATCGAATGTCTTTCATTTTCTTGATGCCAAATGAAAAGTAGTTAGAGTATAAACTTGAACCATATTTTTTATATTTCCAAAATGGATGAAGTTTACAAAACTTTGTATCTAGGATAAAACAAATGATGGATTAGATGTTTTCAATTGGCAATTCTGATATTTTTTTTTTTTTTTTGGTCAAATTGTTTTCTTCCTAGTCTCCAACTATTTTATACTCATACAAAAATTAGAAATTTAAAAACTGAACATATATACACTCAAGACCAAAAGAAACGCACATGGCATAAAATGTTATTTTCAAATATAAGCAACAAACTTAAAATAATGAAATTTGCACATATGAAGTGTCTGAATGTTTATTAACGTTTTCACATCAATACTCACAATTATTGCCCCCCATGAGATCGCACGTCTGCATATTCTGAAGTATCAACAAAATATCCAACTGCACTAAAGTTTGTTCATACCACAGCGTGAATGTCTTAATATCGGGTGTGTCCCCCCATAGCTCTGGCACATTCTTGAAGACGATTAGGCATCGACCTCACCAAGCGTTGAATGGTTTCCATCAGGATGGCATTCCAAGTTCTCTGTAGAGCGTCTCTCAGCTGCCGTTGATTGTGAGGGGCCTGTTGTTGCACATGTCATCCCAACACATCCCAAAGATGTTCGATACAGTTTAGGTCAGGTGAAACGGCAGGCCACTGCATAACTCAATCTCCATTCTGCTGCAAAAATCCCTGAGTAACATGAGCGGAGTGTGGCCTTGCATTGTCCTGTTGAAACACCATTCTGGCGATGCCCTCCATTTGCTGCCAACAGTAGAAGCAGGTGAGGTCTGAGTACTTCATCCACATACCGCTGGGCAGTTAAGGTGCCATCGATAAAGATGAGTCTGGACCTGAATCTGTAATTGATGGCAGCCCATACCATCACAGATGGACCACCATAGCGATCATGTTCAATGACACAGTTGTCTTCAAATCGTTCTCCTGGTCATCTGTAAATTCGAATTCGGCCGTCGTTGTGGTGGATGCAGAACCAACTTTCGTTGGAAAAGACCATGTCTCACCAACTTTGATGCCCTAGATAGCCACGGTTGAGAGCCCAGTCCAATCGTGCCTGCCGGTGTTGAGCTGTGAGGATCTGTCCGGTGTAGGGTCTATGGCATATGAGCTGAGCTTCCCTTAACCTCTGTGATGATATCCGAGATTTCACCGATCAAAATATGGCATATAGTTGTTTGTAGGTATAAAATAACATAGGAATCACCGCGCCACCAAAAGACTAGCTTTTATAACTCGGTCTCTAAAGGGTTGAAGCAGAAAACGATCATTAGACTAAATGCCAATATGTCGTCACAAACTTGCAAGCCATACTGACACGTATGATGAAGGTTAGAGAAATTTGCATATTAGGTCAAAGGCCATGGTTACTGTAGTCAAGCACGTTTGAATGTTAGTTATCATTAGAAATTGTTTATTTCTTAGAAAAGGCAAGAGAGAAAAAATTGGACAGGGGGGAAATGGTAAGGAGCTTTTTAAACTATCGTCTGCATTTCGAAACTGAAATTAACTGTCCAAATCGAATGATAGGTAAAATTAAAGAATAAGGGACGATTAAAATGATAAAAGTTGTTGTTAGACATATCATATTCTTTATTTTTACCATTTTCGTTTTTCCTTTATATTTATGCAAATAACATATCTTTAATATCTTATCTTACTGTAGAAAGAAAGATATATTATTTGCATAAATATAAAGGAAAAACGAAAATGGTAAAAATAATAGACAGAAGCGTGAAACCTTATGCATTAGATGACAGACGGGAGATGAAATAAATATTATCATTCTATATTGAAATGACTTAGAGAATACTAGCGATATGGTAGAATGAAGACATATATAGACGTGTATAGGGCTCCTTTACTGATGCTGGCCATATTAAGGGGTGTCTCCTGATTTGAAAATTATTAGGTTAACTTTTCAAAAAAAGACGCGTAGGAACGGAAGTCCCCTGATTGGCTGCTTAGAATAACTAAGGAGGATGAATAAAAACACGGAAGCCCCAGATTTCCTCGCCACTTTCAAATCAGATAATCACTTGTTTAGTTATTGACGAATTCAGACAAGTTGTGCTCCTATGCCTTCACGGTTCTGATGTCAGCAGGAGATTTGTGGGACCATTTATGGCCTGTATTTAACTTGCATAGTGAAATAATTCAATATTACGGTAAGACCAACATTTATAAAATTATTATTGTATTTGAAAATGTGTTTGCAATATTGATTATGTATGAATATTTGAAGGGTAGAGTTCCAGTCATACAAGTGCCACTTCAACATGTTATGAAATATAATTAAATGGGGTTAGATTATAATCTTATAGCTTCATGTAAAAGCCCTACAGCTTTACTTGTACTTTGGGAGATAAAAAGAAAATATATAAAGAGGGAAGCCAACATCAAACTTTGTGTTGTTTCACCGAGTTGCTAAGAAAGATATTATCCTTTTGTAGAAAAGCCAGACAGGCTTTCTGACATTGTGGGGAAAGAACATAATAAAATCCTTACAGTTTTACTTAAAAGTTGGTATAAAAGAAATTAATAAGAGAAAAGACTTTACTGAATAATGTTTGAGTTATAGCCAGAAAATCACTGGATATCTTTATATAATACTGGTTATTACCTGAATGTATTTACGAAATTATAATATTGTATTATGACTAGGAAGGTGTAAAACATATGTTTGAGATACTTGATAATGAATAGAGCACTCTACCAGATGGGGACAATAATTATTTATGTATTATTTTCTGATTTTTGATCTGTTGATACATGTAAACCTGTTAAGAACGGAGATAGGTCAGAATATTATTTTTAGGGAAATTAATCCTCTACTTCCAGGGTTTCTGTGTGAGAAACTGAAGTGAGCCAGTCACGTTTTTATTCAACAAAAGTACCAGTTTGAGGCAATATAAATTGAGTGCCTTACATTATCACGAATCCTGAAAGCTGTGCAGTGCTGTGTGCATGCAGACTTATGAACAGGACATCGCAGAATTTTCTACACATATCTAAAGCTAAGCCCTTATGTTTTGGGGCCTTGTTAATTCACTGACTGATCCTCCACCGATTATATCAACAAGATTTATAAAATATGATGACATTATTGATCCCTCAAATATGTGCTTAATTTCAGAGGAGAGTAATACACTAAGAACCCTTCCAAGTTCAAGAAATAATAGACTCTATTAGTTAAACTTGTATTTGTGTAAATATATTTTGACATTTAATCTTTTATGAATCAACTCAATTATACTTAATACATTGTAAAAAATTGATCAGACCAAAATTCAATAGTGAGTTGTTTACTTACTTGTTACTTAACTTTAAAGTGTGGTTGTTGTTATTTTCTTCACATATATTGCATATACCCTAGACATCTAGCTACACAACACCCATACATCAGTACATATAATTGGGGATAATATACATAGCGGGTGGTAGTCATTGGTGGAAGCAAGACAGGTTCCCTGACATATATTCTATATTTATACTTTCTCAGGGGCTTGCATAGCTGATTTCACACCTGCTACACATAATACTTACTACATTAATATCAACCCACCACAACCTCCTGCGCACAGTTTGACCACTGATGGCGTTGCCATGAGTTCCAATGGTTATTCTGGCTGTGGCTACAGCGGGCATGAAGCGGTCTCGCTCATGAGTGCGCCGAATAGCCCTGTCTTGCCTGTATGTCATAACGCGTGGAGTGCCAGACCGTGGTTGGTCAGCGATGGTCCCTGTTGTTTGGTTTCGATGCAATAGACAATAAATCGAGGTATGGTGAACTTGAAATGCCTGGGACAACTCTCTAACTGATGCTCCACCTCTGCGCATTCCCACTGCTTGATTACACTCATCAATATTCAGTCTAGGCATCGTTTTGCTGTGTGAAATTTTTATGGGTTCTGTGCGAATTTTATAGAGAATTGGATGAACAACCAAAAGTCGTGCATGAAAAATCATGAAATGCACGAACTGTAATGAATTTTTATTCTGAGCCTTTGCTCATCTACACCATAAACAACTCACCACAGCACAAACTTTCCACGTGCAGTATCGTCTTGCATTGCTAAAGTTGTGTTTAAAGACGATTTAAACTTGATTTTGTTATTTTATTTGTCTGAAAATCAGAACAATTAATATGCGCATTTCTTTTGGTCTTGAGTATAGAATCCTTATTCAATTTCCTTTCCACATATATATTCTTCTTCTTCTTTGATCCTTAGCTGCCGACCGTCAAAGCAGTCAGTGGCCATCATGCCTAGTGGCGTCTTGTAGGGCAACAACAAATTGATTCCACTTTGCTCGGTCAGTGGCCATCCTTCGTACAGTGCCCCAACTCTGGTTCATTCTTGCATCTCAGCCTCCACAGTCCTCCACCAGGTTGTTTTTGGTCGGCCTCTCTTTCGTTTTCCTTCAGGGGTCCAAAGTATAGCTGTTCTTGTGATGGCATCGGGGTCTCTTCTGAGGACATGGCCAACCCAGCTCCAGCGTCTGCCAGCTATGATGGTGTGCATGTCCTCTTGCTTGCTCTGAGTAAGCAGATCTTGGTTGGTGATGGTATTCGGCCAAAAGATTCGGTGAATTTTTCTTAGGCATGTTGTGTGAAAAGAGGACAATTTCGACATTTCCTTCTCTGTAACTCTCCAGCATTCTGCACCATAGAGAAGCACAGAAAGCACACAGCTCTGATATAATCTTAATTTTGTGCTTGTGCTGTATTGAGAGGACTTCCAGATGTTGTTTAGGCTAAAAAAGGCTGTTCTTGCCTTATTCATTCTGATGTTGATGTCTTTGCCTGCCCCGCTGTCTGGTGTTACTATGCATCCTAGGTATGTGAAGGTGTCTGTCTGTACCAGTTGCTGATTCCTTACTGATATGGGCTCAGGGTTGCTCACATTGAGCGTCATGACCTCTGACTTCTTTAAATTGATCTTCAAGCCCACCTGCTGGCTAAACTTATTAAGTCTATCCATTTTTTCCTGGATGTGTTGATGTGAATGTGCTAGTAGTGCAATGTCCACATATATATAACATGACCATATTTGTTAAAAACTTTGATAGAATGGACCCTTACATAGTAACACTGTATGAAAAACCTGAGTGCTATGTACATTTGTGTGTCTATGTGTAAATATGTGTACCCATGCATGTGTTTGTGCTTGTATGCATACATAAATGATGTTAGTAGTGAGAAAAAGATGACAGAAAAACATAATTCCTTGACATTTTCATGCAGCATGTGTTATAAATGTCTGATTGATGAAAATTTATGTCAGGCTGATTGTGACAACAGTGGTGTTAAACTTGAGAGTCATTATACAGACTTCTTGGAAGTGACAGAAAGTAAACAACATACAGGCTCATTTGGAGATGTGGAAGGTATGGATAATAACAGTGTAATTATGTATTTTAATTTAT
Source organism: Oreohelix idahoensis (assembly GCA_024509875.1). Classification (NCBI taxonomy): domain Eukaryota; kingdom Metazoa; phylum Mollusca; class Gastropoda; order Stylommatophora; family Oreohelicidae; genus Oreohelix; species Oreohelix idahoensis. The sequence continues at coordinate 591,704 of JAMPIV010000224.1, forward strand.
GTTTATTATTATTGTTTTAAATTCTATAAGTTTAAGGGATTTAACTATTTGTACTATATAACATGTAATACCCAGCAGTCATTAGGCCTTTCACAGAGACTTCAAATTGTTTGAAAATTCTCAATAAATATGTGTGATATATACATATTATATAATTACCATGGCATTGTGGTTAAATTAATGTTTTTACATTTTGCTTACATATAGAACATACATTTGATAATTTATTTGTGCTCATTGTTTTCAACATTTCAGACAAACATTCCTATACCCTGTGCAACACTGGTTTCCACCAATTTGATATCTTGGATGAGCATATGAAAACAGTACACATCACTGGACTCTGGGAGTTTGATAATAAACATGATGATCTTCAGGATGTGTTACCACAGGGCAGTGGAAATAAAATGAATAAAACATTAAGTAAAATAGAAGATGATACTTCTGCTGATGCAGTAAGAGAAGATAACCTCAAAGTGAGACTCAAAGACAATGAACCATTACTGAACTTGATCTACAGTCATGAAAAGCCAACTAAAATTTGTGACAACCTAAATACATCAGCTTTAAAAACTAAAGTCTGTAACATAAATTTTAGTCAGAAAAGTAGCCTACAACAACATAAAATACTACACACAGGAGAGAAGCCTTACAAGTGTGATGTTTTTGGTGCAGCATTTACTCAGAAATTTCACCTACAAGAACATAAAAGAATACATACAGGAGAGAAGTCTTACAAGTGTGGTGTTTGTGGTGCTGCATTTACTCAGAAATTTAACCTACAAGAACATAAAAGAATACATACAGGAGAGAAGCCTTACAAGTGTGATGTTTGTGGTGCAGCATTTACTCAGAAAAGTCACCTACAAGGACATAAAAGAATACATACAGGAGAGAAGCCTTACAAGTGTGATGTTTGTGGTGCTGCATTTACTCATAAAGTTAGCCTACAACAACATAAAGTAAAACATACAGGAGAGAAGCCTTACAAGTGTGATGTTTGTGGTGCAGCATTTACTCAGAAAAGTCACCTACAACAACATAAAATACTACACACAGGAGAGAAGCCTTACAAGTGTGATGTTTGTGGTGCTGCATTTACTCAGAAATTTCACCTACAAGAACATAAAAGAATACATACAGGAGAGAAGCCTTACAAGTGTGATGTTTGTGGTGCTGCATTTACTCAGAAAAGTCACCTACAACGACATAAAAGAATACATACAGGAGAGAAGCCTTACAAGTGTGATGTTTGTATTGCAGCATTTACTCAGAAAAGTCACCTACAACAACATAAAATACTACACACAGGAGAGAAGCCTTACAAGTGTGATGTTTGTGGTGCAGCATTTACTCAGAAAAGTCACCTACAACAACATAAAATACTACACACAGGAGAGAATCCTTACAAGTGTGATGTTTGTGGTGCTGCATTTACTCAGAAATTTCACCTACAAGAACATAAAAGAATACATACAGGAGAGAAGCCTTACATGTGTGATGTTTGTGGTGCTGCATTTACTCAGAAAAGTCACCTACAAGGACATAAAAGAATACATACAGGAGAGAAGCCTTACAAGTGTGATGTTTGTAGTGCAGCATTTACTCATAAAGTTAGTCTACAACAACATAAAGTAAAACATACAGGAGAGAAGCCTTACAAGTGTGATGTTTGTGGTGCAGCATTTACTCAGAAAAGTCACCCACAACAACATAAAATAAAACATACAGGAGAGAATCCTTACAAGTGTGATGTTTGTGGTATGGCATTTACTATGAAAAGTAACTTACAAGGACATAAAAGAATACATACAGGAGAGAAGCCTTACAAGTGTGATGTTTGTGGTATGGCATTTACTATGAAAAGTAACTTACAAGGACATAAAAGAATACATACAGGAGAGAAGCCTTACAAGTGTGATGTTTGTGGTGCTGCATTTACTCGGAAATTTCACCTACAAGAACATAAAAGAATACATACAGGAGAGAAGCCTTACAAGTGTGATGTTTGTGGTGCTGCATTTACTCAGAAAAGTCACCTACAAGGACATAAAAGAATACATACAGGAGAGAAGCCTTACAAGTGTGATGTTTGTATTGCAGCATTTACTCTGAAAAGTCACTTACAACAACATAAAATACTACACACAGGAGACAAGCCTTACAAGTGTGATGTTTGTGGTGCTGCATTTACTCAGAAAAGTCACCTACAAGGACATAAAAGAATACATACAGGAGAGAAGCCTTACAAGTGTGATGTTTGTAGTGCAGCATTTACTCATAAAGTTAGCCTACAACAACATAAAGTAAAACATACAGGAGAGAAGCCTTACAAGTGTGATGTTTGTGGTGCAGCATTTACTCAGAAAAGTCACCTACAACAACATAAAATAAAACATACAGGATAGAATCCTTACAAGTGTGATGTTTGTGGTATGGCATTTACTATGAAAAGTAACTTACAAGGACATAAAAGAATACATACAGGAGAGAAGCCTTACAAGTGTGATGTTTGTGGTATGGCATTTACTATGAAAAGTAACTTACAAGGACATAAAAGAATACATACAGGAGAGAAAGCCTTACAAGTGTGATGTTTGTGGTGCTGCATTTACTCGGAAAAGTAACCTACAAAAACATAAAATAATACATACAGGAGAGAAGCCTTACAAGTGTGATGTTTGTAGTGCAGCATTTACTCTGAAAGGTAACAACATAAAATACTACACACAGGAGAGAAGTCTTACAAGTGTGATGTTTGTGGTGCAGCATTTACTCAGAAAAGTCACCTACAACAACATAAAATACTACACACAGGAGAGAAGCCTTACAAGTGAGATGTTTGTAGTGCAGCATTTACTCATAAAGTTAGCCTACAACAACATAAAGTAAAACATACAGGAGAGAAGCCTTACAAGTGTTATGTTTGTGGTGCAGCATTTACTCAGAAAAGTCACCTACAACATAAAATAAAACATACAGGAGAGAAGCCTTACAGGTGTGATGTTTGTGGTATGGCATTTACTATGAAAAGTAACTTACAAGGACATAAAAGAATACATACAGGAGAGAAGCCTTACAAGTGTGATGTTTGTGGTGCAGCATTTACTCGGAAAAGTCACCTACAACAACATAAAATACTACACACAGGAGAGAAGCCTTACAAGTGTGATGTTTGTATTGCAGCATTTACTCAGAAAAGTCACCTATAACAACATAAAATACTACACACAGGAGAGAAGCCTTACAAGTGTGATGTTTGTGGTGCAGCATTTACTCAGAAAAGTCACCTACAACAACATAAAATACTACACACAGGAGAGAAGCTTTACAAGTGTGATGTTGTGGTGCAGCATTTACTCAGAAAAGTCACCTACAACAACATAAAATACTACACACAGGAGAGAACCCAATGGGCTGATCACCCGTTTGTCAGTCACTTTGATTAGAGAAACAACAGCAAACGGATTGATTTGTCATTGCCCTAAAGACGCCACTAGGCGTGATGGGAACAACGGCAAAGAAAATCCATTCGCTGTTGCCCTTAAGACGCCACTAGGCGTAATGGCCACTGACTGCTTTGCCGGTCGTTGGCTAAGGACGGAAGAAGAAGAAGAAGAAGACAGGAGAGACGCCTTACAAGTGTGATGTTTGTATTGCAGCATTTACTCAGAAAAGTCACCTACAACAACATAAAATACTACACACAGGAGAGAAGCCTTACAAGTGTGATATTTGTAGTGCAGCATTTACTCATTAATTTAGCCTACAACAACATAAAATAAAACATACAGGAGAGAAGCCTTACAAGTGTGATGTTTGTAGTGCAGCATTTACTCATAAAGTTAGCCTACAACAACATAAAGTAAAACATACAGGAGAGAAGTCTTACAAGTGTGATGTTTTTAGTGCAGCATTTACTCAGAAAAGTCACCTACAACGACATATAAGAATATATACAGGAGAGAAGCCTTACAAGTGTGATGTTTGTAGTACAGCATTTACTTAGAAAGGTAGCTTACAACAACATAAAGTAAAACATACAGGAGAGAAGCCTTAGAAGTGTGATGTTTGTAGTGCGGTATTTACTCAGAAATGTCACCTACAACAACATAAAATAAATCATACAGGAGAGAAGCCTTACAAGTGTGATGTTTGCGGTGCAGCATTTACTATGAAAAGTAGCTTACAAGGACATAAAAGAATACATACAGGAGAGAAGCCTTATAAGTGTGATGTTTATAGTGCAGCATTTACTCAGAAAGGTCACCTACAACGACATATAAGAATACATACAGGAGAGAAACCTTACAAGTGTCATGTTTGTGGTATGGCATTTACTATGAAAAGTAGCTTACAAGGACATAAAAGAATACATACAGGAGAGAAACCTTACAAGTGTGATATTTGTAGTACAGCATTTACTCAGAAAGGTAGCCTCAACAACATAAAGTAAAACATACAGGAGAGAAGCCTTAGAAGTGTGATGTTTGTAGTGCATAAAGGCGAAACACCTTACAAGTGTGATGTTTGTGGTGCAGCATTTAAAATGAAATATAGCTTACATATACATAAAAGATTACATACAGGGGAGATGCCTTACAATTGTGATGTTTGTGGTGCAACATTTACTCAAATACGTGATCTAGAAGTACATAAAAGAGCACATAAAGGAGAGAATCCTTACAAGTGTGATGTTTGTGGTACAGCATGTGCACAAAGAACAAGAAAGAACACATGCAGGATGTTTGCCCCACAAGTGTGGTGTTATGGTTGTGTATTTATTCAGACAGGTAGCCTACAGAAAACATTCTCATTAATCTCACAGTCCACTCTCTTTCAGACTATCACACTAACCTCCCAGTTGTCTCTATCTATCTCCAATATTATCACTAACTTCAGAATCCTCTCTCTCTCTCTCTCTCTCTCTCTCTCTCTCTCTCTCTCTCTCTCTCTCTCTCTCTCTCTCTCTCTCTCTCTCTCTCTCTCTCTCTCTCTCTCTCTCTCTCTCTCTCTCTCTCTCTCTCAGGTTTTCTCACTAACCACACAATCTTCTCTCTCTTTCTCTCAAATTTGTGAATGTGCTTTTGCCTGTCCATGCGTGCGGACGTGTTTTTGTGGAGTCCTACATTTGGATTTTTAAACAGCGTTTCTAGCAATATTTTTGAAGGATTTTTATATCACTGTGTACACAATGTTAGTTGCTTTATTGTGAAATACATATTATTGTGTTCATGTGAAAAGGAAATGTGATTTTTAGGAAAAATGAAGACTAGCATATCTTCTATTATAAGTGTAGTAAGTCGCTTTTGTGTTGGAATTACAAAACGTTCCACATGTTCGGCACTGATAACACTGACTAACAAAAAAAAATTTTTTTTTTCTTTCTCTAACATTTCTATGTTTTTCTGGTCAATTTTAATGCGCTGTATTTAAATCTGCAAACCGTTTTTCTCTATCAGGTCGGGATTTCTAGAAATACGCAATTAAAGTTTTTTAACAACGCATACAGTATTACAACATCATTTGTACAAGAAGTATAACAGTTATGTAGGCTTGAATTTCTTTGCAGTCGACTTTCGTCGGTGAATGGCATGTGGTACATCGCGATGAAGCATCCAACAATAATCGGCAAGCATGGTCACACTCCACCGTCCTTGATAACGTGACTCCATTACGGCGATATCTTGATGGAATCGTTCTCCATGTTCATCGCTGACTTCGCCAAGGTTGTCAGGGAAAAAGTCAAGATGCGAATCGAGCAAATGGATTTTGAGGGACATGTTACAGCCCATAATTCTGTATGCATCTATGCACTGCTTAACAATATGCACATAGTCGACAGATTTGTGATTTCCCAGAAAGTTATCGACGATCGATTTGAATGCCATCCATGCGCGAAGTTCACTACCATGTAACAAGTTCTCGAATTGTTTGTCTGCAATAACTTTCCTAATCTGAGGTCCTACAAAGATACCTTTCTTTATCTTTGCATCGCTAATCTTTGCATCGCTAATTTGCGGAAACTTTTCTCGAAGATAAGTGAAAGCTTTGCTCGTTTTATCTAACGCTTTTACGAAATTCTTCATGAGCCCCAACTTTATATGTAACGGTGGTAAAATGATGCTGTCTTTGTTAACTAATGGCTCGTGTATTATATTTTTATGCCCGAGCTGCATACGATCCCTGATAGGCCACATCTTTCTTGCATAATGTTCCTGTCTGTTGCGGCTGTCCCATTCACATAGGAAGCAACAAAATTTAGTATACCCAGTCTGCATGCCCGTGAGAATTGCAATGACCTTTAGGTCTCCACAAATCAGCCATTGGTAGTCATTGTACGTTATTTTTGCCAAAAGTATAGCCATATTGTCATAAGTTTCTTTCATATGAACAGAGTAGGCGACCGGAATTGATGAAAATAAATTTCCATTATGCAATAACACGGCTTTTAGACTAGTCTTGGAAGAGTCGATGAAAAGTCGCCATTCGTTGACTATGTGCTCATGACCGAGGTGCACCATTAGACCTTTTACATCTTTGCAATAGCAAATGTCATCATCCATCTCAAAGTATTGAACAAGTTCTCTGTGTCTATGACGAAATTTAGATATCGGAGTATTGGGCGCTAAAAGATTCCATTCTTTGAGTCGCGAACCGAGTAATTCCGCTTGTCCTTTGGTGAGAGCGAGATCACGTATTAGATCTGAAAGTTCTGAATGGTTAATTAAGTGAACACCATCATTCACCGGTACATAATCCGAGTCAGCATTAGTTTCTAAAGCAGGTAAACTATCACTTTCTGATGGTTCATTCACGTCCAACGGATATTGTTCTGGTGGAACTGGGATCGGACACGTGATTGGATCATGAGGCACTGGTTTCGAAACCGATTCAATATTTGGATAAACCACAGACTTTCTAGTTTTAAAAGTGAAACCATAGATATTTGTCAAGCAGAAGTAACAATCAGTAGCGTGATTTGTCGGTTCACGCCATATTACTGGCACTCCAAAAGGCATCGACTTATGCTTCGGCGATTTTCGTAACCAACCTGCCAATGTATTTGCACAAGTCGAACAAACTGCATTTGGCTTCCAAGATTTATTTGCATCATCAACTTTCGAATCGAAATAAAGTTCATATGCTTTCTTTAGCAATGGTGTAAAGTTTTTCTGGTGAACACAATCGGTAAAATATCCGCACACGTAACAGAACAGATCAGCCGAATTTCTACAACTTCTAGAAGCCATATTTCACTCAGAATTATTTCAAAATACAGTAACTATTTGAAATATAACGTAACATATGTCATGCATCTTTTAGCAGTATAAAAAGTAGAATTATTTTGCATTTTATTAATTTTTAAAAAGTTATATAGTAAAAATGAAACGGAGCAAATAACGGTTTCCCAAAAATATATTTATTCACAAATATCTTAAGAACCCGACGTGATAGAGATAAACGGATTTCAAATTTGAAATCAGCGCAAGAAACTGACCTAAGAACACTTATTCTTATATAAGAAAGAAAAATGTTGTTTGTCAGTGTAATTGGGGTAGCCGACAGAAATGGATGTTTTATTACACCTTACGGAATGTCAGAGAACCGTGGCTTTAGAAATTGGTCACCGGTAAATATGTGTGTCGACGAGTCAAGCTGTCAATGAGAGCAGAGTGAATGGTTATAATTGACCTCTTTCCACGCCCATTAAATACGCCAGGTCATTAACGTTCTCATTTACAGTGCTACACGTAAATTCGGTCGCCACGACCCGACTGAACACAAAAGTTACCAAACAGAAGGACTACATTTTGAATATAACTAAAGTGGTTAAAAAGAAAACTCGAAGTTTAAAGACCAACACGCTATACACGCCCTGTGTAACATTATCTTACGAGAACAATCAGTGTGCAGTTCTTACGTTTTCTACCTTAATTGAATATGAAGCATTACGTAGCCTGTCTAAGGCATACTATGAATCTAGTGCAACTTTTGAAGCAAGGACTGACGCTAATGGTTCATATGTAGAAGATGTTATTTCCACAGGAGAGGTTGTCCTACATTTCTATAACAAAACAAATAAAGTAATGGTACTAGGTACACCACTACTTTTTGGAATAGCTATTGATTGGGTTATGAGAAACTATACCCACAATGAACAATTGGGTATAAAATGGACAAATGGAAAATTCCTGGGGGACCTGGATTTCGCAGATGATGTAGCATTCTTAAGTTCAACACCAAGACAATCCCAAGAAGCAATAAATAATTTGTGTCATCTCTCGGTTAAAATT